>CM066033.1:862232616-862888238 GCA_033557465.1 Ichthyophis bannanicus | reverse complement strand
CCTGAGTGCCATGGGTTCACCACACATGGGCCAAACTCTGCAGTAAACAACTTGTGAGGAATGTCCAAACGACACAGATGATTAGTCAGTCCCTGATGCGCAAACTGTACCAAAAGCAAAGGCTTCCTGACATCCAAAATATCACTTACAAAATTCCCAGGCAAACATGGGCGTGCATAGTAAAGTGTCACATGCCAATATGCACAGTCCGAGGAGGTTCATCTGTGTCCCTGCAATCAGCAGGACTGTTCAGCTACAGCATGGCACAAACTGTGTGCTGTACTGTCTGTCATGGTCAAACAAGCAGTCCAAGAGCACTAACGTCCAGCACAGGCCTGTGTTCCACTCACAGAAGTCAAACATCAAATAGGATATTTCCCATTAAACAATAACATGGTGCACTGTCCCACAACAGCTGTTGGATGAGGAGACGAGATGCACTGGAGGAAATGTGTCCATAATGTCCACTGCCCTGTGCAAAGAAAGGATAGGTGTGGCCAATGTTAGTAACCCTGCAACAACACCACAAATTGCCACAATGCACACTGCACTATTCAAAGATTGAAGTGATGGAAATGCAAACATGACAGGATATGCACATCAAATAAAACACAGATGTGAAAGGAACACTACATGTTGCTGCAGACACGGGTGTCACATGGAATGGTATGTTAATACCATGTCACACAGGCAATCTCACAGCTACACACTATATGCATCCCTTTTTGTGTACAGAGATGCAACATTACATGTCCATGAGATCAAATGATACCCCACAAAAGGTACAGCCAGATGTAATAACAATAAAACAAAGGTAGAATCTAACCTATGTGTCCATCATGTGTCCCTCATCAATCCCATCAACTGCTGCATCTGTACACCAGTCACAGCGAACGGAGACGATATCAGGTCAACCAGTAGAACCAACATGTAAAGTCACACATCAGGATCTTCACATCATGCCTATGTCAGAGAGAAAAAAATGTTGCTCAACACCAGTCCCACATAACACAGGACACAACTCTGCTCAACCAGAAATGTGGGTGATGATGAATAGGTGAACAGCACTACTGTAGAGGTAACAAACCCCACAATGCCCCCCAGGTGCCCGCACCCATCAAAGCATATGACAATGTATCATGCATGTACAATGCAGCACCACATAAGCAAACCAATAAACAGCCACCAGCACAATATGCGTAGTACAATGTGACAGCTGAAATACGTGGCCTGTCTGTGCCCAAGTGCTAATTTGTGCACATAAACGGTCGAGTGACATGCAAGGACACCCTGATGATGGCCTATTTAACTAAAATGGTGGAGGCAGCAGGTGTTGCTTCCGCAAAGCTAGCCCATCAAGGCCCACATGTGGATCTGTGGAAAATCTACCAGAAAACCCATTACAGGAAAAAATACTGGTCACAACCGCACGTGGAGATGTGTGACAACAGGCAAATATGGGTAAGACCGGCACACAGAATATACGTGAACAACACCAGCTGCCAAATAGGATACATAACAGGCTAGATGTTGTGCACCTGACATCACACACATACAATGTATCAGTAGTTCTACATACCCTGGACCCCAGCATTTCTGCTGATGTTCTGCCATGTGCTAATGACACACACCGACAGCACTGTCATCACGTAGTCCTGTGTAGTGGAAAGAAGAAACAACCTTGTCAGGTTCCAGCGCTGAACGCCACACTGCAACGTACTGTCCCCAGCTGTAATACACCAAAACATGAACCAACAACGGACTGTGCACCCTCACACTGCACAGAATCTTGTACATGGGAGAGGCATCATGTACATGTGTGATGCAAATACCAAGGCCCCCCACATCCATCATATGCCTCCCCACCCTCCTGCTGTGCCACACACATGCCAAAACAGGTGGATGGACACACCATGTTGGTGACGCATCCCAAGGTTCACACTATATGTCTGTGCCTCCCATGTTCAGACCAACACCCCCTCTCTGTGTGCAGTACCCTCCAATTTTGTTTTGAAGCACAGTGTAAGTACCTGTGTCACCTGGAAATATGCCTCAATACCACCTGTATACACTGTGTAGATGCATATTATGCATTGTACATCTCCCCCAGCAAAGAATAATGACAGTTGTGTGTTTATCATGTGATTAAATACATGGCAAGGTCAGCACCATGCCTCTCCACAATAACCACCATGTCTGCATGTCACCTTACCGTGATTGTTGCATGTTAACCCATTGTGTAACTGTGAGAAAGTTCAACCAAGGATAGGTTTGATGTCTCAATGCCCCAAATAACCCCCACATAGGTCTGTGTGTGTATGGGCATATAACATCCCTTGATAGTGTCCTCAAGGTATCTGTGTGTCTGTACCGTGCTATCCTGCCATACACACAGCACGTCCCACACGCATGAGGCAGTTGTAGAGATACTATCACATACATATGCCACCACTAAAATGGAAGACCCCCGAAAATCGGAAGGGGCCAACACATCTAGCGTCACATTTGCCTAATGAAATACACCCATTCAGCATCTAACCCACTGCACATCTGTATGTGTGTACATGTAATATACTGCTATGCATGACTCCACCACAAATGGACTGTAGCAATCATATGGCCCCCTGGCTGCCCACTGCACATGTCCACATAATTCACCATATCCATGCCTGTGACACCTGATGAGGCATACCTTACCACACACTGCGCTGCTGCTGCAGCAATACACGTGACACCTTGTCAGAAACACCATAGGAACGTTATCAGGTGCATGTGTACTGTGATATGTCTGACATATTGCATTGAAAATATCCAACATACAAACATAGCAAGCTGACAGGAGCAGAACACACACACACACAAACACCCACAGATTGCAGTACACAAACAAAGGTCCCGCATGAAAGCTCACCACAAACATGGACACCTCTATCACACCAAACCCCTAACCATCTGCCTGACCCAGGGCTCCTCACACACAATAACACCAAATAACTGTGTCTGGGCAGCAGTTGCTAGCACAAAAAACCACTAAATGGTACTGTGACCCCCAAAAGCTCTGAAAGGTGTAGCAACACCCTCTGACCCAAAACACCAACAGCTGCTACTGTGCTCTGTCCACAGTGTCCATCACACACACCTCTGACGACATGTTATGATGGATGTTTAAGAAAAGGACAATGCAGTGTTGCATCTGAATGGTAAATGGTCCAAACATCACCCTTTGTAAACCTCACACGCATACAACAGCACATATATGTGGGTAGATGTGCAATACATACCAGTGAATCTGTCTGCAATCAATCGACGCCTGACCGTTGTGCCTGCCTGTGTGTCACCACAGGCACGTACAGGGGGGCACGGTGGATCCTCCTCCACATCCTCATTAATCTCTGCAGGGATACCATGCCTGAGAGCAATGTTGTGCAGTAGCAACAAGCTACGATAATCTCTGCAACAGTCATTGGCGAATATTGTAAGGCCCCACCTGATCTATCCAGACACCTGAAAGCGACTTTTCAAAACGCCAAAGGTGCGTTCTATGACTGAGCGCTGGATGCGTGGGCCTCATTGTACCTCCGCTCTGCACGTGTCCGTGGTTGACGCACAGGTGCCAGGAGCCAGGGCCGACACCCATACCCTGCATCACCTGCAGAGAAGAATGTTGCATGTGAATGACTGAGCGCATGACACCATAAATTCACAGATGTATAGACGAGAGACATAACCCACAACACATCAGGACAGACATATTTTACATCACAATTATCCACCAGACCTAACAACTATTCTGATAGAAATACAACAAATGCCCTGTCAGGTCTGTAGAGACATGTCAGAGAACAACACAATCCCACCTTGTCCCCCCAAAAGAGTCCTATGTTGAGCACACGTCCCATGTTATGTGGCTCATGTTCTCATCACCGACACCATCACCACCAATGGTAGAGTACGCGATAAAAACACACATGACACATACAAACATATATGTTTGCAAAGTAAAGAACACAATAATGTTTGCTGGGCCAATGTAGGCGCACACACACAACATGTTTGACTGTGATGTCAGCCAGGATGAACACAATATCACCATGACACCCCATGTCCTCAAAGGTCTCCATATCTACATATAGCAGTATAACGTCAAATGCTGTTGACCGCTGTCAACAAACCATCTCAGTAGACACCATGTCTACTGTACCCTCACCGTTCCATCCTTGTTAAGTTGTGCTCCACAGAATATGACATTGTAGGCCACATGATTTGTAAAACATCACAGCTACTGAGTATGACAACGTTCCTGTGTATGTCCCACCAATACCCCTACGTCTGGCCAAAAACATAGGCCCACGTCTTTGCAGTCAACTCTCCCAAATGATGAGTCACATCAGGAGAATCACGGACAATGATGCCTCAGCACTGCACATGTGCAGTGCGCAAAGGTAATGCTAACCCCAGCCCGGCCCCACCCCTGTAATGGCAGAGGACAAAAGCATTTGCACAGCTATGCAAAAAAGTACACCCAATAGCAAAGGCAAGCAACATGCATCATATGTTGTCAACCCCCCCCCTGTCCAGCAAACAACAGCTGACAGACCCATGAATGATTGAGTGTGTGGCCCTCACACGCACATGACACGCATTAGGAGCATGGATTGTAAATAACACACGTCTGACATGACCTAACACAGATACAATCTAAACCCATGCATACACAGGTGGGTGGAAATGCCCCCCCCCCATCCCTGTGTGCAGAAGGTATACAGACACAAGTGCCAATACACACCCGACACACACATCTGAACAGTTGCATATGTTCCGTAACAACACCAGCATCTCCACATCACATATGGCTGTGAAACGGATGTGACATGGCTAATCATGTCCCCTGTTAAACAACGTCTACAGTCCTGTAATTATGTAAAGTCACAACAGTTGTCGGTTTGCTGAATGGGAGTTCATGTTGCTATAGCACAGTGGGCAATATCTGCAACACATGGGTAATGTACGTAAACACATACATATATGACTAATCTTCGAAGATATATATGGAGATACTCACCCAGCAATATACAGTCACCGTAATGTCCATCCTCAAATTCCCTAAATAGTGCTGAGCGATGCAGGATATAGGAGTCATGGGTGGACCCTGGAAACCTTGGGACCACATTCAGAATATGCAGATTAGCATCACATACAACCTGAACATTCAGGGAATGGTAGTGTTTGCGGTTGCGGAACACCACCTCCCTGTCTCTGGGCGGGACCAGGGCAACATGTGTGCAATCAATAGCTCCCATCACGTGTGGTATCCCGGCTAACGCCTCAAAGGCCTGGTCCAGGGTCTCCCAATGTTGCCTACTGTGGGGAAGGGCTATGTACTTCCCCACCCGGCTGACCATAGCACGCAGTACTTGGTGGAGACAGCGTGAGAAGGTGGGGCGGCTCATGCCACCCACTGCGGCCACAGATGACTGGAAACAGCCAGAGGCAAAGAAATGTAAGGCAGCAAGGAGCTTGACTACACCTGGTATGGCATGGGACGTGATTGTAATGGGCTCAAGGTCATGTCTAAGATCCTCATTCAGCACCCTAATAGCCCTTGTGCTCAGTCGGTAAAGGGAGATGACCTGGTCCTCACGCATGCCCTGGAGCTGGGCCCTGGGCCTATAGAGCCGCAGCTGCCGAGCCTGCACCTCAGTACGGCCGTCTGTGCCGTCGCCGCACAGCACCTCTCTGGCCAGCCGCCGCAGCAGCAGGTCTGAGTTGCTGCGGGTCTACACCCATGCCCTGTGCCACAGCCCCATGGACATCATCTCCCCTGTCCAGCAACCGTAGCATCTGCCCACGTCTTTGGGCACATGCAACAACTATTATGTCCTCCATGTAAAGCCCTCTGTGACTACACAAGCACAAACACACAGACAAACACAGACACACAGACACACAGACACACACACTTGCCCAAACACTGCACAAATGGCAAACCACCACAAACATCAAAGACAACAGACAACTCCCACAATATGGCTCACTACAGTTGCTCCCAGATTCTCCAAACAAACACACGCCGCGCCTACCAAAACACCCTCAATGTTGCTGACTGAGCACCCTCTTTTTATACAGTGTACTGTTATTTTCCGTTTTTCGGTACCGCGCCGTGTGTGCGCAGTGCGCATGCGCAGGAGGTCACGCATCGCCGCCTGTCTGTGCGTGCCGCGCATGTGCAAGCGTTGTCACGTGTGCGTGTGTATGACTGCGACGCGCATGTGCCAATTGGGGCGCATGTGCGTTTGGGTGTGCGCGGAGCCCATGTGAACCCCGTTACGCATGGGCGTATGCGTTTCACCAAAGTCATGATGCAAACACAAACGGTCATGCGCTAAGAGTGGCGCTTGCGTGTCGCGCAAGCACCTTAAAAGGCCAGCGCATGAGCATGCGCAATTCAACACAGGCGCGTCGCACAAGCAGCGCCGTCGCCGACGTCCTGCTGCAAACAAACGCCCACGCGTTAAGAGTTGCGCCTGCGCATAACGCACACAACCATAGAGCGAGACGCATGAGCATGCACAATTAAACACAGGCGCGTCGCACAAGCATTGACGTCACACAGTGGCGCATGCGCAACGTATGCACCGTCCACAAAACTACAAATGCACCCAAACGGAAGCAAAATGTTGAGGGTTGGTTGAGGAGTCAGAGCGAGTGTATACAGAGTTGATGTACGTGAGAGGTGGTGTAGTGAGAGGTGGGTCAGTGTCATTTGGGTAGCCACATTTTCCCGTGTTGTTTGATAAGTACCCATATCTGTAGTCTGTCATTGTGTGTGTTACCTTGTCTGTGTATTGTGTTAGTGACTGTTCTGTTCCTGTGCTGTGTGCCTTGTGGTGGGGTCGTGGTTGCGGTGTCTGTCCCGTGCCTGTTGTGGGAGGGGCGGAGGGGGTGAGGTGCAGTGGGGAGGCGAGTGGTGAGGTGAGTGGGGAGCAGAGAGGAGGGAGGAGGCCGATGGAGAGACAGACCCGAAGCCAGCGGGGGAGGGGGAGTGACAGGGAGACACACAGGGGTACAGAGAGAGATAGGGAGCCAGGGACAGAGACAGAGAGGGATAGAGAGAGGGATAGGGATAGGCAGGGAGGGACACAGACAGAGAGGGACAGAGAGAGGGGGAGAGGGAGGCTGAGGGTGGGGGAGGCTGAGCCTGGTGTTTTTGCGGGTGAGGTGGTGCCGCCAGTACCACTAGAGGCAGGGCCTGCGGGGACTGAGGGACCTGTGGAGGTGGGGGCAGTGCCAGGGCCATCAGTACCTGCACAGCCTGCTCCCAGCAGGCACACAGGGAAGAGGAAGCGTGTCCCTGTGTCTGAGGCTCTCAGGAGGAGGGCAATAAAATTCACAGACGCTGAGAACCACAACCTCCTCTCCATGGTCCTTGAAAATTACGAGGTTCTGTTTGGCCGACAGAGCACAAGGACAGGCACAGCAGGGCGTAAGGCGGTGTGGGAGGAGGTCCAGCGAGGGGTCGCAGAGGCAGGGGCCCCCCCACGGGACATAGATAGCCTGAAGAAAAGATATTCCGACATCAAAAGAGGTGTACGGCAGCACCTCTGTGCCGAAACACAACATGCTAGGGGTACAGGAGGAGGGGGCCCCCTGCCAGCCATGCTGACGCCCCTCGAGCAACAGCTGGCCGAACGCCTCGGTCCGGTCTACACCTATGGTCTGCCTGCGCTGCTGGATACTGCAGATCCACATGCAGGTAAGTATGTCATGCATATCCATCACATCGCATAACCTCCCTGAGATGATCAATGTGTATACAGCTGACATTTGCAGATGCACACACATACCTATCTCCCCATTCCAAGGATGTCGTTAGCCTTGTGTCTGAGGCTGTGTGCACACCCCATCATACCCTATGGTGTCCAACACATAGACACAGTGCGAACACTATGTCGGTAGACGTGAGGGTCAGAGATGTTTTGCGCAATGTGTCTGGGGTTGTTTCCCTGAGGGTGGAATGATAAAGCGGTCCGTGTAATCATATGTAGATGGTGATTACTGTCTGCCACCACATGGTGGCATGGAACAGTTGTAATGGAATGTATATTTGCCAGGGTAGGGGCGAAGGGGAATGGTCACCACAAATGCAGTATACGGAAATATACATCCACACTGTATTTAACAATCCGTCATGTGTTCATGTTTTACAGAGTATTGTAAACATGGGAAACACACTATAATGTACCTGTACTGTAACCCAGTTACCCAGCCGCGTCATGTGTCCCTTGTCAGGATCACTGACGGCTGGTACACACACAGCAGATGTATGAGGATAGTGGAGGAACATCCAGGCCTTGCCGTAACAATCCCTGTCAGTCTGACACGTTCTGCAAACCCTTTGTCATGCAACACAATCATTGACCATTGGGAAGCCAAGGGTATATCAACCACGAGGGTTCCCCATGATTGCACAAACCTTTGGCCATGTCTGTCATCCGCATCTATGGGATCTCAGAGTTCATTACAGGGTAACTATGGCGTCAGTACAGCTGGACTGTTTGCAGGGCTCACCCCACTTTGACAAGGGTATTGCTGGCAGATGTCAGATGTGGATGACACATGATGTTATCTGTGTCTAAACATCTCTGTCATGCATTGTTGGTACCCCTCTCACACCTGTGTGTGTATGCAAGTAGTGGATGACACTAGTTAATATTATGTGGCGTGTCCGTGAACCGTGTCTCACACGTACGACACTCAGATTCCCCCTGGATCATATCCCCTCCATATAGATATGTTGTTTAACGTACACAAGAGTACATGGTACATCTCACAGATGTGTGTGGATATATTCTGGGTATGTCCCAACCCACGTCAGCCTGCATGCACCCGCCCTCTCAATGTCTGCCTGTAATTAGGTGAAAGACAGTGGTCAGCCAACCGTGCTGCTACTAGAAACTGTCACTGGGATGAGGGACACCATGTACCATGTCGTGGGGTGTCCACGCATATTTGTGCCCACTCTGTCCACCCCCCCATGGGTCAGCTGTTCCCCCCAGAGGGCCGGCCACCATTCCTGTGTCTCTCACTGCACACACACCTCACGTTTTCCGGAATGGTCTTGCCAGTCACAGGATCACCCTGCAAAACTGCTGGTGTGTTTGCAAAGACCGTGCCATATGAATTCTGCTAGCCATTGCTTGCCCTAACCAGCCAAATGTTACAGCAAAATGTGCATGTCCCTGGCCTTCACATTGTTTCACATCCCCATCTTCTGCTCCCCTGGCTCCCTGCCACCCACCCTCTGTCACTCTGTCTCTCTGTGTTTAGCAAGCTGCCCCTGCATCGGGCAGTCAGCCCCCTGATGTGCTGTGGTCCATCAGTGTCCCAGTCATCCCCCTCTCCCAAGGTGATGCGTGTTAGCTGATTGGACATGTGTTCCGTGTTGTAACTATATAAAAGGGTGCATGCACCTGCATGAACAGAACCTTACACCTGGACGACATCTGTCCACATGGACTTTGTGTGTGCAATCATGTCACAATTCCCCCCCCATGTCACACCACAAAAACACCACAAGATGCAATACACAGAGGGACAAATATGTAGCTGTGTGATACACAGATGTCATGTACCCTACATAGGCTATGATTTGCTGCCAGCCCCATGGCCAATGACTATCCTGACGGGGCCCCCCCCCCCCAACGTATCAGGGATAGTACATCCTTCACACACATCCCATACAACTTCTGAGCGGGTAGTTTTAACAGGACTAGGGATCGTGGGGATCATGTATCTGTGGCATGTGTAGAGGTAATGCACATACCCATTCACTTGCAATCTGGCTCAGTGCTATCACCCTCCCCTACGTCACACTCACACATGTACATGGCCAGTCAAATGTGGTGACATGTGACTGTTGGGGGGGACGGGGACAGCACAGAGTATGGGTGGTTGTGCACCATGGGTAGCCTAGGATCTACACCTGCCAGTACAGCAGGCAGACAGTACAGCAGTGTGGGCATAGATATTCCCTGACACATGTTATGGGAAATGTCCTGGCCAGGTGTGTCAATACACGTACTAACATGACCGAAGGGCAGATGTGTCACCCTTCCCCTGACCCTGTGGCTGCAGTAACACATGACCTGTGCTCTGATGATGACATATGTCCACCATGAGATATGTTGTGTACCCTCTCAGTTGCAGCTAGCCCTGTATTGGCGTGTTTATCCATGGCCCCCACCTAGGGTACAGGGAGACATCCAACATGTGGTACACATCCCAGCAGTGTGTGACACTGTTCCAGACATGTCATGGAGTAGAAGCCCCTAAACAACTGCACCATCACTGCCCTATGTCATCTCATCTGTCACTGTGCATTTGTGTGTGACTGTTTCCTGTTTATCTGACATACTCTACGCACACTGCTACATGTGCCTGTCAATTGTCTCAGGATCCTCTGCAGTGGTATCGTCCTACATTGTAGGTTCGTGGAAAGTACATGTAGCACTGGGGAGACAGTATGTCCCATGTGAATATGCCGTGAGCAATGGCATGCACACCCAAACCTAGACTATCAAGGATGGAGTACCTGTTGGTGCTGTGTAGCCCTGTCAGCACATACATTACACACATGGGGTGTGGGATCGACTGCTGAATAGATGGCCATATGAGGATATAGTCAAACTTGGAGGCCACACAGGGCATGCACGGCTGACTCCCAGACCAGTTTTAATGACACAGGTACATGGTGTTGGGCGATAGGTATGTGGGTATGTGGGGGCTCTGTATGTACCACACATTCAGGGTACTCTGAATATCACATATGGGTGGTCTGGATCACACACGTAGATGTTGCTGTACAGCTTACACATATGTATTTATCTGTGTGTGCACACAATACAGGTGACTATAGTACATTGCCGACACATGTGGAGCAGGAGGAGGAAGAGGAGGAGGAGGAGCTGGAGCAGGAGGAGGGGGAAGAGGAGGTGTGGCACGCACCTGGAACAGAGAGCCCTGATACGGTGGTTGATGTGGGATTAGTCGCCAGGGGGAGAGGCCTGGTCCCCGGGAGGGTCACATGGGACCTCCACGGAGCCCCACACCACCAATGTTGTCTGCAGCAGGATATGCTGCAGCAGCACCAAGGCGCAATGAAACTGGCGAGGATGTGCTACTACATGAGCTGCGTGCCCGTGGTGCTGCATCGCAACGCGACAATGAAGGTGGGTAATTAACATTCCTTCCATGAACCATCACTATGCTGTGTGTACATAGGCTCACAGATGTGCACCCTGGGGCGGGCCTGTCAAGGTTTAAGATGCCACACAAAGACACTTGTTGTTACAGAAGCTATCTTTGTGACACACATCAGCGTGCACTATGTGCAACACAGTGCTGGCATGGGAATCAAAGTGTGAGCCACACATGCACAGCATCCTATATATCATGACACACAATTGTTGTGTCGGACCAGTACCAGCAAGCAATCACTGTGCCACAGGGTATACATCCCCTATGTTTACTGTGCAGTGTGTTTGCCCACACACCTGTGCACAGCTAAGAGGGAGATGTGGAGGGGGCGTGGCCACCACACACAAAACACACACACCTCTAATCCATCTCAGGGGTGTGTATGTGGTGTATGTGACAGCATACCCTCTACAGCTGTGATATGCGTGTCCACATTACACATTACACATTTGAGTTACCTAATGTTTGTGCCTTTGTTGCCCAATGACACTGTTACACACAGCCTGACAGCCAAGAGAGTGTTTACAGCTACAGATGCAGATGTAACAGTACTGATGCGTCAGGTGCCTCTGTTTGTGAGGGAACACCAAATGGTGAACATATAACAGGACAGTGTAGGCCTCCTGACTGTAGCACACCCATGTGCCATTGCTACATTGTGACAACTGTCCCGTGCAGCAGCGCAAATCAGGGTTCACATACACAGGCGGGACATATGTTTGATATGCAACGTGATAATGGCCCCATCCCACATAGCCTTTATCAACAGGTGTCCACACAGCATCATAGACGACATTATCGTGTACAGTGCCTCATACACACAGAGAGCACTATTTCCACACTGGACAGGATCAGATGTTCATTTCCCCTGTTTTTGGGGGGAAACACGCCCCTGCGGTCACCTGAATGCCCACAACTAGGGTTGGCTGTGTGACATACAGCCAGAGTGGCGACGCTGTCCCGCACATGTATATTCCTAATGTACAGTCGTCTGAGGCGGATGGCCATTAGGGTCTATACGCCATATTACGTGTCCTTGCATCAGCATTGTGGATGAGGCCATCAGGTGATGTGGCTGGGGGGGACAGAAAGTGAAGTCCAAACTGTATGGCATCACACAGGTAACCTGTGATGAGGCCAAGTTGCGTTTTGGGGTCAGCAGCTACACAGGCAGACCCGGTATAGGTTCCCCTGACCCCAAACAGACACAATATCCCAAATCCCAAACCTACATCCCCAAAAGGAAACGTTAAGCTGCGACAGCAACAGACTATTCAGCACCCTCCTGACATTGCAGATCCAGACAGTTCACGTGAAAAAAACAGTTCACACTCACGGTAACATGCCCATTCAAGCATGTATGTACAGTTGCGCTCATCCGCTGGGGAATACCTTGTGATGCCATGTGGCATGGTAGTCAGGTCGATGAACAGCAGTCTCATACAGGTCCAGCATGTGAGCAATGGCTGTATGGACAGGTCAGGTTGTGCTCACCTTCCCCTGGCGTCCACAATAGCCTATAGACGGCAGACACACATTCCATATTTTGACCCACCACACCCACTACAGATGCTATACATTGGCCCTGGCAAAGGCACATTCCATGACATGACCAGGGGATACGTAAGTTTGTGTGCCAAATGCAACTGCTAGCTCACCCTCTGTGCTGTGCGACGCAGGGGCTGGTATACATCCAGGGACATCTGGCCTGTGGCTTGGTGTGAGCAAACTGCTCATTCGCCCACTAGGGATTCCGTCCTCCCTCTTGACATATCTCACAGACACATGCCCTCTTTCCCCTGAGGGATCATACATAGGTGACGTGTGTTGTAACGTGAGTCCTCACATCATTCCATTCCTAGGCCGTGGAAAATGTTTTGCCCCATGCCCGTGGTTTGGACGGTTGGTCTCCAAGTGACAGCTGTAGTACCTGGGATCCTCACACATTTCATTCCCCCCTCTGACCCTGCTACCTGCATTGTAGGTTTGGGTTATCCACCTCGGGATACCAAGATGTCTGAGCCCTGCATTGCTGTATCCACTACTGGACTACGCAGCATCCCTGTGTCATAGTGCTCACCAGGCTCTTGCCTCCACAGCACATTGTCTCGTGGTTGGTGTATGCCCTGGGCTACCCTTCACCTGTCGACTGCCACAGTTGAAATGCCTGCCATGTTGCCGCCCTCACAGTGTACACCTTCTTTCACCCTACCGTGTTTGTGGCGACTGGGTGTGCCTGTAGGCTAGCATTGGATGTGTTTGTTTGTGAGCTATGTTTCCTTTGGGATGTATGCTTAGGTGAGCCATCCCCCATGTACGGGTACACCCTTTGTCCTCTTTCCTACCCAGGGCTGTGTGTCAGCAGGAGCAATGCAATATGCAACACTGCTGTGTGCATTTGGATGGATGCTAATATTGCACCGTGGAACAACACATGTCAATAGGGCCCGTGATGTGTTGTGACCCGCTTCACACCTCACTCCTGCCTTGCCTGCTGCCAGGCACAATCAGGGATGGCCCCACTCCCTATATCCAGGGCTGAACACTCTTATCTGAGGCCTGTCACTAGCATTTGCATGCCTAGCATACCCCTGTACATGTACGTCTGGAGTCTGGGACCCTGTGCAGCAGCATGACTACATCACCATGGCCCTTGAGGGCACACAACATGGGCCCCAAGGTGTACATGCACTGTTTTCTGCCCACTGGGGTCACCCCCGGGAGGGGTTGGTGTTGTGAGAGAACCTTAGCTGTCACCCACATGTGGGAGTGTTGGGTCAGCCCTGGGTATGTTCTGGGAACCGCTGTTCACACCCCATCGCACATTGTCATGAGCACTGCACTGGTCACATGGCCGGTGTGTGTGTGTCCATCTGCTCGACCCCAACGTTCCCTGCCTGTATGCATCCCATATCTCCTACTCATTGTGTATCCCCTGGTGTTGTTGCAGTCAGTCGCACACCCTCCAGCCACCCACACAATGTACACTTATCTGCTGTCTGTCTCTAATAGTACTGGTACATCTGATGGACGTTGTCTAGTTCTTGCACAGACAGTGTATCCGTGTGTCTGTGTCTCACAGCACGTTTTCAGACGGCTGCCTAGTGTGTGAACTTACACAATCTTGATGATGCATATATTCATATGATTCATGAAAGGTATTGTGGGTAATGTAGTTCATTAACCACAAACACAGCCGGAGACAATACTTTTGTTGTGAAACCAGTGGTAAAGCCAATAACCAACGTCTTTTATTGATGGGGTTTAATTCACCCAGCACAAGTATGCTTGGTAGCATATAAATGAGGTTACTTGCTTGCAGTATTTAAATTGATAACATAAAGTCACAAATCAACTCATGAAAACAACCTTCAACTTGTCAGGCAATTAGCTAATGTTTTCCTAGCAAAGAATTACCAAATGAAAGGTCACAAATAATGAATAAACCTTGCTGCTTAGGTTAACCTCTGCTTATGTCCCACACAGATCCTGCAGTGATTCTCTCCTTGCTCACACACACAATTAGGTGCAGCTTTCATTAATATCAATTCCCCAGCTGAAAACCTTGAGCTGGCTGGCTGATACTGTGTGAGGCCATATCCTGCTTTAGGAACTGTTCGTAGTGCAATAAAGAACAAGGTTAGGTTTCTTTGTGATGGCTGATGTGTTTCCTCACAGAGAGCTAGCAATAGCACTTGGATAGAGAACAGTCCATGTAATCAATAGTTTCATCTGCTGTGATTTCCCCTTCATCAATAAGCATAGGGTGACTATCATAAATTAGCACAGATGAGTCTTTCAGTAGGGAACTATCAAGAGAATGCTCATTGCCCTGCTGCCATTCACTATTAGAGATAGGGTCGGGATCAGTGTTCATACCTGAACCGCCCTTGCTGCCATGGTTCCTCTCTGTATAGCCTGGCCAGTATGTAATCCAGTTCTTATGTCCAGCCTTCCAATCTTTATCCCTGGACACTGGATCTCCTCTCACATACCTTCTGGCATAGGTCTTAAGGTCCCTTCCACGTGCAGTCTTCTCTCTCACCAGTAGCCACAGGTGATTCCTATCTCTGCCACTCCATTCCTCTGGGTGACCCCAGTCCAATGGTCTCTGCTGGCACTTGGACTACCTCCCAGTATAGGTACTGCCTTGGACTCTCCTAGATCTCTCAATGGCCTTTCTGCTCTTCCTTCCAGAGGGTTTCCTTCCTTCTCTATCCGTTTGGCTTGGCTTCTGCTTTTACAGGTGATGTTGGAACCTGTAGCCCTTGCTGTAGCTGGGCTGGAGCTTGTAGCTGGGCTGTAGCTTGTAGCTGGACTGGAGCTTGTAGGTCTTGCTGTAGCTGCTATCTGTAGAATAAGCTCTATTGTTATTCTGTCTTGATGTGTGCTCCTCCCTATCACAGCGCAGCTGTGCTGAATCAGGCCCTGCCCTTTGAGATGAGTGCCTAGGGATTACCTCATAGCTCTCTTGATTGAACACATGTATTCTCACTTCAGCCCCCCTCATGGCTGCTGGACACCTGGTGCATTCTGGGACTGGTAGTCTTTTATGTGTGAGCTATGTGTTTTTACCTCTACCAGAACTGACAGGTTTCTTGTTCAGAGTCACATCATCCTTTCTATAGCTCCTACCTGAGCCATGATAAGCTTCCTTAGCAAAACGTACATGGTGTATGTCCTGTGTGTGGCCATGGACGACACCTTTGTATAATGTTTCCATACATCAAAATATGTATCTCAGTAGTACAGTTTGTACCATGCAAAGGGTATTTGTGTGATATGTTTTGCCTAGTTCTGCTTGACAATTGTACCCGCCACAGGTAACTCAATGACCACCATCTCTTCCCCACACAGGCATTCGTCAGGAACTTGCAGCTATACGGCACAATGGAGAACGCCTCATACAGGAGGTGGTGCTTCTGCGCCAACACATCCAAGATATGCCTTTTGGGAGGATGTGTGTGGCCATGGAGTGCATCCAAGCTGCCCTGGAAAGGATGGCACCACCGCCCCTGCCGCCCACACCGCCACCACCACCACCACCCACACCCCCGCCACAGGCACAAGATGACCGTGTGGGGCCAGCTGCAGGGGAACGTATTTTGCAGCGTGCCAGACGTGAGAGGCAGCGCCGTCGCCAATAGTGCAATACCTATTACTGTAACATTGCATACATATAAAGTCTCAGTCCAATGTTTCTCTCCTTTTTATAGCATAGTTTGTGTGCACATGCATGCCCTGACCATGACCTGAGGGGTTCAGATCTGGCCCGGTATTGCCGGGGTGTCCATACTGTCTTGTATTACTGCACACACATGGCATTGCCTGCCATTTCATAACTGCATACGATCTGTGCATTGGCCCTTGGCTGCAATACACCAATGTTCACATAGGCCCAATGGCACATTTTGGGCAGCTGCAGGGTTACAACAACACTATCGTGGCCATTCCATGGTCACACCCCCTGATACTGTGCACATTGGGTGAGGCTCTGTGGCCATTGGCCCTGTCATTGGCAGGGATGACATGCGTGTCCCGCCCCTCCATGGCACACATGTGTCAGAGGGACACATGGGTGTCATGCGTGTGTGCGATGCTGCTCTGCACCAGCAATTGTTGTGGGGACAGACACATCCCTGTGACATGACTGTTTAGGTGGGAGATATTAACAGCAACATGACCTGTGGTTACCCATGTTCCATTCCTAAGCACACATGTTCATCACACAGCTACGCATGTGGTGCAGGTAACATTATGATGGCCATGGCCACGCTACATGTCCAACCAGGTGTATGGACCTTCCCATGCTTGCCTACATGTTGTGTGTTTAAGGTAAACACGTGACCAGTGAGGCAGGTTCAAAACATGTTTATTAAACAACATAACACACAATGGCCAACATGCCCAACATAAACACACGCATGAGGTGGGGGCGGGGGAAACACAGCGCAGCAGAGGGCACATAGGGGCATCACAGGTGCCAGCCGTGGTACCTGTAATGCTGTTCGGCAGGTGGCCATCGGGATGCCAGATGCACCACATCACTGGCCACCTGCCGAACAGCCCCAGTCAGACACTGCAGGGCGTGGAACACGACACGGATGTCGTGTCGTACGTCATCCAGGGCCATGAACACATCGTGGATACACCTGCCAGCACACAGACACACATTGTCTGTGGTCTGTGTGCTGGCATGAGCATGAGGTGTGCCAGTGGCCCTGGGTGACGCACGATCGTGATCACGTCCGTGCCGTGCAGATGCCTGCAATGCCGGACTGGTGCCCTGGTGGCCCTCTGCTGGGCTGTGTTCCCCCCCAACCAACTCCAACCCCTCCCCGCTCCTTCCATACCCACCCCCCACCCTCCCTGCCCACACAATCACCCCAACTCCCCCCTCCCTGCCTGCACCCCTGCCCCCGTTGCCCCTCTCTCCTGCACCCCCCTCTGTCCCATCTCCATGCTGCCCCTGGTTAGGGGTGTGCCTGCTGCCATCTGCCTCGTCCTCTCCCACATCACTGGAGGAAACCACCACCACATCTGCCCTCTCTGGTCCTGAATGTGGCTGCTCCATCCCTCCAGGCTGGTCGTCCTCCTCCTCCACCTCCTCCTCCTCCTCCTCGGTTGTGTGCCGGGTGGTGGGCCTCTGGAGACTGTGGGCAGAGGTGTGTGGCGAGGCGTCGCTGGCATCACTGTCTGTGAAGGATGACATACATCAGGTGATGTCCATGTGTGTCACATACCAAATATGCAGATACAGGTGGGAAACAGGCTGGTGGCCCTATGGCACACCTGAACCTGTGAGTTGCCCATTCCAATACTCACCATCGTGGTGGTGCTGGCGCTCCCTGCAGGCACGTGTAAGGAACTCCGGGTGGAATTTGCGAAGTTCGCGCCCCTTCTTCCTCAGGTCCTCCACCTGTGGATATGCAAAAGTTGTCTGGTGTCAACACATACCACCTGTCACTGGGGCTATGGGTGAACATACGTTGACTTGTCTGGCCCGCACCATGCTTCTCCCCCACCCCTGCTGTTTGGGGCATATAGAGCATAGTAACCGACCTCCAGCAGTCAGTCCCTCCCACATGTGCAAATAGGTTAGCACATAGGTGTCACTGCCGTATGACATGAGCATAGCTTACATCCACCTGCACTGTCATGTAGGGCATCACACATCAGCATCACAAAGTGACTGCATGCTGCTCCTCACCCATATCCCCACAACAACATGTCAAAACGGTGGACTGGTGGGGGTGACTGTGAGAGACAGGGGTGTAGACGAGTGGCCATAGGTGGGACGTCACAGAGACAGAGGGGATGAGGGGGGGGGAGATCACCTAGAGCACATGGTGTGCATTGTAGGTCACATCCCTGCTGTGCAATGACAGCAGCTGTCAAAGGTGTGTGTGTTTGATGTATCCTGGAAGGGGCAGGACATGGTGAACGCTGGAGGTGACCAACTCTGAGCATTTGCCACTGTATGATTCCCATAGTGTGTATCCCCTGTGGGGCAGCTCACCTACACAGTTGGCTTCTGTGTCCCCCTCTATGGGTGTTGCCTCATGGACAGCCATGTGTGTACCTGGTCTTTCACAGCATCACCATAACACATCGCATCCCTATGTGTCTGTGCCCTCATGTAGTGTTGCTTAGGCGCATATTGGGGATGTGTCATACACAACCCGCCTGCTGCGATGCCCCTACTTGTACCCCTTGTAAGCTAGTGTGCCCAGCTCCCACACGGCATGCAGGGGTAATAGTATGAAATTTGTCCTCACATTGTGTTGTGAAGGGTGGTGTGTTTGGGTGTTTTGCATGGGCCACCTCCCATGGTTGACAGTGTCCAGTCCTCCTATGGTGTGTAGCAACACACATGCATGGGGGTACATGGTGATCATGAGCTGTCCCATATCTCTGTCAGTGGTTTGCAGGGCGGTGGGGATGTACCTGACCAGGTGGTGGGATGTCCTCTATTTGGTATTGCGACTGTACAAGCTACGCCTGGTTGTTTCCCAGATATGTTGGCGTGTGGAACATGTACATTTCTGTCATGTAGAGCTGGGTGTGGTCCATGATGGCCATATGACCGATGGGCTACATTAGACATGCACAGTGTGTAGTCATTGTTGTCCTTGCATTTGCTGTGTAGTACTGTTTGACCACCCTGCACAGGCCAGACGTGTCAGCATCCACCTCATAGATCCTTGCTGTCACTTTGTCCATGACAGTTAGACACACATACAGTGGGTGTATCAGACATTATCGTGTGACAGACATGTCACTTTTGGAGGCATATGCCACAATGTCAAGGGCAGGGACTCACCCCATGTGTCCACACCAGTCCAATGATAACCTTTTGCCATCATTTGCCCTCGCTACAACCATGACTGTCAGGCACGAACCATACCTTCCCCATGTCATATGGGAGGGCCACATCTAGGTGCTCTACATGTTCATGAGACGCCATTCCAATACATCCCCTGCAACCTTGTTTGGGACAGTATCCTGTGTGAGGGCAGGGATCCATGGCACACACAGCAGCCACACAAGCACTGTTCATACACCAGTAACAGAGTGTCTGACAACATGTCATCTGTGACATTGTGTTGTGAACATAACCGACTACACCACAATGGGGTGCACAGGGGGCTTTCCATTTTGCACCACTGCTAACGTCTAACGCTGCCTAGTTATTATCACAAAATGTGCCATGTGGGTAGGGTTGGGGGGGGGATATCCCCTCCTGTTCAGGGTGTTATCCTGTATGTCTTGATGTCCAGCCAGGGTGGGACCTCCCCTGGCGTATGTGGATATGGATGGATATCAGCCTCATGTCCCCTGTGTTGCATCTCATTTTCGACTGCAACTGAGTGGAACATGTCCACAGGCCAGGCCAGCCCCCAGTGGGTCTGAACTTAGGGTGTGACTATTTTCCGTTTTGGACATGCTGGCACCCCCTTGCAATTTACATTACTGGACTCTGAGCCGTCCCATTCTCTAGGCACCTAGGGGGATTGAACATATGTTGTCCCTGTGGTTTTTGGGAGCATGCAGTGTTGGAACACAGGCGCGTAGTGTCTGCGTTTACATGGTACCAATGTGTCCCACACAATAGACATCTGCATTGAGGGTCCATATGCCCATGCTGTGCGCCAAAACATTGTGTGTGCCAATGACACAATATGTGTGTCCTGGGGGGTTGTCTGGTACCCTGGTGTAATAGGGATGGCTGCAGGCCCGTGTCTTTGCCACATCAATCTGTGTGCTAGTGACACCTGCTATGCCTTTGCAGTTGTCATGGACACATCCCATGCCCCAATGCTAAACACGTGGTGTTATGACGCATGTGCCGACTCCCCACTGGTATTGTGGTTATTGACTCCCTTTGTTGGGCCTGGTGGTAACACCAGAGCTGTTGTCACCGACTGCATTTGTCAGTGCCACTGCCAGGGCATCCCTATGTTGTGGGGTTTATGTCCCTCTGGGAACATGCCACATTATGTTGGTCTAGATGTGATCCACACGACACATGGTGCAACACTGGGGAAATGGCTACCAACACAGCCACATTGTGGGGGGTGGGGGGTGTTTGCGCATGGCTGGACGGCTCGGCCAAACCACACCCCTGGATGCCATCCCACTGGTCAATCATGCTGACAGGTCACATGTGGGGCCTTGGCAGTCAGCACACTAGGCATGGCTGACAGTGACCAGTGAGTGTTTGGCACTCCTGGAGCATGTCCTCCCGCACATGGTGTGTTCTCCATGCTAATGGCATGGTTTGGGCCTATGCATACATAGAAGAGCAACGTAATTGGGTCATTCTCAGTGTTCCCCTGGTGTTGTATTTGAATCATGTCAACACAGCTACTAGTGCTGGGATATCAGATACACCAGTGTCACAGTTAGTGGGGACCTCAGCAGAGACACACACAGGGGTTGCTTTCCCATACAGGTGTATTGCACTTAGACGGACACAGAGATGACATTTTTGCGTGACATTATGCACTGGGGAGCAGCAATTGGGCTTTTCAACAGGGCAGACCACATGAGCTGTGGGGTACTCCCATAGGCTTTTATGGTGGATGGGGGGGAGAAGTCGCATGCTGTCTTGCACACTGCATCACAGACAGATATGGGTCAGTGCCCTCATGCCTATTCCAGGTGATTATCTGTCCCCAGTGCCACATACATGCCTCAATGTGGGTGTGGACATGTGTGCAGCGACACCTATGAGCAATGTCCATGTCTCCCTAAATGCATGGGGACGTCTCCCTTTGGCACCCTTGACAGACATGGCATTGGCATGGCACATTTGTTTGGCCAATGTGGATGTCCATGGGGAGGCCTTTAGCCCAGTAGGTATTACATTAGATACATGTGGGGTCACATTAACTGTACATGTCATGCAATCCAAACGCAATGGCACCCAGATGTAACGGTAAACATGTTTGTGTTCACATACATGTGACATTGAGTGGTTTGCCCTAAGCACCGTGGCAGGGGGCAGGTCCATGACACATGGATATCTAGATGGCCATGGATGTAATTACCTGACCCAACACATGAGTTGTGTGTCCTGTATGTCATAGGGCTACTGATAGCTACATCAGACCTACCTTGACGACTGTGAGACACAGCATACTGGCGATGGTGGACATGCATCTGTCACCTTCCAGCTTCTCGGGTGTTTTTATGTTCCTCTGACCTGTGTCCCTGAGGGTTCTATGAGATGTGCCTGCACACACTACGGACAATGACACATTACACGGATATGTGCTGTTTCGGCCCCTGTACATTTGTGGATGATAGGCTGTAGTGTGCAACCTGGATGTGTGTCTGGAACCCCCCAGAGGCAGCTGTGAGGTACTTGTAGACAAAGGGTCATTGTGCCTGTAGGCTTTTGTGGAGGTAAACCTCAATTCTGCATACATAGCTGTGCACATGTCCCTCTCGCAAGGGTTTGGGCTTCCATCTCGAGGCTACTGTGTGATAGCTTTTGTGAACGCACAACCATATCAGAATCTACCATAACATGTCCATACATGTACAGTGCGTGTGTTGGACTATGTGCCACATAGGGCAAGTGTGAGTTGCAACCATACCACTATACCCTATGTGACATATGGGACTGAGATAACCTCCGTTACAATAAGCTATTAGCCACCACGGTATTGGGTGTCTTACGGCATATCATCAGCAAGATACAGCATTGCAACATGGTGACACCCTGGACGCCAGATGCATGTATCAGGCCTGCATGAGGTACAGATAATTGACTGAACGCCAACCTCACACTGCACCATATCACCAGGGTGACTGTGGCATACTGTGATGGGCTGGACAGACAACTGGGGATTGGTGGATGTGTTAGCCTACACTGTCACATGCATACCTATCTCCATGGTGCCAGACAACCCACTTGGATGGACTCTCTGACCTCCTGGAGGTGAGGGGGGGGGCCAAACTACATTAGGACACACAACCATAGCTCCAGGGTGATAGTAGACCCACTTTGATGGGCTCTCTGACCTCCTGGAGTTAGGGAGAAGGGTTCAAGCTACATTAGGACACAGATCCATAGCTCCAGGGTGATAGAGAGCCCACTTGGATGGCCTCTCTGCACTCCTGGAGTTAGGGAGGAGGGTTCAAACTACATTAGGACACAGATCCATAGCTCCAGGGTGATAGAGAGCCCACTTGGATGGCCTCTCTGCACTCCTGGAGTTAGGGAGGAGGGTTCAAACTACATTAGGACACACAACCATAGCTCCAGGGTGATAGAGGACCCACTTTGATGGGCTCTCTGACCTCCTGGAGTTAGGGAGAAGGGTTTAAGCTACATTAGGACACAGATCCATATCTCCAGGGTGATAAAGAGCCCACTTGGATGGCCTCTCTGCACTCCTGGAGTTAGGGAGGAGGGTTCAAACTACATTAGGACACAGATCCATAGCTCCAGGGTGATAAAGAGCCCACTTGGATGGCCTCTCTGCACTCCTGGAGTTAGGGAGGAGGGTTCAAACTACATTAGGACACAGATCCATAGCTCCAGGGTGATAAAGAGCCCACTTGGATGGCCTCTCTGCACTCCTGGAGTTAGGGAGGAGGGTTCAAACTACATTAGGACACACAACCATAGGCCCAGGGTGATAGGGGACCCACTTGGATGGCCTCTCTGCACTCCTGGAGTTAGGGAGGAGGGTTCAAACTACATTAGGACACAGATCCATAGCTCCAGGGTGATAAAGAGCCCACTTGGATGGCCTCTCTGCACTCCTGGAGTTAGGGAGGAGGGTTCAAACTACATTAGGACACAGATCCATAGCTCCAGGGTGATAAAGAGCCCACTTGGATGGCCTCTCTGCACTCCTGGAGTTAGGGAGGAGGTTTCAAACTACATTAGGACACACAACCATAGGCCCAGGGTGATAGGGGACCCACTTGGATGGCCTCTCTGCACTCCTGGAGTTAGGGAGGAGGGTTCAAACTACATTAGGACACAGATCCATAGCTCCAGGGTGATCAAGAGCCCACTTGGATGGCCTCTCTGCACTCCTGGAGTTAGGGAGGAGGGTTCAAACTACATTAGGACACAGATCCATATCTCCAGGGTGATAAAGAGCCCACTTGGATGGCCTCTCTGCACTCCTGGAGTTAGGGAGGAGGGTTCAAACTACATTAGGACACAGATCCATAGCTCCAGGGTGATCAAGGGCCCACTTGGATGGCCTCTCTGCACTCCTGGAGTTAGGGAGGAGGGTTCAAACTACATTAGGACACACAACCATAGGCCCAGGGTGATATGGGACCCACTTGGATGGCCTCTCTGCACTCCTGGAGTTAGGGAGGAGGGTTCAAACTACATTAGGACACAGATCCATAGCTCCAGGGTGATAAAGAGCCCACTTGGATGGCCTCTCTGCACTCCTGGAGTTAGGGAGGAGGGTTCAAACTACATTAGGACACAGATCCATAGCTCCCGGGTGATAAAGAGCCCTCTTGGATGGCCTCTCTGCACTCCTGGAGTTAGGGAGGAGGGTTCAAACTACATTAGGACACACAACCATAGGCCCAGGGTGATAGGGGATCCACTTGGATGGCCTCTCTGCACTCCTGGAGTTAGGGAGGAGGGTTCAAACTACATTAGGACACAGATCCATAGCTCCAGGGTGATCAAGAGCCCACTTGGATGGCCTCTCTGCACTCCTGGAGTTAGGGAGGAGGGTTCAAACTACATTAGGACACAGATCCATATCTCCAGGGTGATAAAGAGCCCACTTGGATGGCCTCTCTGCACTCCTGGAGTTAGGGAGGAGGGTTCAAACTACATTAGGACACAGATCCATAGCTCCAGGGTGATCAAGGGCCCACTTGGATGGCCTCTCTGCACTCCTGGAGTTAGGGAGGAGGGTTCAAACTACATTAGGACACACAACCATAGCTCCAGGGTGATAGAGGATCCACTTTGATGGGCTCTCTGACCTCCTGGAGTTAGGGAGAAGGGTTTAAGCTACATTAGGACACAGATCCATATCTCCAGGGTGATAAAGAGCCCACTTGGATGGCCTCTCTGCACTCCTGGAGTTAGGGAGGAGGGTTCAAACTACATTAGGACACAGATCCATAGCTCCAGGGTGATAAAGAGCCCACTTGGATGGCCTCTCTGCACTCCTGGAGTTAGGGAGGAGGGTTCAAACTACATTAGGACACAGATCCATAGCTCCAGGGTGATAAAGAGCCCACTTGGATGGCCTCTCTGCACTCCTGGAGTTAGGGAGGAGGGTTCAAACTACATTAGGACACACAACCATAGGCCCAGGGTGATAGGGGACCCACTTGGATGGCCTCTCTGCACTCCTGGAGTTAGGGAGGAGGGTTCAAACTACATTAGGACACAGATCCATAGCTCCAGGGTGATCAAGAGCCCACTTGGATGGCCTCTCTGCACTCCTGGAGTTAGGGAGGAGGGTTCAAACTACATTAGGACACAGATCCATAGCTCCAGGGTGATAAAGAGCCCACTTGGATGGCCTCTCTGCACTCCTGGAGTTAGCGAGGAGGGTTCAAACTACATTAGGACACACAACCATAGGCCCAGGGTGATAGGGGACCCACTTGGATGGCCTCTCTGCACTCCTGGAGTTAGGGAGGAGGGTTCAAGCTACATTAGGACACAGATCCATAGCTCCAGGGTGATCAAGAGCCCACTTGGATGGCCTCTCTGCACTCCTGGAGTTAGGGAGGAGGGTTCAAACTACATTAGGACACAGATCCATAGCTCCAGGGTGATAAAGAGCCCACTTGGATGGCCTCTCTGCACTCCTGGAGTTAGGGAGGAGGGTTCAAACTACATTAGGACACAGATCCATAGCTCCAGGGTGATAAAGAGCCCACTTGGATGGCCTCTCTGCACTCCTGGAGTTAGGGAGGAGGGTTCAAACTACATTAGGACACACAACCATAGGCCCAGGGTGATAGGGGACCCACTTGGATGGCCTCTCTGCACTCCTGGAGTTAGGGAGGAGGGTTCAAACTACATTAGGACACAGATCCATAGCTCCAGGGTGATCAAGAGCCCACTTGGATGGCCTCTCTGCACTCCTGGAGTTAGGGAGGAGGGTTCAAACTACATTAGGACACAGATCCATAGCTCCAGGGTGATAAAGAGCCCACTTGGATGGCCTCTCTGCACTCCTGGAGTTAGGGAGGAGGGTTCAAACTACATTAGGACACAGATCCATAGCTCCAGGGTGATAGAGAGCCCACTTGGATGGCCTCTCTGCACTCCTGGAGTTAGGGAGGAGGGTTCAAACTACATTAGGACACACAACCATAGGCCCAGGGTGATAGGGGACCCACTTGGATGGCCTCTCTGCACTCCTGGAGTTAGGGCGGAGGGTTCAAACTACATTAGGACACAGATCCATATCTCCAGGGTGATAAAGAGCCCACTTGGATGACCTCTCTGCACTCCTGGAGTTAGGGAGGAGGGTTCAAACTACATTAGGACACAGATCCATAGCTCCAGGGTGATCAAGGGCCCACTTGGATGGCCTCTCTGCACTCCTGGAGTTAGGGAGGAGGGTTCAAACTACATTAGGACACACAACCATAGCTCCAGGGTGATATAGTTCCCACTTTGATGGGCTCTCTGACCTCCTGGAGTTAGGGAGAAGGGTTTAAGCTACATTAGGACACAGATCCATATCTCCAGGGTGATAAAGAGCCCACTTGGATGGCCTCTCTGCACTCCTGGAGTTAGGGAGGAGGGTTCAAACTACATTAGGACACAGATCCATAGCTCCAGGGTGATAAGAGACCACTTGGATGGCCTCTCTGCACTCCTGGAGTTAGGGAGGAGGGTTCAAAGTAAATTAGGACACACAACCATAGACCCAGGCTGATAGACGACCCACTTGGATGGCCTCTCTGACCTCCTGGAGATATGGGTTATGTTTCATAGTACATGAGGACGCAGATCCATATCTCCAGGTTGCCAGGGCACACTTTGAGTGGCTCTCTGTAGCCCTGAGGGGAGGGGAATGTATTATACCACATTTGTAAACAACCCCTGGCCACCTGTGTGCGTCAGGGCCTTTTTGCTGAAGGTTCCACGACCCCTGATGGTTGCCCCTATGTGTTACCCTCCAGATGCAGATACCTCCATCAGCACATGGTGATTCTAGACACTCCTTAGGCTGATGGTTGGCCTAGCTGTGTTACAGTGGTCTGTAGTACATCAATGCCAGCAGCTGTCATGAGGCCATGGGGTCATCATGCCCTCTGTGGGCACATGGATCTGAAAATGGCTACATGGGCAAACACTCAGATGTGGTACACAATGCATCTGGCATGTGGTTTCCCTACTACACGTAATTTATCTAGACTACTTACACACAACAGCATGGACAGCTGACATTAACCCTGTCTGTGTATATGGTTTTGTGACCTGTGGCCATTCACTTACCTCATGTGGGTGGTCTGCCTCACGGTTAAAGCGCCTGGTCACCCTCTCCCAGGCCCTCAGCACCTTCCCCATGTTTATCCTCCTGGAGGGCCCTGGGAAAAGGATCTTTTGTTTCGGGCCAATAAGGGAGGCCAGGAGGCACAGCTCCCTGTAGCTGAAGGCGGGCTTCCTGCTCCTTGACGCCATTTTGTTTGTGGGCGTGTAGACGCGCGAACGCTAACGACGCCACTTCCGCATTTGCGCGTATCGGAGCAAGCACGTGCGCGCCGCATGGCTGCGGCCCTCATAACTGCTTGCCCATGCGTTCCGCATTGCTGCGCTCCTGAAAAGTGCAAATATTAGCGGCACGCATCATTCATACACATTTTTTACATTTATTAATACAAATAGGTTTCATGTTGTTTGCATGCTCACATAGCTACAAGGTATCTCTCATCTCCCTATAACATAATTTAATGATTCTGAATATTACTTGTTCACACAATGTGGTCTTGAACCTCTGGACACATATGCACTGATTCCGAGGCCATTGTCAGATGAGGTGTGCTATGTGTGTCACATAGCAGATAGTGCTCTGACACTGATAGCAATGGGTGCAAACAAACCATCAGCGTCAGGGGTCAAGCAACCTGGTGATATGGCATGATGTGTGTTAGTTGGCTCTGTTCTGTGTTGACTCACCATGTACAGACATCAATGATTTGGTGGTTGCCATAGGTGTTTTGCGGGGGTTCATATGTGTGCATTACACAGGAAAAATAGGTTGCGTGTTAGACATTAGGGGGCAATGTGGACAGCATGTCACCACAATCCACATTACAATTTGGTAGATCTGCTGGCATACAGTCCTGGGGGCTGAGATATAGCGCAATGGTGGATACATTGGCTGCTTAACGAGGCATCATGGCTTACATCTTCCTTTTGCGCTCTGGAGTGCCTGTCTCAGGCAGCTCACATTATCATACGTTGTAACACCATTGGCCATGGTGCTTTCCATCTACATCTATGCTGTGCACAGCATATATTTTCATACTTTGCAACATTATTACTTGCCCCAGAGCCCTTTCTACATTACAGAGGTGCTGCTGGTGGCAAGACACTCACACTGCTGCAGACATCATATGTCATACACCATTCTCACTGATGGAGCACCACAACCCTGGTAACAACAACACACTGTCTGCATGATTGCCTCTTTGGCCAGCCAGGCATCTGTTCTTATCAATCTAGCTGTGGCCCACACCTAACCTTGATGCATGGGGAGCCAGAGGTTGCATACGTCCATATACAGTGAGGTTATTGGTGGGTGCAGCCAATGACATGTCCATGACTGTGGACTACTGGTGGTTGTTGTGAGATCCTCACAGTGCTGTCAGCAGCAGGTACCCCACAGACCACCTTATAGGGTGTACCTGGGTTAATGCACTGTGATGGTGTTTAAGTTGCCAGTACTTGAGGACATTACCCACGTTCCACACCTGACAGCCCCCATAGACCTTGTAAAAACAAATTTACCTAATGTGACACTGCCTTGTTCAATGTATGTTGATTTTCAGAACGTTTCCCCACACTACTGCTGACTGGTGGAGTCTATGGGCCAAAGTCAGGATATATAAAATACTTTCCTTGTAGAACCACATTTAGAATTTGAACTAACAACCTTTTGCTCTTGAGGCATTGCAGTCACCACTGGACTACAGCTCTGGGGCTGTGATGAGACTATCTGGCTGTCTGCAATATGACCTAGGCAGACTTTGTGCTGCAGTTAACAGGGTAACGTCAGTCCACTCACCCCCATGATGCACTGCACATGCAAAGCAGCAGTCTACTAATGGTCCAACGATAGGGTGTGCAACCACACAGCACCTGGACATAGTTTTGTGCACAGACCTTCTGTGTTGCAGGTACAGAGTGGGTACAGAACCTCACAGTGTGTGTGGCTTTTAATCACCCTGAGTGTGAGGTGAGACACACAGCACCTGTCCTGGCTGAGAGGGCCAAGAACATCAGATCAGCTTGTCAGACGATGTCTGATAGGTTGACGCATACAGTCCTCCTTCAGGCATCTGTATCTCCCTGACCCATCTGGGCCTTGTGGGCTACAATGCTCACCCAAGGGTGCATCTCCTTTGTGAGGGCCCTGCCCTTCATAATATATGTGAAGGGGTAAGAGAGATTTCTGGCCACATTGGCTATATGTGTCTGACTACCTGCACTTTCCTGTCAAACACACTTTGCACAATATTACAATATGCACATTCTGTAGCCCAACTACGGTGCTAGCAGTTGCCAGCAACCTCATTCCGCCTGTCGTACACAGAACCTACAGGTCACTCTCTGCAATTTTGAACATATCCATATGTCTAGATCAGGCAGACAAACAGCTGAGCCAGAGCCAGAGCCACCCAGCTCAACCAACACCATCTGACATTTTGCAGCAGAGGCCACAGTGTGTGGCCAGCTACTGACCCTGCAAGGTGTTCCAGCCAAACACATGGTAACTGCTTTCAGGCCGCTTGACAGTCCATACTGCATGCTACCAGGGACACTCTGTGCACCCATTACTGGGATGTTTGCACAACCACCATGCAGTTGACTCAGTGATTGGGCCCCCTATATATACACACAACCCATAAAAATCACAGAGGAGAACTACTGTATGGCAATATGTTGTAACCTAGCCATGGCGTGGTCACTGATCATTCGTGGTGAGGGTTGCCTCCTCACCGTACATGCTATGGGCACCATGTTTGTGGAGGTGATAGCAAGGCACAACATGGTCCTAGGCATGCACATTTGCCCTGTGTAGCTGCATCCTGCTCCTGCCACCCTGTGTGTTCTATACCCAGAGTACTTTGCTCCTCATTATGCACATTTGCAGACCAATACTGGCAACGGTGCTATCATTGTGGGCTGTGGGAGGTGTTGGCAGCCAGCACACACTGGATCAACAGACACACACTCCCTACACCTAGGACAGCAGTGAGACGATGTACGGTTATTTAGGAGCAGAGACCAACGCAACAGTAATGGGCACACTGGGGGTATGGCAACGTTGGGGTACATTTGTTGTGATATGTTCCAGGCTGACAATCTCTGGAGGGCACCTGACCTGACACACATTGTACATACATCTGAGACGTTGGTATGTTACAGCTCGATGATCTGCTTGTGCTTCGCATAGACATTTCTAAGAGTCACTGCTCATACCAGGCTTCTGATATGCGTGTGAGGTATCGCCATGTGTAGTGTGTGATTGGTAATGTCTGCACATGCTAGTTATTGGAGGGGCACACAGGGCCCGACATCCTGCCACTGCATTGGTCATCAGATATTGGGGCCTGCAGGTGCAGCTGTTTCTGGCCCTGTTGCCCACTGCTGTAGGCCATATTTTCAGAAAAACCAGGCAATATGGCACACACACTGGTCAGGTTTTCATGATGTCCGTGATGAATATGCCTCTCAGACAGATGCATACCATGGTGGTGTTCAATTAACTTGCAGCACACGCATCTTTATTGGATACATCAGCGAACATGGGTGTTCTTTGTGCCTGCATGGCTGCATTTGGGGGACTGTACTGTGGGCGAGGCATATGTTTATGTGGTGTGTGCTGTTTATTGTAAAATAAGTTGTCTTTTCCAACGCTTATGTCATCAGCAGGGGAATTGAAGTCTTTAATAGCAGGTTTTGTGCATGTGAAAGAAAATGGGGAGTGGGATGGCAGGTGCCCCAGCTGAGATTTGAACCTAGGGCCTTCTGCTCTTGGGGCACTTGCTATGTGTACTGCACCACCGTCTTAGCACAGCAACAGCTCATTCCCGGGGGAGTCCATGGCTGTTTGTCACACAGTGCCTGTCTGGTGGATTGGACTGCAGCCACATGAGGGTAGCTAGGCCAGCATCTGCTGTGGTGCAGCAGCCACTGCCCCCTCTGCCAGCAGTAGGCGTACACCACCATGATAAAGAGGCGTTATATTGGGGACAGCATCACAGCTAACTGACATGTGGCCCTCCGGTACTGCATTGTGTGTACTCTGCTGTAGGTGTTGGACATTTCTGAGGGCTATGAGCTACTTATGGTAAAATAACAATCCTCAGAAAAAACTTTTCTTCTCTGCAGGTGTGGGTTTTATTCCCAATAACGGTTTACTGGTGGATAAAATATGTGCACTGTGTTGCCGATGGCCCCAGCTGGGAGTTGAACTTGTTATCTTTGTCTCCACAACACACTGGCTGTGTCCCCTGCACCACCATGCGGACACTGAGTCAATGCAGACCCTGCAAATAGCATGTCTGTTTGTCCTAGCGGCCCTTTCTGTTATGGGCCAGTGCACCCACGTGTCAGGGTCTCTGGCTCCATCTTCTCTGGCCACCTGCCACTGACCCCACTGATACCAGTACACCTCGGCTAACATGCTGCAGGCCCTGTTAGTGCTGGTGCCACTCAGTTGTTGAACATCCACTGTGCATGTATGCAACTACCTATGCTGTGCATTATGGGTTTGGGGTGACTACCTAGTCCTCCACATATCCCCACAGATCACACATGCTGTTGTGCAACATGTGCATGCCCTAGGGGAAAATATCCATTGGTGTGGGGACACATGCTCTCTCCTTCAGCAATGTTGACTCATGCACATGTTATGCTGCATGAGCCAGAAACCCTTCCAACATGCCTATCTTTTAGCCCTGCCTTTCTTGTGAGTGTATGTTGATGTTTCACATTGCTGTGACCATTACCAAGGTTGGTCGTCTTGTGTGGTACAATCAAGTGGTTTAACAGCCCTGTGCGACACAACAGTCCTGGGAACAGTACAGGCATGGGTATGTTACACATAGCTGGTGGGGGTCAACCACCCAGGATGTACACACTGTCAGACAACAGACCTGCTGCACACATGACCCACATCTGCATGATTGTCATGTGATGCTCAATGGGCAAAATGTGCTGAACATATACATCCATATTTCACTGTGTTCAATGAAGACATTAGATAGCTGTGTACCATGTCCCCAGGTGTGGGGTGGCATTGGTGACATCTGCAACTGCTACTATTGGCGGTTACAGGCAGGGCCCAATGTCCTGCCTTTCCAGGATGCATTGTCCAATGCAGCCTGTGGGCATGGGTGTGTCAGGGCCTGTTGGCTGGTGCTTTTCATCAGGCATTCCCACATCATCTCATGGTGTGGCTAACACTGTTGTAGTTTTATGCTGTCCCTCCTGGATATGCATGTGCTACATCTGCATGACATGAGGGTGGTACATAGATATGCAGCACAGTCATTTGTATTAGAGGCAGCATGGAACCTGACTGTTGTGTGGTCGTCCAAAACTGTATTTGGGATACTCTGCTCTAGGTGATCGCCCTGTTCATGGTGTGTGTGGTTGGGATGGTAAATGTTGGGGGTTTTACTGAGGCCACTGTCCTCTGCCTTAAAGGTTTTGCTTACTACCATGGTTTATTTGTGAGTAAAATATGTGCTCATGATTGGCAATATCCCCAGCCGAACTTTGAACCTGTGACCTTCTGTTGTTTCATACATTTTCTGTGTACACTGCACCACTGTGTATCTACAGCTTGGCAGAGTTCCCTGGGATATCCATGACTGTACATCCAACAGGGGCTGTCTGTCACTAGTGGACGGTGACAGCCTGCACCTCGCTAGTCAAATTTATGCTGTGGCTGGCAGCCACTTCCCTCTCCACCATCTGAACAGTCCCACCAACATGCTAGCATGTCCTTATCTTAGCATAAGCATATGTCCTAATTGAGTGGAGCCACTCCAGGACTGCATTTGGGCAACTCGGATGTGGCTGATGCCCATTGTTCTGATGTGTGTGCGGTGTGGAGTATAAGAAGGATGTTTGCAACATGCTAATGTTCTCTGCAAAACAAGGGGTGTCTTTCATATCTCTGATTAGTGGTGGAGAACATATTGCCATGAGCCCCAGATGGGATTTGAACCTGTGACCCTATGGTCTTACAGGTACTGGCTCTGTCCACTGCACTACACTGTTGCCACAGAGATGGTGCAGTACCTGGGGATAATAAAACTGGCAGGATGGGGTCACACACCCTGCTCTGCACATTTTTACTATGGGCTCCTTCACCCTGTCCGGTGACAAACGTGCAAATCATACCCAGACATGACCACGGAAAGGGGCGATAAGATATAACCAACATGGCCTACAGAGATTTTCATGAACAAACATGGGGGACACTCCCAGGACCGCTACAATTGTGGGTTGTTTTTTTTTTGGTTGAGTCTCCCCTCCATACACCTTTCCATGGTTCATTCATTTTTTTGTAAACTTTCCTGGGTGTGTTTATTATTTGTGCCCATTGCTAGCACTGTTCCCCCGCAGAATTTTAATTTTTTAAATGTTGTTTGTGGTCATTTTCGCTTTTTATTTGCACTTTTGTTCTGTGCACATGTATCACACTGCTGACGTTTTGCAGGTTTCCCCGGTTTTGCTGTACATTGAGGACGGAAATGGTTTCTCTTCCCTTTAAATGCTTTCTACCGCGAGTGTTTCACTCGCGGTAGTTTTTTACATGGAAATTCTGGCCCGGTACTGTGCGGGGAGCCTCTCCCCTCCCACTCTCCACCCATTGACCCCGTCCCTCCGCCTCTCCGGGGCCTTCCTCCGCCCTTCTTTAGCCGTTCCACGCCTCTATCGTACATTTGCGGGCCCGCACTTGTACGGGGCCCGTTAGTGTGCCGCGTACCTGTGCGGGGGTGACACGCACGTGTGCGGGGCGTTTAAACGCGTTTATGTGCGTTTCAATGCTGCGTTGCCGTGCGCTATTTTGCGGCACGCAAATTAGCGGTTTTTAGTAAACATGCCCCCTAGTGTAGAGCAGCAGGAGTTTATGCTTTGGCTTCCAAAGCTCCCTTTTCCTTACCAGCACTGCTTGAGGATTTGAAATGTGAGAACAGGCACTTCCTGTTTCTCTCAAGAATACAGGAAGTGCTTGTTCTCATATTTTTAGCCCTCCTACAGAGTCAGTAAAGAAGCAGTGTGCATAGGGAAGAGAAACACAACCTCCTGCTACCACAAAGGGACAAAGGAGCAGCAGCAGCCTGCTCTGATGATTTCATCTGGTTGTTACAGTAGTTGCCAGAAAACATCATCAGATCTCAGGGGAGAGGGCAGTTATAAACAAAAATCAGATTCCCCTGTAGAATCCAGTGAAATGTAATGATTGTTGTATCCAAACATTGCAAAATTCAGTATGCGCTCCTTAAGAGGTTTCTCAGGTAAATCTATACTTTGAAATGCAAAGAATTTATTTTATTTATTTCCAGTCTCTTTTATACCGCGCTATTCAACATCAGTGCGGTTTACAATAAACAAAGAACTACACATTTTCTTTTGATCCTCTGTTATTTTTCATTGGTTGTGCTCTATTTATTGCCTTTTCTATACTAAGAGCAGCTTTTGAAAGAAGAATATTTTTTAAATTTATTTTTCTTCTAATCCTTGTCCTTCTACTTACTTTTTTTTTATGTGTTTGGTATTTTTTCTTTCCCGCCAAATCACTGAATATTTGGTGCCTCTATTTCTCCCATCAAAGAAAAAGCTCATCCAGGTTATTACGGTTTCAGCATCTCTCCAATCAGGGTGTCGGTAATGAAAGTCTCCACCTTTCTCAGCATGTGGTACTATCATCAGAGACATAGAGGAATGCAAAAATAAATGGAGGGCAAAAATAAATGAAACACAAGGTCAAGGCTAAGGCTACAGACCAAGGTCCTTATGGCCAAGCACTAGCACTAACAGAGCTGGAAGAATGGGTGCTGGGCAATATGGATGAGGAATCACTGATTGGTGTAGGCAATCTGAATACCTCACAGCAAACAGGTGAGTGACAGTCCCCTGTAATGTAAGATGGATCATTGTTCACCCTAGCACCACAGCTGGGCAGGGTTTCAGGGACAGGCGACCTGATGTTTCCCATTCACCTGCAAACTGCCTCCGGCCCATTCGGGGCTGTGGGAGGGGAGCAGCAGCTCCTTTAAACGGCAGCTGCCGACGGCGGAAGAACAGCTGAGCCGGTCTGAGAGGCGCGAAACCAACAAACTGCCTCCGGCCCATTCGGGGCTGTGGGAGGGGAGCAGCAGCTCCTTTAAACGGCAGCCGCCGACGGCGGGAAGAACAGCTGAGCCGGTCTGAGAGGCGCGAGACCAACAAACTGCCTCCGGCCCATTCGGGGCTGTGGGAGGGGAGAAGCAGCTCCTTTAAACGCAGCCGCTGACGGCGGGAAGAACAGCTGAGCCGGTCTGAGAGGCGCGAAACCAACAAACTGCCTCCGGCCCATTCGGGACTGTGGGAGGGGAGCAGCAGCTCCTTTAAACGGCAGCCGCCGACGGCGGGAAGAACAGCTGAGCCGGTCTGAGAGGCGCGAGACCAACAAACTGCCTCCGGCCCATTCGGGGCTGTGGGAGGGGAGCAGCAGCTCCTTTAAACGGCAGCCGCCGACGGCGGGAAGAACAGCTGAGCCGGTCTGAGAGGCGCGAGACCAACAAACTGCCTCCGGCCCATTCGGGGCTGTGGGAGGGGAGCAGCAGCTCCTTTAAACGGCAGCCGCCGACGGCGGGAAGAACAGCTGAGCCGGTCTGAGAGGCGCGAGACCAACAAACTGCCTCCGGCCCATTCGGGGCTGTGGGAGGGGAGCAGCAGCTCCTTTAAACGGCAGCCGCCGACGGCGGGAAGAACAGCTGAGCTGGTCTGAGAGGCGCGAAACCAACAAACTGCCTCCGGCCCATTCGGGGCTGTGGGAGGGGAGCAGCAGCTCCTTTAAACGGCAGCCGCCGACGGCGGGAAGAACAGCTGAGCCGGTCTGAGAGGCGCGAGACCAACAAACTGCCTCCGGCCCATTCGGGGCTGTGGGAGGGGAGCAGCAGCTCCTTTAAACGGCAGCCGCCGACGGCGGGAAGAACAGCTGAGCCGGTCTGAGAGGCGCGAGACCAACAAACTGCCTCCGGCCCATTCGGGGCTGTGGGAGGGGAGCAGCAGCTCCTTTAAACGGCAGCCGCCGATGGCGGGAAGAACAGCTGAGCCGGTCTGAGAGGCGCGAGACCAACAAACTGCCTCCGGCCCATTCGGGGCTGTGGGAGGGGAGCAGCAGCTCCTTTAAACGGCAGCCGCCGACAGGCGGGCCCGCGCCTGTCGGGCCTGCGCCTGAGGGCCTCGCCAGAGGGCCCTTTGGCGTGGCCCTTAGGCGCGGGCCCATGGCAAAAATTATTCTCTGCACAACCTTCTCCTTCTGTCTCTCCCTTAGGCTGTTCCTCCGTTTAGAGGTATGTCTGTATTATATGTTAACATGATGTAGTCTTTCCCTGTTACCTATGGATCCTTTGCTTATCACTTTGATATTTGGATAAGGTGGTATAAACTGGATTTATTGTTTGGTCTATATAGTCTGTTTGTATGTTTGTATTTTATGCTAACCTGATGTAGTCTTGTAACCGCTTTGATTGTAAGAAAGGCGGTATAAAAAACCTGTTAAATAAATAAATAAATAAATAAGTACTGGTTCTGGTTTTGAGGTGGTGAAGCATTCCCTAGAGGAAGCCGAGGGTTGTCCAAAGGAGATCAGCCAGCAATGCAGTGCAAGCATATCAGGTACAGGCAACCATCATATCCCAAGGCAGGAGGAGGCAGGCAATGTGGTGGACAGGGCAGAGGGTGAGCACCAGAGCCTAGCCTTCAGGTAGGACAGGAGAATGAGGAAATCAAGAAAGAGTGGAGGTGCAGATGCCTGGAAACCAGAATGGCACAGTGGACACACCTGCTGAGGAGGCAGAGTGCACCTCAGTAGGGGAGGGTCTGCACACCAACTGCCACAGACAGCAGCTTCTTCGCTGTGGGGAGCACTTATTAAGGCAAAGCAAGGAGTTTCTGGAGAAGGAGTGGGCACATACCAGTGACCTTGAAGGCATTCTCCAAATGCTGCAAGAGAGGAAGAACAGCAATGAGCACACACAGCGCAGGTTGGAAGGCTTCAGCAAGTTCCTTAAGACACTGGTGGCACATGTTGGTGTGCTGGTGTCCCACTAAACTCAACTGGTGTATGCCCCTACCCATGCATCACCATCTCTCCCTATGACCACCACCATGACCCAGATGGATAGCAGGATGGTCGGTCTGCAGATCCACAGTCACGATGGACCATCCACAAACAATATCTTCTGTGCGCTCCTAATTGGTACTGGCCCCCTCATGAGATTCCTGGATTTCCATTCTGCTGCAATAGAGGATGCCCACCCCCATATAAATGCTAAATCTTGGGCCCTGTGGGGCATGTGTGATTTATTTATTTAACAGGTCTTCTATACCGCCTTATAATTTACATTCAAAGTGGTTTACAATGAACAGTTATAGCAACAAGCTTTACATTGAACAGGGTTATTTAACTTGGATGGTTACATTGGGGTAAAACAAGCAATTGTCAGTTGCTAACTATATACAAGACTCTAGCTGTGTTTCATGGTCCATTTGCTGTTACTGTTAAACATCATCATCCGGTGTAGTTCCAAAGTATTCCAGGAACAGATGGGTTTTTATTGCTTTCCTAAAGTCCATTAGGTCTTTGATCTCTGGTCGGTGGTGCTTTCTTGATCAGTGGTTGCAGAGTTGTAGGTGTGAGGTTGTTTAGTGTTTTAAAGATTATTATTATGTTTTTGTACTTGGTGCGTACAGTCATAGGGAGCCAGTGCATCTGATGGAGCGTGGGTGTTATGTATTTGTATTTTGCTGTTCCGGTGATGATTCTGGCTGCAGTGTTTTGTATCAGTTGTAAGAGGAGGGTCGTTTTCTTTGGGAGTCCATGGTAGATTGTGTTGCAGAAATCTAATATAGGCATTATTATGACTTGGCAGACAGTTCGGAAGTCGTTAGTGAGCAGTGGTTTGAGGTTACATAGCATTCTGAGTTTGTGGTAGGCTGATCTGATTGCCTTTTTGATGTGTGGCTGGAAGCTGAGTTGTTGGTCAAAGGTGACCCCGAGGTATCTGACTTCTCTTTTATTGCTTATAGTGTGGTCGAGTCTGGCGGTGAGAATATCATGTTTCTGGTAATGTGTATCAGTTCAGATTTTTTATAGTTTATGTAAAGGCTTTGACTGTTGAGCCATTCTGACATTGATTCCAATCATGTTGTGATCTGTGAGTAGTCCGGGTGTTTGATGTTTATAGGGGTGAATATCATGATGTCACCTGCGTATATTCTGTAATTGATGTTGAATTGTTTTATGATGCTTCAAATCGGTTGTATGTAGATATTGAATAGTAGCGCCGAGAGAACTGAGACTTGTGGTACTCCTTGGTGCTGGGCAAAGGGTTCGGACTGTCAGGTTTTGTTTCTTACTTGTTGTGTGTACGGTGGGAGAGGTAGGAGAAGAACCAATCTAGGACTGTGCCGCATATACCTATGTCCCAGAGTCTTTGTAGCAGAGTGTTGTGATTTACAGAGTCAAATGCAGCGGCGATGTCTATGAAACATAGTACACAGCCTTGGTGTATATTGTCCATGCCCATTACAAGGGTGTCTAGGAGAGATGTAATAAATGTTTCTACTTCATGGTTTGTTTGAAGACGTATTGGTGAGGGTTTAGTGGGGTGTAGGCATCTATATGGTCCTGTAGTTGGTGCTGTACGCATTTTTCAATTATCTTAGTTATGAAGGTGAGGCTGGATATTGGTCAGTAGGAGTTTGGTTCATTTTTGTCGAGGTTGTTGTTCTTCAGGATCGGTCTGATGGATGCTTTCTTGAGTTGCTGTGGGAGGTATCCCTGAGTTAGTGAAGATTCAACAATCTTTTGTAGATGTGGTGTTAGATATTCTTTTGTCTGTTTGATCCATGTAACTGAGCAAGGGTCAGTAGGTGAGGTTGTTGTTTTATGGTGGTTATGATGGAGTTGATTTGTTGTCTTGATGAGATGTGGAATGTGGTCCATGTTTCCTCCATTGTATGTTGTATGTTCAATTTGGTTGGTTTCCTGAGTGGTGTCTGTGTGTATCTGAGTTGCATATAGTTGGCTAGGTCTTGCGGGGCAATGGCATCTAGGTCATCTGGTTTGGTTAGTTCTTTCGTGAGGTTGTTTACTATAGTGAATAGCTCCCTCGGTTTGTTGATTGGTTTCATTATCAGGTTTGTGTGGTATTCCTTCTTGTGACTTAAGAACATAAGAACAAAAGATATGCCATACTGGGTCAGACCAAGGTCCATCAAGCCCAGTATCCTGTTTCCAACAGTGGCCAATCTAGGTCATACGTACCTAACAGTTTCCCCAAAAGACACAGGTTCTGCAATGCTTGTACTAGGTCAAGCATTGATATCCTGGGTCCCTTCTTAATAATGGTTTATGGACCTTTCCTCCAGGAACTTGTCCAAACCTTTTTTAAACTCAGTTACACTAACAGCCTTTACTACATCCTCCGGTAACAAATTCCAGAGTTTGATTACACGTTGAGTGAAAAAATATTTTCTTTTATTAGTCTTAAATAGTTTACCCTGTAGCTTCATTGCATGTCCCCTAGTCTTTCTATATTCTGATAACGTAAACAGTCGATCTACGTTTACCCGTTCCACTCCGTTCATTAATTTATAGACTTCTATCATATCTCCCCTCAGCCATCTCTTTTCCAGGTTAAAGAGCCCTAACCTTTTTAGCCTTTCTTCATAGGAGTATCCTTCCATCCCCTTTACCATTTTGGTGGCTCTTCTCTGAATCTTTTCTAATAACGCTATATCCTTTTTAAGATACGGCGACCAGAATTGCACACAATATTCAAGGTGCGGTCTCACCATGGAACGGTATAGAGGCATTATAATATCTTTTGTTTTATTTTCCATTCCTTTCCTTATGATACCTAGCATTCTATTTGCTCTCTTGGCTGCCGCTGCACACTGGGCCGAGGGTTTTAACATGTTATCCACAATGACGCCTAAATCTTTTTCCTGGGTGGTGGTTCCTAATGTGGAACCTTGCATCGTGTAACCATAGTTTGGGTTGTTCTTCCCTAGGTGCATAACTTTGCACTTGTCCACATTAAATTTCATCCGCCATTTTGATGCCCAGTCTTCCAATTTATCAAGATCCTCTTGCAATTTTCCACAATCCTCTTGGGTTTTAACAACTTTAAATAGTTTTGTGTCATCTGCAAATTTGATAACCTCACTCGTTATTCCACTTTCCAGGTCATTTATGAATATGTCAAAAAGCAGCGGACCCAGCACAGATCCCTGGGGTACACCACTATTCACCTTTCTCCATTGGGAAAATTGGCCATTTAGCCCAACCCTCTGCTTTCTATCTTTTAACCAGTTCCTGATCCACAGTAGTACACTGCCTCCTATCCCATGACTCTTTAGTTTTGCCAAAAGTCTCTGAAGAGGGACCTTATCAAAGGCTTTCTGAAAGTCCAGATACACTATATCAACCGACTCACCTTTGTCCACCTGTTTATTCACACTTTCAAAAAACCATAACAGATTAGTAAGACAAGATCTTCCTTATCTAAAGCCATGTTGGCTGTCTCCCATTAGGCCATGACTATCTATATGCTGAGTAATTTTATTCTTTATGATGGTTTCTACCATTTTTCCCGGTACTGACGTGAGGCTCACCGGTCTGTAGTTTCCTGGATCACCCCTAGAACCCTTTTTAAAAATTGGTGTTACATTGGCGAACCGCCAATCTTCAGGTATTAGAGATGATTTTAATGATAGTCCACAGATTACTAATAGCAGGTCTGCAATCTCATATTTCAATTCTTTCAACACCCTTGGATGTATACCATCCGGCCCAGGTGATTTGCTACTCTTCAGTTTATCTAATAGTTGTAATACATCTTCCCAATGTATCAATATTTCCTTCAATTCTTCCACACCTTTAAATACCACTTCAGTCATGGGTAACATCCCTACATCTTCCTCAGTAAAGACCGAAGCAAAGAATTCATTCAGTCTCTCTGCTATCGTCTTGTCACCTCTTAGTGCCCCTTTAACTCCTCTATCATCTAATGGTCCAACTGACTCTCTCACAGGTTTTTTGCTACGAATGTACTTGAAAAAATCTTTATTTCGCGTTTTTGCTTCTGCAGCAAATGTCACCAATTAGTCCACCTGTAGCCTTAGCATACAGGGTAGGCCGCTTGGAGACCTTTTATTGAAAGGTTTAAGAGTGTAGTTGTGGGCCTTTCAATAAGTGATAGTCGTGGGTCGAGTGGTTAAGGTCAAAACAGGCTTTTAATTCCCCTCCCGGGGTTGGATTCAAACACAGGATAACAAAAGAACATAAGCCATGCACTCTGGCATAAAGTAAGAAAAAGTAAAGTCTGGTGCTTCTTAACAGGCAGTTAGATAACTTCCACAAACTGTTTGGCTTCAGCAAAGAGAAATCACATCATTTAATACAGCTAATGTACAGTCCATCTGATTGTCAGATAATTCAGCTTTGGGAGGATCAATTATCATGGACTCACTCTGACAATCATCTGAATAAAACTTCTGCTGCATATAAAGTGTTGGCAGCTTATTTTCCTCTGCCAGTTCCTGAGACTTCCCTAATATTTCCTCTAACAGGTAAGGATCAGTCTCAGCATATCTCTGTACATAGTTCACAGGAGAATTATATCCTTTATAGCTTCTACGAGAGAAAGTCTTATGAGCACCTTTACAAGGGTTAATTAGCCTACCTTCTGGCTTTGAGGCAAAGGGAGGTTGTGCACTGCTCCTTTAGGACGGGGTTTAAACCTCAGAGGCTTCTCTCTGCATATTGGCTGTTCACCCTCCTCTTCAGACATACAAATGTCTTGCACTGTAGGTCCTTCACTCCCTTGTGCTTGTAAATGCTTCCCAGTTATCCTCACTGGTATTTTCTCTCTTATGCTACTTTCACCATAAGATAAATGCTTGGAGGCTTGGTTAAAAAGTTTCTGTGCCTTTCTCCTCCAATTATCACTGTCAGCTGCCTTCTGCCTTCCTCTCTCCCAATCAGTATCAGAATCTACTGAATCACTCACGTAAGGTTCTCTTTCACACCAGGGCAGACGTTGTCTCCAAGATCCAGACCTCAGGTTACACACACCTTTCAGCTGGTTCTGATCTACAGCGCCTTTCCTGCTTCTTACGTAGTTCCTTAGAACTCTGTCACTCATGGTTCTTTCTTTCTTTGCATCTGCTGTAGCTGCTTCCTCATCCTCCCCTTCCTTTCTCCTCTCCCGTTCAAACTCTAGTGAACGTCTCTTATATGTTTGCTGGGGATCTAATCTGGCCCTTCCTCCTCCCAGGTGAAGGCTATTAGACCTAGGAGCTCGGGATTGTTTGTCAGCTGGGCAGAGTTCCTGCCCTCGTGGCTGGGAATGTTTGTGTTGCCCTTGGCAACTGGGAGTCCTGATCTCTTCCTTCCTGCTAGAAACAGCCCTATTGCATTTAGGTTCCTCTGTTTTTCTATCACAGGATATCTCTTCCCCATTACATATCCCCCCTCTTAAGATATTACAGGCTGCAGCTTCCTGAGTCTGCCAGTCTGTAATCCTGCTTAACGCATCAGCGTTGCCATGTAGTCTTCCTGGCCTATGCTGTACCTCGAAGCTGAAGGCCTGCAGTGCTAAATGCCATCTTTTCAAATGAGCATTGTTATTTTTCATCTGACTGAGCCATTTTAATGGAGCATGGTCCGTGACCAGGAGAAATCTACGGCCTGTGTGGTAGAACCTCAATGCTTCCACAGCCCATTTGATAGCCAAGCATTCTCGTTCTACTGTGGAATACTTTTTCTCTGCACTAGATAATTTTCGGCTAAGATACATGACCGGATGCTCTATTCCTTCAAACTTTTGGGACATAACCGCTCCCAACCCGGTCTCTGAGGCATCAGTCTGCACTATAAAGGGCAATTTAAAATCAACCCCTTTTAGGACTGGAGCCTTGCAAAGCTTCTCTTTAAGAGACACAAAGGCCTTTTCCACTTCCGGGGACCATTTCACCGAATTAGGCGCATTCTTTTTAAGCATATCGGTGAATATAGCGCTTTCCTCTGCAAACTTGGGAATAAACCTTCGGTAATAACCGATGAGGCCTAAAAAGCTACGTACGTGTTTTTTGTCCGATGGTCTGGGGAAATTCCAAACACTATCAATTTTGTTCACCATAGGCTTTACCAACCCGTTCCCCACCACATGTCCTAAATATTTTGCCTCTCTACTGGCAAATAGATATTTTCCCGGGTTTAGGGTTAACCCGGCTTTTCGTATGGCCCCCAAAACTGCCTCTACCCTGGATAGGTGTTCTTTCCACGTGCTGCTATAGATTTATTTTATTTATTTATTTAACGATATTTCTATACCGCCTTATCATACAATCAAAGCGGTGTCATCCATATAGGCTAACGCGTAGTCTTGGTGAGGTCTTAACACTTGGTCTACCAGTCGTTGGCACGTAGCCGCTGCGCCATGCAAACCAAACGGCATACATCGGAACTGGTACAGTCCCACTGGCGTGCTGAATGCCGTCTTGGGTTTCGAGTCCCTGGTTAATGGTATCTGCCAATACCCTTTGGTTAAATCCAGTGTGGTTAAATATTGCGCCTGGCCCAACCGATCCAGCAAGTCATCAATTCTGGGCATTGGGTATGCATCGAATTGAGAAATGTTTTTGACTTGTCTGAAATCAATGCAGAAACGGAGGGTACCGTCGGGTTTTGGGACTAATACAATGGGACTCGACCAAGGGCTTCGGGACTCCTCCACTATTCCCATTTCCATCATTTCCTTTACTTGGGATATGACTTCATTCTTTTTGGCCTCTGGCAACCTATACGGCCTCTGTCTCACTACCTTCCCCGGTGTTGTAATAATCTCATGTGCCACGACATGCGTTTCTCCTGGCACCGTCGTCAAGACGTCTGAGAACCTTCCCAACACCATAGCTAACTCTTTTTTTTGTTGCGGGATCAAATCCACGCCAATTATGGGCTTTGGATGTTCCTTCCAATCAGCGGGTTGCGGGCCCAGGTCTTCTTCCCTTTTTTCCTCAGCCAAGGCTGTCAGGCTTTTTACCTCCCCTTTACCAGTAGAGCCGAAACCACTCGCTCCCTGACTTGTGGGAGTCAGCGAGGGTACCTCCACTACCTCTGGAAAGCCTACACGCTTGCAAATTAACTGGGCGATTCTGTCGCCTATCTTCACCTCATAGTCCTCTTTACTAAAATTAAAAAGCAGGACTTTAAGCGGGCCTCGGTAGTCGGGATCTATTACGCCGGCTCCTACATCTAAAAAATGTTTAACCACCAACCCTGACCGCGGTGCTATTCTCCCATAACAGCCTTCAGGGGTTTGTATTTGCAAGCCGGTGTCCACTAATGTTCTCCCACCCTTGGGAACTACAATATTCTCTATACTGAAGAGGTCGTAGCCTGCGGAGGCTTTGGAAGCCATCTGCGGACTTTGGGCCTGAGGAGATGTCTTAGTAAACTGCAAAACAAATTTTTTTCTGCGGCAAGAACCCAACACGTACCTGTGGCTGGGACGGAATACTACCCTTATGGGGTCCCTCAAATAAGGGACTTGATATTTTCTTGGCCATGGCTTCTGTCTTAGGGGTCCCGGACTGTACACCACCCATCCCTGGGGCTTCTATAAAGGCCGGGTCTGGATTTTCCTTAAGGCCTTTCTCCATTTCTTTAACAAATGGAGGCCAGTCACGCCCTAGAACCACATCATAAGGGAGTTTTGGAACTACTGCAACCTGCACATCTTCGTTAGAGCCTAGCCCCTGTATTGACGCATCATACAGAGGGTAATACGAAGCTGCCCCGTGTACGCATCTTACTTTTCTCTTCCGTCGGCTTGGCTCTGGGCGGCTTGGTCATGGCCAGAGATGGTCTTCCACAACTTCTGGGAGACCATACTCTGGTCTGCTCCGGAGTCTAGCAAGGCCAGAGCCTCTACCCCCTCCACACAGACCTTAAGCAGAAATCCCTCCTCTAGGGGTTCCTTCTTTTCTGACACTAAGGCAGTGCGTATGGTGCAATCTCTACGTAAGTGTCCTGGCTGACCACAATTATAACATCTTCTCCTGGACCATTTGTCCACATTCCGGTCAAAAATATTCCTCTTAGAGGTCTTTTCTACGCCCCCTAGTTTATCAATGCCCGCCACCTTTAACACATTTTCCTTAGAGGTCCTGGCTAACTCTGCCTCAAAGTATCTTTCTGAGAGCTCAGCCGCTTCCTCGGTGGAACTGCATTTCTGGAGCAGTAGAAACGCTTTTACCTCAGGCGGTACAGCCTCAAGGAATTGCTCCATAATTATGGTATCTACCACAGATTCTACTGTCCTCCTTTCAGGAGTGAGCCATTTCAGCGCTAGACCCTTTAACCGCTGAAATAGTGCTTTCGGTGTTTCCATAGGCTTAAGCCTAGCTTCCCTGAATAAATGCCTGTAATGCATGGGCGTTAAACCCAGCCTGTTTCTTACAGCATTCTTCACATTCAGGTAATTGGACGCCTGATCAGCGGGCATGGTTTTGTATGCTGCTAATGCCTCACCCGACAGAGACATAGCTAGACGGACAGCCCACTGGTCAGTTGGCCATTTAGCTGATTCGGCTATTCTTTCAAACGCATCAGCAAAATCATCAAAATTATCATTGTCTTTAAACTGTCCCAGTGCTAATGCACCACAGTTAGCAAGTCCTACCCCCACTTGTACTGAGGGAACAGACTCCTCTTTGTCCATTGTCTGCTTCAGCAGAGCTCCCAGTAGCTCCAACAGTGGCTGCTGCTGTGCATTCATGGCGGCTACAGTTTTTTCTTGTATCACTCGGGCCAGCTCACTTTGCGCCTTCCACTGAACCTCCATCCAGCTTTTTACGTCCTGGGGATCCATCTCAGGTTTTCTATATCTGCAGAAACAGAAGAACAAACAAAGGCCCACCAAGTGCGGTACCAAAAACTTCTATGCCTCCCACCTATAGCACAGAAATGGATACTTTCTCACCAATCCTATTACACCCGTGCCCCCTTACTCGTACCTGAGCACGGTGCAGGATCTTGCCTTGAGAAAGATATCCTGGGTAGCTCCAAGTCAGGTCTGCCACCGAAGTCCGGTCCGGTTTTTCCTCCTTTCCTCAGGACAGCCGAACTTCTCCTGATTTTCCAGGTAATCCTTTTTCTTGCCACTGTCTTTGTACTGTGTTTTTAAAAATCCTGCCAACTACGCCATTTCCTGTCACCAATTAGTCCACCTGTAGCCTTAGCATACAGGTAGGCCGCTTGGAGACCTTTTATTGAAAGGTTTAAGAGTGTAGTTGTGGGCCTTTCAATAAGTGATAGTCGTGGGTCGAGTGGTTAAGGTCAAAACAGGCTTTTAATTCCCCTCCCGGGGTTGGATTCAAACACAGGATAACAAAAGAACATAAGCCATGCACTCTGGCATAAAGTAAGAAAAAGTAAAGTCTGGTGCTGGCAACTGGGAGTCCTGATCTCTTCCTTCCTGCTAGAAACAGCCCTATTGCATTTAGGTTCCTCTGTTTTTCTATCACAGGATATCTCTTCCCCATTACACAAGCTTCTTCTCAAATTCTCTCTTTGCCTTCTTTATCAATGCCTTGCATTTGACCTGCCAGTGCTTGTGCTGTTTCCAGGTTTCATCGTTTGGCTCTTTTTTCCATTTCCTGAAAGATGCTTTCTTGGCAACAACAGCCTCTCTGACCTCACCTTTAAACCATGCTGGCAGTTTTTTGGACTTCCTTCCACTTTTCTTAAAGCGTGGAATACAGCTGGTCTGGGCTTCCAAGATAGTATTTTTCAACAACACCCAAGCTTGATGTAAGTCTTTAACCTTTGCAACTGCTCCTTTTAGTTTTTTCTTAACTATTTTCCGCATTTTATCATAGTCTCCCTTTCGAAAGTTAAAACGTAGTACTGTGCATTTCCTTACTACCCCTCCTCCACTAAGTAAATCAAAGGCGATCATGCTATGATCACTATTGCCAAGTGGCCCCAACACCCTTATCTCTTGCACTAGATCTGGTGTTCCACTAAGGACTAGGTCTAATATGGCTTCCCCTCTGGTCGGTTCATGAACCAGCTGCTCCAAGAAGCAGTCTTTTATGTCATCTAGGAACTTTATCTCCCTAGCATGTACTGACTTGATACTGACCCAGTCGATACCGGGGTAATTGAAATCGCCCATTATTATTACCGCGCTGTAACGTTTGTTAGCTTCCTTGATTTCTTTGAGCATTTCATCATCCATTTGTTCATTCTGGCCAGGCGCTCGATAGTACACCCCCACCGCCATCGCCTTCCCCTTTTTACATGGAATTTCAATCCATAGAGATTCTACAGCAAATTTTGTTTCCTGCAAAACTTTAATCTTTTCTGACTCAATGCCCTCTCTAACATAGAGCGCAACCCCTCCACCAATTTGATCAGCTCTATCATTATGATACAGTTTGTACCCAGGTATCACAGTGTCCCACTTGTTGTCCTCCTTCCACCATGTCTCTGATATTCCAATCACATCTAACCTCTCATTTAGTGCTATATATTCTAACTCTACCATCTTATTTTTTAGACTTCTAGCATTTGCATACAAGCATTTTATAGACTGTATTTTATTCATATTAATTTGGCTATTGGTAGACATGGGTAATTTGGGATCTTTAAGCTCTGTCTGCTCCATATTCGAGGGCATTTGGGCTACTTTGCTCTTTTTTGGAACCTCTCTGCTTTTGGTAGTATCCTTCAAGGATACATTCTTCCGAACCATCTGCTCTTGGGTGACTGTCGGCTTTCCCCCATTATCTAGTTTAAAAGCTGCTCTATCTCCTTTTTAAAAGTTAATGCCAGCAGCCTGGTTCCATCCCGGTTAAGGTGAAGCCCATCCCTTCGGAAGAGCCCCTCCTTTCCCCAGAATGTACCCCAGTTCCTAACAAATCCAAACCCCTCATCTCTGCACCATTGTCTCATCCACGCATTGAGACTCCGGAGCTCTGCCTGTCTTTTGGGTCCTGCACGTGGAACGGGAAGCATTTCGGAGAACGCTACCCTGGAAGTTCTGGATTTCAACTTCCTACCTAAAAGCCTAAATTTAGCCTCCAACAACCTCCCTACCACATTTTCCTATGTCATTGGTACTGACATGTACCAAGACAGCAGACTCCTCCCCACCTCTATCTAAGACCTTATCTAGGTGGTGCATGAGGTCCGCTACCTTTGCACCAGGCAGGCATGTTACCAGGCGATCCTCACTGTTTATCATATTATGGTATGCAGCTTGAAGTTCCTTGTATTCTGTCAAGATGTTGTGGTTTTTTGTTCTTCTCCATTGTCTCTCCATTTTCCTTAGGTGTTTCTTGTGTCTGTTGATTTCACTTAAGTACCAGGGGGTGTAGTGTTTTCTTCTGTTGTCATGGTTTGGTTTCTGTAGTGTGATTGCTGCATTATACAAAGTTTTGTTCCATTTGTCAATGGTGGTATCAAGATCCGATATGCTCTGATCCAGTTCTGGCAGAATTTCATCCAAGAATTTGTCTTTGTGGAAGGTTTGAAATTTCCTTTTATCCTTGAGATTTGCTCCAGTGGTTTGACTCTTCATGGTCTGGTTTATGGAGAAGTTAATCATATGGTGGTCTGACCAGGAGATTGGGGTGATAGTTATATGTGTTATCATGTTGCTTGAGTATTCTTGGTTTGGTGTAAATACCAGGTCGAGGGTGCCACCCATCTTATGAGTTGTGGTCTTTATAATTTGGATGTATTGCAGATCTTCCATGGTTTCCCTGAAGGTCTCTTGGTTGTGGATGGAAAGCGACGGGATGTTGACGTCCCCTAGGACTATGAGTGGCTTGTTTTGGATTGCCATGGAGCAGATTTGTTCCAGTATGGTGGAGAATTCTTCTTCATTTGAACTTGGGGCTCTGTATAGGAGGCATAGTGCCAGATGTTTATTTGCTACTGTTATTATGTTACTTCCTGTGGTTCACACGTTGGATGTGGTCTGGAATTGCAGGTGCGCTTTTGCAATGAGTAGTACGCCACCACCTCTGCATGTTGGTGTTGTAGAGCTGTGTATTTTATATTGTTGAGAGGTCATCTGATTTATGAGTACATTTTCTGTATTGGAGAGCCATGTTTCGGTTATGCACATGATGTCTATGTCCTGATTCTGTATGTAGTCCATGATGGTGTAGAACGTGTTTCATATGGAACGGGCATTGACTAGTGTGCAGGAGAGTGTGATGTCTTGTGGTAATATGATAGTGGATATTTTTTCATTACTGATAGAGCTTACTTTTATTATTCTTCAAGGTCTGTGGTGGTGCTTCGCATATGTAGTAGCCTGTGTCCTGTAGGTTGCATATCTTCCTGATTGTATAATTTGTATTTGGTGCAGGTGAGATGGTAGTTTGGTTTCTCCTTCATGTGTGTGACCATTTTTGAGGAGTAAGAGGAGAAGGAGTAGTGTGAGTGGTATCCTGCTATCCATTCTACTTGTGTGAGACTAGGGTAGGTTGTGTAGCCAGTAATAAATTAATTATTTTGCCTTTGAAGGGTTGAGGTGGGTATGGTTGCTTTATTCAGCTGGGTGCTGGGAGTTTTTTACTCACGGTTTTCTGCTTCAGTGTCCTGGTTTCTTCCTTGTCCGTGTTTTGTTGCAGTCTCCGTTTGGTGGGTAGGAGGTTTCCAGGTGGTCTTTTTGTGTAGTGCCTTATATTACTGTGGTTGGTACCTTTTGGTGGTGCCTACTGTCCGCGCGTTGTGGCCTCGTGGTCACTGGAGGTACAGACTCCTACTACTTCAAGGCTGTGTGATTGGCCACTCAACACGGTCGTGTTGAACTGCCGGTTGGGGCTTAGGGTCTAGGTGTTCTTTCGGTCCGATAGCATCCAGTAGCGATTTGGAAAATGTTTTGGTCTCTACTGGTGTCTTGAGTGGCCAACACTGCCGAGAGCACAGGTGCAATGCTTGTCTAAGGGCCTTGCCTAAGGGCCATGCCAAAGGGCCCTTTGGCATGGGCCCGCCAGGCGCGGGCGTGCTGGAGGGTGCCTGCTTTTGTTGCTGTCGGGAGCAGGAGGAGCAGCGGTACAGAGCCCCGATTGGGCTGGTGGTGGAAATCCATTGGTGATGACCATGTGTTGGTCAGCTCGACCCCGATCGGGGAGCTAGGCGGCTATAGAAGGCGGTGCTGGAGTGCTTTTCGTGCTGGAAGGCACCTGCTTTTGTTGCTGTTGGGAGCAGGAGGAGCAGTGGTGCAGAGCCCCGATTGGGCTTGTGGTGACAATCCATTGGTGATGGCTGCATGGTGGTCAGCTTGACCCCGATCGGGGAGCTAGGCGGCTGGTGGGTAGGGTATTGGGGTGTGTAGTGGAGTCGTGTGTGGTGTAGGACTGAGATGGGCTCCACTGGGGACAACTGGGAGGCAGTGGGGAGGGGGAATGGGCGAGGGGGTGGGCTGGGTAGGCAGCTGGTAAAGGGGGACAGGTAAAGGGGGATGGCCAGATGGAGACAGTCAAGGGGTGGATGACTGTGGAGGGACAGGTATGAGTTTTTGGGGATTACTACCGTATTTTCCGGCATATAAGATGACTTTCTAAGCCCTGAAAATATGCTCAAAAGTCGGGGGGTCGTCTTATACGCCGGTCCACGTTCTGCGACGTGGCTCTGTCTCGCTTTGTGTACAACATTGCTACGAATCCAATTGCTTGACTTATGCAAAGCATTGCCTTGGCGTTCCAACACTCTAGCACAGCGGTTCTCAACCTGTAGGATTTAGCGGGGGTCGCCTCGTTAAAAAATAAAAATTAACGGTAAATGCGCAGAAGTTGCTGCCGCTGCCGAGTCCGCTTCTCGGCAGCGGCAAACTCACCGACTCCTTCTTCTGCAGCCGCGGCTCCCTGCGTCTTAGGGAACCGCGGCTGTGCTTGTAAAATTATCGCGGAGCCGTTCCTGTCTTGACGGGCTCCGTGCAGCATTGTCCCGCCTCTAAAGGAAGTTGTTTACCACTTCCTTTGGTGGCGGGACAATGCTGCACGGAGCCCATCAAGAAAGGAAGGGCTCCGCGATGATTTTACAAGCACAGCTGCGGTTCCCTAAGAGGCAGGGAGCCGCGGCTGCATTAGAAGGGAGGCAGACATGGGGAGAGGGAGGGAGCTGACATGGAGGGCTGGAGGGAGGGGGGCTGACAGGGAGGGAGGGAGCTGATATGGATGGATTGGGGAGGCGGGCTGACATGGAGGGAGGGAGCTGATATGGATGGAGGGAGGGAGCTGATATGGATGGATGGAGGGAGGGGGGCTGACATGGAGGGATGGAGGGGGCTGACATGGAGGGAGGGAGCTGATATGGATGGGTGGAGGGAGGGAGGCTGACATGGAGGGATGGAGCACTGGTAATGGGGTTGAGGGGGGACGAGCACTTGATATGAGCTGATTAGGGGAGGCTAGGACTGGTAATGAGCTGATGGGGGGTAGGACTGGTATTGGGCTGATTAGGGGAGGCTAGCACTTGTAATGGGGTTGAGGGGGGATTAGCACTGGAAGCGAGCTGATTGGGGGGCTTTGACTGGGTATGGGCTGATTGTGGGGAGGGGAGGATAGAGCTGCTGGCCCTGGAAGAAAACTGGGGGCTAAGGCTACAAATGGGCTGATATGAGGGGATGGGAGAATGGAACTGGAAGGGAGTGGATCTGAGAGGGGCTGCCATGGTATTTGTACTAGAAGGGACTGGTCAGTGGGGAAGGATGGGGACTGGAAGGGAATGGACACCAGTGGCAATCATGGGAATGCAAGTTGACATTGGAAGGTACTGGGAGTGAGGACTGGAAAGGGGCTGATATTGGGGAGGGTTACTGGGACTGGAAAAAGGCTGATGGAAAGAAGTGAAGAAAACGAAAGAAGAGATAAGAAATGGCAGATGGACCATAGACCACAGAAAGAGAGCTAAGAGAAGACAGGAAAGCAGAAGCCTCAGATCGGGACCAGCATGATCAGAGAATAAATTGGTCAGACAACAAAGGTAGAAAAAATAATTTTATTTCATATTAGTGATTTGACTACAAAATCATCATAATTTTGAAATCAAATATTGTTACTTGTTGTTGTGATATTTTCCGGCGTATTTTTTTTGGTGTGCGCTGGAAGAGGGGTAGTCTTATACGGCGAGTATAGGCCAAACACCTATATTTTAACAGGAAAAATAGGGGGTCGTCTTATACGCCCAGTCGTCTTATACGCCGGAAAATACAGTAGTTTAATAAGTTGTTAAAACAAAATTTGTTTATGGACTTATGGACTTTTGGAAACTAATGGGGTCAGCAGTCAGCTCCTAGTGGGTAGCCCTATCACCTGTAGCTGGAGATATGAAGGGGGTGGGGTGACAAGCAGAGTGTGTGGGCTGTCACACATCACTGACCTTTCCAACCCAGTCATTCCTTTGCCCTCTCACTGCCTCCAACTTAGCCTTTGGTGTGGTGAGGGCACTTCCTACCCCCTAGCCACTAGCTGTTGCCATGGCAGAATGCCTCGGCCAAGAAGACTGTCACTTATCTAGAAGTCAGCCACCCATGATCTCCCTACTGCTGAAGCACTCATGAATGTCTGACTGCAATAAGATATAGGCATCATGGCATGGCCCTGGGAAATGGGGGAAGACAATGGTGAAGGTGAAATAATTATTTCACCGTCACCATTGCACCCCACCTGCATGTTCATGGAATGATAGGACTTGCAATTCCTGTATGTTGTTTCTCTTGCATGCAGGGGCTGCAGGGCCACATGAGTGCAGTCAATGATTCTGAGTACTGCAGAAAAGCATGCTACCTGATAAAAGTTTATTATGGTCTGTCCGCACTGCTCAATGATGCTTGGAAAGCATATGTATGATGCTATCCTGGGGAGGAACGCAGCGAGGAACTGCATGAGACAGAGCAACATGGATGACTGGCTGATGTCTGCCATGACTGCCAGCACAGCCTGGAAGCTGCCAATCACCAGAAATGTGAGGGCTGTGGTGACCTTGACAAACACTGGTATGGACCAGCCTCGCTGCATGCTGATACTGAGGTCTCAATCCAACTTCTAGCCCAGGCGCAGTATGGTGACTCTGTCGAACTGGAATCATGTTAGACACTGTTCATCTGTGAGCCACAAGAACTAGCCTCTTGGTTAGTATATTATGTGGTCTGAGTTCCCCCTGAATGCCTTTCTTCCCTCCATCTGCAGTTCCTCCGCAATGGTTTCAGTGAATTGACTGTTCACTGGATACATGTCTGCTTCCTGCATCTACACCCGTGGGGGTCCACCACTGTTTGCCTACCATGTTCTACCACCAACAACATGCAGTGCAGTGTGTTGTGTGCACTGACGTGGACGAATATGGAGACATGCGCAGGGATGCTCAACTAATGGTCACTCACACATCCTCCTCCGCTTTTACACATGCACACCGACGCCTACTTCCACTCCACATGCATTGCACTGACGACATTACCTTGTGCAGACACTGGGGTTAAAGGGTCCAGGGGTTGAAGTGGGAGGATAAGGGAAGGGGTGGTTTCCTATGGTTGAGGTAGAGGGTATATGGCTGAAGGGTGTCTATCGAGACTGGACTGACAGGGATAGATGGATGGATGAAGTACAGGTCTGGGACACAGAGGTTCATTGGGCAGACAGCAACAACAAGCAGACTACTCTCTCTCGCTCTTCTTCATGCTGTCCTTCTCTCTTTCTTTTGCTCTCCTACTAGCACAATCATATTAGTAGTCGGCAAGGACAGCAATGCCCCTTACCTGTGCGTGCTTAATAGCAGGTCCAGAGCAGCACTTCTGGCTGCTGTGCACAACACATCTGGGACGCTATGTGAAATACACTTGGGCATCTGCATCCTGGTTCCGCCTTGACCATGCCCCAGAACTCCTTTGGAGATGCCCATTTTGAGATACCAGTATTTGTTCATGCCAACCACAGGGACATCTGGATTTGCCCACTTCTGTGATTCCATGTTCTGGCCTTTGACACGTCCAACTCGCTCTTTTTGGATTTCCAACCCACATTCATCTCTTGCAAAATAACCTCCTTAGTGTGCAGAACCCCACATACTAACAGTCAGTGCATGTTAGTAAACATGTCCCATTAATATTTACCTTCTTAGAGAGTAATATTAAAACAAGTCACTTAGATTTTGTAGCAGGAATGCAAACATCTTAAGTCAGTACAAAAAAATAATACACTGTTCACTTTCCTTTTTTAAAATTATCCCACTGAAATTATCCAAACACATTTACAGCAGCTCTCAGGGCCACACAAATTTGCCATTTTATTTTATGCATTCATATGTCTATTTTATAAAATAGATATAAATGCAAACCCTGTTCAAACCCCCATCCCCAGGAATACCTCCAGTAAGGTCAAAATTATGCATATACAGGTGGTACATGTTTAAGTTTAGGCACCAATAACGCGGGCAATTTTATAAAAGGTGATGTCTGGTCATAAAATGCTGTTTAGATGCAGACATGTTATAAAATTACTTCCTTATCTAGTTAACGCTGCACTTTTAATATACTGTCTTAAAGTAAATGAGAGAAATTATGCAATTTACTTTAGTATGGTAATTTATGTGATCTGAGTTAACCGTATGCTGAATATCAGTACTATTTGATCAGTACTAAGAGTGCTGAATATCAGTACTATTTGATTTACTTTAAGTTATGCCCCTGATATGTCTCCTTTCCCATCCATACTTACTGTAACTACTTAAAACTGACCAGGCAATAGGAGATCTGATTAAAATGTAACCAGTCCATGAACTTGAGTTTTTTTTTTAATTCAAAGATTTACAGTATCTGGAGAACTCCAAATGTTAATTGGATAAATCATTTGACTATTGATCCCATTGTTGCCCAATTAAGCACACTTAGGAATCCTGATTTGAATCCCATTTTTAAAATTCATTCAACCTTCCAAAAAAGCTCCTTATCACATTCTCATTTGTGACATCAGACTGGCTTAACTGGCCTCATTGTATTATTTTCACCACATATTGGCCAGTGCTGTTCAGAACCATTAATCTTTCTTAACAACAGTCAGAAGGATGTTTTCTCATGTTGAACTATGTTTTCCTTGTAGGGGATTTAAAGCATAAACAACAATCCAATTGCAGTACATGTCAGGCATCATACTAAATACAGTTGTGGTCAACATTATTGGCACTTTTGCAGTTCAACCCCTCAATGTCCAATATCTCCTAAAAAAAAAGTGGTCAGTGAAATGGCTTTGGACTATATATGCACACATATTTGACACATAAAAGAATCAAATTAAAACAAGATGCATTAAAAAAGTAAATAGTAGGAAATTGTATAAACTGGGATATGCTTATTGGCACTTTTATAAACAATTCAAATCAGTTTGAACAGAAGAACCACAAGCCCATTGCAGTAAAATTAAACACACCTGTGATCAATTGTCAGTACTCACATGACTTGAATCAACCAATGAATAATGGCTCTAATGTTTAAAATGGCCACATTCACTCCCTGTTCCATTTTCACAATGGTGAAGAAAAGAGAGCTGCTATTTAAGTGCCATCAAGTTGGTGTCGACTCATGGCGACCCTCTGGATAGTTGTCCTAAATTGTGTTCGGTTTTCAGTCAGGCAGTTCATTGTTGACAAACTGGCACCTGTAGCTGTTGTTATTGTATCGATCCATCTCATTACTGACCTTCCTCTTTTATGTTGACCTTCAACCTTGCCAAGCATGATGTATTTCTCTAATGATCTCTCTCTTCGCATGATGTGTCCAAAGTATGAAATCTAAAGTCTTGTCATCTGAGCTTCTAAAGAAAGCTTGTTTGATCTACTCTAGTACTGACTGGTTTGTTCTTTGGACAGTCCATGATATACACAGTATTCATCGCCAGCACCATAATTCAAAGGCATCAATTTTCTTCCTGTCTATCTTTTTCACTGTCCAAATTTCACATCAATATGATGTTATTGAAAATGCAATGGCTTGAACCAGTCCAAATTTTGCATGGAGAGAGACATCTCTGCTCTTAAGAATCTTGTCTAGGTCATGCACAGCCATTCCGGGAGGAATGGCCTAGTGATTGGGGCAACTTACCGAAGGTCAGGGGTTCAAATCCCACTAGAGAACAGTAACCTTGGGCCAGAAAGACTGGGGTTTCTAGCCCCACAGGTGGTCCTTGTGGTCTTGGGCAAGCCACTTAAACCTCCATTGCCCATGTCCCCTGTAAGTATTAGTGTATGTGTCTCATATCCCCTTGTGTTAAATGTATCTCCCAATTGTGTTGTGACCACTTTGATTGAAAGATAAGGTAGTATATAAAACTGTATAAATAAATAAATAATATTCTGCCAAGAGCAATGCATCATCTGATTATTTTTAAGGTTTTAACTTCTTTATTTATCAAAATTGCCATAGTACATACATATATTCCAGTCATTTATACAGGTAACCTTGTACTCCTGATATCCTATTTCTACAGATATAAAGGATATTCATCTTACTTATTGGGTGTCAATTTCTTAATTAACAAAATATTGCATGAACTTATCTCATTCCAAATAAACATCATAACTAACCAACTACCTACCCTGACCCATACACCCTTCCCAAACCCCACATCTCACTATACCTGTCCCCCCCCCTTTTACACTGTAAACCTCATACCGTACTACCCTTCCTTATTACTCCCCCCATCTGTATTCCCCTCCCTGTTTCCCCCTCCTCCCTCCCCGCGCCCCTCCCCCCTTCTTTGATCAGCCGCCACAACTCTCCCCAGTTCACTTCAGACTTACCACCCTTCTGCCTTCTAGCCACCATTAATTTTTCCATCAGTATTATGTGTCTTAATCTGCCTTCAAAGGCCCCAATCGAGGGAGCTTCTGTCTGCTTCCATGCTGCTGCCAACGCACATCAAGCTGCACTGAGGCAGGCCATTACACTTTGCTCCCCCCCCCCTCCCTTGTTCTTCTCCCCACCAAGATAGTAAAAAGATACCCGGAGCCATATCCACTTCCTCCCCTATCTTATCCCTTATCCATTTCCTTACCCTCCCCCAGTATGCTTGTATCTTTTCACATCCCCACCAAATATGCTAAAAGGTCCCCCACACCCCCACATTCCCTCCAGCATACTGGTGACACCCCTGAATACATCCTATGCAGTCTGTCTGGGGTGTAGTACCATCTGCACATAATTTTATAACTGTTTTCTCTTGCACTGCTGGACCATGGGGCCCTTGTAATCTGATCCCACACCTGTTTCCAATCTTTAGAATCCATCCATACCCCTAATTCTTTCTCCCATTCCTTCATGTATCTAAATTTCACTCCCCCACCCTCTCCGTACCCCCCTATAAAGTTCTGATCTCATCTCCTTCGTTCTCTGTTTCCCCAACCAAATAGCTTCTATAGCGGACAGCTCCCCCTCCAACCCCCTTTTCCCCCATATCCCTGTAAGGAAATGTTTCACCTGTACATAAGCATACCTATCCTTTTCCTCCAGCCCATAGCCCTCCTTTACTTCATCAAAACTCATCACTTCACCCTCCTTCATCAATTGAAAGAAGCACTCCAACCCTTTACTCGTCCATCCATCATAGGTTCCCCCCTCCCACCCTGGATTGAATGATTTGCATCCCCTCCATGGGGTCAACAATGAAAACACCCTCCCCCTAGCTTTGATATCCTGGGCTCTTACCCCATCCCACACCTCTGCTACCTGTGTCATGGCCGGCGAACCTATCCCCAGAGCCTTCCTATCTTGTTTTGATGCACACAACCATGTTGCTAATCTTCCTCCCTTACCATATGTCTTTTCTATCACCACCCCTAATTTAACCTGTCCCTTCCCTCTCCAATCCATTACATGCTGAATCTGTGCCGCCCGATAATAATCCATTAAATTAGGCACCCCCAGACCCCCCTCCTCCTTATTAGCATACATAACCTCCCTCGCAATCCTCAGAGGCTTCTTTCTCCAAATATATTGAAAGACCTTCCTCTGCAATACCCTCAACGCCCCATCCGGCACTTTCGCTGGTAGTACCTGAAACAAATATAAGATCCCCCCTCTCTCTTTCTTCAACCTCACCCCCCACATAATAAACCGCCCCCTAATGCATGCCTTCATACCCTCCCATAATATTACATCCCGGACCTGCCCATTATTATCATTAATTGCTAGATATTCCCTTATTGCCACCTTAATATCTACTACCACCTCTTTTCGTTTCAGCAACTCTCATTTAGCCGCCAGAATCTAGTCCCCTGCTGCCGCCCTCCTCTGATTTCCACCATCACTGTGCTGCAGTCCTACCATACTATCGGCACTATCTCCCCTCCCTGCACTTCCAGCATCCATTCTGAATCCACCAAAATCATATCAATCCTACTCCAACTACAATGTGGCACCGAGAAAAATGTATACTCTCTCCCTCAAGGTTGCCTTGCCCTCCATACATCCACCAGGTTATGCTGCTGCATCAGCTGTTTTAGGCCTTTCCTATTCTGTCCTCCCCATCCCTCCCTTCCTGTAACGTAATATTATAATCCTCCCCTATAAGCAGCTTCCCCTGAACCTCCTTCTCCAATAATTGGCTAGTATTCTTCCAAAATATCCCCTGTGCTCCATTTGGCCCATACAATGATACAATGTTAATGTCCTCATTCCCCCACCTCTCCTTTATACCAACCACCCTCCCTTCCTCATCCCTAAACCAATCATGTATTCGTATCCCACTGCCCCTCTTCAACAAGATAGGTACCCTCCTTCTTTGTCCCACCCTTATTACAAGAGAAAAATTGATCTGGAAACCCATGGTGTTTTAATCTCCCAACCTCCCCCCCTCCGTAGATGGATTTCTTGCAATAACCCCCCCCCCAATTATTTTTCTTAATTTCCCTAAATAGTTGGCTTCTTTTATGTGGTGAGTTCAACCCTTTCACATTTACTGATCCAATCCTCATCATCTTCCTATGTGTCTCCTAGCCCTTCCTTCCACTCCTCCCCTTGTTATGGCCTTCCATCCCACTCCCTTCCCCTCCCTTCCCCCTCCCCCTCCCTTCCCCCTCCCTTTCTCCCTCCCTCCTCCCCCCCAAGTCCCCCCTCCCAATCCCCATCCCCCTCCCCTTCCCCCTCCCACTTTCTCGCCTTCCAAGTGTGTCATGTCTTATCCCACCTCCATCCTCTACCCTCTTCCCTATTTACCACCACTTCTCAACAGCCCCGAAAGACCAATCCCCTTTGTCACCATTCCTGTCCCCTACCCACTTTCCACATTTTTATCATATACAGCAATCCTCACATTTCCCCCCACCCCATTTCAATGCTGTGTGACCCATATCACTCCGATCTCTCAGTCCTTTCTTGTTGGCCATTCATGTATTCACTTCCTTCTCCGCTCTGCTCTGATCTTGCGAGAGTCTTTTTAAACGTTTCCCCTTCTCAAACACTCTCTGCCATTGCGAAAACCCTTGCACCTTATTTCTGGTTTCTTTATTACTCATGTCCCGCTCTCTCTCCTGTGTCTTTGGTAATTGCTCCCATCCCAATTCTTGCAGCACAGTCCATGCTTCTTCCGCCCCTTTCACCCTCTTGGAAATCCCATTTACCATCATCAGAAGACCGAAGGGGAATAGCCAGTGACATCTCAGTCCTTTTCCCGGTAGATATGTGGCCACTTCTTTCATACTTCTCCTCCTCTCCAATGTCCCTTTGGATAAGTCATTGTTTATTTCCACCTCACATGACTCCCATGCGATGTGGGCAAATTTCCTAGCCACATTCAACACTTGGGGGTATGTTTACTAAACTGCGTTAGTCGATTCGCATTAGGAGCTGCGTTAGTGGAAGGAAAGCCAAAAAAGGACATGGGCGGTACATTGTAACCAATAACGCGCAGTTGTGCGTGTTATTACACGCCACATAGCAACGATTGCTACTGCATGCAAGCTTAAGACAGCGCACAGACACCAAAACACAGAAACAGAGCCGTAGCACAATGGTTACTACACAGACTGGTGGTACAAGGGTCATGGGTTCTATTCCCCAGTGTGCTTAATGAATAAGGCTGGCTGAGGCATCATGTGTAACCCTTTGAAAGCCTACTATAATAATTTAATCCACATTCTTCAGCCGGGTTAATGTTTGCATATGTCAGGAAAATTGTACCCGTCTTATTCAATATGTTCCAATAGTGACGTTCCCTCTGCCATGGTCATGTATTATATACCATTTGATTGGAATATTTAGGCAGAAGTATGGATCCCGAAAGTTTTGGGCTTGGCCTGGAAAGGGTTAAGTATTGGGCTGTGAGGAAGTTTAGTTGTACTTTAATAGTGCTGCCAGCAAACACACTTTCACAGTGGCGTAACCTAAGGTGCCACATAAGGCACCCTAGAAGGCACTCCATAGGGCACATTATAAAGTGCGCTGTCTGCCAAGGCACCTATAATGTCCCCTATAGGACACCATATAAGGCACCTTATAAGGCGCTTTATAGGGCGCCTTATGAGCCACCCTAAGGTGACAGTACCCTGAGGGTGGTTCTGCTGGCAGCACTAAGATACAATAAAAATAGACAATGCCTAAGACAGCCCTATCGATGAACCCCACTGTGGGTTTTGAACCCATGACCTCTGGCTCTACAGGCAGTGAAGCAACCAGTGGGCTAGAGCTGCTAACAAAAACCTGGCTGGCTACAGGAGGACTGCATGGCACCACACCCACATTCTGCTGTGGTTACCAGGATAGGGTCAACCCATCCGTACCCAGGATGCACAGCACATGTAAATCAGCAGTCTACAGATGATCACAAGATGGGTTATGCACCCCACAGCACCTCAACCTGGTAGGGGGTGCCGACGGTGTGTGTTAGTGGCACAGAGTAGCTACAGACCGTCACAGTGTGCGGGTCCTGTGCTCACCCTGAGGGAGAGGTATGGTGCCCAGCACCATTCTCACAGCACCTGGCTTTGTTGAGATAGGCTATGCTGCAGGACCCCATCAGTGCCAATATGTGATAGGTAGTCCTTGAAAACACCCCTAGGATATGCCTGGGTTCATCTGTATGTCACATTTAGCCCTTGTGGACTATGATGCACCCAGAAAAGTGCATACCCTGTTTGGGTGCCATGGTCACATGATGTAAGTGAATGGGGGTGCTGGAACCCAGAGGGAGATTACATACCACCACCCAACACACTTTCTGGGGCTCAGGGTGAGGAACAGGATCTCCCGCCAACAGATCCATTTCCTACCCGCCTGCAATGGTGGCAGTAGAGGGGACCATCACCCCAGTCCTGCTAGGGATCAAACACCCTACAGGGCAGGCAACACAGAACAATACACATCCATAACGCAATAGCAGACAGACAGCAGGTCTGGAAATGCTCAGCTGCCCCCCCATCCCCCGACATTCTCCAGCAGCAAGCCTCCAGCCGCTGCACCCAGCAAGGTGTTCCAGCAAGACACATACTAGCTGCAGACAGTCCGCCAGCTAGTCCATAGTGCATGGTCCTGGAGGAGATGCATGTACCCAGAACAGGAATATCAGCATACACACCAAGCAGATATGTCAGTGATTGGGCCCCAAAAGAAAACCCATAAATATCACATAAAAGAAATACTATATAGCACTATGGGGGAACCTAGCCATGCCATGGTCACTGCACAATCAGGGTGAGAGTGACCTCCCAGCAGGACATGCTATGGCCACCCTGTCCGTGCAGGTGGTAACGGGCACTACAATGTCCGAGCCATTGCCCTATGCCCTGTGCAGATGCGGCCAGGCCAGGCCACCCTATCCAGGCTATTCCCACGATAGCTTGCTCCTCATTATGCACATTAGCAGGCCAATATTGGCAACAGTGCTAGCAGTGTGGGCTGTGGAGGGTGTTGGCAGCCACCACACACTGGATAGACAGACACACACTCCCCACACCTATGCCAGCATTGTGCAACTATAGAGGTGTTGGGCAGCCCAGGCCACTACACCAGTCCTGGGCATAGTGAAGGCATGGCTATGGTACGCAATACTGTAGGAGTCACTCCCCAGGTTGGTAAACACTGTCAGACACAAGACCTGTAGCACACTCCACAGACATCAGAAAGGTTGCTGTGCTGCAGCTCACTCAGACAATTGTACTTAACCTAGGAATTGCTATCTGCCAGTAATCATAGCAACCTTTTGATAGATGTGTACCATATTCCCAGGTTTATGGAGGCATTACTAAGGTATGCAAGTGCTAGTATTGGGAGATGCACCCAGAGCCCAAACTCCTGCCTCTCCAGGAGGCTTTGGATAATAGGGCCTGTGGGTGCGGGTGTGTCTGCCCCTGTTGGCTGCTGCTTTACGGCAGAGGTTCCCAACTCCAGTCCTGCAGTGGCAAACACTGTTCGGGTTTTCATGCTGTCCCTCATGAATATGCATGAGATACATATGCATACCATGGGGGTGGCACATAGAAATGCATCACAGGCATCTTTATCAGAGGCAGCATGGAATCGGAATGGTGTTTGGCCCTCCAGGACTGCATTTGGGAGGCTCTGCTCTAGGTAATGTGCATGTTTATGGTGTCTGTGCTCTGTAGGGTAAAATGTAGGTGTTTTGGGAATGTTTACGTCATCTGCAAGAAAGGTTCTGTCTGTATTAGCACGTTTTAGTACTGGGTAAAATATGAGGACTGGGTTGGCGGAAACCACAGCTGGGACTTGAACCTGTGATCTTCTGCTTCTGAATACACTGGTTTTGTGCCCTGCACCACCATGTTATCACAGAAATGGTGTATTCCCTGGTGATACCATGACTGTTGGTCAGACAGGGCCTGTCTGTTGCAGTGCAGTGCATGGCACCCACCTACACAGGGCTAGGCCACGGTCTGATCTGGCCAGCTGCCACTTCCCCCTCCACCACCATGCTGACATGCCCTTCTGCTGGTGGAGCTGGTGGTGCGCAGTCTCAGGCCATCCAGTGTGCATGTAGGCGGCTGCCTATGGTGCGGGTTCTGGGGTAGGGGTGCCTGCATAGACGTCCACGCTCCCCCCAGCCCCGCCTGCCAATGTTCCGTGCCCTTGGGGGTAGCTGTTGGGTACTATCCCCTGTGACACTTTGGGAAACACACTCGTGCCCATGTTGGGCCTTCAGCAGTTGCTGTCTGGCTGCTCCGCTGTTTCAACATTCGTATGGGCCACCTAGGCATCACCCTAGTCCGCACTGTGGCCCAGCTCCACCACAGCATTTGCCGCCTGCGGCCCTCTGTATCCCCTTCTCCAGCATCTGTCCAGTTGCTGTTCCGACATGCCCGCCCTGATGTTGCGGGACATTTGCACGCCATAGGAACCCTGTCCGATGGTGGGGAAAGCCCTGAGCAGCGCTATTTCACTGTGGGCTCATTCACCTTGTATGGGGACGGAGTATAGACCCTTCCATGATTTATATCTGTTCTATGGAGCTTACTCGGGGGGGGGGAGGGGTTGATGTTTCTCATTGCTACTACTATTGGCCAGCTTGGTTATGGTCTTTTCCAGTTTGTTGGGGTCATTTTCAGTGTTTATGTGCCCTTTTGTACTGTGCACATGTATCACACTTATCACTTTTTTTTTGGTTTCCCTGCCTGGGCTGTACATTGCTGACACTGTTCCAGAAGTTATGGGATGACATCATGAAGGTTGTATTGGAAGAAAGCAATAAGTCTCTGCAAAAGCTGTATAAGAAAAATGGTCAAAATGGATGACTGAAATTCTGAAAATTGCCCAGAAACATAGGGTGTCTACTGTATTGCAGATTTTGGTATCATCCACAAAGAGGCAAACCTTACCCGACAGCCATCCGCTATATCACTAACAAAGATGTTAAAAAGAATCAGACCAAGGACAGATCCCTGGGGCACAACACTGGTAACGTCCTTCTACTCAGAGTGAACTCCATTTACCTGTACTCTTTGTCACCTCCCACTCAACCAATTTTTAACCCAAGCAGTAATGTTAGCGTGTTCAGTTTGTTTATAAGTCGCCTGTGAGGAACAGTGTCAAAGGCTTTACTGAAATCTAAATACACCACATCTAGGGCTCTCCCTTGGTCCAACTCCCTGGTCACCCAGTCAAAGAAATCAATCAGATTTGTCTGACAAGACCTGCCTCTGGTGAATCCATGCTGCCTCAGATCCTGTAATCTGCTGGACTCCTGAAACCACACTATTTTCTCTTTCAGTAGCATTTCCAATAATTTACTCACCACTGAAGTTAAACTAACCGGCCTGTAGTTTTCAACTACTTCCTTACTTCCGCTTTTGTGTAAAGGCACCACATGAGCCTCTCTCCAGTCCTTTGGCACCACTCCCGACTCCAATGAGGTATTGAAAAGGTCAGTCAGTGGAGCTGCTAAAACGTCCCCAAGTTCCCTCAATATTCTAGGGTGTATCCCATCTGGTCCCATCGCTTTGTCTATTTTAAGTTGAGCTAGTTTCTCACGAACACAGTCTTCTGAAAATTGTTCAAGATGTCCCTCGCTTTTGTTCCTGTTTGTGGGTGTTTTCTGAAGTCCTGTTCCTGGTTATTCATCTGTGAACACAGAATATAAATATTTGTTAAGCAATTCCGCTTTATCCTCATCAGCTTCTACATATTCCTCCCCTTCACTCTTGAGTCTGACAAAAACACTTTTGCCCTTCCTCTTCTCACTAACATATCTGAAAAATGTCTTATCCCCCCATTTTATTGCATTGGCTATTTCCCCCTCTTTTTGAATCTTTGCTTTCCTGACTACTTTGCTAGCTTCTCTACGTTTTTCCAAATATAGATGCCTGTCTTCCTCTCTCTGTGATCTCTTGTATTTCATGAAGGCCTCCCTCTTTTTCTTCACCTTTTCAGCTACTTCTTTCAAAAGCCATAGCGGTCTCCTTTTCCTTTTACCTTTATTTACCATTTTAACAAAAAGGTTGGTGCCCTTAAAATATCCCTTTTCAGTTTTGCCCACTGTTTTTCTACATCCCCCAGCTGTTCCCATCCCGCTAATTACTCCCTGATGTATTGGCCCATCTTGACAAAGTTAGTCTTCCTAAAGTCTAAGACCCTCACCTTTGAATGGATTCTAACGGCCCTAGTCCTAATACTGAACCACACCATCTGGTGATCACTGGATGCAAAATGATCTCCCACTGTAACATCAGAAACACTTTCAGCATTTGTAAGCACCTGTCCAGTATGGCCCCTTCATGTGTGGGGTCTGTTACCAATTGCCTGAATAGTTCTTCCTGTAAAGAATCCAGGATCTCTTTACTTCTAGATGATACTGCAGCAGGAATGTGTCAATCAACATCTGGCATATTGAAATCCCCTATCATTAGCACTTCTCCTTTCCTAGCAATGCTGTGTATATCTTCAATTGACTCTCTGTCTACCTCTTCCTCTTGTGAGGGAGGTCTGTATTCATGCCAATGTAAATAGATTTATCTTTCCCTCTTTCTAGTTTAACCCACAATGCCTCCTCTCTCCCTTTTAAGCTCTGTAATTCCAAAGCTTTAATAGTATTTTTTACATATAGTGTCACTCCTCCTCCCCTTCTTCCTACCCTGTCCTTTCTGAATAAAGTATAGCCATGTATACTTACATCCCAGTCATGAGTTTCTGTGAACCATGTTTCTGTAACTGCCACTAAATCCAAGTTGGCCACTCCCACCAAAGCTTCAACATCAGGGATCTTACTTCCCATGCTACAGGCATTTATACACACCACTTTCCATATGTTACCCCTTTTACCCATTTCCATAAAGGTATTTAATATATCACTTACCTGGGGGCTTTCACTTACCTGGGGGCTTTCTTTACCCATCCCCAATGAATCTAGTTTAAAGACCTCTTCAGTAGATTAGCCAGTCTACTACTGAAGATGTGTCAACCTTTCTTGGACAGATGGATGCCATTTCTGCTCTGCAACCTTTGGAGCAGTATCCCATGATCCAGGAAACCAAAACACTCTTGATGACACAATCCATGCAGCCATGCATTCATCTCCAGGATGTGAGCCTCTCTGCCTTGGCCTTTACCCTCAACAGGGAGGATTGAAGAGAACACCACCTGTGCACCTAACTGCTTCACCCTCTGTCCCAGAGCCATGAAGTCACTTTTGATATGCTCAGAGGGATACCTGACAGTATCATTTGTTCCGACATAGATTAGCAACATTGGGTAATAGTCAGTGAGCTTGATGAGTCTTGGCAAACTCCCCATAACATCTTGTATTTTGGCACCAGTCAGACAGCATACCTCTCTGGACATCAAGTCTGGACGGCAGATGGATGCCTCAGTAACCCTCAGAAGAGAGTCATCAACCACCACTACTCTTCGCTTCCTTGTGGTCACTGATTCTTCAACTTTGGGGTACTTTAGCTCTGGTTCTTCCCTTTTCAGGGATGCTTTCACCTCATCCACTTCCAGGGCTGCATAATAGCTCTTCATTTCAAGGGCTGTAGAAGTTGGATTGGTGATTCTGCAGGCCCTGGTGACTTGTGTCCAACCTTTGTCATTCTATGGGCACCCATCTTATCCTCTGCTGGAGAGCTTGGTTTCTGCAAGAAGCATCTCATCAATGTACTTCTCACTGTCTTGAATTCTCCTCAGCCTTGCCACCTCTGCACATGGAACCGGTCCTTCAACTGGCATTGGGACCTCTGTCTGGACAGAGGCAGAAGCTGTAACATGGGCAACAGCTTTAGCGATACGATTTTTCCCAGCCATTGTTCTGTTCATGGAGCTTAGATATCTGTTAAAGCAAAAGAGAGAGATCTACCAAAGTATCAGCCAGTTTACAAAGCTGTCCTTTCAGAGGACATATATAAGGAAATGACATACCAAGGGTGTTGCTAATGCTTCTACAGGACTCGGGCTACTGAACACTTAGGGGTATGTTTAGTAAACCATATTAATGTTACCAGCGCTAGTTGTAGCGATAATGTAAAGAATGCCATATAAAGAGTGGGCATTCCAGCGGCAAGGTAGCAAGAATCTGTATCGCGGGATAGTGGGTGCCCTGGCACATTAACGCGTGTTAACCCTAAGATCATGCCAGCACAATGCTAGAAGCTATAAAGATGTAGCCCACTGGTTGCTGCAATGACTGTGGAGACAGAGAACATGGGTTTCATCCCACAGTGGTGTTATGTTAGAAGGCAGTCTGAGACAATTCCTTTTGATCTAAATCAGTGCTATCTGAGGCATTTCCTTTTTTAAGTTAAATCAGTGCTACCAGCAAAAACACCCTCACAGTGCCGTAACATAAAGTGCCGCATAAGGCGCCCTATAAGGCACTCCATAGGGCACATTATAAAGTGCCCTGTCCGCCAAGGCGCCTTCTAATGTGCCCTATAGAGCGCTTTATAGGGCGCCTTATGAGGCACCTTAAGGTTACAGCACTGTGAGTTTGCATTTTGCTGGCAGCACTGATTTAAATTAAAAGGAAAAGCCTCAGACAGCCTTATTAAAAAACACCATTGTGGGATCAAACCCATGACCTCTACCTCCACAGTCAGTGAAACAACCAGTGGGCTACATCTCTACAGCTGCTAACAAACTGCTGGCTGGCTATGGAAAGACTGCAGGTCACCAAAGAAACTGTCTGCTGTGGTTACCAGGATAGGGTAAACCCACCCGTACACATGATGCACTACACATACAGATCAGCAGTCTACAGCTGATCACAAGATGGGGTATGCACCCCCACAGCACCTCGGCCTGGTAGGGGGAACTGACTTTGTGTGTTACTGGCACAGAGTAGCTACAGACTGTGACATTGTACGGGTCCTGTGCTCACCCTGAGGGTGAGGTAGGGCACCCTGCACCAGGTCCACAGCACCTGGCTTGGCTGAGATAGACTATGTTGCAGATCACCATCAGTGCTGTTGTGTGATAGGAAGTCCTTGCAGACACACCTAGAATACACCTGTATGTCCCAGTCACATCTAGCCCTTGTAGACTATGATGCACCAAGAATAGTGCATATCCTGTGTGGGTGCCATGGTCACATGTTATAAGTGAAGGGGGGTGTTTGGACCCAAAAGCGGATTATGTAGCACCACCCAACCTGCCCTCTGTGGCTCAGGGTGGGGATCTCCCACCAACAGATCCATATTCTACATCTCCACAATGGTGGCAGTAGAGAGAACCATCAACCCCAGTCCTGCTGGGGAAAAGGCACCCTACAGCGCAGTCAATGCAATTCTGCATGCACCATATAAGGAAATGGCAGACAGGCAGAACACTGGAAAAGCTCAGCTGTCCCCCACCACTATCTGACATTCACGAGCAGAGAGCACAATCAGTCTCCACCCTGCAAAGTGTTACAGCCATACACATGCTAACTGCAGCCAGTCTGCTAGCTAGTACATAGTGCATGTTCTTGGAGAAACAGTGGACACCAAAAAATGGGATGTAAGCACACACACATACCAAGCAGGTATTTCAGTGATTGGGCCCCAGAAAAGGGAACCCATAACTCTCACATGAGAAATATACTGTACAACATTATGGGGGAACCTAGCCATGCCGTGGCCACTGATCAGTCAGGGTGAGAGTGACCTCCCAGCATGACATGTTGTGGCCACCTGTCCGTGCAGGTGGTGGTCGGGCACTACAATGTCCCAGCCATTGCCCTATGCCCTGTGCAGATGCATCCTGCCCAGGCCACCCTGTCCGGGCCATACCCACAGTGCCTTGCTCCTTATTATGCACATTGATAGGCTAACACTGGAAACAGTGCAAGCAGTGTGGGCTCCGTAACACAACACACTGAATAGACATACACACACTCCCACACCTATGCCAGCATTGTGCAAATATGGAGGTTTGTGGCAGCCCTGGCAGCCACACCAGTCCTGGGCACAGTGTGGGCGTTGCTATGGTACGCAATACTGTTGGGGTCATTCCCCTGGGTGGTAAACACTGTCAGAAGCAAAATCTGAAACACACTCCACAGATATCAGAAAGGTTGCTATGATGCATCTCTGTCAACAAATTGTGTTTAACTTAGGATTTGTTATCTGACATTAATCATAGCAACCTTTTGATATATGTGGAATGTGTTCCCAAGTTTAGGACGGCATTGCTAAGGTATGCAGGTGCCAGTATTGGGAGATGCTGCTCTGCGCAGGGCCCAACAGCCTGACTTTCCTTGAGGCTTTGGATAGTGGAGCCTGTGGGTGTGGGTGTTTGTGCCCCTGTTGGCTGCTGCTGTAGGGCAGAGGTTCCCAACTCCGGTCCTGGTGGGCCAAACACTGTTCAGGTTTTCATGCTGCCCCTAATGAATATTGTCAGGCGGCTGCCTGGGTGAGAATGTTCACAGTCTTGGCAAAGGCATATATCAATATGATTTGCAAGGGATTGTGGGAAAGGCAGTCCATTCACACCAGACACAGCTGCTCACAATAATTAGTTGTGCTTGAGTAAAAAGCCAATAAGATATTTATTTATGGGGTTATTTCTCCCAACACAGATATGCTTGGTAGCACACAAAACAGGATACTTGCTTTCAGTGTTAAACTTGGAAAAATAAAATCAGGAAAACAACAGTTGAACCTGTCAGGCAATCAAAGCAAAAGAATAAAGACCTGGTTGGCAACAAACTGGTCTTTTCTGTAGGCTTTAGCTAATATTTTCTTAGCAGTGTTTCAAACAACAAGCAAAACCCACAAAGAAGGGAAAAACTGTTCTTTTCAGGTTAACTTCTTATATCTTCACACATAGACTCAGAAGTGATTCCCTCAGAGCTCACAAACAATTAGGTAAGGCTCAATTGCTAGCAGTTACCCAGCTGAAACCCCTTAGCTGGCTTGCTTTCTACTGCGTGGCTCAAATCCTACTTCAGGAGCTTTTCTGAGTAGATTAAAGAACAAGTTTGTATTTCTTTGTGATGGTTGTTGTACTTTGTAACAGAAAATTACCAAAGGAGTTTAGACAGAGAGCAATCCATATATTCACAGCCTGTATCTAAGACCGCTCCCCCTTCTTCAACAATCATGGGTTCAATATCATGGATTGGCACAGAGGAATTTCTCAATGTAGCGCTCTCAGGAGAATACTTGTTTCCCTGCTGTCTTTCAAGGTTATAGCTAGGGCATAGATCAGTGTTCATACCTGAGCTTCCATTGCTGTTAGAGTTCCTCTCTAAATAGCCTGGCCAGTATGTAGTCCAGTTCTTATGTCCAGCCTTCCAATCCAGATCCCTGGACACTGGATCTCTCTTCATATACCTTCTGGCACGGGTCTTAGGGTCCCTTCCACGTGCAGCCGTCTCCCTCACAGGTACCGTCTGGAGATTCCTAGCCCTGCAGCACCATTCCTCTGGCTTTCCCCAGTCCAATGGTGTAAGCTTGCCTTTTGAATGTCTCCCAGTATACGTACTGCTCTGGACTCCTTTAGACCTCCCAAATGCTTTTCACTTCTTTCTTCCAAAGGGTTTCTTGCCCTCTCTGTCCGTCCGCTCTGGCTTCTGCTTCTGATGATCCTCCAGATGATGAAGCTGTTCAAGATGAGGATCTCCAAGCTGATCCTGAGGATGAGGATAATTCTCTGTAGAATAAACTCTACCTTTATTCTGCCTAGATGAGTGCTGCACCCTAGCACAGCGCAGCTGTGCTGAATCAGGCCCTGCCCTTTGAGATGAGTGCTTGGGGATTACCTCATAGCCCTCTTGATTGAACACACGTTTCCCCACTTCAGCTCCTCTAATGGCTGTTGGAAACCTGGTGCATTCTGGGACTGGTAGTCTTTTATGCGAAAATTCTGTTTTCTTATTTCTACCAGAACTGACAGGTTGCTTGTTCAGAGTCACTTCACCTTTTCTATAGCTCCTTCCTGAGCTATGATAAGCTTCCTTATCACATACCCCCCTGCTTAAGTTATTACGGACTGGTTTAACTGGTGAAACTTCTTTCCTACAGTCCGTAATACCTACGAGAGTATTATCTTTTTGAAGCTCACTTACTTCCTGACTGGCTTCAGGGTCATTATTATTTACAGGCCTCTCCTTCCAAGACTTAAGTACATTAATATGGTAGGTCTGTCTACGCCCTCTTGCATTTTCTACCATATAAGACACTGGGCTCACTTGTTTAACAACCTTCCATGGCCCTTTCCACTGTACTTCAAATTTTGGGGCTGTACCTGCTACTTGAACCAAAACCTTTTCACCAATGCTTAATTGGCGGCTTTTGGCCTACCTATCATACCACCCTTTCTGGCGAACTTGACTGTCCTGCAGGTTCCTCTCAGCAAACCGCGAGGTCCTTTTCAAACGTGCTCTCAAGTCACGTAGAAACTGTGGCACCTCCTGACTTCCTGGTTCAGGATCAATCCATTGTTCCCTCAAAATATCTAACAAACCCCGTGGAGCCCTACCATACATCAATTCATATGGAGTTACACCTAGGGACACCTGAATTCTTTCCCTGCAGGCATATAAGGCAAAGGGCAATAACATATCCCATTCTTTTACCTCTCCTGCTAACCCCCTTCTCAACATTTGTTTGAGAGTTTGGTTGAATCTCTTCACCAAACCGTTTGATTGTGGATGGTAGGCTGAGGTTTTCACGTGATGAATGCCAAAGGCATCCCAGACCTGGGCCAAATATTTGGATACAAAATTGGACCCTCGGTCAATCAACACCTCTCTTGGGAATCCCACTTCACAAAACAATTTTACTAGCTCTAAAGCTATTGTTTTTGCAGAAACATTCCTCAATGGTATGGCCCAGGGAAACCTTGTTGCCTGATCTACCATAACTAGGATGTATTGGAAACCTCGGGGCGTTTTGACTAATGGGCCTACAATATCCATGGCAATGCGACCAATTGGGTCTGTGATAATTGGCATGGGAATCAATGGCAACACCGGTGGGTGAGCCGCTGTAACTCGCTGACACGCTGGACATGCAGCACAAAACTGGGCAGTTTCTTTGAAAATGCCTGGCCAGTAAAAACGCATAAGTATTTGATCCAGCGTTCCTTGCATCCCTTTATGACCTCCAACTGGATGATCATGTGCTAATCTAAGTACTAGCCCTTTGAAAGTTGTGGGTACCACCAATTGTTTACGTATGGTCCCATTTCTGGGGTCCTGACTCTCTCTATATATAATATTTCATTATCTAGTCTGAATCTGGGCAATTCCTCCCTGACCTCATGAGCATACTTAAAAGCTCGGGTGAGAGCTTGATCAGCTTGCTGCTCTTGTGGAAAGTTAGGAAACTTTGCCACTAACTCAGCTGGCACCCAGGGTAAACTTTGACCAGCTAACATCTCAGCCCTACCCTGTGCTCTGCAAAGTCTCTCATGCCGCTTTTGTGCTTTCAACTTTCTTACTTTACCAGATGATGGGGTTATTAAATCATCATGAGAGGGTAAGTCTCCTAATAACTCTGCCTGCTCCCCCTCCTCCTTCTGCTGGCTCTCTACCTTAGCCTGCGAGCGGGTGGATACAAGGCCCCTCTTATTACCTATAGTTTGGCCTTCTGGAAGCTTAACCATCTTTTTAGCTAGGGACTGAGGACTTCCAAAGAAAGGCCCGGGAGCTATTTCCCTTATTCCTTCTCCCTCCTTCTTTCCTAGCCCTTCCACTAGACCCTGTTTAAATCTTGGCCAGTCTCTTCCTAGAACCAAATCAAATGGTAGCCTAGGCACCACTGCTAACAGGACTTCCTCTTGTTCCCCCAGGCACTTAACCTTTAGCCTATAGGTGGGATATGATGTTGCAGCACCATGAGTGCATCTGATGTGAACTTGGCTTTCAGGGATTCTAGGCACAAATCCTTCTTGGGCCTCTATCCTCTTCCAAAGCCTTTTTGACATCATACTCTGGTCTGCCCCAGAGTCTAACAAAGCATTTGTGGTAATTCCTTGCACATCAACCATCAAAAGAAATCCTTCTTTGGGCTGTTTTAAATCCACACCCATTAAGCTAGTGTGTGTCTGGCATCCCTTTTCTAAATGTCCCCATTTTCCACATTTGAAACATTTCTTTCTACTCCACTGTGTCATCCGCTTTGGCACAGTACATTTATTTTCAGAAACATTTTTAATTATTTTATTTTCTGATACAGCACAGCTTGCCTCAGCACCCATCTTCAGAGGGCCACCCATTCTATGGCAAGCCTGCGTGGCTTCCAAGAATCTCTTTGCTAGCATGGTTGCCTCTCCAAGATTTTGGCAATTTTGCTGTATAAGGAAAGTGTGCAAATCTTTAGGCACCACAGACATAAATTGTTCAAGCATAATAATGTCTAATAACATTTCTACCGTCTTTTGCTCAGGCTCCAACCATTTTACAGCTAATCCTCTGATTCTCTGACTCAGAGCCCTGGGTGTTTCACCCACACTTAATGTAACAGCTCTAAACATTCGCCTATACTCTGAAATAGACAACCCTAGGCGATCTCTAATAGCAGCCTTTACATCCTTATAATTCAAAGCCTGGGCTGCTGGCATTGCTCTGTATGCTGCAAGCGCCTCTCCAGTTAATGAGGCTGCCAGCCTTACTGCCCACTGGATCTCTGGCCATGCTAATGCTTGTGCCACTCTTTCAAAAGACTCTAGAAAATCATCAACATTATCATCTGGAGTTAGCTTCCCAAAACTAAATGCCCCAATTCCTTGATTGAGTCCCACACTGTCCACATGTGGTGTACCAGTATTTACTGCTGGTCTTGCATCCGGTCCACTTTGGTTCTGCAGTTTAACTAGGGCTTGCACCAGATCAAGCACTGGCCTCTGCTGGTCCATTAAGGCTTTCATAGCAGTGTCCTGAGCCTGCTCTGCTAGCTCCTGTTGCCTGCTAAACTGGGCTGCCATCCAATCAGCTAGTTCCCTTGGATCCATCTTGATCCCTGCAAGAAAACACACAAAAAAAAAACACAGTGCACCACCTTCCAAACAGGTGTTTTTTTCTACTTTTTTTTTTCAATTACCCCTGTGCCTTACTCCCATCCACCACTAGACATGCCCAGGTACTTGTTACCTTATGCCAGTGATGAATCCAGCTCTGCACAGGGTCTTTTCTTCCTGGAACAGCTACCTCTCCTCCAAAGTGCAGTTGAGGGAAAATCTTTTCTTTCAGCTTTTAAGCTTGAACTGTCTTTTCCTTCAGACTTGAGTTGTGATCCTTAACAAGTAAATCCTTTTGCGCAAAAGCAATCCGAAAAACTACGCCATTTGTCAGACGGCTGCCTGGGTGAGAATGTTCACAGTCTTGGCAAGGGCATATATCAATATGATTTGCAAGGGATTGTGGGAAAGGCAGTCCATTCACACCAGACACAGCTGCTCACAATAATTAGTTGTGCTTGAGTAAAAAGCCAATAAGATATTTATTTATGGGGTTATTTCTCCCAACACAGATATGCTTGGTAGCACACAAAACAGGATACTTGCTTTCAGTGTTAAACTTGGAAAAACAAAATCAGGAAAACAACAGTTGAACTTGTCAGGCAATCAAAGCAAAAGAATAAAGACCTGGTTGGTAACAAACTGGTCTTTTCTGTAGGCTTTAGCTAATATTTTCTTAGCAGTGTTTCAAACAACAAGCAAAACCCACAAAGAAGGGAAAAACTGTTCTTTTCAGGTTAACTTCTTATATCTTCACACATAGACTCAGAAGTGATTCCCTCAGAGCTCACAAACAATTAGGTAAGGCTCAATTGCTAGCAGTTACCCAGCTGAAACCCCTTAGCTGGCTTGCTTTCTACTGCATGGCTCAAATCCTACTTCAGGAGCTTTTCTGAGTAGATTAAAGAACAAGTTTGTATTTCTTTGTGATGGTTGTTGTACTTTGTAACAGAAAATTACCAAAGGAGTTTAGACAGAGAGCAATCCATATATTCACAGCCTGTATCTAAGACCGCTCCCCCTTCTTCAACAATCATGGGTTCAATATCATGGATTGGCACAGAGGAATTTCTCAATGTAGCACTCTCAGGAGAATACTTGTTTCCCTGCTGTCTTTCAAGGTTATAGCTAGGGCATAGATCAGTGTTCAAACCTGAGCTTCCATTGCTGTTAGAGTTCCTCTCTAAATAGCCTGGCCAGTATGTAGTCCAGTTCTTATGTCCAGCCTTCCAATCCAGATCCCTGGACACTGGATCTCTCTTCACATACCTTCTGGCACGGGTCTTAGGGTCCCTTCCACGTGCAGCCGTCTCCCTCACAGGTACCATCTGGAGATTCCTAGCCCTGCAGCACCATTCCTCTGGCTTTCCCCAGTCCAATGGTGTAAGCTTGCCTTTTGAATGTCTCCCAGTATACGTACTGCTCTGGACTCCTTTAGACCTCCCAAATGCTTTTCTCTTCTTTCTTCCAAAGGGTTTCTTGCCCTCTCTGTCCGTCCGCTCTGGCTTCTGCTTCTGATGATCCTCCAGATGATAAAGCTGTCCAAGATGAGGATCTCCAAGCTGATCCTGAGGATGAGGATAATTCTCTGTAGAATAAACTCTACCTTTATTCTGCCTAGATGAGTGCTCCACCCTAGCACAGCGCAGCTGTGCTGAATCAGGCCCTGCCCTTTGAGATGAGTGCTTGGGGATTACCTCATAGCCCTCTTGATTGAACACACATTTCCCCACTTCAGCTCTTCTATTGGCTTTTGGAAACCTGGTGCATTCTGGGACTGGTAGTCTTTTATGGCAAAATTCTGTTTTCTTATTTCTACCAGAACTGACAGGTTGCTTGTTCAGAGTCACTTCACCTTTTCTATAGCTCCTTCCTGAGCTATGATAAGCTTCCTTATCATAATATGCATGAGATACATTTGCATACAATGGGGGCGTTGCATACAAATGCAGCACAGCCACATTTATTAGGGACAGCATGAAACCTGAATGGTGTTTGGCCCTCCAGGACTGCAGTTGGGAAACTCTGCTCTAGGGATTGCACATGTTTATGGTGTCTGTGTTCTGTAGGGTAAAATATAGGCATTTCAGGCATGTTTATTTTATCTGCAATAAATGTTCTGTCTTTATTACCATGGTTTAGTACTGGGTAAAATATGGGGACAAGGTTGGCAGGAGCCACAGCTGGGATTTAAAATTGTGAATTTCTGCCCCTGAACACACTGGCTCTGTGTACTGCACCAAACTGTTGCCACAGAGGCAGATCATTCCCTGGGGATATCATGACTGTTCGTCAGACAGACCTTGTCTGTTGCAGTGAATGGCACCCACCTAAATGGGGCTTGGCCATGGTCTGCTGTGGGCAGATGCCACAGCCCCCTCTGCCACCAGCACCCCTCCGCCACTGTGCTGACATGCCCTTCTGCCGGTGGTGCTGGTGGTGCGCAGTCCCAGGCCATCCAGTGTGCTCTGAAGAATGGCGACTGGCCAATGTAATGAAAATTTTTAAAAAGGGTTCGAGAGGTGATCCAGGAAAGTACAGACCAGGGAGCCTGAAGTCAGTACCGGGCAAAGTGATAGAAACCGTTATAAAGAGCAAAATTACTGAACATGTAGATAGTTATGGTTTAATGGGAGAAATCCAACATGAATTTAATTAAGGAAGATCTTGTCTTACTAATCTGTTATATTTTTTGAAAGTTTGAATAAACAGGTAGACAAAGGTGAGACGGTCGATACAGTGTATCTGGATTTTCAGAAAGCCTTTGACAAGGTCCCTCATGAGAGACTCTTGGCAAAATTAAAAAGCCATGGGATAGGAGGCATTGTACTATTGTGGATCAGAAACTGCTTAAAAGATAGAAAGCAGAAGGTAGGGCTAAATGGTCAATTTTCTCAATGGAGAAAGTTGAATAGTGGGGTACCCCAGGGATCTGTATTGGGTATTCATATTGACCTGGAAATGAGAATAAAAAGAGAGATGATTAAACTTACAGATGACACAAAATAATTCAGTTGCTAAAACAAAAGGATTGTGAAAAATTGCAAGAAGACCTTGATAAATTTAAACTCTCAGGGGTATGTTTACTAAACTGCGGTAACATTACAGACCGCACGTTAGGTAACGTTAACAATCGTTAGATAACGTTAACGTGCAGTATGTAACATTAACGCGCGTTAACATTACCTAACGAGTGTTAGCATTCCCGTCCGCGGTAATCACCACAGAGTGTGGAGAGAGGGCGGAGAGAAGGTGTCAATGGGTGGGGAGTGGGCGGGGAGAGGCTCCCTGCACACTAATGCGCTGAACTGAAGGGCTAAATCCTACCACGAATGAAAACCTGCTGTTAGATGCACATTTGCAGGAGAGAGAAACCATTTCAGTGTCAGCAATGTACAGCATAGGCAGTGAGCCCAAGAAACGTGATAGTAGTGCTCCATTTTCAGAAACTGCATAGTGCCCAAGTATGAAAGGCCACTATGGTGATGGTGCAAATGGGGCATAGGGAGCTGAAGGCTGGACATGTAGCGGGGGCAGCTGGGGCACATCAATAACCTTCCTTATTGCAAGTTCATACAAACTAAGCCATGAACAACAAAGCAGCAACTTAACTTTTAGCAGAGCTTCAATCCACCAAATCCAATGCCCCATTGGCCAGAATGCATCTTCACAGGGTGTGGGGCAATGGCTGGGGCACTGTAGTGTCCAACCACGACTGCATGGACAGGGTGGCCACAGCATGTCATGCTGGGAGAGCACTCACTCTAACCAAGCAGTGACCATGGCATGTCTAGGTTGCCACATAGCGCTCCACACTATCTGTTTCCAGTGATACTTTTGTAATCTCTGTGCTGGGGCTCTGATCACTGAGATGCCTGCTTGGTACACATAGTTCTTCTGTGAGCATGCACTATGGACTGGTTAGTGAACTATCTGCAGTTAGACTGTGCTTGGTTAGCAACTTATAAGGTGCTATCTGCTGGTGACTAGCAGACAGTGGTGTGAGGCAGTTGGGGTTTTCCTAGAGCTAACTCCAGCATTGCTGCTGGTCTGCCACAGCCACAGGTATGGCTCTGTCCCACCAATCCTGGAGGGCTGTCTTATACCAGCAGGATGGAGGTTGCTTCACAGGGACTGCCCTGTCCCTTATCTACAAAAAGGGTGATGTGAGCCCTTTGGGGTATGTAGTGTATACCACTTTGAACTATAAAGGCACTGCTGCACAAACATCATGCAAGTCTGGAAACCCCTCTACCCTGATAAAATGTGCCCATGTCAGCTAGACCCTAACACAGGGTACACACTAATCTGGGTGTTATCTGGTCCTAGAGGGCCACATGTGACTGCAGGATACAGATGGACACCAAATTACCTTCAGCTGTACTGCAAGGAACACCTGTCACACACCAGTAGTGATGGGGATGTACAGCAGGGCCTATTTCTAGCACCACATGTACTGCGGAACTAGTGCTGGGCACCCATCCTATCCTCAGGGTGAACACAGAACCTGCACAATGGCATGGTCTGTAGCTACTCTGTGCCAGTATCATGCACTGTCAGTTCGGCTTTCCAAGCTGAGGTACCAGAGAGGTGCAGACCCCATTTGCTGATCAGCTGTAGACAGCTATTCAGCATGTGCATTGCATCATGGGTACTGGTGGGGTTACCCTATCCTGGCACTCAGAGCAGACAGTTTGTGCGGTGACCTGCAGTCCTTCTGTACCCAGCCATTGCTGTGACATACACCACGGAGGTATAGCCTACTGGTTAATACAATGCCATTCTCAGCAGTGTTTATGGGTTCCATTCCTCATTGTTCCCTCCTCTCATGCCTGTCCTACTCAAATAGTGTGCATGCCTGTAACAGTCATATTTTTGCAGATTTGTGTTGCCAGCCCATAATACCCTTGCCACAATTGCCAACATTCCCTCGGTCTGTCTATCTGCGTCTGTCAGCTGTGTAGAGTCCTGTCTGCCTGTGCAGGCTGCCACCCCATGTCCTGCACTGCTACCCTTTCCTGCATTGCGCCTCTTCATGCTTGCCTCGCCTGTGCCTGATCTGCATGGCACCACCACTCTTCTGTCCACCCATCATTGTAACTATCCTGCCACCTCCGCCTCCACTGGGGGACACGTATTCCCATCGTCTGCCACCAACTGTCTTTCCAGTACTTTACATTGCCAACACCCTGTGCTGTGGTACAGTTGCCCCACCATGTTTGTCATCAGTACTGGCAGCCACATGGGATGCCCACAGATATGGCAGGTCCAGCGACTCCCAGCTCTCCCTCCTTCACTCACCTGTTCATTGCCTTTCCTGAGTGCTCTATCTAGTGTTAGGGCTACATCTGTCTCTGTTCCTCACAGGTCATGCATGTCATCCTGAGACACCTTGCAGCCCTTAGTGAACACTAACCTAGGGCACCGTAACCTTGTTAGGCCAACTTAACCTATGATTACATAGCCCAGGGTGCCTTCCACAGTGCCTTGTCCTGGGGTGCCTAATACGGCGCTTAGCCTAAGGAGCCCTATAGGGCGCCTTATGAGGCACCTTACAAGGCACCTTACAGGGCACCTTACAAGGCGCCTTGTAACGCGCCTTACAGGGCACCTTAAAAGGCGCCTTGTAACGCGCGTTAGCTGATACGGCTTGCTCTAACGATGCACCGCCCACACCTTTATATGGGCATCTGTACCTTTACCGCGGAACCTAACGCGAGTGACATTACTGCAGTTTAGTAAACATACCCCTCAATGTTCAAATGACAGATGAAATTTAATGTGGACAAGTGCAACATTATGCACTTAGGAAAAAACAACCCAAACTATGGAATTCATTACCAGAGCATATAGTAAAAGCTGTTAGTTTAGTGGGTTATAAATGGTTTGGACAAGTTCCTGGAAGAAAGTTCCATAAACCATTACTTTTTTAAAATTTTGTCTTTATGCAATTTATAATAACCAAGAATACACTCTTGTATAGAAATTGGGATATGATTAACAACACAGTCAAAATAAAAAAGGATACTAGGCAAAAATACAGTCATTCGCACTCTAGCCCACCAGAAGAGGGATCCAAGTGCAAAGAAATACGAAGAAGATAATAGTCACCGAATGCTGTTGCACCTTCTGAGACAAAGAAGTAACCTGAGGAACCAAAGCAGGGACCAAAACTGCCCACAGCTGGACAATTGCTTTCCAAATCAACTCTAAAGTAAAGGTCTCAGGGCGTTGTACTGTGAAGGCCAAGAAAGACTCCTCCATCACCGCAGGGCTGCCCTCCATTCCTCCCAGCATCTGAGCCTGGCTCTGCAAGGCAGTCACTTCTGCTGCCCGCTCTCCAACTGCTGCTCGGGAAGAACGCCATAGATCTGCTAATCCAGAGAGTTGGAGACCCCATCACTGTCCCTTGGCTACTGACAGGATCATCAACTCAGACAGCGTCCACCTGCCGTAGCACATCCGAGGACTTCTGCACACACAGCGTCTTCACTGCTCACCGTGAATCAGGGAAGACAGAATCACTGCCCAAGGTCAGTGTCAAGTCACCAGACTGACACCGACACAACCGGGCTAAATTCCCCTGCTTGTACTGGTTGCTGAGCTGGCCGAAGGAAGAAAAAAATCAAGCAACTTGATGGCCAAAGGAAATGGAGTGGAGGTCGAGGGAGTCTGAGAGGGACCACCAGCCCCCTTTACCTTCTTCTTCCTTCCCATTATGGAAAATCGGCCAATCAGACATGCCTGCAATCCACCATCTTGGATCTTCTGCCCATAAACCATTATTAAAGAGGACCCGGGAAATCCACTGCTTGCCCTGGGACAAACATTGTGGAACCTGTATGCCTTTTTGGGAACCTGCTAGGTAGTTGTGACATGGATTGGCCTCTTTTGGAAACAGGATACTTGGCTTGATGGACCTTGGTATGACCCAGTATGACATATCTTATGTTTTTTTATGTTCTTATAAGTACACTAGTAGATTTCATTTTGAAATCCCAGTGAGTTAATCTCACTTTGCTTTGCATTTGAAAAGTATACAGATTAAGAGATCTTCACAGCTTCAGTCAGTCAGAGGATTTTTAAAGCAAAATGCCATGGGGAGATTTTCTTTAAAAATCAATTTGAAGGACCATTGGAACAAAGTACCCCTGGGCCTACCAGTTCAGCAGGGTGGCTGAAAATTGGACTCTATATGAATCCCATTCATTTATTTATGACATCACCCTACTGCTGTGAGTAAAGATTCACAGTTTACCCATTAGCTTGCTTCCTTAAGGCATAGAGCTTTTCACATAGTTGAGCATGTCTCTGTGTGTTTTCCTTCAGATTTCAGTTTTAAAACAGCTAGACCAAACTTAACTACACTGTGTATGACTAGTTCCTTTGAGAGGACATCTAAAGATTGTACTTTTTAAAGTCTGTGATCAATATGGGAAGGGAAGCAAAGGAGAAGACAAAATAGAAAATTTGCCAATATAGTAAGAAATGCATGGGAGAAAACATCAGCACATTATAGCTCAAAAATCACCTGCATTATTCGCACAAGCTTTTAAATCTGAGCATTAATATAATTTTTTTTTTTTCATTGAGATGATTGACAAGTCAGTAGCTCTGTCATTAGAAACTGTCTACATGACCAGCAAGGCAGTACTCCCCTTTAAATTTCTAAACAGTTCAAAATCAGCCACTCTCTTTAGACAGCTAACTTTGCAATGGCCACAGTGATTTGTGTTCACCAAAGATAACATGAGCATTTAAGACCTCTGCCAGCATGATCGATCTTCTCAACCAAGGGGTTCTTTATTGGAACCTCTGACCACATATGTTGACCAGTTTTTGGGACCATCATTTTCAGCTCCATTGTATTTGTTCTACTGATCATATGTAACACGCGACACACCGTGTCTTCCAATAGGTTTATTAATATGAGTGTGTTAGAAAGGCTTTAAAAAAAGAGTAGTTCACAGATAGATCATTGTTTTTACAACTGGCTGCTAATACTCATGAGGTTACTCCCTTGCCATGCAAATTACCTTTTTCAGAATATGATTTAAGCACTGACATTTCACAAATACATGATGTTTTTCTATCTTTGCCTGTTTTTCATTTCTCTAAGAAATATAACCAATAGGAAGTTTTGGCTCACTCCTTGATGTTCCAAGACAATTTACAACCAATTTCAACTATGCTCTTCTAGGACAATCTCATTCATTTGCCAGGATGTGACTCTATTAAGATTTATTTTGAATTCAATTGTTCTAACAGTTTTGTTATATGCATCTGTTTGCCCTTGCCTCCTAGTTTACATCAAAAAGATCTTGTATATGTTTCACCTTCGAATGAACAAGTATAAAAGTCGAGTTGTCAAGCAGCATCTTGCCACACCAATAGTGGCACACTGCTTAGAGCAGCGTTTTTCAACCACTGTGCCGCGGCACACTAGTGTGCCGCGGCACACTAGTGTGCCGTGAGATATTGTCTGGTGTGCCGTGGGAAAAATTCCAATTTCATCCATAACATGTGGCCTTGGCTCACAAATTAGGGTTGCCAACCGGCCGGTTTTCAGCCGGCCTGGCCGGTTTTTCCATGGCCAGGCCGGCTGCCGGCACAGTTGTAAAACCGGCCATTGAAAAGCCGGTTTTTTGCTCTGGCCGCAAGATCGGGAGCGGTCAGAGCAAAAAACCGGCTTTTGTGCCGAAGTCCACGGCGCGAACGCGATCGCGATTCCCTATAGCAGTGCAGCCGCTGGTTCTGCTTTGTACAGAGCAGCGGCTGCACTACACTTACATTGAAAAGTAAAGAGAAACTGTGTCAGGAGCCCTCCGATCATGCAGAGCCCGAGGAAGTGATGTCATGGGGGCGGGCTCCTCACAGGCTGTCTTTCCTTTTCAAATTAACTTTAGCTGCAATAAAGTTAATTTGAAAAGGAAAGACAGCCTGTGAGGAGCCCGCCCCCATGACATCACGTCCTCGGGCTCTGCGATGACCGGAGGGCTCCTGACACAGTTTCTCTTTACTTTTCAATGTAAGTGTAGTGCAGCCGCTGCTCTGTACAAAGCAGAAGCAGCGGCTTGGGCAGAGGGGTGTGTGTGTGTGTGAGTGAACCAGCAAGGGGGGGGGGGAGTGTGAGTGAACCAGCAAGGGGGGGGAGTGTGAGTGAACCAGCAGTGGAGGGGGGGTGGTGTGAGTGAACCAGCAAGGGGGGGGGGGCGTTGGTGTGAGTGAACAAGCAGGGGAGGGGGGGTAAGTGAGTGAGTGACCCAGCAGGAGGGGTGAGTAAGTGACAGGGGGGTGGGTGAGTGAACCAGCAGTGGAGGGGGGGGGTGTGAGTGAACCAGCAGGGGAGGGGGGTTGGTGTGAACCAGCAGGGGAGGGGGGTTGGTGTGAGTGTTTGATTCCTATTCAAGAGAATTACTTTATATATAGTCAATATAGGCACAGAGGTAAATTTTTTTAACATTTTCTAATGGTGGTGTGCCTCGTGATTTTTTTCATGAAAAAAGTGTGCCTTTGCACAAAAAAGGTTGAAAAACACTGGCTTAGAGCATAATCATGAATTTGTTGATCTGAAGTTAATGATCATAAATGTTATCTAACTACACTCTTTAGAGGGGATTCTGATTAGAAGTTGCTTCCATTTGAACAATAATTTTCTTTTTTTAATTTAAATTCTGGGATGTTGTACAACTTAAATATTGATACTGAATGGTCATCATATTATTGACTGGGCACCACTGAAATTTAATGGTTGCATAGAACCACTGCAGACTCGTATGACATCTATGTTCATGCACAAATGTATGTGTTTCACAAAATCCGATCACAGTCTCTTTTTGTCAGAGCAATAATATAATAAGTGAAAAAATACTCTGCACTACAACTAGAAAGTATTCAGAAAATCAGGCAGCCATTGACTAATAATATACAGTCATATGGACTAACCGCCCCTCACACATCAACGACCCTCTATGGAAAGCCACTCATTAGTAAAGTTTTTTATATCACAGTTTGTAAAAGGTTTAGTGCTTAACTTATAGACATCCAGCTTCTGGCATTCTTTTCCCAATGCTGTGGAGCATGCTGGAGAAATTTATTTATTTATTTAGACAGTTTTGTATACTGCCTTATCCTTCAATCAAAGTGGTCACAACACAATTGGGGGATACATTTAACACACGGGGATATGAGACACATACACTAATACTTACAGGGAACATGGGCAATGGAGGGTTAAGTGGCTTGCCCAAGACCACAAGGAGCATCTGTGGGACTAGAAACCCCAGTCCTTCCAGCCCAAGTTTGCTGTCCTCTAGTGGGATTTGAACCCCTGACCTTCCGGCCTGAAGTACCTTGCCCCAACCACTAGGCTACTCCTCCCTATGCATTTCACCTTCACGGTTTCATCAGGGGAATCATATAAGCCCTACAAGTAAGACAAGTCCATTAGGTGCATACTTTCAATATTCATTATTAAATCTACAAACTGAGGAAATACAAAATCGTTCACCTGTACTGCAGTCGGTACTACTCCCCAGAAGCTTATAATCTTTAACCTTTCCTTGTCAACGGCAACTAAATGCCGCGCATGCGGACTAGTTTAAATAAGGGCCGGTTAATCAGTCATCAATTGCCCTGGTGTATTTAAAAACAAGCTTCCCATTCCACTCGTGCATTCAACCCCTCAGGGGTTAACGTTCGTAATTTATAAATCCACTGTTGTTCGCTATAGAGTAAAGCCTGTTCTTGTGTCCTCCCAAACCGTGGTGCATTGAGCTGTTCAATACAAAAGCATCTTAACTCTTCATAGGTATGATGAAGTTCTAAACAATGTTCTACCATAGGCGCTTCACGTCTGCTGCATTTTAGTTTGCTCCTATGTTCATTCATGCGTACCTTAAAGGATCGATTGGTTTTACCCACATATAGTAAATTGCAGAAAGGTGCCTACTTAGTTGATATTTTATATAGACATATAGCCTAATGGTTAAAGTAGTGGGCTAGGAACAGGGAAGCCAGTTTTCAAATCCCATTGCTACTATCATTGAAATTGTACCAAGGATGGAAGGTTGGAAATTTTGAATAAAGCTGCGGCCATTTAGTTGCCACATATGGGAGTACATATGCAGTGTTCATTGGGATGAGTGCGGCGAGGAAAATGAGAGTGCCTCTGTTAAGATCTATAATCCTGTCAATTATAGTTCTGTAGGAATGAAGGTCAGCATTTCTCAACCATCAGTTTCCCCAACATGTCCATAGCATGCCCACCCAATTCACAGAGCTGTATTAAAGGGATGAGTTCCTAGTAAGGCATCCAACATATCCAATTTCAAATGTGAGTCACTGCATATTTTAAAATTCATTTCATTCATAACCATCTCCAGAGCTGGCCCATCCACTAGGCAAACTAGGTGGTTGCCTGGGGGGGGGGGGGCAGACCCTGGTGGTCAGCATCGCAATCCTCCCCCCCTCCCGGATGCGGTAGCTGAACTGCTGCTTCAGCAGCATGGAGGGCTTTAAAAATCCCACACATGTGCTCACAGTTCCGGCCTGCTGCTCCTGCGCCCTCCAAGAAAGTTGCTTCAGAAGGGGGACAGGAGCGACAGGCCATGAGCACACATGCGCATAGGCACTTTAAGGACTGATGCAGCACTGAAGCAACAGTTCACCTGCTGTTGCTTCAGTGCAAGGAGGGCTGCATGGCAGGCTGGATAGCAGCTCAGTGTTTTGGGAGGCATCATGGAAGGTCTGCTAAGGGCAGCAGGAACCTTTGGGCCACCATAGAATTCTAAAACTTAATCTATAAGGTATAAAGCAAAGGAAATGAAACAAATTTATATGGAATCAGAGCCAAACAACTAGAAAGCAATACTGACTACATAACCATCTTTTTCACATGGGAGTACAAATCCTATTTGATATAAAGAGACTTAAATGCTGAATATCAGAAAGCTCAGAAAGAAGAAGCATCAATGTCATCCCTTAGAAAGCAGTTACAATTTACAAAGGAGCAGAACTATGCCAAATAACCAACATATGAGTCCCATGATATTTAAAATAAAAAATTGCATTTCATAATGATGTTCAGAGAAGGCATAACAAAGCATCAAAGTCAAAAAACAATTCCAGTTTATATGAAGAGGCAGAACTACACCAGACCAGCAGCTCACTAGCCCCATACTACTGAAAAATAATGTTTCAAAATGATATTCATAGACAGCAAGTTCTCTTCATTACAATTACTTGTACACACACTTACATCTGCTCTCTCCACTAATGTCTTATCAACTCTTTCCTCCACCTTTTCTTCGAAAACTGTGATGAGGCTGTGTTGTTGTTGTTAAGTGCCGTCGAGTCGGAGTCGACTCATGGCGATCCTCTGGATAGCTATCCTAAATTGTGTTCAGTCTTCAGTCAGGCGGCTTATTGTTGACAGACTGGTACCCATAGCTGCTGTTATTGTATCGATCCATCTCATTGCTGGCCTTCCTCTTTTACGTTGACCTTCTATCTTGCCAAGCATGATGTCTTTCTCTAATGATCTCTCTCTCCGCATGATGTGTCCAAAGTATGAAAGTCGAAGTCTTGTCATCTGAGCTTCTAAAGAAAGCTTAGGTTTGATCTCCTCTAGTACAGACTGGTTTGTTCTTCGGGCAGTCCATGGTATACACAGTATTCGCCGCCAGCACCATAATTCAAAGGCATCAATTTTCTTCTTGTCTATCTTTTTCACTGTCCAGCTTTCACATCCATATGATGTTATTGAAAATACCATGGCTTGAACAAGTCAAATCTTTGTATGGAGAGAGACATCTCTGCTCTTGAGAATCTTATCTAGGTCTTTCATAGCCATTCTGCCAAGAGCAATGCGTTGTCTGATTTCTTGACTGCTTGTTGCTTCTTTATTGATAGTTGATCCAAGTAGGTTAAAGTTAGTGATGAGGCTGTAATTTCCTATAATACTTCACTCTCCTCTGCTCTGGATGCTTTTGCTCCACTCATACCATGTCCTGTGAGGTGCACTATACCTCATCCTTAGCTGTCTTCAACTACCTGTGATTTATGCTCCTGTGCTCGCTCAGCTGAGCACATCTGGCTCAAATCCTGCAACCTTTCTGACTTTCTACAAATTCATGCTTACCTTCTTCCAGTCAGCCATTGTACTCGCCAAACAAAACTATGTCCATCTGACTCTCTTGCCTATGACCCTCACCATCTCTTTTCAACTCTCAACTCTCTCCCCAAAGCACCTCCACCTCTGACTGTTCCTTCCCTTTCTGCCCAAACCCTAGGCAACTATTTTCATGAAAAAGTCCCCACAAGATCAGCTTCATCCACTCTTTCCCCTCTTGAGTACCAACTCTCCCCCTCAATCTCTGTTACCCTTTTGTCCTTTTCTAAGATCTCTGTTGAGGAAACCTCTCATCTTCTTTCCTCCTCTAAATTCATTACCTATTCCTCGAATCCTATCCCCACCTGTCTCCTTAACTCCTCTGTCCTCTGTCATCCCTTCCATCTCTTATATTCTTAATCTATCACTCTCCACTGCAACTGTCTTCAAGCATGCTGTGGTCACACTTCTCAAAAAACCTTCAATTACCCAACTTGTCCTAATTATCATCCCATCTCCCTTCTTCCCTTCATTTCTAAACTTCTTGAACATGCAGTTCTCTGCCTTTGCCTTGAATTTCTCTCTTTTCAGGCTCTTCTAGATCCATTACAATCTTTTTTTCCTCCCTTACATTCTACTGAAATGACTCTTGCCAAAGTCTCCAGTGACATGTTCCTGTTTAAATCTAAAGGTCTTTACTCAGTTCTCTTTTTTCTTGACCTTTCTGCTGCTTTTGACACTGTTGACCACCACCTTCTCCTCGACACATTGTCCTCACTTGGTTTTAGGGGCTCTGTGCTGTCCTGGTTCTTTTCTTATCTCTCCCAGCGCTCTTTCAGAATTTGTTCTGGTGGTTCTTCTTCTACTGCTATCCCACTCTCAGTTGGTGTACCCCAAGGGTCTGTTCTAGGCCCTCTCCTTTTCTCTCTCTATATGCAGTTCATTGGTGATCTCATCTCCTCTCATGATTTCAGTACCATTTGTAAGCTGATCACTCTCAAATCTATTTCTCTACATTTGATATTTCTCCGACACTCCAGACTCAAATCTCTGCCTGCCTATCTGACATCCTTGCCTGGATGTCTCACTGCTATGAAATTGATCATGGCCAAACCAAACTTCTTATTTAGTTTGGCAAAACCCTCCTCCCCATTCCTCCTTTCTCTATCTCTGTAGATAACATTATTTTACTTCCCGTGTCTTCAGTCCACAACCTTGGGGTCATCTTTATAGCATTTTGTTTCTTTATAACATTAGCAAAATTCACCCTTCCTTTCTGAATATACTACTAAGACACTTATTCACTCTTTATTCACCTCCCATCTAGACCATTGCAACCTCTTCCTTGCCGGACTCCTACTGAGTCATCTCTCTCCCCTTCATCTGTTCAGAACTCAGCTGCATGCCTAATCTTCCACTAACCCCACTATACTCATATAACCCTGCTTCTAAGGTCACTTCATTGGCTTCTCTTCCATTCCCATATCCAATTAAAACTTCTTCTGACCTACAAATGCGTTCATTCTACTGCACCTCATTACCTTTCCTCTCTCCTCTTTGCCTACAGCCCTTCTTGTGAACTCCACTCTTCTACAGGCTTGCTTTTCTCTATGCCTTTTTCTTCCACTGCCAGTTTCAGACTTCACCTTGCTGCTCCTTATGCCTGGAACAAACTACTTGAATCTATACGTCCCATTTTCAAATCCATGCTAAAGGTTTACCTCTTTAAGGCTGCTTTTGGATCTGGATACCTTGTTCTCCATGTGTCTCCCCTCCCTATTTGTAGCCCTATTCTCAGCTATTGCATTGACTGTCTTGTTTAGATTGTAAGCTCTGTTGAACAGAGACCATCTTTCTACATGTATATGTACAGCACTGCGTAAGCTTTGTAGCGCTATTTAAGTGATTAATAGTAGTAGTAGTACATTAATTAAACAACATTAATACATAAGAACATAAGAAATGCCATGGTGGATCATGCCAAGGTCCATCAAGCCCCTTATCCTGGGCCAATCCAGGTCACAAGTATCTGGCAGGTTCCCAAAAAAGGTACACAGGTTCCACAATCCTTGTCCCAGGGTAAGCAGTGGACTTCCTGGGTCCTCTTTAATAATGGTTTATATGGACCTTTCCTCCAGGAACTTGTTCAAATCTTTTTTAAACCCAGCTACACTAACAGTTTTTACTACATCTTCCGGTTATGAATTACAGAGTATGACTATACGTTGAGTGAAAAAATATTTTCTCTCATTAGTCTTAAATGAGTTACATTGCAGCTTCATTGCATGTCCCTTAGTCTTTCTGCTTTTTGATGGATTAAACAACCGATCTATGTTTACCCGTTCCACTCCATTCATTATAGACCTCTATCATCTCGCCTCAGCCATCTCTTTTCCAAGTTGAAGAGTCGTAACCTTTTCAGTCTTTCCTAATAGGGTGCATACTATCATCCCTTTTACTATTTTCTAATTCTACTATATCCTTTTTTAAGATATGGCAACCAGAATTGACCACTATTCAAAGTGCTGTTTCACTATAGAATGATACATAGGCATTATAATATCCCTGGTTTTATTCTCCATTTCTTTCTTTATGACTCCTAGCATTCTACAGTATTTGCTTTCTTGGCCACTGCGGCACACTGGGCGGAGAGTTTTAACATGTTATCTTTTTCCTGGGTGTTGGGTTCATAATGTGGAACCTTACATCACGTAACTATATCTTGGGTTGTTCTTTCCTAGGTACATAACTGTACACTTATCCACATTAAAATTCATCTGCCATTTTTATGTTCATTATTCTAATTTATCAAGGTCCTCTTGCAATATTTCACAATCCTCTTGTGTTTTAACATCTTTGAATAATGCTGTGTCATCTGCAAATTTGATAACCTCCCTCATTATTCCCATTTCCAGGTCATTTATGAATATGTTAAAAAGCAAAGGGCCCAGCACAAATCCTTAGGGTACTCCACTATTCACTTTTCTCCATTGAGAAATTTGTCCATTTAGCCCTACTCTCTGCTTTCTATCTTTTAACCAGTTCCTGATCCACAATAGTACACTGTCTCCTATCCCATGACTTTTTAATTTTGCCAAGAGTCTCTCATGAGGGACCTTGTCAGGGGCTCTCTGAAATCCAGATACACTATATCAACTGGCTCACCTTTGAGCCTGATTCTGGGATGTGGGTTGTGGGGCTTCATGTCCCGGTGGGACATGCAGCCCCGCAAGTCATTCTGACTCAATTCCCCTTCCTGCTCTCCCTGTATGTCCTGTGTGGGGGGCGGGAGGGAGCGTGATCTGGGAGGAGCAAGAGTAGGCCAGCCCAGCAGGATGTACAGGACCAATTCAGGTCATGGCCCTATACGTCGTACTGGCAGGGCCGGCCCGTCCATTGAGCAAGAATGTTTTTTGCACAGGGCCCCGCGTTTCAGGGGGCCCCGCGCAAAGAACATTCTGCTTTTTTAAAAATTAAATTAAAAAACATATAAAAAGCTGGCTGCTGCTGCTGCCGCTGCCGCCGCAGCAGCAGCAGAATGGAGTGTCCCATGGGGCCCCCTCTGCCCGGCTGAGCTCTCCCGGCCCGGCTGAGCCCCTCTGCGCCAGCTTTCAGATACGCGAAGGGAGAGTGTCTCCCTCGCGTCTCTATTAAGCCCGCAGGGGCAGATGGGAAATTTCCCATCAGCCTCTGCTTCCCATCAGCCCCTGCGGGCTTAACAGAGACACGAGGGAGACACTCTCCCTTCGCGTATCTGAAAGCCGGTGCAGAGGGACTCAGCCGGGCAGGGAGAGCTCAGCCGGGCAGAGGGGGCCCCGCGGGACACTCCATTCTGCTGCTGCCGCGGCGGCAGCAGCAGCAGCCAGCTTTTTTTTTTTTTAATTTTCCATGAGCCGATGGGGGGGGGGGGGGTTAGGACTGGTAATGGGCTATGGAGGGGGTTAGGACTTGACTTGAGGTGTGCTGGGGGGGTTAGGACTGGTAATGGGCTATGGGGGGTTAAGACTGGTAATGGGCTGAGGGCTGGTCAGGGCTGTCTGGAAATGGGGTGATGGGGGGTTAGGATTGGTAATGGGCTATGGGGGGGTTAGGACTGGTAATGGACTATGGGGGGTAGGACTGATAATGGGCTATGGGGGGCTAGGACAGGAAATGGGCTGATGGGGAGGTGTTAGGACTTGAGGTGGGCTGATGGGGTTAGGACTGATAATGGGCTGTGGGCTGTTGGGGGGGTTAGGACTAGTAATGGGCTATGGTCGGTTAAGACTGGTAATGGGCTGTGGGCTGATGGGGGCTGTCTGGAAATGGGGTGATGGGGGTTAGGACTGGTAATGGGCTATAGGGGGTTAGGACTGGTAATGGGCTATAGGGGGGTAGGACTGATAATGGGCTATGGGGGGCTAGGACAGGAAATGGGCTGATGGGGAGGGGTTAGGACTTGAGGTGGGCTGATGTGGTTAGGACTGGTAATGGGCTGTGGGCTGATGGCGGGGTTAGGACTGGCAATGGGCTATGGGGGGCTGACTGGAAATGGGCTGATGGGGGGTTAGGACTGGTAATGGGTTATAGGCGGGGCTTAAACTGAAAATGGGGTGATGGGGGGTTAGGACTGGAAGTGGGTTGATGGGGGGCTAGGACTGGTAATGGGTTGGGGGGTTGCTAGGACTGTAAATGGGCTGAGTGGAAGGGGAGGCTTGAACTGCAGCTGATGGGGAGGGGGCTTGGAATGGAAATGGGCTGTGAGGGAAGGGAGCTAGGACTGAAAATGGGCTGATGGAGCAGCTAGGATAGGACTGGAAATGGGCTGTTGGGGGGAGCTAAGATTGGAAATGGGCTGTGGTGGGGGCTTGAATTGAAATGGACTCATGGAGGGGCTAGAACTGGAAGTAGGCTCATGGGGGGGGCTTGGACTGGAATTGGGCTGAGTGGAGGGGAGCTAGGATTTGACATGGGCTGATGGTGGGGCTAGGAAATGACTAGAAATGGTCTGATGGGGGGCTAGGATTGGAAATGAGCTGATGAAGGGACGGACTGGAAATGGATGGGGGAGCTAGGACTGGAAATGGGCTGATGGGGGGCTAGGACTGGAAATGGGCTGATGCAGGGACTAGAAGGGAATGGATGCTGGGTGAGACTGGAACTAGAAGGGAGCTGATGTTGGGGGAGGATTAGAATGGGATGGGGCTGGAAGAGTAAAATGGAGAAGGGAAAAATATTTTGTGTGGGAGGGATGAAAAATCTACAATTGGCCGGGTATTGGGAGAGTAAGTGGGGATTGAGAATGGAGGGGTAAAATTTGTGTGGATGAAATAGGAATGAAGAAAGAGCAAAAAGAGAAAGATTAGTATGTTAAAGCAGATGTAGAGAGAGAGAATGGAAAAAAAAACTAGAAGAGAGAAGAAAGGACAAATGGACAGCAGACGATGGAGAGTTAGCAGAAAACATGAAGAAACCAGAAGAAAGTGGCTGGAGCAATTGCAACTGAAAAAAAATGCACAAAAGGTAGAAAGATATCTCTTTATTTTGAATTTATTAACTGGAATATGAAAGCTCTGAGAAATGTGCATCATTAACGTCTGTGCTTTGTTTGGTACAAGAGGAAATTAATTTATAGTTTTATTTCTATAGTGTTGTTGTACATTCCAAGTTTGGCTTTTGGGGTTCCCAGTTTAATTATTGCCTTCCTGTTTCTAAATTGTGATTCCTTGTTTGGTGATGGTCTATGTTCTGCATGTGTAACTGAGCTGAGGTATTCTGTTTATGTAATTCTTATTTGACATTGCCACTTGTTCTCTTTCCCCAGTATTCTCTGAAATGTATTGGTTTAATATTTGCAGTGTTGCCTTTTGATAGGTAGGGTATGGTGCTTTGTGAGTCCTGGTAATGCTGTCAGGATACAGCGGGTTTGCTATGGGTTCTAAATGGGCAGTGTTTGTAGTAGTTCCTAATGTGCCTGGCGATTGGCACTGGATTCTAGTAATGTAGAAATATTTTAGTCTTTCTTTATCCATACACTCATTAAGAGACATGTTTGCTAAAAGTTAGTGTATGGTAACATTATGCAAATATTTATGCAAATAAGGCTACTTATGCAAATGAGGCCCCGCACCGAGTCTCCGCACATGGCCCCGCACCCCCCTTGGGCCGCCCCTGCGTACTGGGCCCGTGGAGACATGCTGCTTATTTCACCTCAAAGGTGGAATAAGCATCAAAAATATGTTGATCAGGCCCAGAAATCCCCCCCCCCCCCAGGGCCGCTATCTGATCCAGGCCACGGCAGGCGAGCCGTGGGTCGAGTGGTGTGGAAAAGGGGGGCCAAGGCTGCGTCCTTGTGCCCTATTCTGGTTACTGCGGGAAGTCCAGAATCGAGTAAAAATGGGCCTATCTTGCCTGGGGCCATCCGGACTGCCCAGACATGCTCCTACCTGAATCAGTCTCCACATCTACTTGTTTATTCACACCTTCAAAAAATATAACAGATTAGTAAGACAAGACTTTCCTTGGATAAATCCAAGTTGGTTTTCTCCCATTAAACTATGACTATCTTCATGTTCAATAATTTTGTTCTTTATAATGGTTTCTATCACTTTGCCCGGAACTGAAGTCAGGCTCATCGATCTGTAATTTTCCAGATAACACCTTGAACCCTATTTAAAAATGAGCATTACACTGGCCATCCTCCAATCTTCAGGTACTACAGATGATTTTAATGATAGTTCACATATTACTCATAGTAGGTCTACAATCTCATATTTCAGATCTTTCAACACCCTCAAATGTATACCATCCTGTCCAGGTGTTTTGCTTCTCTTCAATTTATCAAATAGTTGTAATACATCTTCCCGGTTTATTGATCTTTCTTTCAATTCTTCTGCTACATCACCTTTAAATACCATTCTAGGCATGAGTAACTTACCTACCTTTTCTTCTGTAAAGACTGAAGTAAAAAATTCATTCATTCTCTGCACTATGACAATGTCCTCCCTTTACTCCTCTATTATCTAATGGTCTAACCGACTCTCTCATAGTTGTTTTTTTTGCTATGAATGTACTTGAAAACATTTTCATTATGTATTTTTGCTTCCATGCCAAGTTTTTTTTCAAATTCTCTCTCTGCCTGCCTTATCATTGCCTTGCATCTAACTTGCCAGTGTTTATGTTGTTTCCGTTTTTCATCATTTGTCTTTTTCTATTTCCTGAAAGATGCTTTTTTGGCTAAACAGCCTCAATGACCTCACCTTTAAGCCTTGCTGGCAATTTTTGGCCCACTTTTCATAAAGCATTAAATACATCTGGTCAGGGCTTCCCAGACAGCATTTTGAAAGGATGTACATGTTTGATGTAAATCTTTAACCTTTGCAGCTGTTCCTTTTAGTTTTTTCTTAAGCTATTTTCCTCATTTTATCATAGTCTCCCTTTTGAAAGATGGAAGGTAGTACTGTGGATTTACTTGCTAACCTTCCTCCGTTTATTAAATTAAATGTGATCTTGCTAGGATCACTATTGCCAAGTGGCCACAACACCCTTATCTCTTGCACCAGATCTTGTGTTCCACTAAGGATTAGGTCCAAAATAGCTTTCCCTCTTGTTGGATCATGAACCAACTGCTCCAAGAAGCAGTCATTTATTTCATCTAGAAACCCTACCTCCCTAGCATATCCTGATGTTACACTGAGCCAGTGGATACTGGGGTAATTGAAATCACCCACTATTACTGCATAATAACTTTTGTTGGTCTAGGATGATGATAACACATTACTGGCTGAAAGTGAAGATGATCTGAAACATTTGCTTCTCAAGATCAAGGAACATAGTCTTAAAATGGGCCTGCACCTTAATGTAAAGAAGACAAAGATCCTGACAACTGACAAAATCAATGAGTTCATTGCTGATGGAGAAGAAATTGAAATAGTGGACAACTTTAACCTACTTGGATCAACTATCAATGAAGAAGCAACAAGCAGTTAATAAATACTATGATGCATTGCTCTTGGCAGAATGGCTATGAAGGGCCTAGACAAGATTCTCAGGTACCGAGATGTCTCTCTCCATACAAAGATTCGACTTGTTCAAGCCATGGTATTTTCAATAACATCATATGGATGCGAAAGTTGGACAGTGAAAAAGATTGACAAGAAGAAAATTGATGCCTTTGAATTATGGTACTGGCAACGAATACTATGGGGTATGTTTACTAAAACCCCGTTAGGGTGCGCGCCGCGCTAGTGTGCGGATGCCATAAAAGGAGTGGGCGTTTCAGTCAGAAAAAAGCAAAACCGGGATTAATCATGCACTAATGTGCGCTGCGCTCATGTGCGCCCCGCACATTAGTGCATGAGAAAGTTGCGCGGGAAGCATAAGTGGCGCGCTGATGTGCAAGCACAAGAACAGAGCCACAGTACAATAGTTAAGACACTGACCAGTGGTGCAGAGATCATGGGTTCAATCCCCCACTGTACCCAATGAAGAAGGTTGGTTGAGACATTACCTATTATGGGGAAGACTGCTTTAGGAGGCATTTTATTTTTATTTTAATTATCTCTACTAGCAAACGCACTCTCAAAGCGTGTTAACATAAGGTGCCCCATAAGGCACATTTTAAAGTGCACTGTCCGCCAAGGCACCCTAGAATGTTGCTTATAGGGCGCTTTATAGGGTGCCGTATGAGGTACCGCAAGGTCACAGCACTGTTTTTGATGGCAGCACTGTGCAGTTTAAGGAATGAAAATCATAAGTAGGTGCGCTAACATGCAAAGAGGAGCAGCAGTGTAGCACAATGGTTAAGACACTGACCAATGATGCAGGAGTCATGGGTTCAATCCCCCACTGTGCCTAATGAAGAAGGCTGGCTGAGACATTACCTGTTATAGGTAATATTGCTGTAGGGGGCATTTTGTTTTTATTTTAATTAGTGCTGCCAGCAAACACACCCTCAAAGTATTGTAACATAAGGTGCTGCATAAGGCGCCTCATAGGGTACCCCAGAGGGTACATTTTAAAGTGCACTGTCCGCCACGGCACCCTAAAATGTTGCTGAAAGGGTGGCCTATAGGGCGCCATATAGGGTGCCCTATGAGGCACAGCAAGGTCATAGCACTGTGTTTGATGGCAGCACTGTGCATTTAAACGCATGGAAATCTGAAGTAGGTGTGCTGACATGCAAGGAGGAACAGCAGTGTAGCACAATGGTTGAGGCACTGACTGCTGATACAGGGGTCATGGGTTTGCTCCCCAGTGTGCCTAATACGTAAGGCTGGCTGAGGCATTAGCTTTGCAATGTGTGTATTGTTTCCTGCAGAACTTCATTTATATTTTATTAATTGCTGCCAGCAAACACGCCCTCACGTGCCGTAACTGAAGGTGCCGCATAAGGCACCCTATAAGGCACTCCATAGGGCACATTATAAAGTGCACTGTCCACCATGGCACTCTAAAATGTCCCCTATAGGGCACCCTATAAGTCGCTCCACAGGATAACGTATAGTGCACCTTATATGGACGGTAACCATAAGGTGCCCTATAGGGCATCCTCTGAGGCACCTTATGGGTACAGTACGCAGAGAGTGTTTTTGCTGGCAGCAATAATGTACATTAAAAAGAGATAATGCTTTGGGCAGCCCTATCAAATAACCCCACTGTGGGTTTGAACCCATGACCTCTGGCTCTACAGACAGTGAAGTAACCAGTGGGCTACAGCTTTAAAGCTGCTAGCAAGCCCCTGGCTGGCTGTAGAGGGACTGCACGTCACCACACAGACAGTCTGCTGTGGTCACCAGGATAGGGTTAGGCCACCCGTACCCATGATGCACTGCACATGCAAATCAGCTGTCCACAGATGAACACAAGATGGGGTATGCACCCCCACAGCACCTCGGCCTGGTAGGGGGAACTGACCATGTCCACCCCCACAGCACCTTGGCCTGGTAGAGGGTACTGACCGTGTGTGTTGCTGGCACAGAGTAGCTACAAACCGTCACATTGTGCGGGTACTGTGCTCACCCTGAGTGTGTGGTGGTGCGCCCAGCACCAGGTCCACAGCACCTTCCATGGCAGTAATAGGCCATGCTGCACCTTGGATATCTGTCTGTCTCTCTCAGTCAGGTGTAGTCCCCATGAGGATCATAAACTATCACCACCACCACCCTCCTCCAGGTCTGAGGGTGGTAAACAGGGTCTCCCATCAGCAGATGCACATTCTACCTCCCTGCAATGGTGGCAGTAGAGGGGACCATCAACCCCAGTCCTGCTGGGGAACAGACACCCTACAGGGCAGTCAATGCAGCTCTGTACACATCCATAACACAATAGCAGACAGACATTAGGCCTGGATATGCTAAGCTGCACCCCACCACTATCTGATATTCTCCTGCAGCAAGCCTTCAGTCACTGCACCCTGCAAGGCAATCCATCAAAACACATACCAGCTGCAAACAGTCTTCTAGCTAGTCCATAGTGCATGTTCCTGGTGGAAATGCATGCACCCAGAACAGTGACTGGGTTCCAAAAGAAAAACCATAAATATCACATGAAAAAAATACTATATAGCACTATGGAGGTGCCTAGCCATGCTGTGATCACTGCACAGTCAGGGTGAGAGTAATCTCCCAGCAGGACATGCTGAGGCCACCCTGTCTGTGTAGGTGGTGGCCGGGCACTAAAATGTTGCAGCCAGTGCCCTATGCCCTGTGCAGATGCATCCTGGCAGGTCACCCTGTCCGAGCTATACCCATGGTACCTTGCTCCTCATTATGCACATTGGCAGGCCAATACTGGCAATAGTGCTGACAGTGTGGGCTGTGGAGGGTGTTTGCAGCCACCACACACTGGATAGACAGACAGACACCCCCACACCTATGCCAGCATTGTGCTACTATAGAGGAGTTTAGCAGCCCTGGCCACCACACCAGTCCTGGGCACAGTACAGGCATGGATATGGTACGCAATACTGTTGGGGGTCACTCCCCAGGGTGGTAAACACTGTCAGAGACCAGACCTGAAGCACACACCACAGACATCAGAAAGGTTGTTATGATGGAGCTCAATCAGCAAACTGTGCTTAACGTAGGAATTGCTATCTGCCAGTAATCATAGGAAACATTTGATAGCTGTGTACCGTATACCCAGGTGTAGGGTGGCATTGCTAAGGTATACAAGTGCTAGTATTGGGAGATGCACGCAGGGCTCAATGTCCTGCCTCTCCAGGAGGCATTGGCCAATGGGGCCTGTGGCTGTGGGTGTGGGTGTGTCTGGCCCTGTTGGCTGCTGCTTTACGGCAGAGGTTCCCAACTCCAGTCCTGGTGTGCAAAACACTGTTCGGGTTTTCATGCTGTCCCTCATGAATATGCATGAGATACATCTGCATACCATGGGGGTGGTGCATAGATATGCAGCACAGGCATCTTTATTAGAGGCAGCATGGAACCTGAATTGTGTTTGGCCCTCCAGGACTGCATTGGGGAGACTCTGCTCTAGGTAATGTGCCTGTTTATGGTGTCTGTGCTTGGTGGGGTAAAATATAGGTGTATTAACCATGCGTATGTTCTCTGCAATAAAGGTTTGTCCTTACTATCACGGTTTAGTTGTGGGAAAAATATGTGGACTGGATTGGCAGTAGCCCCAGCTGGGCTTTGAACCTGTGACCTTCTGTTCTTGCACACACTGTCTGTGTGCACTGCACTACCTTGTTGCCACAGCTATGCTGTATTCCCTGGGGAGTCCATGACTGTACATCCGACAGGGTCTGTTTGTTGCAGTGCAGGGCACCCACCTGGACAGGGCTAGGCCATGGTCTGCTGTTGCCACCAGCTGCTGCCACCTCCACCACCAGTACCGCTCCATCCTTAGATTGGAGACAGCATAAACCCTGAAGGATTTGTGGCCCTCCAGGACTGCATTTGGGGGAATCTGCTCTAGTTTATGTGCATGTTTCTGGTGTCTGTGCTCTGTAGGGTAAAATAGAGGTGTTTGAGCCATGCTTATGTTCTCTGCAATAAAGTTTCGTCTTTACTATCACGATATAGTTGTGGGTAAAACATGGGAACTGGATTGGCAGGAGCCCCAGCTGGGGCTTGAACCTGTGTCCTTCTGTCTCCCAACACACTGGTTGTGTGCACTGCACCACCGTGTTGCCACAGAGACAGCATATTCCCTGATGATACCATGACTGTTTGTCCGGCAGGGCCTGTCTGTTGCAGTGCATTGCACCCACCTACACAGGGCTAGGCCATGGTCTGCTCTGGGCAGCTGCCACTGCCCCCCTTCACCTCCAGTACCCCTGTGCCACCATGCTGACATGCCCTTCTGCTGGTGGTGCTGGTGGTACACAGTCTCAGGCCATCCTGTGTGCGGGTAGGCGGCTGCCTATGGTGCGGGTTCTGGGGTAGGGGTGCCTGCATATCTGTCCGCACGTCCCCCAATCACTGCCTGCCAATTTCTGTGCCCTTGGGGGAACCTGCTGGGTACTGTCCCCTGTGACCCTGTGCTAAACACTCTCGTGCCCATGTTGGGCCCTCATCAGTTGCTGTCTGGCTGCTGTTCAGTTTCAGCATTTCTAAGTGCCATCTGTACGGGGCACAAAAATGCATCATTAGCGTGCGCTAAGGTACCTTTGTGCACGCTATTGTATGCCGTGTACTTGAGCGCAGTTTAGTAAACATACCCCTATGTATACCATTGACTGCCTGAAGAACTAACCAGTCAGTACTAGAGGAGATCAAACCTAAGCTTTCTTTAGAAGCTCAGATGACAAGACTTCGGCTTTCATACTTTGGACATATCATGCGAAGACAGAGATCATTAAAGAAAGGCATCATGCTTGGCAGGTAGAAGGTCAACGCAAAAGAGGAAGGCCAGCAATGGTTATCAGTAGGCTGGGGTAATTTGGAATCTTTCAGTCAACTATCTCCAAAACATTATTTACAAGTGAACTGCCTCATCGATCCTTCTGGCTGTTATAACACCTAGATAGAATGCAGCACTATTAAATCAGGAATGATAACAATATGCCAATTCATAAAATAAAACAAAAAGCGTGGCTCATTTGCAGTCTGGCTCAAATACCCACCTCTTAACTGAGGGCATAATTCCTGCCTATTCCCCATCCAGTCAAAACATATGAAAAGACCTGGGAATTAGTAGCATGAGACTATATAAGTATACCTGTAAACCAAAAATCACCATTTTAACAAACACTCTTTTTTTGTCGGGATCCGCTGACTTGAGATGGAGAGAGGAAAAAGCTCCCCACTCGTTGTCAGCAGAGGCCTTTTGTTTGTATTTTCAAAAACCGTAACTTAAATAGTACAATTTACTTATCTGAAAATGTATCACTAGGGCAGCAGAAAATCCTGACAGCTCCTCCTTCCTCTCTCAAGTCAGCGGATCCCGACAAAAAAAGAGTGTTTGTTAAAATGGTGATTTTTGGTTTACAGGTATACTTATGTAGTCTCATGCTACTAATTCCCATGTCTTTTCATATGTTTTGACTTTTGGCAATGATATTCAGGGTGTCATCACATTTTTGAGGGTTTGGTTTTTATTATTCCCCATCCAGAGCAGGCCCCTTAATGGATTTCTGTATTGCTTTGATGTTTGCTTATATAGTTATTAATTTCAAAACATTTGTTACTTGCCTATCCTGTATAGCTCTTGCCAGTGTACATTTCATCTTGTGTCAGTTTCATAAAACAGAACCGGAAATTAAACAACTAGCAATTAGCAGATTCTGTGAACAAAGCATCTCACTGTTCATATGCATTTCAACCCATGCTAAAAACCTAATGCTATGTGCACAAATCAAAAAGTTCAGCTCTTTTTCAGTTTGCTTGTCCTTTTTTTCTGAATTTTGGACATTTTTTTCTTGTTTTACATATTCATCTTAATTTAAAAAATGTAACACAAACAAATCAAGTTTGCATGCATTAATTAATAGATTAATTAACATTCAGTGAATTGAATTAGTAAGGACACAATTTTTTAAAAGCACACTAATGAATCAAATGTGCACTAATGAAATCACATGCCTTTGGCTTAGTAAATAGGCCCTTTAATGAAATTCCAACAAGCAGAACCTCTGCTCTTGCACAAGACACTAGATATTTCTTTATTTATGTAATGTCTTTTCTATACAATGCTCTTTAGAACCAGTGCAGTTTACAGTCAACAAAATGTGAACAGTGCAGACAGAACCTGCGCTGTCCTTACAATGAACAGGTGTTACAACTTGGGACTAACAAGGGTAACTATTTACAGGCTGAGCAATCCGGTCGCAGGTGACCGGATCGACTGGCAACTATTTACAGGTTGTCTAACTATATACAGGTTGTTCATTCAGATCACAGATGTACACCTTGACCGGGGATGCTTGGCGTCTATCTGAATTAGAAGGCTATATACACATTGGCAACTATATACACATTGGCATCTATTTGCAGTATTAGAAACTATATACACATTCAATATACTGAGTGTACCGTTGTGCTAAAGGGTGGGGCTGCAACAGTGTGATGTGGGAGTGCTGGGGGCGGTGTCCTGGCAGTTGAGTATGGCTGGTTGTGATTTTTCGCTAGTATGGGAGTAGTGCTGAAGGAAGAGATGGTGCTTTAGTGACTTCCTAAATTGGGCGAGGTCAGTGATGGCCCGGATGGTGGGTGGGAGGGCGTTCCAAACATGTGGGTGCATAGAATACAAAGGCTCTGTTTCTTGTTGCTTGCGAGCATTTCATTATTGCGTTTGGTATTATCAGCGTGTTGGCAGCGAATGACCTCCTGGTTCTGTTAGGGGGAGTGGGGTGGACGAGGTTTGTGAAGGAGGTGGAGGAGCACTTGTTGATGGCTTTGAAGGTCATCAATAGTATTTTGAAGGAGAGTCTAAAGTGGACCGGCAGCCAATGGAGTTGTTTCAAGATTGGGGTTACGTGATCCCTCCTAGAGGCTCCGTGCAATATTCTGGCAGCTGCGTTCATTACAAGCTGAAGTGGGTTCAGCGTGTTCTTCGGGAGTCCGTGTAGAATTGAGTTGGCATAGTCAAAGTGGGGCATTACAAGAGCCTGATAGATTGTTCGGAAGTCGTCTGTCTCCAGCAGGTGTTGTAGGTGTCGGATTGTACGTATTTTGTGGTAAATTGCCTTGACCGTGTTGCTTATATGGGCTTTCATGTCTAGCTGTTGGTCTAGTGTGACCCCTAGGTAGTGTACAGTAGGCTTGTTTAGGAGCTCGGCATTTCGTACTTTTAGTGAGGCGGGAGGAGTAAATGCTTGGTTCCTGGTAATGAATAGGGCCTCAGTTTTGTTGAAATTTATTCTGAGGTTTTGTGTATGGAGCCAGTCGGTGACAGCATTGAAGCAGGTTGTTAGCGGCGAAAAATCTGGCTTGGTCGGTTGAGAACGGCATGTAGAGCAGTATGTCATCAGCGTATACCAGGCAGGCGATTTTGAAGGAGTGGATGAGAGCACAAATGGGCTGCATGTATATATTGAAAAGCAAGGCCAAGAGTGAGGATCCCTGTGGCACGCCTTGTCTTACACTATCTGATGAGCAACATGCCCTTTAAGAAGCTAAATGAGCCATGTGGATTCATCCTACCTTGAGTATGCTTAATTTTTAGCCAATGTACTAGCATAAATTGTACATTCATATTCAATGATGAACTAATTTTGGCTTCTCTATTAATATAATCACAGCCTCAGCAAAAATACTATGACATTTTATTCTGGATAATAAAATCATGGAATAGCTATTAATGGTTGAGAATACTCTTGCTACTGTATTAAAAGATTCATAATATTCTACTGTAAAATCATAATAAACTACCAGCATTTTGGCAAACCCTGTAGGTATTTTTAATCAATGGAGTTTAACAAAATAATTAAAGAAAAATGCATGCTTAATTTTTCTTTGATTATTGCCCATGAATTTGCATTTGCTTTTGTGCTGGTATATTTTCATGTGAAAATAATGTGCATAGTTTTCTCTCCTACTTAACACCTTTCTGGGAATATTTCTTAAACTCTTGAGAAAAAGAAGCTGTGAAGAGTTGGGAAATAATCAAGAATTCCATTTCTGGAGGTTTCACAGGGTTCTACCCAGAAAAGAGATTTAATTATTATCCTCATAATTTCTGATCAATATGTACTGGAATTTGGGAAAAAAAGACAGCTAAGGAGAGATAGGACAGAGGTCTATAAAATAATGAATGGAGTGGAGCGGGTAAATGTAGATCAGTTATTTACTCCCTCAAAAAGTAAAAAGACTAGGGAATACATAATGAAACTACAAGGTAGCATATTTAAGACAACCTGGAGAAAATATTTTTCACACAACGTATAATCAAAATCTGGAATTTGTTACTGGAGGATTTAGTAAAAGCTGTTTGTGTAGCTGGGTTTAAAAGAGACTTGGAGAAGTGTTTGGAGGAAAAGTGCATAAACCATTATTAAGGAGAGCCAGGGAAATCCACTGCTTACTCCTGGGATAAGCAGCATTGAAACTTTATACCTTTTGGGAACCTGACAGGTACTTGTGACCTATTCTGGAAAATACTGGTTCCTATCAAGCTAATATTGAGGTACTATGGGAGGGACACTGGGGCGCATGATTACTAAGCTGGTCTAATGTTATTCAATGGGCCCTAGTTACAAATAGCCTATGCTAACTATTAGCCAAGCTTAGAGCCCAATTCTGGGAAGGGGACATCTGGGCCATCCGGACGTCCCCGACAAAGATGGGGTTGTTTGAACCTGATTCTGGTCCACGGGAACAAAACGTTCCCATGGGAGCCTGAAATGGGTTGATGTGCCCCTTCTGCTTGTGGGGACAGCCCCTCAAATCCCCCCCACAAGACTCACAGATGGCCTGCCGTGGCCTGGTTCAGGCGGCGGGGACCCTCCCGTACCCGGCCACAACCCCAGGGGTGGCTCACCTGCTCTGATCCTCCCAATTGTGCTGCTTATACCTCTAAGGTGGTATAAGCAGCATGTCCCAACAGGTCCGGCAGCACGTATAGGGGTGTGACCTGAATCAGTCCTGAACATGCTGCTGGGCTGGCCCGCCCCCGCTCCACCCCGATCCCATCCCCTTCCGTTCCCAAACAGATCTCCCCATCCTGATGCACAAAACATATAGGGAGACCCGGTGATGGCGTCAGTTGCTCAAAACAATGATATCCAAGCAGTCTCTACATTAGCATGGTTAAAATTATGCGTGTGTGTGTTTCATAATATGTATACTTTTATCCACATAAACAATGGGTCACTATTAAGTATGGGGACTAAAAATACATGAGCTATTTCATTTGAAATTACAATAGATACTTCAGGATACAAGGTTTGATGAAATTCTTGATCCCTTGGATAGTTTCTCTTAGAAAATGAATTTAGAAGTCTATGTGCAAGAACACTGGAGAATGTGAAGATTGCCCCTTAAAATGTTATCTTTCCTGTTCATTTATGGCAGTCTATAAGGGATATGGTTATTAAAGTGTGCTAAGGGTTTGCATTTAGCGTGCATTTGAAGCAAAAACTAACATGCAGTGCAATGGTCCAATGCTAACTGTTGAGGGCGTGCCCAGCAATAATCACACTGAACGGTTTCCTATTGCACTGTCACCAGCATTCACAATATGGATGCACATAATGCTACCCATTGAGGTGGCATTAAGTACACCCACACTAACTGCAACATTGACAAGGGGTCAATGGGCGGGGAGAGGCCCCATTCACACTACCGCGGAGAAATTAAGGGCTGAATCCTAACGCAACTGAAAACCTGGCGTTAGCACACAATTGCAGGAGAGAGAAACCATTTCAGTCAGCAATGTACAGCAAAGGCAGGGAAACAAATAAAAGTGATAGTAGTGATACATGTGCAGCAGCAGCAGCATAGTGGCCAAGTACGAGTGGGCACGATGGTGAGGCTGCAAATGGGGCACAGGGGGCTGAAGGCGGGACATGCAGTGGGGCAGCTGGGGCACAGGGTGGACCAGGCAGATGCCTAGGTGGCACATAGTAACTCAGAAACAGAAAAACAGCAAGCCCGCAACTGACCAAGGGCAAACATGGCAACGAGTATGTGACCCACAATGCCCCAGTGGAGATCACCCAGCAGGTACCCCAAAGGGCAGATAACATTGACAGGTGGTGCCGGGGGGGGGGGGAAGCACGGATGTCAATGTAGGCACCCCTACCCAAGACCCCACACCATAGGCAGCTGCCTACTGGCACACTGGATGGCCTGGGACTGCGTACCACCAGCACCACCAGCAGAAGGGCATGTCAGCATGGTGGCACAGGGGTACTGGAGGTGAAGGGGGGCAGTGGCAGCTGCCCAGAGCAGACCATGGCCTAGCCCTGTGTAGGTGGGTGGCGTGCAGTGCAACAGACAAGGTCTGTCTGATGAACAGTAATGCTATCCCCAGGGAATAGCCTGTTTCTGTGACAACAGTTTGGTGAAGTACACACAACCAGTTTACTCAGGGGCAGAAGGTCACAGGTTTAAGTCCAAGCTGTGGCTCCTGTAGACCATGTCCCCTCATTTTACCCTTACTAAGCCATGGTAATAAAGATGGAATCTTTATTGCAGATAAAAGTAACACACCATAAACGCCTATATTGTACCCTACAGAGCACATACACCATAAACATGTGCAATCCCTAGAGCAGAGTTTCCCAACCCCAGTCCTGGAGGGCCAAACACCATTCAGGTTCTCAGGATGTCCCTAATAAATATGCATGAGATGCATTTACATGCACCGCCCCCATTGAATACAAATGTATCCATGCATATTCATTAGGGACAGCATGAAAACCTGAACCTTGTTTGGCCCATCAGGACCGGAGGTGGGAACCTCTGCCATAGAGCAGCGGCCAACAGGGCCACAAACACCCACACCCACAGGCCCCACTATGCAGCAGCTCATGGCGAGTCAAGCTATTGGACCCTGTGCGCAGCAGCATCTACCAGTACCAGCACCTGCATACCTTAGCAATGCCGTCTTAAACGTGGAAACACTTTCCACATATATCAAAAGTTTGCTATGAATAATGTCAGATAACAAATCCTACGTTGAACACAATTTGTTGACAGGGATACATCATATCAACCTTTCTGATATCTGTGGAGTGCGTTTCATGTTTTGTTTCTGACAGTGTTTAACTCCCCCGGGGAGTGACCCTAACAGTATTGAGTACCATAGCAATGCCTGCACTGCGCCCAGGATTGGTGTGGCGGCAAGGGCTGCCAACCACCTCCATATTTGCACAATGCTGAAATAGGTGTGCTAGTGTGTGTATGTCTATCCAGTGTTATGTGGCTGCCTACACCTTACTGAGCCCACAATGCTTGCACTGTTTCCAGTGTTAGCCTACCAATGTGCATAATGAGGAGCAAGGTACTGTGGGTATGGCCCGGACAGGGCGGCCTGGGTAGGTAGCATCTGCACAGGGCATGGGGCAATGGCTGGGACATTGTGGTGCCCGGCTACCACCTGCATGGCCAGGGTGGCCACAGCATGTCATGATGGGAGGTCACTCTCACCCTGAATGTGCAGTGACCATGGCATAACTAGGGTACCCCATAGTGTCATATTGTATTTCTTTCATGTGATATTTCTGGGTTCCAGTCACTGATTTACCTGCTGGATGTGTGTGCATAGTTTTCCCAGGAACATGTACTAGCTAGTGGACTGGCTGCAGTTAGCATGTGTATGGCTGGAACACCTTGCAGGGTACTGTGGGTGGATACTTACTGTGCCCTCTGCTGGTGAATGTCAGTTAGGGGTGGGTTGACAGCTGAGCTTTTCCAGGCCTACTGCCCTATGTGATGTGTACAGATGTGCATTGATCTCCCTGTGGGCTGCTCACTCCCCTCTACTGCCACCATTGCAGAGATGTAGAATGTGGATCTGTTGGTGGGAGATCCTGACCCACAGGGGAAGTTTGAGGGGTGCTACATAATCTGATTGGGGTCCAAACACCACCCTTCACTTATAACTTGTGACCATGGCACCCACACAGGATATACACTATTCGGGGCACATCATAGTCTACAAGGCCTAGACAGGACTGGGAAATACAGGTGTATCCTAGGTGTGTCTGTAGAGACTACCCATCACACACTAGCAGTGATGAGAATCTGCAGCACAGCCTATCTCAGCCATCCCATGTGCTGCGGACCTGGTGCTGGGCCCCCCACTTCACCCTCAGGGTGAGCACAGGAACCACACTATGTCACTGTCTGTAGCTACTCTGTGCCAGTAACACACACAGTCAGTTCCCCCTACCAGACCGGGGTGCTATAGTGGTGCATACCCCATCTTTTGATCAGATGTAGGCTGCTGATCTGCATGTGCAGTGCATCATGGATACGGGTGGGTTTACCCTATCTTGGTAACCACAACAGAGTTTGTATGGTGACCTGCAGTCTTTCTGTAGCCAGCCAGCAGTGTGTTTGATGTTATAGAGATGTAGCCCACTGGTTTATTTGATGACTGTGAAGGCAGAGATCATGGGTTCAATTCCTTGTTGTTCTCTCCTGTCCAAAGCAGATATTTTGCTTGCTTGCGACAGTCATATCTTTGCAGATCTGTGCTGCCTGCCCATAGTACCCTCACCACAGTTGGCAATAATCCTTATAGGGCGTTACAAGGCACCTTATTAGGCACAGTACAAGGTATGTTATAAGGCACCTCATTAGGCACAGTACAAGGCACGTTAAGGCACGTGCCTTGTACTGCGCCTAATAAGGTGCCTTATAATGTGCCTTGTACTGTGCCTCTTATGTGCCTTCTTATGTGCCTTATAATGTGCCTTATCTGACACAGCTTTAGTGCTGCCCCGCCCACTCCTTTATATGGGCATCTGTTTCATCAACGTGGAACCTAACGTGAATGACATTACCGCAGTTTAGTAAACATGCCCCTTAGTGTACATTAATAAGCCGATGACTAACCACATTATGTACATACACACATATTTTATGAAATACATGCATAAATCTTGATTCAACTCATGCCCGATCAAACTTCCAAATATGCCTACTCTACAAATATATACCTACTTGCACCATTCATCAGATATGACCTTGGATCTCTTCACCTTGCATGCCCCAGCCTGCCATATTGCAAATAGGGACATGTTGCTGAGCAGGAGCCTGGCTGTTCTATATACTGGTGGGCATCGTTGAAGGAGTACAAATTATTGGAGGAATGAACAGGCATTTCTCTCTTCATTGTACTGTATTTATTTATTTATTTATTTATTTAACGGGTTTTCTACCCCACCTTTTTCTTCAATCAAAGCAGTTTACAAGTTAACTTGAAGAGTTTACAGTGTCATAAAGGTGGGGGGCAGGCATGCAGGAGTTGCTTAGTAGTCTAAATTATTTACACAGGAACCTACATACAATATGTATGGGGGGTGCATGGGCTAGGGGGATAGCGGATGTTGTGGGGCAGTGTTGTTTTCGTGAGTCCAGTAGTGATGAGTGAGGAACCTGTTTGCTAGGTTGTTATGTAAGGTTGTTACATTACTGAAATGAGCAGATTTACTAGTTCTGTTTGTGCCCTGGAACAGGTATTGATATGGATGTGCCCAATGGCGAAATCAGATATGCAGCACTGGTCATAAATCATGTGTGCATATGTTTCCTTACCAACCTGCCTCTGCCATGCTCTCAGGCACACCCACGGCTGACTTGTACATGATTGCGCCGACATGTGTATCTTCAAGCTTTCTAAAATGGCTCTGGTGATGTCATTCTGCTTTGCTCAGCTTAATGCCCATTTTGAGACATCCACATCATGAACAGAGCTTCTAAAATAACTCTTAGGGGTATGTTTACTAAACTGCGGTAACGTAGCAGCGGCTACGTTAAGGCATGTTATGTAACGTTAAGGCGCCTTAACGTTACATAACGCGCCTTAACATTCCCGGCCGTGGTAAGTCCAGAAAAGGGTGCAGAGGGGGCGTAGAGAAGGGGTAAATGGGCGGGGAGTGGGTGGGGAGAGGCCACTTTCATACTAATGCGGAGAAATTAAGGGTTGAATCCTAACGCAACTGAAAACCTGGCGTTAGCACACATTTGCGAGAGAGAAACTATTTCAGTGTCAGCAATGTACAGCATAGGCAGGGAGCCCAAGAAAGGTGATAGTAGTGCTCCATTTGCAGCAACAGCATAGTGCCCAAGTATGAAAGGCCACTATGGTGATGGTGCAAATGGGGCATGGGGGCTGCAGGTGGGACATGCAGTGGGGGCTACTGGGGCACAGGGTAGACTAGGCGGTTGCCGAAGTGGCACATAGGAACGCAGAAAATGGAAACCAGCAAGACAGCAAGTGACCAGGGTCAGACATGCCCATGAGTCTGTGGCCCACAGTGTCCCATCCAGGAGACATTACACAGCAGGTATCCCAAGGAGCACATAACATTGACAGGCAGTACCAGGGGAAGCGTGGACATCTATGTAGGCACCCCTATCTCAGAACCCACACCTTAGGCAGCCGCCTACCTGCCCCTGGATGGCGCACCACCGGCACCGACAGCATATGGTCATGGTGGCATGGCAGAGGAGGTGGGTTATTGTGCTGGAGGGAGCAGTGGCACCCGCCTGCAGTGGACCTAGGCCATGCCCTGTACCAGTATGTGATGTGTAGTGCAACAGAAGAGGTCTGGCCGAGGAACATAAGGGTAGCCCCAGGGACAACTATGCTGATGTGGCAACAGTGTGGTGCAATACACCCAGCTAGCATGTCCAAGAGCAGCGGGTCAGAGATTCAGGTCCCAAATGTGGATCCTGCAGAGCATCTCCCCATAGTTTTAGCCCACAATGCAGCCACAACAACAACATGGGCAAACCCCAACGCAGTGGTGCACAGGGGTACGGACACTCACTCACAAGGGCTCCACTATCCACAGCTTCATGGAGTGTCAGGCTGTTAGCCCCAACACAGAGCTGCAGTTATCACCAGAGCACTACTACTACCCCCTGCACAGGTAAGCAATGTCGGCACTGTGATCAGGACCAGTGTGGCGGGTAGGGTTGTCAACCACCTCCATCTCTGCACAATGCTGAGATAGGTGTGGGAGTGTGCATATGTCTCTCCATTGTTTTGTGTCTGCCAACACCTCACTGAGCCCACATTGCTCACACTGCTTCCAGTGTTAGCCTGCAAATGTGCATAATGAGGAGCAAGGTATTGTGGGTATGGCCCAGACAGGGCAGATTGGCCAGGATGCATCTGCACAGGGTGGAGGGCCATGGCTGAGACACCGTAGTGCTCGACCACCACCTGCATGGACAGGGTGGCCACAGCATGTCACGCTGGGTGGGGGGTCACTCTCACTCTGACCGAACAGTGACCATGGCATGTCTATGTTCCCACATAGCATTTGTTTCTAGGGCTACTTGTGTGCTCTTAGTTCTGGTGCCCAATCACAAGGATATCTGCTTGGTGTCTGGGTTGTGCATCCCATCTCTGCGTACGCAGTGTTTCTCTGTGAGCATGCACTATGGACTGGTTAGTGGGATGTCTACAGTTCACCAGTGCATGGGGGGAACACCTTGTAGGATACTGCAAGTGCAGTCTGACTGTGCTGTCTGTTGATGAATGGCAGGTAGTGGTGTGGGGCAGTTGAGCTTTTCCCTACCTACCCCAAGCATCATTGCTGGTCTGCAATGGTCACAGGTATGGCCAGCCCTGGAAGGCTGCCATCTGCTAGCAGGACAGTGGTTGCTGGTACTACAGCCATTCTGAAGGGTGCAGGCACCTGTCCCACCACACCCTCATCTACAAAAGGGATGATTGAGGCCCTTTGGGGTATGTAGTACATACCACTTAGACCCATAGTGGCAGTGCTACATCACCCTCATGCAAGTCTAGACACCCCACTGCCCTGATAACAGGTACCCATGGCAGCCAGACCCTAACACCAGGCATGCACTAATCTGGGTGGTGTCTGGTCCCCCAGGGTCATATGTGACTGCAGAACACTGCTGGGAACACCCATCACACACTGACATTGATGGGGATGTGCAGCAGGACCTATCTCTAGCAACACATGTGCATCCTATCCCTCAGGGTGCACATAGTGTACATAGTGCATCCTATCCCTCAGGGTGCACACGGAACCTGCACAATGGCATGGTCTGTAGCTACTCTGTGCTAGTATCTCGCACTGTCAGTCTGTCTTACCACGCTGCAGTACCGGAGAGGTGCAGACCCCATTTGGTGGTCAGCTGTAGGCTGCTGTTCTGCATGTGCAATGCATCATGGGTGCTGGTGGGGTTACCCTATCCTGGCACACAGAGCAAACGTTTTGTGTGGTGACCTGCAGTCCTTCTGTACCCAGCCATTGCTGTGCAACAGGACATAGAGGTATAGCCTACTGTACTTCTGCTTTCTACTTCCTAGCCCCCAGCCTCTGGAACTCGCTCCCCCCCTCGCTTCGTGCCGAGGAATCTTACCAATCATTTAAATCACATCTCAAAACCAACCTTTTCAGTTTAGCATTTAACCTGCCGTCCCCAGCTCCCCCCCTCCCCTCTGTTACCCCTTCCCCCCCCGCTCCTTGATATTCAACCTTGCATTGTAGTCTGTCACTTTTTCTTTGTCTTTTCTCTCCTCCTCTTTCCTATCCATTTTATTGGCGTTCCTTTTCTTTTTCTCAGCCATTTCTAAAATTTTTTATTCATTTTAAGTTGTTTATTTGTATTGTAAACCGCTCAGGTACTACCAGTGTTGGGCGGTATAAAAAGTTTTAATAAACGTAAACGTAAATGTAAACGTAGTACACTGACGTTCTAGGTGGAGGTCATGGGTTCAATTCCTCATTGTTCCCTCCTGTCCAAGGCAGATATTTTGCTTGCCTGTGACAGTCATATCTTTGCAAATCCGTGCTGCCAGCCCATAGTACCCTCACCACAGTTGCCAGCCATCCTTATAAGGTGTTATAAGGTTCCTAATTAGGCACAGTACAAGGCACCTTATTGGGCACAGTACAAGGCACGTTATAAAGCATCTTATTGGGCACAGTACAAGGCACGTTACAAGGCACCTTATTAGATACAGTACAAGGCACGTTAAGGCATGTGTCTTGCACTGTGCCTTATAACATGCCTTATAATGCGCGTTACCTGACATGCTTGCTATAATGATGCCCCGCCCATGCCTTTATATGGGCATCTGTACCTTTACCGCGGAACCTAATGCACATGATATTACTGCAGTTTAGTAAACATGCCCCTTAGTTTCTCAAAGGAGAGGATATTCGGATTAGGAAAAAAAAACATAAAGTCCCTTTGTAACCAGCTGGTTCTCTCAAATGTTGTTGCAAGAAAACACTTGTATCTATCTCTTCCTTTTTTCACTTAACCTTTGTTGCCCATAGTTGGGGATGAATTATGATAGTGGTTGTTTGTGTTTAACCCAGCTGAATAATATTCTAAGAGAGTCCACACCACTTATTGTTGTTGTTGCTGTTAAGTGCCGTCGAGTCGGAGTCGACTCATGGCGACCGTCTGGATAGCTATCCTAAATTGCATTCGGTCTTCAGTCAGGCGGCTCATTGTTGACAGACTGGAAGACATCTTTACAGCTTCTGACTCTCATTTCATGCGCAGCTACATCAACAGTCAGACTTATTAGAAAGAAGGAATTGTCAGGACTCAAAATGGAAGCCTTGGAAAATTAAGATCATTGTCTGAATTTGCATTTCTTGAAAGTCACAAGGTCCTATGGAGATGCTCAAAAATCTTTTTCAGTAGTGCTTCAGATTCTAAGGGCATGTCTTTCTTCTTTGTCCAGAGTCTTCTATATTGATTTTGGAAGGTTTAAGCTTGAAAGGGATAAGAAACAAGAGCTGTCTGGGGATATTTTCAGTTTGATAAATATTCTAGAGAGTTCTCATCCTGCTATAACAGGCTTCTCTATTTTGATAGCAACCTTCCTCTAGAGCCAGACAGGAACTGGGTTTTGAAACTTTTTTTTTCCAATATAGAGATGTAATGCTTGTGGGTCAGTGTATATTTGTTTTCCCTGACTTCTCCAGGGCTATTCAAATGTGATACAGAGCTTTTTTGGCTCTTCATCCTCATGTAATTGCCCTGGGGGACCTTTTTTTTCCTACAATTTTCCTGGAAGTGTCATGTGAAGGTTCAAGGTTCCAGCTTTCTTTTTCTTTTCTTTTTTTCTGAACATTTAAAGTTGTTTATGATTGCAAAGGAGGCCCCTGCTGGCAATCCCTCCAAAACCAAAGTTACTTTAAAGCAATGCTTTTTTGTAAAATAAAAAAGTTTTAGTACTCATACTCAGACAACTTTAGGAGGCGGGTGATTGTCCATGGCTCCTCCCCTATATAGCCACACCCTCATAGTAGCCACACTCCCTGCAATTAGCCATTAACCCCCAATTTGTATGCCTCTTCTCCCTTACAGCCATTAATCCCCCTCGCCCTTGCCTCCAGCCACTGCTGTTGCTTTACCTGTGTCTGCATCAGCAGCAGGCATCAGACTTTAAACAATGAAAAAAGAAAGCCACGGGTCTTCATGACTTAGCGCTTGGAAAACCTGCAAATGTCTGCCGCCTCTGATACATCATATTGCATCAGAGGGGGTAAGCATTTGCAGGCCTTCCAAGGGCAGAGTCACGAAGACCCGTGGCTTTTTATTTTCATTGTTTAAAGTCCGATGCCTGCCGCCACTGCAGAGACAAGGAAAGCAGGAGTGGCAGTGGGGGGAGGAGTAGCAAATTGCTTAAGTTTTGTTTTTTAAGGTGCTGCCTCCTCAGAAAAAGGTGCCGGTACACTGTCCCGTTATGTACTGACAGAAAAAAAGCCCTGCATGGATGTTTCTCTAGATGGAATTAATCTGACTAGGAAATTCCTGTTTTGATCTCCCTTTACATTTCTTTGAAGGAGGATATTTCCAGATCCTCCGTTTGCTCTCCTTCTTCCTTTCTTTTTTTTTCTCTTTTCTATATTTTTTGTGTGTTCTATTTTGTGCCCATATGTAAGAAGGGACTTGGATCCTTTGTTTTTGTTTTTTTTTTTTGGGGGGGGGGAGTGATGTCTTTGCTTAGAGACCGTATATTGGTGTCTGTATACTTTCTTGCCTATCAAGCACTTTAATGTTCAATTCCAAGGGTAAAGTAAGCAAAGGTAAGAGTGTGTGGCTTTTTAAATTGCTAGCTCTCGGCCTGGGAGCTCTTAAAAAGGTTTTGATACATTTTTAAAACAAAGTTACATTCTTTTTGGTGCTTTAGTTTAAAAAGGGAAATATTTTCTTTAGTGGGGTAGGTTTAAAACTCTGCTTTAGTATCTTTCTCAGCTCTTTGAAGCTACTGATACCTCATCAGGTGTTAGTTCCCACCCTACCCCCCCAACTCCCACCCAACCCTAGTGAGCATTCTTGCTTTATAGGGCACCTCCCCAATTAATCACACAGGGACTTGGAACAGCACATTTTGCACAGTTTAAATGAGATTTAACTGTTTTTTTTCTCTGAAAGGACAGCTGGGAAACTACCTAGTACTTTGGTAGATCTCTTTCTCTCTTTTGGTTCAACAGATACCTAAGCTCCACCAACTGAACAATGGCTGGGAAAAACGTATCACCAATGCTGTTGTTCCCGTTACAGCTTCTGCCTCTGTCCAGACAGAGGTCCCAATGCCAGTTGAAGGTCTGGTTCCATGTGCAGGATGCCTGCATGCTGAAGCTCTCAGGAAACAAGTAGAGGAAATTAGAGAGGAGGTGGCGAGGCTGAGGAGCATTCAAGACAGTGAGAAGTGCATTGATAAGATGCTTCTTGCAACATCCAAGCTCTCCAGCAGAGGAGAAGATGAAAGTCTACAGAATGATGAAGGTTGGATACAAGTCACCAGAGCCTGCAGAATCTTCAATCCAACTTCTCCAGCCCTTGAATTGAAGCACCATTATGCAGCCTTGGAAGTGGAGGAGATGAAAGCATCCCTGGAAAGGGAAGAACCAGAACTCGAACACCCCAAAGTTGCAGAATCAGTGACCACAAGGAAGCAAAGGTGGTTGGTGACACTCATCTGAGAGGTACTGAGGTGTCCATCTGCTGACCAGATGATATCCAGAGAGGTATGCTCTCTGCCAGGTGCCAAAATCTGAGATGTTATGGAAAGTTTGCCGAGACTCACCAAGCACACTGACTATTACCCAATGTTGCTAATCAATGTCGGCACTAATGATACTGCCAGGTATCCCTCTGAGCATATTAAAAGTGACTTCATGGCTCTGGGACAGAGGGTGAAGCAGATAGTGGTGCAGGAGTTGTTCTCTTTAATCCTCCCTGTTGAGGGTAAAGGCCAAGGCATAGAAGCTCATATCCTGGAGATGAATGCTTGTCTCAATGAATGCTGTCTCGATGGTGTTATCAAGAAAATTTGGTTTCCTGGACCTTGGGATGCTGTTCCAAGGGTTGCAGAGCACAGATGGCATCCATCTGTCCAAGAAAGGTCGATGTGTCTTCAGTTGCAATCTGGCTAATCTACTGAAGAGGGCTTTAAACTAGATTCATTGGGTTTGGGTAAAGAAAGCTCCCAGGTAAGTAAAACATTAAATACCTTTATGGAAATAGGAAAAAGGGGCAACATATATAATCTAGGAATCTTTTCCATATGACAACATTTACAAAATGTGATGAGGTGTAAATGTAACGTTCTTCTATGTCCGCCATATACAATGTAGCAATTGAAGGAGCCACAGTGGCTCCCATGGCAATATCAAATATTTGCTGGAAAAACTCCGATTGCTACATTGTATATGGCGGACATGGAAGAACATTACATTTACATCTCATCACATTTTGTAAATGTTGTCATATGGAAAAGATTCCTAGATGATATATTTTTTGTTTGGAAATCAGACTTGGCTTCATTAAATGAATTTATTGCTTGGCTTGGTACTATAAAAACACATATTAAGTTTATCGCTCATGTTGACCCAGATCGCTTGGAATTTTTGGACATGGTGGTTTTCCGGGAGGGAACCTCCTTGTCTACGACTTTATATCGAAAACCGGTCCAGCGTAACTGTTTGTTAAATTATTGTAGCTTTCACCCTGCGCCTCTCCGTAAAGGGTTGCCCTATGGACAGTTTTTGAGGATTCGGCGTTTGTGTACGTCCGTTGCTCAATTTAAACATCATGCAGTTGATTTGAAGAATAGACTCTTATGTAGGGGGTATCCCCAAGCGGTGATTTCTAGAGCTTATCGCAGGGCCTTATATTCTCACCGGGAATGGTTTTTTGATTTTGTTCAGCCTCAATCTCAAAAGGACTTGGAAAATATACTGACAGGCATCTTGCCTTATATGAGTCACTCGAATACAGTTACTTATATTTTCAAAAAATATTGGTCGGTGCTATCTTTATATTCCTGTTTTAATAAACCATTGAGGATTACATATTCCCGGGGGAAGAACCTACGTGATATGTTGGTAAAATCAGCTGTGTTAAGGGATAGACCAGATTGTTCGGGTTTGAGAACGGGGACACATTCACCATGTAATAAATGCAATTATTGTGCCACCACCATATCTGGATCCTCGTGGTCTGATTTATTGTCGGATCTGATTTTTTTATCATCAATGGCAGACCACATGTACTTCTACTTTTGTGCTATATTTGTTGGAGTGCACTTGCCCATTGCGATATGTGGGGAGTATTACAACAGCAATTAAAATTCAGCTGGGGGAGCATGCTTCACGTCTCCGTCAGTCTGTACAGACAGCTCCAATAGTGCAGTACTGCCTCGATTTGCATCATAGTTTTGAACAATTAAAATGGATTGTAATTGATCATATCCCAGCGGATCCTAGGGCTGAGGATCATTTAGCGTAGTTGCGCAGATTAGAGCAGCATTGGATATTTATTTTATGAACTGTTTCTCCAGTGGGATTGAATCGAGAAATCGATTGGTTAGGATCTTTTTGACACACAACCTTTCACTGCAGGGAATCTCATGAAGTGTGGGAATTCCCTTCATGTGATTGGTATTCTCTGATGATGGACAGTTCTGCAGGTAGCCTATCCTGAGCAGGTCTCCCTGATTTCAACAGCCAAGTGTTCGGCGTTTTTTGGCGGTTATGTGAAAATTTGGACACACTGAATTTCATTGGGAGCACTTGAAAAAGGGGCTTCAGCCTCGAAACGTGCATGTCGTGCAATTGATCAGATAAGTGTGGTTTTTAACATGTTTATGAAGAAATCGGCATCATGAGAATAATCGGATGAATAAAAGGGACATGTACTGTATATGAGGGAGTGTGTACTTACCTTCCTCTTGCGGTTTATGTCCAACAAAAATAATATTAGGAGTTAAGAAGGGGTTCCACGGTATTTCACATGTTTAGTAGTTGTTCATATTTATTATTAATTATTTATTTAGCTGTATTTATATCCCGCTTTTCACCGGGTCAAAGCGGTCAATTGGGGGATACATTTAACACGAGGGGATATGAGACACATACGCTAATACTTACAGGGAACATGGGCAATGGAGGGTTAAGTGGGTTAAGGGTTAAACGGTATTCATGATTTGAATAACGTTTTTCTGGGGGGTTGTGTTTGATTGACATTACTGCTCTTGGCAGAATGGCTATGAAAGACCTAGACAAGATTCTCAAGAGCAGAGATGATTCTCTCCATACAAAGAGTCGACTCGTTCAAGCCATGGTATTTTCAATAATAACATATGGATGCAAAAGCTAGACAGTGAAAACGATAGACAGGAAGAAAATTGATGCCTTTGAATTATGTTGCTGGCTGTGAATACTGCATATACCATGGACAGCCTGAAGAACAATATAGTCAGTACTGTTGTTGTTAAGTGCCATCGAGTCGGAGTCATGGCGACCCTCTGGATAGCTATCCTAAATTGTGTTCGGTCTTCAGTCAGGCGGCTCATTGTTGACAGACTGGTACCAGTAGCTGCTGTTATTGTATCGATCCATCCATCCGGTGAAAAGCGGGATATAAATACAGCTTAATAAATAAATAAATCTCATTGCTGGCCTTCCTCTTTTGTGTTGACCTTCTATATTGCCAAGCATAATGTCTTTCTCTAATGATCTCTCTCTTCACATGATGTGTCCAAAGTATGAAAGTCGAAGTCTTGTCATCTGAGCTTCTAAAGAAAGCTTAGGTTTGTTCTCCTCTAGTACAGACTGGCTTGTTCTTTGGACAGTCCATGGTATACACAGTATTCGCCGCCAGCACCATAATTCAAAGGCATCAATTTTCTTCCTGTCTGTCTTTTTCACTGTCCAGCTTTCACATCCACATGATGTTATTGAAAATACCATGGCTTGAACAAGTCGAATCTTTGTATGGAGAGAGACATCTCTGCTCTTGAGAATCTTATCTAGGTCTTCATAGCTATTCTGCCAAGAGCAATGCATCGTCTGATCTCTTGACTGCTTGTTGCTTCTTTATTGATAGTTGATCCAAGTAGGTTAAAGTTGTTCACAATTTCAATTTCTTCTCCTTCAACGATGAACCTGTTGATTATGCCAGTTGTCATGATCTTTGTCTTCTTTACATTAAGGTGCAGGCCCATTTTGAGACTATATTCTTTTATTGTGAGAAGCAAATGTTTCAGATCATCTTCACTTTCAGCCAGTAATGTGGTATCATCAGCATAGCGAAGGTTGTTGATGAGTCTTCCACCAATCTTCACACCTCTGTTGTCTTCATACAATCCTGCTTCTCTGATAATTTGTTCTGCATATAAATTAAACAGGTAGGGGGAAAGTATGCAGCCTTGTCTTACACCTTTGCTTATTTTAAACAATTCTGTTTTTCCTTGTTCCGTTCGAACTGTTGCTTCTTGATCAATGTACAGATTGCGCAAGAGAATGATCAGGTGTTCTGGTATACCTATGCTTCTTAATGTGGCCCAGAGTTTCTCATGGTTTACACAGTCAAAAGCCTTGCTATAGTCGATAAAGCACAAATAGATATCCTTTTGGTATTCTTTAGTCTTTTCAAGGATCCATCTCACATCCGCAATGATGTCTCTCGTTCCTCGCCCTTTACTGAGCCCTGCTTGCACTTCAGGTAGTTCTTGTTCCAGGTATGGTTGTAGTCTCTTTTGAATAATCTTCAGTAGAATCTTGCTGGCATGTGGGATCAGAGCGATTGTGTGATAATTTCCATAGTCAGTTGGATCACCTTTCTTTAGTATTGGTATAAACACAGATCTTTTCCAGTCAGTTGGCCATGATGTTGTCTTTCATATTTCTTGGCAGTGCCTTGTGAGTAAGGTAACAGCTGCATCAGATTGCTGCAATACTTCTATGGGAATGCTATCAATGCCTGGTGCTTTGTTCTTTGATAAGGCTTTCAATGCTGCTTCAACTTCTTCTTTCATCACCAATGGTTCCCGATCATAAGGTACAGGTTGAAACGGCTGTTGGTCCACTTGATCTTTATCATATAAAAACTCTGTATATTTCTTCCACCTTTTGTTGATCTTCTCAGCATCATTCAACATAGAACCTTGAGCATCTTGTAACATTCCAATTCGAGGCTGGAACTTTTTCTTTAACTCTCGTAGCTTTAGGAAAGTCGATCTTGTTCTTCCTCTAATAGTTTCTGCTTCTGTTTCCTTGCAAGTGTCATTGTAGTACTTTTCCTTGTCCTGTCTTGCTGCACGTTGGAAATCTCTGTTGAGTTCTGTGATTGTCTTTCTTTCTCCTCTGGCTTTAGCTTCTCGGCGTTTCTGGGCAATTTTCACAGTTTCTTCCGTCATCCATTTTGGCCGTTTTTGCTTTTTCACCTTTTTTAGAGACTTCTCGCTTTCTTCCAACACACCCTTCTTGATGTCATTCCATAACTCTTCCAGAGCTCTGTCATTTGTATCTAAAGCAGCAAATCGATTTTTCAGGCAGTCTTTAAATTCAAGTGGTATATTCTCAAGGTCATATTTTGCTGCATTCATGAGTGGTTTGCTCTTTTTCAACTTTAGGTTGAGTTTGCATACTAGTAATTGATGATCTGTACCACAGTCAGCTCCAGGTTTTGTCTTTGTTGATGTCACAGAGCTTTTCCATGGTTGACTTCCACAGATGTCGTCAATTTGATTTTTATACAATCCATTGGGTGAAGTCCATGTGTACAGTCGCCGCTTGTGTTGCTGGAAGAATAGATCATTGGTCTTGCAGAATTCTATCAGTCTTTCTCCAGCTTCATTTCTGTTGTCAAGTCCATATTTTCCAACTACTTTGCCTTCTTCTTTGTTGCCAACATTTGCGTTCCAGTCACCCATGACTATCAGGATATCCTGTTTGCATGTTCTGTCAATTTCAGCTTGTACTTGTTCATAGAACTCTTCAATTTCATTCTCTTCTGCAGCTGCTGTTGGGGCATATACTTGAATTATAGTTGTGTTGATAGGCAATCCTCATAGACGAATAGAGATTAAGCGTTCGCTGACTGCATTGTATTTCATTATAGTTCTTGCAAGTTTCTTCTTTATTATAAATGCAACACCATTTCTTCTTTGTCTTTCATTTCCAGCATAGTAGACCATGTGATCATCTGATGCAAAGTGCCCCATGCCAGTCCATTTCAGTTCACTAACACCCAACAGATCAAGTTGTACATGTTCCATTTCATTCTTGACCACCTCCAACTTCCCTTGGTTCATGCTTCGTACGTTCCATGTTCCAATGTGTAAGACATCTTTACAGCTTCTGACTCTCATTTCATGCACAGCTATATCAGCAGTCAGACTTCCCGAGGGCTTTGATCCAACCACATCATAAATGCTGGCTTTACTCTGAAAAGTCTTCAGCTCTTCCCCAGTAGCTAGTTGAGTGCCTTCCGACCTGGGGGTCTCATCTTCCAGCACCATAGCACAATTTGTTTTGTTGTAGCTATCCATTGGGTAGTCAGTATTAGAGGAGATCAAAACTCAGCTTTCTTTAGAAGCTCAGATGACAAGACTTTGACTTTCATACTTTGGACACATCTTGCAAAGAGAGAGATCATTAGAGAAAGACAACATGCTTGGCAAGATAGAAGGTCAACACAAAAGAGGAAGTCCAGCAATGAGATGGATCAATACAATAACAGCAGCTATGGGTACCTGTCTTTCAAGAATGAGCCGTCTGACTGAAGACCGAACACAATTTAGGACAACTATCCAGAGGGTCGCCATGAGTCGACACCTACTCGATGGCACTTAACATCTACAAAACTGCTACATTACTATAGTTGTTACTGTACATTCTGAGCCACCTGTAAACAATGTATCAAATTCCCTGACAATCCCACATACATTATCGTAGTCTAGCACAAGGAGAGCTGATGTTTCACTGCAACACAAAACATTTCTTTCTTTCATATAAAGGTTATAATCTCCCCAAAGTTTTAACTTTCCATACACTGATATCACTGTTGTAACAGCTGTCCTTCTCCTGACCATCATCTTTCTAAAAATATCTCAAATCTCTCACCTCTTCCTCCACCAGAAAAGTCCCACACTGCAGCACATTTTTGTCCCTATCTTATCAATCTTCCCTCCACCTACTAATAAAATGTCAATGTTTTTTTGCATTCAAAATGCATTTATTATCTTCTAACCAATCTGCAATGGCCAATAATTCCTTGCTCAACTTTGCCAATACTTGAACCTGATCTATTACTAGAGGGAAGACCTATTGTACATCATCCGCATATAAAAATCCAATAAAGCCTCATCTCTATATCAATTCTCCCAGCAGCTGAAAAAAAAGATATTAAAGAATAGTGGTGATAAGCATGACCCCTGTGGAACCATAACTCTGTTTGTCAGGGTTAGTTTTAATTTGTTTATCCATACCCAGTCATTGATCGAGAAACAATCCCTCAGTTGTTGATCTGTCTTGTCCAACTAACTATAAAGCAAAAGCCAAAGATTTCTAATGGTGCCCTCAGAATTTGAAAAAAGGTATTATATAAGATGAGAGAGAGTAGTGAAGTTTGTGATTGTGTCTGATGATCTTACAGTAGCTAAACAGGTAGATAAGACGTCAGCAAAAGTTAGAAGGATGCTTGGATGAATAGGGAGAGGAATGGCCAGCAGAAGAAAGGAGTTGATAGTGCCTCTGTATAAGTCTTTGGTGCGACATCATTTGGAGTATTGTGTGCAATTCTGGAGACTTCACCTTCAAAAAAATATAAACAGGCTGGAGTCTGAACAGAGGGTGGCTACTAAAATGGTTAGTGGTCTCATTGTAAAGCATATGAGGACAGACGTAAGGATCTTAATTTAATTTTATTTATTTGTGAGGCTTGATAAACCACCCATACCGGAGTGTCAGGGCGGTGTACAATAATAAACATAGTGGCTACTAGAAAATCATAGGAGGTAAAGGAATGCCATTGGATTAATAGGAAAGCAGTTGTGAAACAGTGGGAAGAAGACAGAAGAGGAACAGAACTAAACACAGAAGCAGAGCTGACTGCTGAGGGGATGGAAGGGAGAGGGGGAGGGGGAGGGGGAGTAGAGGCAATGTATAGCACCATGACCATCATGCAATGGCAGGGAAGTCGAAGGCCTGGCAGTAGAGATGGGTTTTAAGTAGAGCTTTAAAGTGGGGAAATGAGGGTTCGGTATGGAGGAAAGGCAGGATAGAGGTGATATGATTGAGACATTTAAATTTAATTTAATTTAATTTAATTTAATTTTAATTAGCGAGTTTTTATATACCGCACCTTCCATTGATCAGTTGCGGTTTACATGGAACAACAGTAAACAGGCAAAGCTGCTTTTACAGATAACATTGTGAAACTACAAAGAAATTCAATTTTACAATTAACAGTTTGTTAACTATATACAAAGAACATGACATAAAGAACACACAAAGAACATAAATACCTCCATGACATAAATGCACAGGAAAGTCTCTTTAGATTGAAAGCAAGCTCTGCTATGAGGGGACATAGGATGAGGGTGAAAGGGGATAGACTCAGAAGTAATATGCAGAAATAGTTTTTATGGAAAGAGTGGTAGATCCATGGAATAGTCTCCCAGTGGAGGTGGCAGAGATGAGGACAGTGTCTGAATTCAAAAAGGCATGGGAGAAACAAAGAGGTTCTCTAAAGGAAAAAAGGGGACTGTTGTAGTAGTTGATATGGAAGGGCAGGCCAGATAGGCCATGTGGTCTTTTCTGCAGTCATGTTTCTCTGTTTCTATAATAGTAGTTTCCAGAAACTGATATCAGTGTATCAATTTTGATTCTTTGTGCCTGTCCACCAGAAATGAAATTAAAAAGTAACCTACTTTACTTCTAAATCCCAGGCTAACTAATCTCTTGCTCAGAATGGTATATGCAGCTTTACAAACAACTAAACCTTAATTTAACCTGGTATACAAGACAGGGTTATTTTGTTAAACTTACTTCTTACTAGAAGATGAAATGGAACAACAAAAAAAACAAAAGCTTTTGCATAGTCTCTGAATCAAACTGTTATCAGTCCTTTTTGAAAAATCTTCTGCTAATCTACAGGGTACAAAGCAATCCCTTTTGAAGACTCTGGAGTGAAAGGCAGGTAAGACTGAGCTGCATGTTCTTCAAAGTGCTGAAACAAAAATTATGAATCTTAAAATTATTTACAGTACTTCTAGCAGGGCAGATCATGCATCTGTTAGGATATGGATGCAGTTTCCTGAACAGATAAACTGGTATCTGCATAACACATAACAAAAGTGTAACCAGAATCTAAGCATAAAAAATAGTAATCCTACATGAAGTTACTATTATGACAAAGCAATTTAATTGAATTGCTGTGTTCCATTTTTTTCTTAGCCTTGATGAATAATACAATTTGCATTTAATTTAACAATAAATTCTTCTTGGATTTTGATTTGAAATACAGTATTATAAATGAACTTGTAGTTCATCAGCATCCTCAAAGGATTTTCTTTTTGTTGTTGTCTTTTAAAACTTATAGTTAAATTAATCCTTGCAGGATAAAATGATACGAGTGTTGCTGTTTGATGGCATTATTAGAAATACCGAAAACCCTACTGGCTCATATTAATTTTGTTTTATGTAAAGAGAGATAATCTGCTTTACCCTAAACATTTTCAGAGAAAGAGACATTGAGCCTTGTTTTTACTAAGAACAATTCATCTTAATTATTCCTTTAGCCCTTTTAGTATAAGAAAACAGCTTTAACGTAGGCATTATAATGCACACCCAATAAGTGGAAGGACGCAGGCAGGGTCCCGGCGGCCCCTTGTAACCGGGTGTGCGGCCCGGTGCGGGACCCTGCATGCGTTGGAAGGAGGAGGAGGGGGCACCGTCAGCGTAAGGACGCTTGTACATCTTTCAAATTGATTGGCTCTGCCCACGGGAACGAGCGCGGGGGAGCCAATCATAACAGGGGCAGGCCATGTGCTCTGGCTGCAGCGGTGCTTGCTGAGCACATGGGGAGAAGGGCTTGGTGGCTGGCGTGGTGTGAGGAGCTACAGCAGCAGCACGGTTCCACGCCCATCTTTCTGGCAGCATTTTGTGCGGTGGCGGGAGGACTGTGACAACCTTGTTGGAGTTGTGGGAAGGGGTGCCGAAGAAGTTGCGACGGAAAATTTGGAAGCGGAGATATATTGATATTTTACAATTGCTTGAGGGTTGGAAGCGTTCGGGGGACAGTAAGAAGAAGCGCAAGGAGGATGAGAAGGCCAGTAGGATTAGGAAGGTCTCCAGGAATGTGGTGAATTGGGTGAGGGCCTTCCTATATTTGGCAAGTGTTTGGGGCCAGCACTATCTAGAGCATTATGGGATGTTGCTGTCATATGCGGACTCTATATTGGAAGCTTCACAGACCCACGACGGATGGTCGTGGCTAAATTATGATGAGACGTTTCGGGATAAAATGGAGGAGAACAAGTTGTTGTCTTGGGGCATGCAGGATATTAGCTTGTGGCTCATGCAGATGTCAGTCAGAGCGAATGCAGTGGGGGGAGGGAAATTAGGTCTGGTGACCAGTGCGGGGCAAACCGTTCCTTTCGTGGGGGAGGGGGCATATTGCTGGCCAAGCCAGTTATGAGCGGAGTTGGGGACGTGCGCTGGAGGTTCAATAAGTCCTCTTGACCCTTGCCAGACTGCAAGTTCCGGCATGCCTGTTCCGTCTGTGGCAGAGCGCACTCAGCGGCTAAATGTATTAAAAAAGGTGCCTCTTTGGCCACAGTGCCATCCCCTAAGTAGGGGGGTGGAGTTTGGCTTGGCACCCTCGCCAATTTGGGTGGGGGCGTTAAGCCAGTGGCTGGGCCATTACCCAAGGAAAGGGGACGGGGAAGTGCTGCAGTTAGGGTTTCAGTTGGGTTTTGTTATTCTGGTGCAGGGTGTGATTGCAGTCACAGTGGCCAGAAATTCCCCATTGGTGTGCCGATTGGAGTTGGTAGCGTGGGAGAAGTTTATTTATTTATTTATTTAGACAGTTTTGTATACCGCCTTATCCTTCAGTCAAAGTGGTCACAACACAATTGGGGGATACATTTAACACGCAGGGATATGAGACACATACACTAATACTTACAGGGAACATGGGCAATGGAGGGTTAAGTGGCTTGCCCAAGACCACAAGGAGCATCTGTGGGACTAAAAACCCCAGTCCTTCCGGCCCAAGGTTGCTGTCCTCTAGTGGGATTTGAACCCCTGACCTTCCGGCCTGAAGTACCTTGCCCCAACCACTAGGCTACTCCTCCCTTAGTTGGCTGTCGAGTTGCGTTTGGGTAGGATTGAGGGCCCGTTTGCGAGGCCGCCTTTCCAGAATTTGGTGGTATCTCCTTTGGGGATTATATCGAAGAAAGAGCCAGGGAAGTTTTGGGTGTTACATAATTTGTCGTTTCCGTTGGGGGCATCGGTTAATGATCACATACCGTGGGAGTATTGTTTGGTGTGATATGCCTCATTCGAAAGGGCAGTTGAGTTAGTCAGGAACTCAGGTCCCGGGGCCTTGATGGTAAAGGTGGATATCGAATCCGCGTTTTGCTTGTTGCTGGTACACCCATCGGCTTTTAATCTGTTAGGCTTCCGATTTGCGGGGGTTTTATTTTGACAAATGCATGCCCATGGGCTGTGAGGTGTCGTGCACCTACTTTGAAAAATTTAGTGCCTTTCTCCAGTGGGCATTGATGCAGAAGGTGGGATGCTCGGATGTGGTGCATTACCTAGATGATTTTTTGTTTGTGGGCACAGCACAGGCTACGGGTTGTGGAGCGCTGTTGGATGGTTTTGCGAGTTTGGCGGCGGAGTTGGGGGTTCCTTTGGTGGCGGGTAAGACTGAGGGCTTGACGACACTGCTCACTTTCTTAGGAGTGGAATTGGATTTGGAAGCAATGGTAGCTTGTCTGCAGGGGGAGAAGGTCGTGAAGTTGCGGGTTTTAGTGGCGAATGTGCTGGCCTCAGCCAAGTTAATGTTGAAGGAAATGCAGGCACTGACAGGGTCGTTGAATTTTGCATGCAGAGTGATACCTATGGGGCGAGTCTTTAGTGGCAGCTTGGCTGTAGTGACTGCAGTGGTAGGTAAGCCTCATCACTGCATTCGCATATCCCAGAGCATTCGGGAGGATCTGCGGGTGTGGGATGCGTTTTTGAGTGACTTCAACGGGACATCGGTGTTAATGGAAGTGGAGCTGTCTAGTGATGATTTGCAATTTTACTCGGATGCAGCAGGAGGAGTGGGGATGGGAATTTACTTTGATGTGCTGATCGCGGGCCATTGGCTTGGGGGGAGGCGGGATTGCTAGGTAATATCACCTTCTTGGAACTTTTTCTGATAAGGGTGGCGCTAGAATTGTGGCCTGACAGGTTGAGCAACAGGAGAGTGGTCTGGTGGTGTGATAACGAAGCAGTGGTGAGCGTCATCACTCATTACATCCCATGATGCGTGCACGTAGCGTCATTGATGAGGGAGGTGGAATTGTCCTGTTTGCGGCTGAATGTAGCATTGAAGGCACAACATATTCCTGGGCATAGTAATTGCATGACTGATGCTCTTTCCTGTTTACAGTGGGACCAGTTTTGCCTGTTGTCACCAGAGGCAGAGGCGGAGGGGCTCGCGGTCCCTTGGAACTTATGGAACTGTGGCCTGTGGAGATGAGGACTCTGCTGTGGAGCTCGGTGGCGGAGTGGACATGGGATGCTTATCGCCGAGGTTGTGAGAGGGTTGTGGAATTTTTGAAGGAGCAGGGATGGGAGACGGGAGAAGTGTCTGATCAGTTATTCGGGCAGTATATCCTCGGTGCCAAAGGGCAACGGTTGGCCAAGTCCTCAGTGCGGGGGCATTTGGCGGGTTTTGCCTTTTTCGCGAGGGCAGTGGGGTGGGGGTCTTTGGGGAGGTCCTAGCGCGGAGGTTGCTGCAAGGGTGGGAGTGCTTGCGGCCGATGCCACGGGATCATCGGCAGCCAGTTACACATGAAGTACTGAGTAAGCTATGCGAGGACTTACATGGTGGAAGGAGGATAACCAGTGGGACACTGTGATACCTGGATACAAACTATATCGTAATGATAGAGCTGAACAAATTGGTGGAGGGGTTGCGCTCTATGTTAAAGAGGGCATTGAGTCAGAAAGGATTAAAGTTTTGCAGGGAACACAATTTGCTGTAGAATCTCTATGGATTGAAATTCCATTTATGAAAGGGAAGGTGATGGCAGTGGGAGTATACTATCGACCGCCTGGCCAGAATGAACAAATGGATGATGAAATGCTCAAAGAAATCAAGGAAGCTAACAAAAGCCACAACAGAGTAGTAATAATGGGTGATTTCAATTACCCCGGTATCGACTGGGACAGTCTCACAGCAGGACAAGATAAAGAGATAAAGTTTCTAGATGAAATAAATGACTGCTTCTTGGAGCAGCTGATTCATGAACCGACCAGAGGGGAAGCCATACTGGACCTAGTCCTTAGTGGAACGCCAGATCTGGTGCAAGAAATAAGGGTGTTGGGACCACTTGGCAATAGTGATCATAGTATGATCATGTTTGATTTAATCAGTGGAGGACAGATAGTAAAGGAATCCACAGTACTACCTTTTAACTTTCAAAAGGGAGACTATGATAGAATGAGGAATATAGTTCGGAAAAAACTAAAAGGAGCGGTTCCAAAGGTTAAAGACTTACAGCAAGCTTGGGTGTTATTTAAAAATACTATCCTCGAAGCCCAGACCAGCTGTATTCCATGCATTAAGAAAAGTGGAAGAAAGTCCAAAAAACTGCCAGCATGGTTTAAAGGTGAGGTCAGAGAGGCTGTTGCTGCCAAAAGAGCAACCTTCAGGACATGGAAAAAAGAGCCAAATGATGAAAACTGGAAACAACACAAGCACTGGCAAGTTAAATGCAAAGCATTGATAAGGCAGGCAAAGCGGGAATTTGAGAAGAAACTTGCTACGGAAGCAAAAACACGAAATAAAGACTTTTTCAAGTACATTCGTAGCAAAAGGCCTGTGAGAGAGTCAATTGGACCATTAGATGATAGAGGGGTAAAAGGGGCAGTAAGAGGGGACAAGGCTATAGCAGAGAGACTGAATGAGTTCTTTGCTTCGGTCTTTACTGAGGAAGATGTAGGGATGTTACCCAAGACTGAAGTGGTATTTAAAGGTGATACTGCAGAGGAATTGAGAGAAATATCGCTACACCGGGAAGATATATTACAACTATTTGATAAACTGAATAGTAACAAATCACCTGGACCGGATGGTATACATCCCAGAGTGTTGAAAGAACTGAAATATGAGATTGCAGACCTGCTATTGGTAATCTGTGAACTTTCATTAAAATCATCTGTAATACCTGAAGATTGGAGGGTCGCCAACGTAACACCAATTTTTAAAAAGGGTTCCAGGGGTGACCCGGGAAATTACAGACCGGTGAGCCTGACGTCAGTACCAGGGAAAATGGTAGAAACCATCATAAAGAACAAAATTACACAGCATGTAGATAGCCATGGCCTAATGGGAGACAGCCAACATGGCTTTAGACAAGGAAGATCTTGTCTTACTAATCTGATCTGTTTTTTTGAAGGTGTGCATAAAAAGGTAGACAAAGGTGAGTCGGTTGATATAGTGTATCTGGACTTTCAGAAAGCTTTTGACAAGGTCCCCCATCAGAGACTTTTGGCAAAGCTAAAAAGTCATGGGATAGGAGGCAGTGTACTATTGTGGATCGGGACTGGTTAAAAGATAGAAAGCAGAGGGTAGGGCTAAATGGCCAATATTCCCAATGGAAAAAGGTGAATAGTGGAGTACCCCAGGGATCTGTACTGGGTCCCCTACTTTTTGACATATTCATAAATGACCTGGAAAAAGGAATAACTAGTGAGGTTATCAAATTTGCAGATGACACAAAACTGTTTAAAGTTGTTAAAACCCAAGAGGATTGTGGAAAACTGCAGGAGGATCTGGATAAATTGGAAGACTGGGCATCCAAATGGCAGATGAAATTTAATGTGGACAAGTGCAAAGTTATGCACCTAGGAAAGAACAACCCACACTATAGTTACACGATGCAAGGCTCCACATTAGAAACCACCATCCAGGAAAAAGATTTAGGAGTCATCGTGGATAACATGTTAAAACCCTCCGCCCAGTGTGCAGCGGCGGCCAAGAAAGCAAATAGAATGCTAGGTATCATAAGGAAAGGGATGGAGAATAAAACAAAGGATATTATAATGCCTCTGTATCGCTCCATGGTACGAACGCACCTTGAATATTGTGTGCAATTCTGGTCACCGTATCTTAAAAAGGACATAGAGTTATTAGAAAAAGTACAGAGAAGAGCCACCAAATTGGTGAAGGGGATGGAAGGCTACTCCTATGAAGAGAGGCTAAAAAGGTTAGGGCTCTTTAACCTGGAAAAGAGACGGCTGAGGGGAGATATGATAGAGGTCTATAAATTAATGAATGGAGTGGAACGGATAAACGTGGATCAATTGTTTACGCTATCAGAATATAGAAGGACTAGGGGACATGTAATGAAGCTACAGGGTAAACTATTTAAGACAAATAAGAGAAAATATTTCTTCACTCAACGTGTAATCAAACTCTGGAATCTGTTACCGGAGGATGTAGTAAGGGCTGTTAGTATAGCTGGGTTTAAAAAAAGGTTTGGACAAGTTCCTGGAGGAAAGGTCCATAAACCACTATTAAAAAGGGACCCAGGATATCAATGCTTGACCTAGTACAAGCACTGCAGAACCTGTGTCTTTTGGGGAAACTGCTAGGTACCTATGACCTAGATTGGCCACTGTTGGAAACAGGATACTGGGCTTGATGGACCTCGGTCTGACCCAGTATGGCATTTCTTATGTTCTTATGTTCTTATGTTCTTACTAGCGGTCGCGGTGTGGCAATATGAGGCCACTCTCTTCAGGGAAGTTTTCTGTTTTGCCTTTTTTGGGGCATTCCATATGGGGAAGTTTTAGTGGCCAATTCCAAAACATCAGGAATCGTGGATAGTTTGCGATGCAAGCATGTGCGGGTGGACGGAGGGCAGTTAAGGGTGCTTTTGGAAAAGTCCAAAATGGACCAGCAAGGGTGAGGCTTATGCATGGTCCTGCAGGAGATAGGTGGTCCCACGTGCCCGGTGGCTACTATGTGGGGCTACTTAGTCTTTCACCCGCCAGTGGAAGGTGAGCTATTTATCCACAGGGATGCACGGCTGGTGACCCGCTTTCAGGTGTCGGCGATGTTGCGGATGGGGATGCAGCGGTTGGGTGAGGACCCGAGCCTTTTTTTGGCGCATTCTTTTCGCATCGGTACAGTGACTAGTGCCATGGGGGCTGGGCTGTCGGGAGTACAGATCGTTGGCGGTCTAGGGCCTTTCGGGGATATGTGCATTTATGAGGTGGGCATACAGGATGGTCCCAGTGGATATTAACAATATTTTCTTTTGCAGATGGGGGAAGGTGTGTGTGGGGATGTTGGATGCTGGGGCACTCCTTCGTGTTCTGGGCCGGCCAGCGAGCTGAGGTGTGGCCTATCGGGCTAAACTTGGGACTGGATCCAGCGGTGGTGTTGGTTTCATGGCTGGGCGAGCGAGGGCTACAGTGGATGGAGCTGATGCCTTTGCTCCGACACCATGAGCGCTTATGGAAACAGTCGGGGATTCTACTATTGCACATCGGAGGCAACAATTTAGCTTCCTGGACCTTCAAGCAGCTGATTAATGCTGCCAAAAAGGATTTTGATTTCATACTGCGGATGTTTAAGGGGGTTGTTTTGATATGGTCAGATATCATCCTGAGGCCAGCGTGCTGGGGACAGCGGCGTTGGTCATGGGGGCTGACAAAAATTAATAGGCAGATCGGGAGATGGGTATGTGAGCACGGTGGGTATCAGGTGCAGCATGCATTGTGGAAGTAGCTTGTGCGGGATTGTACAGGAGTGATGAGGTACATTTGTCTCCTGTGGGGGTTGATTTGCTCTTGAATGATTGTCAGGAGGCATTGGAGTGGGTGGTTCAGGAGAACGGGTGCAGGTCGCAGCTTGTGTTTGGTGGGGCGGCACAGGTGCCGCAAGGAGCCTGTGCCAGTGACGGGATCCCGGAGGTTTCTGGGGTCCGGAGCCTTAGGCTACTTGGGGCGGGGGTGGGCTGCCTGTGACCTGGATAACCCCTAGTGGATTTTTGCTAATGATATGGTGAAGTTGGGCTGGGGTGGTAGTAACTTTGCAGGTGGTTTGACCGCAGCAGGTGCGGAGGCGAGGTCACCTTGCTAATTGCATGGCGGGTGAGGTGGCGCTTCGCTTGGGTTTGTTTGATGTTGGATGTTACTAAGGTTTAATATGTTAATTGGCAATAAAGCTGTGACCTGTTGTACCCAAGATCAGTGGTGGCGAGTGTTTGTGGGAGTGGGGGAAAGTTGTGGTGAGGGGGGAGGGGTGAAGGCAAAGTGAAGTGGGAGCACCGGATCCCGCTACCTGGTTAGTGGAAGGACACAGGCAGGGTCTCGGCGGCCGCATGTAACCGGGTGCGCGGCCCGGTGCGGGACCCTGCATGCATTGGAAGGAGGAGGAGGGGGGAGCCGTTAGCGTAAGGATGCTTGTGCATCTTTCAAATAGATTGGCTCCACCAGCGGGAACAATCATAACAGGGGCAGGCCATGTGCTCGGGCAGTGGTGGCGCTTGCTGAGCACATGGGGAGAAGGGCTTGGCAGCTGACGTCCCACCCTCCCACCCTATGCATATATGGGGCGGTGGGGTATTGGAGTTGTCTCAGCGTGGGGGGGCGCGGGATCCCAGAGGTTTCCGGGGTCCGTAGCCTTGGGCTACTTGGGGCGGGGGCGGGATGCCCAGGACCCGGATAACCCCTAGCGGATTTTTGCTAATGATATGGTGATGTAAGGCTGGGGTGGTAGTAACTTTGCTGGTGGTTTGACCGCGGCAGGTGCGGAGGCTAATTGCATGGCGGGTGAGGTAGCGCTTCACTTGGGTTTGTTTGATGTTGGATGTTACTAAGGTTTACTATGTTAATTGGCAATAAAGCTGCGACCTGTTGTACCCAACATCAGTGGTGGCGAGTGTTTGTGGGAGTGGGGGGAAGTTGTGGTGAGGGGAGAGGGGTGAAGGCAAAGTGAAGGGGGGGGGCACCGGATCCCACTACCTGGTTAGAAAACTCTTGATATCAACAACCTTATATCAGAAGAAACTGCAGACATAAAGGACAGTTTTCAAAGGGCTTTATGCACTGGCTGCTAGGTGGCCCACAGATAACCAGAACAGTGCAGGGAGGACACTGCCACACCTCTTAAAAACAAAGAAACCTTTTTATTTTGTAAAACCTTCAAAGGTACAGACCCGACTTGGCCAAGTTTTGGCTGTCAGCAATACCAATTAAGATTCAATTGCTTATGTATTCCAATGGCAGTCAGAACATTGTAACAAGAGCCAGTAGCTGAAAGCTCAATAAGCGCTTCTCAGGTATGCCTTCGGCATCTACTGAGAAAATGTATGCATATATATATATTGTCACCCGTGAAGGTCCCCAGAGGCCAGAAGCGTGGGTAATTCACCGGGGCATGTTCTTCAGTAGCTGTGGAGTGTTATAGAAAGGCGTTGCAGTGCCCCCTTGGAGTTGTGGTTCCACAAACTAGCAAAAGAATGTAGTTGCAGTCAAGTGGTAAGGCTTAAAGACAGGACTTTTTATTCCCCTTCCCGGGGTTGGATTTCCAGCACAATGAAACAAAGGAACATAAAGACCATTCGTCTGGTACCAAATTAAAGAAACACTGGAACAAAACTCTGCTTAACTTCAGCTTTGCAATGGACAAAAAGGAAAAGAAAACGGGACTTCCGGTGACGTCAGGGAGCATGGTGGCTGCTCTCTGAGGGAGCTCCGGGGCGCTGGTGAAATACAGCTAAAATACGAGCAACCCTACCCTAATTGAAGAGCACGCAACTAGAGCTTGATACCCCCGATATCAGAGAGGATGTCGGTGAAAAAGCGGTTGTCCGCTTACCGCTTTTCATACGCCGCCGCGGCGGAGCGGGAGGAGGAAGGCCATGCTGACAACATGGCGGACGATGTGGTAGAGAGGTCCGACTCTGATGGGGACTCTGATGGTGGACCTGAATCGATGGGGAGCCTGAAGGAGTGGCTTACAGCTTTCAAAGAGGAGCTGAAGGCTGAGATGGGCTCCTTTAAGAAGGATTTGAAGGAGACGTTGGTCACGCTAACACAGGGCATGAAGGAACTAGGGGCCCGAGTGGAGGTCACGGAGGAGCGATTGGAGCACCAGGAGGAGATGGTAAATGATCTGCGGAGCGGTTGGGCGGAGTTGCGACAAGCCCAGGATGTGCTCAAGGCGAAAACGGAGGACCTAGAAGACAGGTCTCGGAGGAGCAATGTGCGGGTGCGGGGCCTCCCGGAGGAGCAGCACTTTCAGGACTGTGAGGCGACGCTGACGCGGCTGTTTGCCGCTATTTTGCAGGAGGCAGACCCTGAAGGAGAGTGGGAGGGAAAGCCGTTGCCCATGGACAGGGCCCATCGGAGTTTGGGCCCACCTAGGGAGAATAAACCCCGTGACGTGATAGCGTGCATGAGCTCATATAAATTGAAGGAGAAGCTCCTCACCGCGGCGTGGAAGCTCGGCCCGTACAAGTGGGAAGGGGCAAAGATCGAACTATACCATGACCTCTCGGCGGGCACGCTGCAACGGAGGTGGGATCTGAGAGGGGTCACATCGGTGCTGCGTAGAGAAGGCTGGCGTTATAAATGGCTCTACCCATTTGGACTGCTGGTGACGGTAAAGGGCAGCACCCGCCGAATTCAGAGTGCTGATGGAGCCTGGCAGATCCTGCTGGACATGGGAGTGGAAAATATCCCGGAGGCACAAATGAGAAGCCCGCCTAAGGAGCAACATTCCCCTGTGCGTACTGCAGGGATGAAGTGGCAGAGAGTTGAAAGCAAGAGTCGGCGGTTGACAAGGCTCTCTAGAGGCAAAGAACAGGTGTGGGTGGCAGAGGAGAATGGGGACTGAGCAGAGATGATGGACCTGGCCCGGCCAGGAGGACTTTGGAAAGCTATGGACTGGCATGGTGGTAATTCACAGATATACCATGGGACATTTATTGTTTATTAAGTGAATTAGGGTGGAGGAGGAATGGCACTATTATTACATATATGGTTATACATGGAAGGTGCGGGGGGGGCTAGGGCGGGTGGAGGGGGGACATGTATGCTGGGTGTGTGAAGGGGGAGATGGGGTGGAAGGGGTAGGAGGGGGTAACGGAGGGAGGTGGTTAAGGGAAAGGGCGGATGGAGGGAAGGGGGTAGCAGAGGCGGGTACTTGAGGGGAGCTGGGGATGGTAGAAGGGTAGGTAAGGGAAGGGGGGGTAGGTGGGGATGTGGAAGCGCCTGGGGAGCATCACTGGGGGGGTCAGGGTAACTCCGGAGGGAGTGGTAATGCAGGGGGGGGGAGACTGGGTGGGAGGGGGAGGGGGAGTGGGGGGGAGGGAGAGTGGGGGGAGGGGGGAGGGGTGGGGGGAAGTAGACAGCAGGGGGGTGATGGAAATGGAGGGGGAGGGTTCGGGGTGCACGACAGGTCCCTATGGGGAGGATAGGATCTATTAACACCAAAGGGCTAAATAACCCTCGGAAGCGGCAGCAGCTGTATAGAGAGGCCACAAGGCTAGACTGGGAAGTAGTGCTGGTACAGGAGACCCACTTACGGAGGAAAAATGAGGGGCTGATGCGGAATGCGAAATACCCGCAACAGTACTTTGGGGGCATGAGGGGTAAGGAAGCGAGCAAGAAGGGGGGGTGGCGGTTTTGATATGTCGGGATAGTACTTTTAGGGTGCGCAAGGTGGAGAGGGATGAAGAGGGTCGGGTGCTACTTTTGGGCAGGGAATGGCAGGGCGAACAGGTTACTCTGGTCAACATCTATGCCCCAGGATAGCGCGAGCGGTGCTATATCGGAAGAGGGAGGAGGGGGGACTGGGGGTGCCCAACATGCAGGCCTATTACTGGGCTGCCCAGGCTCGCCATGTGATGGATTGGCATGAAGGGGGGGAGAGGAAGAATTATGTGGAGCTGGAGAAGGACAGTGGTGGGGGGGATGTCCCTAGCAGGCCTTCCATGGATGGGGAGGGGGGAAAGGGGGGTGGTGGTGCGGGCTAACCCGTACGTGAGTCATGTGCTACGCGAGTGGGACAAGCTCAGAGGGGGGGCTGGGGAAGGCGGGGGAGTGCGCTTTTCGTTGATGAGGGAACTTTGCCATACGGAGGAGTTCCGCCCTGGGAGGGAAGGGGGGGGGGGATACCGAAGGTGGGCAAGAGAGGGGTTGAAGTGCTTCTATCAGTTTATAGATGGGGGAGAGTGGGTCCCATTTGCGACATTGCAAGAGCTCTACGGGCTGCGCGATGGGGATCGTTTCTATTATGGGCAGGTGGTAAATTTCCTACGGCGGAAATTAGGGAAAGAGGGTCTCGAACGGGATTATACCCCATTGGAGGTGGTTTGGTATGGGAAGAAGACATCCCCGGGGCTAACCTCGGCGCTGTATAAGGCTATTCAGGGGCCCCTGGGGGGGAAGCACAGATACATGCGGGAGTGGAAGGGGGATTTGGGGATAGAGCTAGAGGAGGGGCAATGGAAGAATGTGTTTGACCAGATGAGGTTATTGCCACTGTCAATAGCTATCAGGGAAAATTGGTGCAAGGTGTTCATGCGGTGGTATTATACTCCAGCCCGTCTGCATCGGATGTTTCCTAGGGTGTCCAATATGTGCTGGAGGGAGTGTGAGGAGGTGGGCACGTTCTTTCACATTTGGTGGAAGTGCCTGTGGATACAGCAATACTGGGGGGCGATCCGGGATTGGATAAGGGAGGTGGTGGGCCGGGAGGTGCCGCTAGATCCAAGTGGGTATTTAATGGGGTGGTGGAGCGAAGGGGGGCCGGCCCAAGATAAGAGGCAGGTAATGGCGTGCCTGAGTGCGGCCCATTGCGAGCTGGCCTATCGCTGGAGGCAGCGGGATGCACCGCAGGTGGGGCAGTGTGTGGAGCGCCTCAGACAAGTGTACTTGATGGAAAAACTGACTGCAGCACGAAGGCAAAGAGTGGATAGATTTGAGCAGCAGTGGGACAAGGTGTTGCGTTATCTGCGGAAAGATACCCTGCAATAGAAGGGGTGGGGGGAAGGGGGGGAAAGGAAAAAGGGGGGATAGGGGGGGTATGGGGGGAGGGTAGGGGGGGCTAAGGAGGGTGGGGGGAGGGGGGGAAAGTGGTTGGAGGGAGAGGGGTTGGGAGATAACAGGGATGGGGGACGATGTTAGTCATGGAGGCTGGCGGGTGCAGTGGATGGCCCCTACTTATAAACACACAATTCCACATGGGGGGAGAAGGCTAGTTGTATTGGCCTGGTTCAAGATGGTGGAGACATATTTTGCTCTATTGGGAAAGGGGGAGGGAACACCTTGTGTGCCGGGAGTTACATGGGATAGGATGTGCTGCTGTTCTCTGTTGTAATGGTGGGCATGTGGGGGGGGGGGAAGTTAGTGTAAGTGGACAGTTTTTGGTATGTCTAGTTGGTACACTGAAACAATGTTTGTATGTGTTTTTGTAATGGAATTGTTGTCAATAAAAAGTTAAATACAAAAAAAAAAAAAAAAAGGAAAAGAAAACAGTCTCTTTCAAACCAAATAACTTTCTTCCTGTTTTCTTTAGAAATACTTTTTACAGCACTTCAACACAAAGAAGTGATGGCATCAGACATGGTAAACGTACAGTCCATGCAATTTTCATAAGCAGGTTCTTCGTAGGAATCACACTGCATTTCTTCAACACCGTAGTAAGTTTCCTTTGGACTGAAACTTCCGTTATTGTTACAGAGTTCCTCCCTACAGCTCAGAGAGTTCCCTTCCTCCTCCCGGCTAGAGTGGAATGGGTAATTACCATATTCTCTGTAGTTTCTTTTAGGAGAGCCACACAACTCTTGATAAGTACAGGGCAATTTGTTATACTCTATTCCTCTTCTATTAGGATCAATAAGCCTACCTTCCAGCACTCTCTCTTCAGAGTTTCTCAGCCGAGCAGAGCTTTGCCCGTATGGAAGCCTTTTACTATGTTTCTCTTTCAGCTTTCCTCTTGGCATAAAACTGTCTTCAGGATAGAAGCTCTCTCCCCCTTGGTACCTGATGCTGGGCAGCTTGGCTTTCCTCAACCTGGTTCCAGGACTACCTCCTCTGCTCCCTCCGTAGCAACGTTCCCTGGGATACTGTTCAGCTGTGCACTGCTTTCCAAAGCAGTTCCTCGTGGGTTCAACAGCTCTGTACTTCCCTGGTAGTCTCTCCCTGTTACCAACGGCTCCTAAATTCCCCGGTGCTCTCTCTCTGTCAGCAACGGTTCTTGAATTCCCTGGTGGTCTCCCTTCACTACCTTCCGGTAAGTGATTTTTAACTGTGTATGTCCTGGTGTTTGCTTGGGCTCCACCCCTTCCCAGCTGCCCCTCATTCCCTAATGAGCTATGAGCTAGCTTACTGTTTGGGCGTTCCCTCACACCTCATGAAGCAGCTTGTGTACGTTACCTATAGCAACCTTTGGGCCATGTGCATATCTGAGCTGTCAGTGTTAGCTCTGTTTTGCTCAGAGTTTCCTATCTCCATAGGCTCTGACTGATCTACCCCATGACAGATCCCCCCCCCCTTAAAATATTACGGGCTGCTGACCCTTTCAGACGACACGTAATCTTATCCTGGGTACTGTATCGCTGCTCTACATAGACCATACTGGCAGTGGCTGACCTATCCTTCCATGGCTTTAGGACGTTTAGGTGATAAACCTGTTGGCACCCATTTTCGTTCTCTACCCTATATGAGACAGGCCCCATTTTCTTCACTACTGTGCAAGGCCCTTTCCAATGGGATTCAAACTTAGGTCCCGGGTCTGCTACTTGGACAATTACCCTATCTCCTATAGCCAATTGCCTAGGTCTCGTGCCCCTGTCGTAATAACGCTTTTGCTTCTGTTGACTGGCCTGCAAATTCTCTATTGAGGACTTTGACGTCCTCTCTAAGCGTTCCCTCAGATCTTTTAAGAACTGAGGTACCCCAACCTCTTGCGTGTCTGTCTCCACCCATTGCTTGTGTAGAATATCTAAAATTCCCCTAGGGGATCGGCCAAACATAAGTTCGTATGGGGATGCCTTCAAGGATGCTTGTATGCGTTCCCTACACGCGTACAATACGAATGGGAGTAGAGTGTCCCAGTCAGACATCTCTCCCTTTTTTAAACCCCTTCTAAGCATTTGTTTTATGGACTGGTTCATCCGCTCTACAAGTCCATTTGACTGTGGATGATATGCCGCAGTCCGTATGTGCTTTATGCCGAACGCCTCCCACACCATAGCCAAATGCTTGGATAGAAAATTACTTCCCTGATCGGTAAGTACCTCTCTAGGAAAACCTACCTCGCAAAATAATTTCACAAGCTCTAGGGCTATTATCCTCGCAGAGGTGTTCCCTAATGGAATAGCCCACGGGAATCGGGTAGCATGGTCTACTATTACAAGAATGTACTGAAAACCCCTCGGTGTTCTGATCAGAGGCCCTACAATATCCATTCCTATGCGGTTCATAGGCACTGCTATAGTGGGTGTGGTCACAATCGGTACAGCCTTAGGTTTTAGGGCTGTGACCCTCTGACAGGTGGGACAGGATTCGCAGTACTGCTTGGTCTCTTTGAAGACCCCTGGCCAATAAAAGCAGGCCAATATCTGGTCCAGAGTGCCTTGGATTCCCTTGTGGCTACCTATTGGGTGGTCATGTGCCAAACGTAATACCGTGGCCTTAAACGTCGTTGGCACCACCAACTGTTTTCTTACGGCATTAGTGTATGGGTCAATGCTCTCCCTATATAGAATTTCTTTTTCTATGAAAAACCTGGGCAGTGTAGGTTGGGTTTCCTGGGCTCATTCAAATGTTCTCTTAAGAGCTGGGTCAGCCTGCTGTTCCGCTGGGAACGATGGGAACTTTTGAACTAGTTCTGCAGGCACCCAGGGCAATCCTGCTCTGGCCTCTAACTCGGCCCTCCCTCTGGTCCTATAACGCCTCTCTTGACATTTATTTATTTTATTTATTTATTTATTTAGTATACATTTTGTATACCGCTACTTCCAGCGATCAGCAGCGGTTTGATTACAGATTGGAAATTGTCAAATCATGACAGGAAATTTTTGAGGTATAAACACATTGATTAGACAGGAAAGCACAGCACACAGAGAACTATTTTACAGGGAACATGGGCTATGGAGGGTTAAGTGGCTTGCCCAAGACCACAAGGAGCACCTGTGGGACTAGAAACCCCAGTCCTTCCGGCCCAAGGTTGCTGTCCTCTAGTGGGATTTGAACACCCGACCTTCCAGCCCGAAGTACCTTGCCCCAACCACTAGGCCTCTCCTCCATATTTCTTGGCTTTCTCCTTTTTACCCTACTTAACTGGGGCGTGGATTAAATCGTCGTGTGTAGGAAGAATGCCTAATTCTCCCTCATCCAATTCCTCCTCTTGGGATTCTTCCTCCCCTTCAGGCTTTTCTGTGCTCTCAGATGACATCCTCCCCACCCCTGAAGTTCCGTCTTGGGACCGGGTGGAAACTAGGCCTGTTCTGGTGCTCAAACCTGCTACCAGCCCCTTATAAAAGGGTGGACAATCCCTGCCTAGGATAATGTCTCTGGGCAATGTTGGGATTACGGCTACTTGTACTGCTTGTTCAGTGCCCAACCCACGCACAGACAGCTTCTGCAAGGGATAATATGAAAATGCGCCGTGCACACATTTTATCCGCACCTGGCTCTCTGCTTGACTCGGGGCTGACTGACGGCGCTCCTCAATGGCTTCCCAGAGCTTGCGTGAAACCATGCTCTGGTCAGCCCCCGAGTCAAGTAGTGCCAGTGCCTCTACCCCCTCTACCTGTACATGTAGAAGGAATCCATCTTGAACGGGCTTCTCAGCTCCAGACACGAGGACAGTCCGCTCTGTACAGTCCCTCTGGAAATGTCCCGCTTTCCCGCATGCATAACATTTCCCCTTACATGCAAACAAAACATTATCATTAATATTCTTAACATCCACATTATACATTTTTCCCTTAGGACCCTTTCCCTTTTTAAAATCTGCCATTCCCGCTGCCTTCAATACACCAAGCCCTGAGGTGTCAGCCATCTGCGCCTCAAAATATCTCTCCACCAGACTGGCTGCCTCATCAGTGGTTTGACAGTTTTGTAGGGTAAGGAAAGTTTTCACCTCAGTAGGCACAGCCTGCATAAACTGCTCCAATATGACTGTGTCCACTACTGATTCTAGGGTTCTCCTCTCAGGAGTCAGCCATTTCCATGCTAAATTTTTCAACCTTTGATGCAAGGCTTTAGGGGTCTCCTGAGACTTTATTCTGGCTTCCCTAAACATTCTCCTGTAATGTAATGGAGTCAGCCCTAGTCTGTCCTTGACTGCTCTTTTTATCTCATTATAGTCAGCGGCAAGGGCAGCAGGCATAGCCTTGTAGGCAAAAAGAGCTTCGCCAGTGAGCGATACCGCAAAGCGGGTTGTCCACTGCTCTCTAGGCCACTTCAAAGCTTCCCCTATTCGCTAAAAGGCGTCTATGAAGTCGTCCAAATTATCATGAGGACTCAACTGTCCCAAAGAAAATGCATGACAAGCACTTAGTCCTACCCCTGGAATCATAGAGGGGTTAGCAGTCCCAAGCTCCTGTGGCTTTTTCAGGAGCGCTTCCATAGTGTCCATGAGTGGCTTCTGCTGCTCTCTCATCATGATGACACTCTGCTCCTGAATATGTCGAGCCAATTCGAGCTGCTTGTCCCACTGGACCTGCATCCAGTGCATCATCTCTTTGCCATCCATTCTTTCCGTCTGCGACCCTGTGGAGAAAAGAAAGAGAAAAAAGCCCACCAAGTGCGGCACTTATGTTCTTTCACCCCTTATTCCTCTATGCACAGCAGCGCCCCCTTTCTCACCCAAATCCTCCTACACTTATGCCCTAAGTAAGCTTTACCTTAGCCTTCGTGTAGAGTCAGGCATGCAAGAAAGGTCACCGTGCTCTTCAGCTCCTCCTGGCTGGTCTGCCAGCGAACTTGCTTCTAAGGGTCTCCTGGAACAGCAGCAGTTTCTTTAATAATGTCCTTTTAATTTCAAGGCAAAAATCCTAAAAACTACGCCAGCCTGTCACCTGTGAAGGTCCCCAGAGGCCAGAAGCATGGGTAATTCACCAGGGCATGTTCTTCAGTAGCTGTGGAGTGTTATAGAAAGGCGTTGCAGTGCCCCCTGGGAGTTGTGGTTCCACAAACTAGCAAAAGAATGTAGTTGCAGTCAAGTGGTAAGGCTTAAAGACAGGACTTTTTATTCCCCTTCCCGGGGTTGGATTTCCAGCACAATGAAACAAAGGAACATAAAGACCATTCGTCTGGTACCAAATTAAAGAAACACTGGAACAAAACTCTGCTGCTTAACTTCAGCTTTGCAATGGACAAAAAGGAAAAGAAAACAGTCTCTTTCAAACCAAATAACTTTCTTCCTGTTTTCTTTAGAAATACTTTTTACAGCACTTCAACACAAAGAAGTGATGGCATCAGACATGGTAAACGTACAGTCCATGCAATTTTCATAAGCAGGTTCCTCGTAGGAATCACACTGCATTTCTTCAACACCGTAGTAAGTTTCCTTTGGACTGAAACTTCCGTTATTGTTACAGAGTTCCTCCCTACAGCTCAGAGAGTTCCCTTCCTCCTCCCAGCTAGAGTGGAATGGGTAATTACCATATTCTCTGTAGTTTCTTTTAGGAGAGCCACACAACTCTTGATAAGTACAGGGTAATTCGTTATACTCTATTCCTCTTCTATTAGGATCAATAAGCCTACCTTCCAGCACTCCCTCTTCAGAGTTTCTCAGCCGAGCAGAGCTTTGCCCGTATGGAAGCCTTTTACTATGTTTCTCTTTCAGCTTTCCTCTTGGCATAAAACTATCTTCAGGATAGAAGCTCTCTCCCCCTTGGTACCTGATGCTGGACAGCTTGGCTTTCCTCAGCCTGGTTCCAGGACTACCTCCTCTGCTCCCTCCGTAGCAAGGTTCCCTGGGATACTGTTCAGCTGTGCACTGCTTTCCAAAGCAGTTCCTCGTGGGTTCAACAGCTCTGTACTTCCCTGGTAGTCTCTCCCTGTTACCAACGGCTCCTGAATTCCCCGGTGCTCTCTCTCTGTCAGCAACGGTTCTTGAATTCCCTGGTGGTCTCCCTTCACTACCTTCCGGTAAGTGATTTTTAACTGCGTATGTCCTGGTGTTTGCTTGGGCTCCACCCCTTCCCAGTTGCCCCTCATTCCCTAATGAGCTATGAGCTAGCTTACTGTTTGGGCGTTCCCTCACACCTCGTGAAGCAGCTTCTGTACGTTGCCTATAGCAACCTTGGGCCATGTGCATATCTGAGCTGTCAGTGTTAGCTCTGTTTTGCTCAGAGTTTCCTATCTCCATAGGCTCTGACTGATCTACCCCATGACAATATATATCATGAATATTCATTAGAGACATCCTGAAAACTAGGCTGGATTGTGGTACACCAGAACTGGAGTTGGCCACCCCTGGACAAGATAGTTTGTCATAAGTTACAAAGGTTCATCACTAGAGGGACCCCAAGAGAGCATATGGGAACTCTGAAAGGAATTGAACTAATAGTACTTCTGGAAGATGTAGTCCTTGAAGGTTCTGGTTTCATAGAAAGCAAATTCATGTTGGAGAATGGCAGTCTTGACTTTGTACTTTGTACTTTATATACATCCAAGGGTGTTGAAAGAACTGAAATATGTGATTGCAGACCTGCTATTAGTAATCTGTGAACTATCATTAAAATCATCTGTAATACCTGAAGATTGGAGGATCGCCAATGTAATGCAAATTTTTAAAAAAAGGTTCCAGGGGTGATCCAGGAAACTACAGACCGGTGAGCCTGATGTCAGTACCAGGAAAAATGGTAGAAACCATCATAAAGAACAAAATTACTCAGTATGTAGATTGTCATGGCTTAATGGGAGACAACCAACATGACTTTAGACAAGGAATACTCTTTCTTACTAATCTGTTATGTTTTTTTGAAGGTGTGAATAAACAGGTAGACAAAGGTGAATTGGTTGATACTGAAATATGTGATTGCAGACCTGCTATTAGTAATCTGTGAACTATCATTAAAATCATCTGTAATACCTGAAGATTGGAGGATTGCCAATGTAACGCCAATTTTTAAAAAGGTTTCCAGGAGTGATCTGGGAAACTACAGAATGGTGAGCCTGACGTCAGTAGACCAAGGTTCATCAAGCCCAGTATCCTGTTTCCAACAGTGGCCAATCTAGGTCATACGTACCTAGCAGTTTCCCCAAAAGACACAGGTTCCACAATGCTTGTATTGGGTCTAGCATTGATATCCTGGGTTCCTTTTTAATAATGGTTTAGGGACCTTTCCTCCAGGAACTTTTCTAAACCTTTTTTAAAGCCAGCTACACTAACAGCCTTTACTACATCCTCCGGTAACAAATTCCAGAGTTTGATTACACGTTGAGTGAAAAAATATTTTCTCTTATTAGTCTTAAATAGTTTACCATGTAGCTTCATTGCATGTCCCCTAGTCTTTCTATATTCTGATAACGTAAATAAATTGACCTACGTTTACCCGTTCCACTCCATTCATTAATTTATAGAGCTCTATCATATCTCCCCTCAGCCATCTCTTTCCAGGTTGAAGAGCCCTAACCTTTTTAGCCTCTCTTCATAGGAGTAGCCTTCCATCACCTTTACCATTTTGGTGGCTCTTCTCTGTATCTTTTCTAATAATGCTATATCCTTTTTAAGATATGGCGACCAGAATTGCACACAATATTCAAGGTGCGGCCACACCATGGAACAATACAGAGGCATAATACCATAATACCCTTTGTTTTATTTTCCATTCCTTTCCTTATGATTCTATTTGCTCTCTTGGTCGCCACTGCACACTGGGTGGAGGGTTTTAACATGTTATCCACGATGATGCCTAAATCTTTTTCCAGGGTGGTGGTTCCCAATGTGGAACATTTCATTGTGTAACCATAGTTTGGGTTGTTCTTTCCTAGGTGCATAACTTTGCACTTGTCCACATTAAATTTCATCTGACATTTGGATGCCCAGTCTTCCAATTTATCAAGATCCTCTTGCAATTTTCCACAATCCTCTTGGTTTTTAACAACTTTAAATAGTTTTGTGTCATCTGCAAATTTGATAACCTCACTCGTTATTCCCTTTTTCAGGTCATTTATAAGGTGTAATTAGTTTTCCCCGGTTCTCCCAAGTTCAAACCCTGTTCTCTGTAAACTCAATGTGATTACGCATTGTAGTATGTTTCTGTTCATTGTGAACCACACTGATTTTAATAGCGCGGTATATAAGAAATGTAAATAAAAAAAAAAAAATAAATAAATAAATAAATTTATGAATATTTCAAAAAGCAGCGGACACAGCACAGATCCCTGGGGTACTCCACTATTCACCTTTTTCCATTGGGAATATTGGCCATTTAGCCCTACCCTCTGCTTTCTATCTTTTAACCAGTTCCTTATCCACAATAGTACACTGCCTCCTATCCCATGACTCCTTAGTTTTGCCAAAAGAATCTGATGAGGGACTTTGTCAAAGGCTTTCTGAAAGTCCAGATACACTATATCAACCGACTCCCTTTTGTCTACCTGTTTATTCACACCTTCAAAAAAACATAACAGATTAGTAAGCCAAGATCTTCCTTGTCTAAAGCCATGTTGGCTGTCTCCCATTAGGCCATTACTATCTACATTCTGAGTAATTTTTTTCTTTATGATGGTTTTTACCATTTTTCCAGGTACTGACGTCAGGCTTACCAGTCTGTAGTTTCCCAAATCACCCCTGGAACCCTTTTTAAAAATTGGGGTTACATTGGTGATCCTCCAATCTTCAGGTATTAAATATGATTCTAATGATAGTTCACAGATTACTAATAGCAGGTCTGCAATCACATATTTCAGTTCTTTCAACACCCTTGGATGTATACCATCTGGTCCAGGTGATTTGCTACTTTTCAGTTTATCAAATAGTTGTACTGTAATACATCTTCCCAGTGTAGCGATATTTCTTTCAATTCTTCTGCAGTATCACCTTTAAATACCACTTTAGTCATGGGTAACATCCCTACAACTTCCTCAGTAAAGACCGAAGGAAAGAATTCATTCAGTCTCTCCGCTATAGCCTTGTCCCCTCTTACTGCCCCTTTTACCCCTCTATCATCTAATGGTCCAACTGACTCTCACAGGTTTTTTGCTACGAATTTACATGAAAAAGTCTTTATTATGCATTTTTGCTTCCATAGCAGGTTTCTTCTCAAATTCTCTCTTTGCCTGCCTTATCAATACCTTGCATTTAACTTGCCAGTGTTTGTGCTGTTTCCAGTTTTTGTCATTTGGCTCTTTTTTTCCATTTCCTGAAAGATGCTTTTTTGGCAACAACAGCCTCTCTGACCTCACCTTTAAATCATGCTGGCAGGTTTTTTGGATGTCCTTCCACTTTTCTTAAAGCATGGAATACAGCTGGTCTGGGCTTCCAAGATAGTATTTTTCAACAACTCCCAAGCTTTATGTGAGTCGTTAACCTTTGCAACTGCTCCTTTTAGTTTTTTCTTAACTATTTTCCTCATTTTATCATAGTCTCCGTTTCGAAAGTTAAAAGGTAGTACTGTGGATTTCCTTACCATTCCTCCTCCACTAATTAAAACAAAGGCAATCATACTATGATCACTATTGCCAAGTGGCCCCAACACCAATATCTCTTGCACCAGATCTGGTGTTCTACTAAGGACTAGGTCCAATATGGCTTCCCCTCTGGTCAGTTCATGAACCAGCTGCTCCAAAGAGCAGTCATTTATTTCATCTAGGAACTTTATCTCCCTAACATGTCCTGCTGTGACACTGACCCATTCGATACCAGGGTAATTGAAATCACCCATTATTATTACTGTGCTATAACATTTGTTAGCTTCCTTGATTCCTATGAGCATTTCATCATCCATTTGTTCATTCTGGCCAGGTGGTCGATAGTACACCCCCAATGCTATCACTTTCCTCTTCTTACATGGAATTTCAATCCATAGAGATTCTACAGCAAATTTTGTTTCCTGTAAAACTTTAATCCTTTCTGACTCAATGCCCTCTCTAACATAGAGCACAACCCCTCCACCAATTTGATCAGCTCTATCATTACGATGTAGTTTGTACCAGATATCACAGTGTCCGACTGGTTGTCCTCCTTCCACCATATCTCTGAGATTCCAATCATATCTAGCCTCTCATTTAGTGCTATATATTCTAACTCTCCCATCTTATTTTTTAGACTTCTAGCATTTGCATATAAGCATTTTAGAGACTGTATTTTATTCATATTAATCTGGCTATTGGTAGGCATGGGTAATTTGGAATCTTTAAGCTCTGTCTGCACCATACTCAAGGGCATTTGGGCTACTTTACTGCTTTTTGGAACCTCTCTGCTTTTGTTAGTATCCTTCAAGGATACATTCTTCCGAACCATGCTCTCTTGGGCGACTGTCGGATTTCCCCTATTATCTTTGGTGTGGCCCTTCGACAGGGCACGGAGGCAGCCTTACTCGCGATAATGTCAAACAAGACCAAAGGCCTGCGACGTAAACATCCATCTCGGCACACTTTGACCCAATGAGATTGAAACGCCAGCAGCAAGAACAACACAAAGATCAAAAGACTTAAGCTGCTCAACTATCAAGATAATCACCCTAAGCACAAGCATGACTCCAACGCATTACCTGCCCATATGCCTCCTCCTCACCCTCTTCTCTCCCTATCACACACCCTCCCACTACATAACCGCAAACACCTTGTAGCCATCACCACCACCACAGATATATACCTCCCCTCCAAGAAAAATTGCAGAACACACACAAAAAAAAACAGCTAAAAAGGTCCTACAAAAGATAAGGCAGACACCCACCCTCACTCACACAAGACACCCAGAACTTCAAACATGCCTCTGCCCATCTCCATAGAACTCATTAATGCCAGGTCAATAAGAAACAAGATCAACACCCTAGCAGACCAAATTGAAGCTCAGCAACCTGACATTCTTTGCATCACAGAAACTTGGCTTACCCCCACCAACAATGTAATCCTCAATCAGTTAGTACCCCCCACTCAGTCAGCCTTCAACTGTCCACGCACTCACCGGAAAGTAGGAACATTGATTATCGCAAGGAACAGCCTAAAGCTCAAATTCCAAGCCACCACAAAAACAAGTCAATGCAACACAATCATCATTGAGAACAGGCAACTAGCCCTGTGCCTCACCTATAGAGCTCCTCATGCTCCCCCCGATGAACTATCCTCCATACTAGAATCGGTCTGTGCAGTCAACACCAGCCACAAACCTCTGCTGTTACTTGGAGACTTTGACCTCAAATCTGCCACGATCAAGGATGCAGAAACCTTTCTGACAGCGATGGACTCCCTACAATACACGCAACTGCTGGAAGACTGGTCTAATGCTTGGCAACTACGATTTAATGTGAAAAAGTGCAGTGTCATGCACTTGGGTAGCAGAAATCCTAGGGAAAAGTACACAATAGGGGGTGAGAGGTTGGTATGCACGGTTCAGGAGAAAGACCTTGGTGTGATTATCTCTGATGATCTCAAGGTGGCAAAACAGTGCGACAAGGCGGTGGCAAAAGCCAGGAGGATGTTGGGCTGCATACAAAGAGGGATTACCAGCAGAAAGGAAGAGGTACTTATGCCACTGTACAAGTCACTGGTAAGGCCTCACTTGGAATACTGTGTTCAGTTTTGGAGGCCATATCTTGCAAAAGATGTAAAAAGACTGGAAACTGTTCAGAGAAAGGCGACCAAAATGATTTGGAGCCTGCGTCAGAAGCCTTATGAGAAGAGACTTGAAGACCTAAATATGTACACTTTGGAGGAGAGGAGGGACAGGAGAGATATGATTCAGACCTTTAAATACTTAAAGAGAAATGATGAACAAATAAACCTCTTCCAAAGACAGGGAAGCTGTAAAACTAGAGGGCATAACATGAAGCTGCAAGGTGGTAAATTGAAAGGCAATGTCAGGAAATATTTCTTCACTGAAAGGGTGGTGGATGCTTGGAATGCCCTCCCGATGGAAGTGGTGAGGGCAAACACGGTGATGGAATTCAAAACGGCATGGGACAAACACAGTGGATCCCTTTACAGCAACAGGATAAAAGCAAAATAAACGGTACCATCTAACTTCTGAACTATCTAGCGTCTGAACAAATAAGGGTGTCCTACATGGAGTGGTGGGTTCACCCCTAAACAGAAACAAAAACATGGGGAGGGGTGGCCTGCACAGAGCGACAGCTGCACCTACTCTTGTCATCTTGCTGGGCAGACTAGATGGACCATGCTGGTCTTTATCTGCCGTCACTTACTATGTTACTATGTTACTATGTAACTGATCAAAGCCCCCACCCACCGACACGGATCATCACCAGATCTCATCTTTGCTCCCAACTACCTACTAGACAGAGACAGCATCACAAGGCCCTCAATCACACCAGTGCCCTGGTTGGACCATCATATAATAGAAATAAATTGAGCTACAAGTGACAGACCATAATAGCCAGTAAGACAAGCCACCCTCATATAGAAGATTCAAAAACATCGACAAGGACCAATTCCTCCAGGACACCCTACCCCACCTGATCACAAAAACAGATGATATGGATGAACAAACTGACAACTGGAACAGCACCATCACATCCGCTGCCAAAGCCACTGAGTGCAAGACCTACAAAGCTCACCGCGCCAAAAGCCGTAACACCCCCTGGTACTCAAAGGAAATCCGAAACGCAAAGAGAGATCTAAGAAAACTCCACACAGGAACTATACCAATCCAAACAAAAAGAATACAATAACCTCATCAACCAAAAGAAAAGAGAATACTACACAAACCTGATTCTCAAATCTGCCAATAAACCTAGAAAACTCTTTGAAATTGTGAAAACCCTCACCAATGAACCTAATCTGTAAAAATCTGAACAAATAGATCCACAGACCTTTGCAGACTACCTCCAAGAAAAATTCACTGCATCACATCAACCGACTATGAGCACCACTGCCAAAGCAACACCACCCAAAAAAATCTGAGACAAGTTCAGAACCCTATCTACAGACCAGATCTCACACATCATCACCTCACTCAACATCAGCACTGCCCCAACAGACCCATGCTCAGTGGTCTGGATCAAAGCGATAAAGGGGGACTTCATCCACACCATCCACAACATGGTACACAACTCTCTGACCCAAGGTACCATGCCAAACCCTCTAAAGCTAGTGACTATATGACCAATCCTGAAAAAATCCCCACTAAACAAGAACAATCCAGCCACCTACAGGCCCATCTCAAGCCTCCTGCTACTAGCGAAGATTATCGAAAAGGTGGTTCAACACCAACTTCAAGATCACATTGACAACCATGTCCCGCTGGACCCAAATCAACATGGCTTCCAAGCAAACCATGGTGTCAAAACACTACTGACATACCTCTTTTATAATCTGATCCAAACCATCAACAACATCAAGAAAGGCATCTTCATGATCTTCATAGGCATCTCATCAGCCTTTGACACTGTGGACCACAACACACTTCTGTCAAGACTATAGGACATTGGCCTACATGGCACCACCTTGAAGTGGTTCACCTCATACCTCACAGACAGACAGACAGCTCCAAGTCAAAAGTGGCACTGTCACCTCCCAACCACTAAGAATCAATCAGGGCATACCAGAAGGATCCTCCCTCTCTGCGCTATTATTTAACCTCTACATTCAACCGATCTGCAATATCATTAAGTACCACAAGATACAATACACTATCTACGCAGACGACATCATGATATTCACCCCAATCAATCTCGACAGCCCGGACTACACCAAAATAGCAGACTGTATTCAACAAATGACAAGCTGGCTACCAGAAAACAACCTTACCATAAACTGCAGTACAAAAAAACAGAAGCACTACTCATCACCCGAAATGCCGCCTTCACCCCACCTCCCAACATCAAACTGAACTACATCACAATACCGAAAAAACTGAAGTAAAGTACCTCAGAGTGACTCTCGACAAAGACCTAAACTTAGAATCACACATCAGCAGAACCACCAAAAACACATACCTCAAAATGAGAACCATCCGACGCCTCAAGCCAATTCTCTCACAGGATCACTTCTGCACCATTTGTCAAGCCCTAATCACACCCATCTTAGATGTCTGCAACCCAATCTACCTTGGACTCACAAAGCAAACACTCCGACCCCTGAAGATGGCATAAAACATGGCCGCCTGCATAATAACTGGATCTTCAAGGCACAATCACATCACCCCCATTCTCAAGCACCTCCACTGGCTCCCAATCAGCTCCAGTATCAGATATAAGGCAATAACATCTTTAAAAACATAAACTCTCAGCAAACAGTCTGCAACCCCTCATCAGATCTGACACAAGCACCAGACCAAGGAGGAGAGGCATCTCAGACTCCATCAATACCCCCAAAGCATTCCCCAAAGTAAGGCAAGACACCTCAAGAAGAGCACTATCCCTAGCTGCACCCACTCTCTGGAACTCCCTCCCGGATGACCTACGATCAACTAAGGACCTCAAGGACTTCAGGAAGCAGCTCAAAACTATGCTCGTCATTGAACACTATAATGGCATTACATAAGCTGACCATTGGCCCCACGGGATACCTACAAACACCATCTGACCCCTCCGTACCCCCTACCTTCCCTGTAGATAATCCCTTGTACATAGCACACTCTGTAAATAGTTCATCATGAAATCATCACCACCCACACACAAATACTCACCCGTACTAGCACTGCATGCCTACACCCACTGACATTGTACTTTGATTAGGTTGAAGTGTAAACCGCTTTGATTTCAGGACAAAGCGGTATATAAATCCTTATAAATAAATAAATAAATCTAGTTTAAAAGCTGCTCTATCTCCTTTTTAAAGGTTAATGCCAGCAGCCTGGTTCCATCCCGGTTAAGGTGAAACTCATCCCTTTGAAAGAACCCCTTCTTTCCCTAGAATGTTCCCCAGTTTCTAACAAATCCAAAACCCTCATCCCTGCACCATCGTCTTATCCATGCATTGAGACTCTGGAGCTCTGCCTGCCTTTTGGGTCCTGCATGCTCAACAGGAAGCATTTCGGAGAACGCTACCCTGGAAGTTCTGGATTTCAACTTCTTACCTAAAAGCCTAAATTTAGCCTCCAGAACCTCCCTACCACATTTCCCTATGTCATTGGTACCAACATGTACCAAGACAGCAGACTCCTCCCCAGCACTATCTAAGACCTTATCTAAGTGGCGCGTGAGGTCCGCTGCCTTTGCACCAGGCAGGCATGTTACCAGGCGATCCTCACGTCCACCAGCTACCCATCTATCTACATGCCTAATGATTGAATCACCAACTATAACGGCTGTACTAAACCTTCCCTCATGGGCACATGGCCCTGGAGAAACTTCCTCAGTGTGAAAGGGTTTTACATCACCTGGAGGACAGGTCCTAGTTACAGGATCACTTCCTCCAACACCAGGGTGATGCTCTCCTGTAACGTGACCTCTCTCCTCCATGGCAACAGGAATGCTTCCAGACTGGAGGTGGGACTTCAGGACTATATCCCTGTAGGTCTTGTCTATGTACCTATCTGTCTTTCTTATGTCTTTCAAGTCTGCTACTCTAGCCTCTATAGAACGGACTCATTCCCTGAGAGCAAAGAGCTCTTTGCACCAACTGGGAGAAAATCATACATGTGACACTCAATGCAAAAGACTAGAAAGCCTCCATCTCACTGCTGGACTGCTGTCTGCATCTTAGTTTTAAGCTTGTGTTTAGATCTTTTTTTTTTTTTTTTTTTATTGTGATTTAAATTTTTATTAACAACCATAGCATATACATTTCAATCTGACCCACAGCGACAATCCGCCAAGTCCGCCGCAGGCTACACAACAGCTAACAAATATATTATGCACACTACCAAATATATAAAACTAGTACTGGTTGCCTCTTCCACCCTGTCCTCCCTCCCCCCCCCCACCCGTGTGCTCAAGCAAAACTATATAAATGAAGTTGGGCATGCCCCACAGTGAATCACCAAGATGACCACCATAACATTAATGATAAATCTCATTAACAAGTCATTCTCATCCCGACATTCCCCCCCCAATTATTCAGAACACCCTCCCTATTTCCAGCCCTCGTCACGCAACCACTTCCAGACCCCTGCCCACCGCTTCCCCACTTGCTCCCCTCTCCCCCCCTCTCCCCCGTCAATTTATACATGGCATAAAGATGCGACACTCTGCGTGCGAAACTCACTATGGATGGCAAAATCGGCCTATTCCAATACCATGCAATTTCGCACCGTGCCGCTGTTACACAATACCAGATGATTCTCCAATCCCCCTCCCACCGCCCGTCTGGTCTGTGCAGGAGACACATCTCAGGTCCAAGCACGATAGGCATACCCACTATTTTGTTAATATTCTCCGCTATTATACTCCAGTATTCCCTAACAACTGGGCACGTCCACCACATATGCATCCAGGATCCTCTTTCTCCACACCCTCTCCAACATTCATCCGTCTGCAGCACCCCAGCCTTACACAATCGCTCCGGTGTGAGATACCAACGACTCAGCACCTTAAAGCCATTCTCTCGCAAAGATGTGGCAATTGAAAATCTAGCGATGCCTATTGCAACGGCCTCCCACTCCTCCACCGCCCACTGCACCCCTAAATCCTTTTCCCACGCTTCCATATATTTCAACTTACCTTCCCCCCTTGCAGTCAGACCTCTGTAGATCCTAGAAAGCATCCCCTGACGTCCCATGGATCCTAGACATGCCCCTTCAAACCACTCCCCTGCCCCCCTGCCCCCCTGCTCCCTCCCCTTTTGACGCACCACCGAGCAGATCTGCCTATAGGCAAACCTATCCGACTCCCCCAGCCGGTAGAGGTCTCGCACTCCCTCAAAGCCCCTACACTGTGTCCCCACCACTATCTGTGACACCTGAGTCAAGCCGTGCTCCGCCCACTTACGAAGCACTGGCGCCCCGGGTCCCGTACTCTCCGCACAACAGGCCTGCAGGGACATGGTAGTCGACCACCGTTTATCTCCCACCAACCGCTTCCTATACTGTTGCCACACCTGCAATGTATGCCCCACTAGGGGATTCCTCCCCTTCTCCCCCTTCCCCTCCCAAATGACGCGTTCTAATTCGCCCAACCTATAGCCGTCCACCTCCATCTGCACCCACTGCTTATGTGGCTCCCGCAGCCACGCGTACACCGCTCTCAGCTGCGCTGCCGCATAATACAAACGAAAGTTCGGGACCCCCATCCCCCCCTCCCCTACCGACACTTGCATCGTTCTTGCCGCCACCCATGGCCTCCTCCCCCCCCAGACGAAACGCTCCACCTGCTGCTGGATCCAACTCAGCACTCTCCGGGGGACCTGGACAGGCAATACTTGAAAAAGGAACAGAAACTGGGGAAGCAGCATCATTTTCACCGACGCCATTCGCCCAAACCACGAATAATACCCCCTGCTCCAGCTCTGTAAACGTCCCTCTACCTGCCCCACTAATTTCTTATAATTTAAAGCATACAAGTCCTCCAAGGTTCTCCCCAGTTGCACCCCTAGATAGCGAAGCGAGGTCTTCGCCCATTTGAAGGGAAAAGTCTGCTGCCAGTCCCGAGACTCGTCTTTCTCCCCCACTATACTCAAGATCTCCGATTTCCCCCAATTAATCCGAAAGCCCGCCCTCTCGCCATATTCTTGGATTTCCCCCATCACTGCTTTCAGGGACTCTCTAGGTTTTGTGATGGTCAAGAGTATGTCGTCCGCAAAAAGGGACACTTTACATTCCTGACGTCCCACCCTGACCCCTGCAATGTCTAAGCTACTCCGCACCCTTGCCGCTAAAGGTTCGAGGGAGAGCGCAAATAATAAGGGGGAAAAGGGGACACCCCTGCCTAGTCCCTCGTTCCAGCGGAAAAAACTCCGAGTATCCCCCATTCACTCGGACACATGCAGTCGGCCTGGCATATAACGCCCTTATCCACTGCACAAAACCAGGCCCAAACCCCTGGAGGTCCAGTACCGAATACAAAAATGTCCAGGACACTTGGTCAAAGGCCTTCTCGGCATCCAATGAGACCAACAAGGTCTCTGTCCCCTTCTGTTGTGCCGTCCACATCACATTTAGCACTTTCCGGATGTGGTCTGCCACTTGCCGGCCCGGCACAAACCCCGCTTGATCTGCATGCACCAATCTCCCTAGCAGTCTGTTGAGCCGCGTCGCTAATACCTTTGCTAATAACTTTGCATCAATATTTAACAACGAGATTGGTCGATAGGACGCACACTCTTGAGGGTCCTTCCCGTCTTTATGAATGAGAGTGATGCCTGCCCAGCCCATCATCTCTGGCAGGGGGTCCCCCCGTCTTGGCCCATTAAAAACCCTGGTCAGCGGGTTCAGCAGGAGGCCCCCAAATTGTTTATAAAATTTTGCCGTTAGGCCATCGAGCCCCGGGGCCTTGCCGGCCTTCAAAGCCTTAATGGCCTGTGAGACCTCTTCGGTTTGTATGTCCTTATCCAGTCCCTCCTGCTCCTCCCCCGTCAAGGTCGGGATCCCCGCTCCCCGCACATACTCCCGAATATCCTCCCCTGTCCTCGCTTCGCGTGCCGCATACAAGGAGCTATAGAAGGACACAAATTCTTCCCTGATGCGCTGATCCTCCCGCACCACCACCCCCTTACTCTTAATCTGTGAAATCCGATTCCACTCCTTCCGCTTTTTCAACTGTCTCGCTAGGTATTTCCCGGCTTTGTTCCCCCCTTCAAAGAACCTCTGTTTCAATAACTGCAGACGGAACTGTATCTTCTCCGCCTCCAGGGCATTCACCTTGGCCCGGAGTTCCAAGACCGCCCCCCGAAGCTGGCCACTGCCCCCCTGCCCATCCCTTTCCTCCATCTCCCGCAGTTGCCGGCGCAACTTCTCCTCCCGTTCGGCCCGTTCCCGTTTTATCCGTGCACCCCACTTTATGAGCACCCCCCGAACGACAGCCTTAAATGTATCCCATACTACTCCCTCCGTTACCTCCCCGCCACCGTTCTGTTCGAAGTACTCCGGAATTAAGCATTCAATCTCTTTCACCACCCTGTCATCTTCCAGCAAACTCTCATTCAATTTCCAAAATTGCCGTCCCTTATCCTCCCTGGCCACACACACTCGTACCACCACTGGAGCATGATCTGACCATGTGATTGGTTCGATCTCGCCCCCCTTGACCCTCCCTGCTATCTCCTTCCCCACCCATATTGCATCTAAGCGGGAGTAGGTGCCATGGGCCGCAGAATAATAAGAAAACTGCCGCCGTCCCGGGTTTAATAACCACCACGCGTCAATCAGGCCGTTCTCCTGCACAAACCTATGATAGCCCTGCCTATCCTTTCTCCTCCCCTCCCTCCGTCCCGTCGTGTCTCTCCCCACCTCCCAGACCATATTGAAGTCCCCGCCACAAATCATCACGCCCTCCCCCATCACCGCCACCTGCTCACTCAGGTCCCTCCAGAACTCAGTTTGTGTGCCCGTAGGTGCATACACATTTACCACACAAAACCACTCCTCCCCCTGCTTCACCCTCAGCAAGAGATACCTACCCCCCTTATCCCGGGAGATCACTTGAACTTCCGTTGGTGCTTCCCCTCTAATGAATACCACCACAACCCCGCCTTTCTTTTTCTCTTTAAGATTAGAGGCAAACACACGATGTTTATACCCATGGGGTTGGACCAATGCCTCGTGCTTTTTCTGTAGATGCGTCTCCTGCAGCATTACAATATCCGCTTTATGCCTAGCTAATTCCTTGTACAATTTCTGTCTTTTTATTGGTGAATTTAAACCTTTAACATTCAACGTTAAAATTTTCAACTCCCCTCCTTCCCCCAGGCCCCCTCCTCGCACCTTTAAACCCAGCCTCCCGCCCCTCCCTCCCTGACCACCCCCCTCCCCCTTCCCCCCTAACCCCCTCCCCCCTTCCCCCCCTCCCCCCTCTCCTCCCTTCCCCCCCTCCCCCCTCTCCCCCCGTCATGACTCTCTTTTGCAGAGATCCGACTTCCATTTCAGTGACCCTCACCTCCTCCCCACCTGTTCTACCCCCTCAGCCCCCTACCCCTCCACTTCCCCACCTAAACCCCATTCCCGCCAAGACCCCCTTCACCCCTTACCCCCGCCTCACCACTCCCCGCATTGTATCTCTTCCCTCCTTCCACAACCCCCCCTCTCCTCCCCCCCTATTTCCCCCCAATCTATTATGCAGCCCGGCCCCCCAACCCGCTAAGAATACTCATTCAACAATACCAGTCCTTTAATGAGCTACCATCACTCAGCCAGTCGCTGGTTCTGACACTGGACTCTGGTGATTGTCCTTGGCCATCCTGGCCAATCTCCGACCGCTCGCTCTCTGCCATTTCAGGTTCTCCGATCTTCCGGGCCTGGAGTCTTGGCTCTGTGTAGCAGGCGTGTCGTCTGCCATCGCCGGTAGTTGCTCCGCGCCAAGTTCCCGCAAAACTTTCCAAGCCTCCGCACTGGATCTCGCCACTCTTGATCGACCTTTCACTGTGATAAGTAATCCAAATGGGAAAAGCCACTTGTATCTTAGCTCGGCTCTTCGGAGATACGCTGTAACTTCTCGGATCTCTCTCCTACGCTGCAGCGTTCCCTGGGACAGGTCTTGGTATAATTCCACCTTGTGCCCCTCCCAGTGGAAGCTTTTCAATTTGCGATTAGCCCCCAGCAGGAGTTCCTTGCTTTTAAAGGAGCTGAGGCATACAACTATATCTCTTGGCTTGTTATCTCGAATGGGCCCCAGACCTCTGTGCGCCCGCTCTATTCCAGGGCGAGGACAGTCACCGACCGCCCCCTGGCCCGCCGCCACCAGGAGATCTCTGAAGACCTTCTGGACCACCTCCTCACAGTCCTTATACTTAAGTTCTTCCGGCACCCCTCGCACCCGGAGGTTGCATCTTCGTGAGCGGTCTTCCAGGTCTTCTGTTTTGGCCTTGAGCACCTCCTGCGCCAACTGTAGCTCTTCCCAGCCTTTCTGAACCTGCGTCAGGGACATTCCTTGGCTGTCCAACTTGGCTTCCGCCTCTTCAACGCGGTCCTCCAGATCCACTATATCCTGGCGCATGGTCTGCACTGCCTCCATGATCTCCTTTTTTACCCCGCACATCTCCATCTTTAACTCCTCCTTCAACTCGAGGAGCCATTGTTTAATTTGCTCCACTGCTGTTAGGCACTCTTCTCCGCCGTCACTCCCTGCCGGGCTCTGTGGGCCCTCTGGGACCGCCTTGCTTGCTTTCTCCCCTTCTTTCCCACCTTTGGAGGCTGCATACGGGGAGCGAAACTCGGCCAGCTTCTTTTTCACCAAGCTTTCTCTTTTACTGGCTTTCTCCATTGTGAGTCAGTGCCCCCCCTCTGCTGCTGGGGATACGACCCTGCACTCCGGGCTCACCGCCCCCTCTCCTCTTCACAGCCTTTACACTAAATAGGCCGCACTCCCAGGCTCTCTCCACCTCTATTCTAGCCCTTGGTAAGGCTTGGGCCTTAGCGACTCACTGCTGTCGTCTGTGTTCCCGTCGTTCCCCGCCCTCTGTTGCAGGCACGGGAAGGTGATATGCCTGTCTTAGTGCTGCACCAGCCACGTGTTGGGCCTATCGCGGTCCCCTCTTCTGCCAGTCACAGCGTGTTTCAGAGCGCCTCTTTTTGCAGCCGCGCTGTGCTTTTGATGTGTCCGCGCTTGATCGTGCTGCTTGTGGGCCCGGAAGCACCACGTGCTCACCTCCTTCTCCCCGCCGCCGCTGGTGTAGGAGCGCCCGGGTGACTGGGCGGCTGTGCCCGCTCGCTTCTTGCCGCTGCGCTTCACCTCTCCACCTCCGCTGGGGTAAGTTGGGGTCCCCCCTGCTCGTACTCACGCTCCTCACTGCCCCTTCAATGCCCGTAGGGGCTATTTCGCCATGAATTAGTCTGCTGGTGGCGGAGCTCCCACACTACGCCGCCATTCAGGTGGGTGACGTCACCGGAAGCCGTGTTTAGATCTTTAAGTTCCTTACTTACTAAGGGTTGCTGTGTATGCTTATACCAATAAAAGTATATCTAATACGTTTAATATACCTTGTTCACCTGAAGCTTAATTAATCTCAGGTCTTTAATGTATGACTGATTTGGATAAAGAGCTGCACCTGAGAGCAGCTCCTTTCCTTTAATATGTGTAAGTACCTATAAAGCTACGATTATCCCGGGGGGGGGGGGGGTTGGGGAGGGAGGGAAATAAGACTTATTAAAAGAGGGATGCTTCACAGTACCCTGTACTGTGCTTCTAAGGTAAGCTGTGACCAATTTTCTGGGTGATTAACAGTTCTTGCTTGGATAGAAGGAGACTTTCAAAATGGCCTTTTGACCTGCCACCTGGGTTTAACACATTTAAAAAGTTTCACAGGTCTTTTGCCCCTAGGTAGAAGACCTCTTTGTAAAGATCTCTAGAAGACTTTATTTCTTGCTCAATGAATACTGACACTGTTTTGCCTTTTATGCTAAGTTATAGTCTGATTTGATTTAAATTAAAGCTCTTTGCTGCTGCTAGGCTCTGACCTAGTATGGAATTTAAACTAGAATCTCTCTGCTGGGTTCTAAATTTAACCAGAAAGCTCTCTTCTGTGTTTTAAATTTAAACTTAAACTGCTGCTACTAGGCCCTGACTGATTTAACAAATACACTGGGTTCACAGGTTTAATCAGCTTTAATCCAAAGAATTCCCTTCAGAAAAATCCCCAGAAGTATATACTCACTTTTGCAGATCTCTCTCCAGAAGTAGCAGTCCCCTTTTGTAGTCCTTCAAGACTGAGGATCACAGAACTCTGGATGGACTATTTATGCCTGTGCTTCTGAGGTAATTAATAAGCTGTGACCAACTTCCTGGGTGATTAACAGTCCTTGCTTGGATAGAAGGAGTCTTTCAAAATGGACATTTCACCTGCCACCTGGTGTTAACACCTATTGAAAAGGTTTCACAGGTCTCTTGCCCCCTAGGTAGAAGGCCTCTTTGTAAAGGTCTATAGAAGACTTTATTTATTGTTCAAAGAATATTGACTCTGTTTTGGCTTTTATGGGGTATGTTTACTAAACCGTCTTAATGTGCGCTCTGCCACGTTATCACGCGATAAGGTACCTTATCGCGCAATAATGGCGCTTTATCGGGTGCAGAGGTATCTTAGCGTGCGATAACGCGCGCAGCAGCGCAAATGAGCGCTGAGGGTGGAGAAATGCTCCCGGAGGGCGGAGTAAGGCTCCCCAAGTGTGGAGAGAGAGGGTCTATAGGTAGAGAGTGGGAGGGGAGAGGCTCCCTGCACACTAACACTGTGAAATTCGAGGCTGAAAACTAACGCCAGTGAAACCCTGGCGTTAGAGCTGATTTAAAGGGAAAAGAAACAATTTCCATCAGCAATGTACAGCAAAACCAGGGAAACCTACAAAAAGTGATAAGTGTGATAGATGTGTACAGAGTAAAAGGGCAAATAAACAGTGAAAATGACCAGCAGAAAATGTAATAAAAACATAACCACGCTGACCAGTAGTGATGTTAATGGGAAACATCAAAAAACACTCCCGAGACAGCTCCAAAAAAAAAGATATGAAGTTTGGAAGGGTCTATGCTCCGTCCCCATACAAGGTGAATGAGCCCACAGTGAAATTGCACTGAGCATTGTTTTCCCTCTCCATTGGGCAGATTTCCTATGGCATGCACATGTTCCGCAACAGCAGGGCAGGCATGTTGGAATGGGCAACTGGATAGATGCTTGAAAAGGGAACACAGAGGGCTGCAGGTGGCACATGCTGTGGTGCAGCTGGGCCACAGGGCAGACTAGGGTGATGCCTAGGTGGCCCATAGGAATGCTGAAACAGTAGTGCAGCCAGACAGCAACTGATGAGGGCCCAACATGGGCATGAGTGTGCTTCCCACAGTGTCACAGGGGATAGTACCCAGCAGGTACCCCCAAGGGCACAGAACATTGGCAGGCGGTGCTGGGGGGGGGGGGAGCGTGGACAGCTATGCAGGCACCCCTACCCCAGAACCCGCACCATAGGCAGCCTCCTACCCACACACTGGATGGCCTGAGTCTGCGTGCCACCAGCACCACCAGCAGAAGGGCATGTCAGCAGGGTGGCAGAGGGGTACTGGTGGTGGAGGGGGCCGTGGCAGCTGCCCAGAGGAGACCATGGCCTAGCCCTGTGTAAGTGGGTGCCATGCACTGCAACAGACAGGCCCTGTCTGACAAACAGTCATGGTATCACCAGGGAATGTACTACCTCTGTGACAACGTGGTGGTGCAGTGCACACAGCCAGTGTGCTCAGAAACAAAAGGTCACAGTTTCAAGTCCCAGCTGTGGTTCCTGCCAGCCAAGACCCCATATTTTACCCACTACTAAAATGTGCTAATACAGACCGAACCTTTATTGCAGATGACGTAAATATGCCCAAAGCACCTACATTTTAACCTACAGAGCACAGACACCATAAACATGCGCATTACCTAGAGCAGAGTCTCCCAAATGCAGTCCTGGAGGGCCAAACACCATTCAGGTTCCATGCTGCCTCTAATAAATATGGCTGTGCTGCATTTCTATGCACCACCCCCATGGTATGCAGATGTATCTCATGCATATTCATTAGGGACAGCATGAAAACCCGAACAGTGTTTGGCCCTCCAGGACTGGAGTTGGGAACCTCTGCCCTAGAGCAGCGGCCAACAGGGACAGACACCCACCCACCCATAGGCTCCATTATCCAAAGTCTCCTGGCACTGTTCCCTCTAAACTGTGCGCGTGTGCGCACGCACACACCTCACCGAGCGAGTGCACATACTTTACAATAGAGCGCACAAAAATTATGGTTCTGATTCTGATAGAAAACAACACAAACGTCTTAAAATTTAAAAGTTGTTATTGTAATTACTAGAAATTTTCCGCTTCATTTAGTAATCGTCTATTTTCATTTAATTTGATTAAAATCAATGTGATGTACATATTGTATTCTGACGTGTAGTCAAATTTTAAAGTATATAACTCCGAGTGTCGTTATGTGGCGTACAAAACTTTAACCTTCCTTCAAAAGCTGCACAGCTGATATTTTATGCGCACACAGACTACAGAAAATTAGAGGGAACATTGCCTCCTGGAGAGGCAGTATGTTGGGCCCTGCGTGCATCTCCCAATACTAGCACTTGCATACCTTAGCAATGCCACCCTAAACATGGGAAAACTGTACACAGCTATCAAAAGGTTGCTATGATAACTGGCAGATAGTAATTATTACATTAAGCACAACTGGAGTGGAGGAGTGGCCTAGTGGTTGGGACAAGGTACTTCAGGTTGGGGGTTCAAATCCCACTAGTGGACAGCAACCTTGGGCTGGAAGGACTGTGGTTTCTAGTCCCACAGGTGCTCTTTGTGGTCTTGGGCAAGCCACCTAACCCTCTGTAGCCCATGTTCCCTGTAAAATAGTTATCTTCACGTTTTAATGCTCTGTTCAATGTAATTTCAGTTTGTTCAATGTAAACCGCACTGATGCAGAAAAGTGCAGTATATAAGAGAATGTAAATAAATTGGTTGATTGAGTTGCATCATAGCATCCTTTCTGATGTCTGTGGAGTGTGCCTCAGGTCTGGTGTCTGACAGTGTTTACCACCCTGGGGAGTGACCCCAACAGTATAGCATACCATAGCCATGCCTGCACTGTTCCCAGGACTGGTGTGGTGCCAAAAACCTCTATATTTGCACAATGCTGGCATAGGTGTGGGAGTGTGTGTATGTCTATCCAGTGTGTGGTGGCTGCCAACACCCTCCACAGCCCACACTGCTAGCACTGTTGCCAGTATTGGCCTGCCAATGTGCATAATGAGGAGCAAGGTACTGTGGGAAAAGCCTGGATAGGGTGGCCTGGCCTGGCTGCATCTGCACAGGGCATAGGGCAATGGCTCGTACATTGTAGTGCCCGGCCACCACCTGCACGGACAGGGTGGCCACAGCATGTACTGCTGGGAGGTCACTCTCACCCTGACTGAGCAGTGACCACGGCATGGCTAGGTTCTCCCATAGTGCTGTATAGTATTGCTCTCATGTGATATTTATGGGTTCTCTTTTGGGGGTCCAATCACTGAAGTATCTACTTTGTGTGTATGCTGACATCCCAGTTCTGGGTACATACATCTCCTCCAGGAACATGCACTATGGATTAGCTAGCTGACTGTTTGCAGCTAGTATGTGTCTTGCTGGAGCACTTTGCAGGGTGCAGTGGCTGAAGAATGTCAGATAGTGATGGTGATGGTGATGGTGATGGTGGGGCAGCTGAGCATTCTCAGGCCTATTGTTTGTCTGCTATTGCTTTATGGATGTGTAAAGATCTGCATTGACTGTCCTGTAGGGTGTCTGTTTCCCCAGCAGGACTGGGGTTGATGGTCCCCTCTACTGCCACAATTGCAGGGGGGTAGAATGTGGATCTGTTGGTGGGATATCCTGTTTCCCACCCTGAGCCCCAGAGGGTGGGTTGGGTGGTGGTACATAATCTGCCTATGGGTCCAAACACACCTCATCTCACCTAACCATGGCACCAACACAGGATATGCACTATTCTGGGTGCATCATACCCCATAGAGCTAGACATGACTGAGAAATACAGATTGACACAGATGTATCCTAGGTGTGTCTGTAGGAACTACCTATCACACACAGTAGCACTGATGGAGACCTGCAGCATGGCATATACCAGCCATGAAATGTGCTGTGGACCTGGTGCTGGGCACCCCACCTCACCCTCAGGGTGAGCACAGTACCCGCCCAATGTGACGGTCTGTAGCTACTCTGTGCCAGTAACACACATGGTCAGTACCCCCTACCAGGCTGAGGGGCTGTGGGGGTGCACACGGTCAGTTCCCCCTACCAGGCCGAGGTGCTGTGGGGGTGCATACCCCATCTTGTGATCATCTGTAGACTGATGATTTGCATGTGCAGTGCATCATGGATATGGGTGGGTTAACCCTATCCTGGTAATCACAGCAGACAGTTTGTGTGGTGACCTGCAGTCCTTCTGTAGCCAGCCAGGGGTTTGTTAGCAGCTGTAGCACACTGGTTACTTCATTACCTGTGGAGCCAGAGATCATGGGTTCACACCCACAGTAGGGATAGTTGATAGGGCTGTCAGAGGCATTGCCTATTTTTAATGTACATTAGTGCTGCCAGCAAAAACACCCTCAGAGTACTGTAGCCATAAGGTACTTCATAATGCGCCCCATAAGGCGCCCTATAAAGCACCTTCTAAGGTGCCTTCTAAGGTGTCCTATAAAGCGCCTTATGAGGTGCCTTATAAGGTGTTCTATAAAGCACCTTATAGGGTGCTCCATAGGGGACATTATAGGGTGACTTGGCGGACAGTGCACTTTATAATGTGCCCTATGGAGTGCCTTATGCGGCACCTTCGGTTATGGCACGTGAGGGTGTGTTTGCTGGCAGCACTAATTAAAATATACATAACATGCCTCAAAGAGCAATACTTACACATAACAGCTAATGCCTCAGCCAACCATATGCATTAGGCACACTGGAGGATCAAACTCATGACTCCTGCACCATCAGTCAGTGTATTAACCATTGTGCTACACCTCTGTTTCTGTGTTTGCATGTCTGCGCACCTACTTAAGATTACCGCGCGTTAACGTGCTTAGCGGCATCTCGCCCGATAATGTGCGCAGCGCACGTTATCGCGCAATAATCCCGTTTTGCTACATTAAGACCAAAATGACCACTCCTTTTAAGGCAGCCTGCACACTATCGCCGGGCGCACATTAAGATGGTTTAGTAAACATACCCCATGGTCTGATTTGATTTAAGTTAAAGCGCTTTGCTGCTGCTAGGCTCTGAACTAGTATGCACTTTAAACTAGAAGCTCTCTGCTGGGTTCTAAATTTAACCAGAAAACTTTTTTCTGTGTTTTAAATTAGTGAGGTCTTATAGGGATTTTTGCCAGACCTTTCTGGTGATTAGGTGTATTCTATCCCTCCCGTGATGTGGACTTGATGATGGCTAATATTTTTTTTATTTTTCCATGGTTTATTTTCTTTGATATGATATACTTTGTAAATTTTTTTATTGAGCATTTTCATCATATTACAAATTAAATTGGAGATTTTATTAGACTTCTCTTGACTAACAGTTGAGAAGAAAACATGCAGGAATAAATTTTAAAAAGAGGATAGGACAGCAAGGGTTGAATAGCTATGACGTTATGTTTATAGATGTTCATCGTATTAGCTAGGGGTTCTGGATCCACTGCAATCTGACTTTCATTCTCTGCATTCTACAGAAATTGCTCTTGCCAAAGTCTCTAGTTACTTGTTCATAGTCAAACCCAAGGACCTTTACTTGATCCTCATCCTTCTTGACCTTCTGCTGTTTGTTGACTTTGTTCTGTCCTGGCTTTCTTCTTACTGTATCTGTCCCAATGCACATTTAGTGAATGTTCTGTTGTCATCCCTCTTTCAGTTGGTGCATCTCAGGGCTCTGTCACAGGACCTCTCTTTTTCTCTCTCTGCACTCAGTCCTTTAGTGCACTTATCTCCTCCCATGGTTTTCAGTACTATATGCTGATGACTTTCAGATCTACTTCTCTGCAACTGAAATCTCTCCAGGAATCCAGGCCCGTATCTCTGAATATTTATCTAATATTGCTACCTGGATGTCCTACCACCGTCTCAAACTGAACATAGCCAAAACGGATCTCATTATCTTTCCTCCTACGCAGGGCTGTACCGAGACTGAAATGCGCCCTGTGTGACTTGCACATCGGGCGCCATTCCCCCTCCCACACCTCCATTTAGATACTTTATGGGGGTGCGGGAGGGGGGGGGGGCGCGTGCCCGATCTGCAAGTCGCCGGCACATTAAGCAGGTCTGGTCTCTCCCGGAGAGACTAGACCTGCTTAGTGTGCCGGTGTGAAGACTTAAGGGGCGCATTTTGTCTCTCTGCTGCTGCCTGCCGCCTAAAAAGTGGTGGCGGCAGGCAACGGCAGAGAGCCAAAATGTGCCCTTTAATTCTTTGTGCCCTGTGCGGCCACACTGCTCGCACAGGGCTCAGTACGGTCCTGCTCCTAAGTCCACCTCCCCCTTTCATCCTTTTTCTATTTCTGTGGACAATACTATCATCCTCTCTGTTGCCAAGGCTTGAAACTTGGGGTTATCTTTTATTCTGTTCTCTCCATCTCTGCAGCAAAATTTGTCACTTCCTTTCTGAACATACTACGAAGACCCTTATCCACTCTTTAGTTACCACTTGCCTTGACTATTGTAGCCTGCTCCTCGCTGGTCTCCCTCTGGTCGCCCATCGCTCTCCCCTTCGGTCTGTTCAAAACTCAAATGCACAACTTATGTTCTGCCATTGTTTTCATGCCCTCGTAACCCCTCTTCTCCAGTCACTTTATTGGCTTCCGAATCTGTTTCCATATGCAAATCAAACTTCTCCTACTGATCTACAAGTGCATTCATTCTGCATCTCCTTTCCTCTCCTATCTCATGCTACATCCCTCTTTGGGAACTCCACTCTTCTCGCAGATCCTTTTTATTGTGCCCTTCTCTGCTGCTGCCAATTCTATACTTCGTTTATTCCATATTGCTGCTATGTACGTCAAGAACAATCCACCTAAGTCAGTACGTCAGGCGCCATCTCTGGCTCTATTCAAATCCAGGCTAAAAACCCAACGTCTTCAAAGGTGCTTTTAGATCCTGATCCCCTTATTCTCGTGTTCACCACTTAAGTATTTCTTTACCATTCTCCTAAATTTATCCTAGTCTCCAGTTTGCTGTGCTGTCTGTCTTGATTCCATTGAAAGCTCTGTTTAGAAGAGATTGTCTCCTTTTATTTTGAAAGTGTGGATTATTGTATAGATCAGTGAAATAGATTGTTACTTTAATGCATTTTGAAGTTTTAGACCGCAGAATGTGAAAAAGGTATAAGGGCGTGAAAACATTTGCAAAGCAAACTTAAGGGTAATTTTATACCAAGGCACCTAGCTTAAGTGAGCAGGATGCAAAATGGTGCAAATCCAGCAGCAGTTCAATGTAGTCATTACACTGCAAGTGTAAATTTTAGCCCTACTATGCAAATGTGCATGCATGCTTTATAAAACACAAGTTTAATTCATGACTCTGCCTATGTTCCTCGTACACTGAGCCCCTGTGCACACCTACTGTACAAGTACTTACTGGCTTACATTGTGTGTACTTTTAGCTGTGACTTAATTTTATGAGTCCGTTTACAAAATGCTGTTTTACATACAGAATTGTTGATAGAATTACCCTTTGTATGAACTTAAAGAAAAATTGTCTTGTTAGCAGTATATCTCTGCACAGAGCTGGTAGAGGGCTAGAATAACTGTTCAGTCATTTGTAACTTGCAGTGCTAATTCACTGATTTAAATTAGCGAATAAACAAAAGCAAAACAGCTATAACAAAATCAAAAATTCCATGTCAGCTTAGACAAAAGCAGCCTGTGTTGCTCTGAGCTAAATACATTATGGAACATAAATTCCTAACATGTAGGCTAGTGGTTAAATTTCTGCATTATGATTCATCCTTTTTTTGTTTTTACTGAATAGTCTAGTTTATAAAACGTTAGGCCCAATATATCAGTCTTCTCCCCCTCCCCCCAACTCCTTAACCCCAAGTGAGAGAAATCTCTTGATAAATCTGCTCCATTGTTAATTTGGTCTACTCCCTATACAGCAGCTAGCTGGCTTCAGTTTCTGGAAGCATAAACAAAAGTTGTTTTCATGCATCAGTTACCTTAGAGACTCAATTAATACCTCTCCTGGATTCAATCAAGTTCTGGGAAATGGAAGTACTTAAATTAACATGTAACAGATTTAGTTTTTTTCTTATAAATTTAACTTTTTTGAAAACTCTAGTAAGAGATTCTGTTGCATGCAGATCTGTCTCATGCATATTCATTGTTGATATCCTGAAGGCTAACTGACTAGGTGTGTCCTGAGGACTGGGCTGAGAACACCTGGATTAGAAGAAGATGGACATGATGGCAGTTTAGTAAACATACTCCTAATAAATGAAAGGCACTGGTAGCAACAGTTTGAGGTGCCCAGTCACAAATAGATGAAGGATGGAATGCCTGAAGGTCGAGAAAGGTGAAGGATAGTGGATAAAGGAGAGAGGGGATGGATGTTATCAGTTAGGAACACTTAGGGGTATGTTTACTAAACCGCGATAACATAGCAGCGGCTACGTTATCGCGCGATAAGTAACGTTAACACGCGCTAACGTTACCAGATGCAATGTTATCGCGCGTTAACGTCTCTGGCAGCGTTAAGTCCCGCAGAGGGTGAAGAGAGGGTGGAGAGAAGGGGTCAATGGGCAGGGAGTGGGCGGAGAGAGGCTCCTACTACACTAATGCGGTGAACTGAAGGGCTGAACATTACTGCGAGTGAAAACCTGTCATGCACATTTGCAGGAGAGAGAAACCATTTTAGTGTCAGCAATGTACAGCATAGGAAGGGAGCCCAAAAACAGTGATAGTAGTGCTACATGTGCAGCAACATCATATGCCCAGGTATGAAAGGGCACTATGGCAATACTGCAAATGAGACATAGGGGGCTGCAGGCAGAACATGCAGTGGGGTACCTGGGGCACAGGGTGAACTAGGCAGATGCCTAGGTGGCACATAGGAACGCGGAAACTGGAAATCAGCAAGACAGCAACTGACCAAGGTCAAACATGCCCACAAGTCCATGTCCCTCAGTGTCCCATCCAGGGGACATTACCCAGCAGGTACCCCAAAGGTCACATAACATTGGAAGGTGGTGCCGGGGGGAAGCGTGGGTGTCTATGTAGGCACCCCTACCCCATAACCCACACCCTAGGCAGTCGCCAACCTGCATACTGGATGGCCTGGGACTCTGCACTATCAGCACCAACAGAATATGAGCATGTCGTCATGGTGGGGGAGGGGTGCTGGTGGTGGAGGGGGCAATGGCAGCTGCCCACAGCAGACCAAGGCCAAGCCCTGTTCAGGTGGGTGGCGTGCAGTGCAACAGACAAGATCTATCTGATGAACAGTCATGGTATCCCCAGGGATCAACCAACTTCTGTGGAAACAGTATGGTGTAGTACATACAGCCAGTGTGTCCTGGGGCAGAGGTTCACAGGTTCAAGTCCCAGATGTGGATCCTACATACCATATCCCTACATTTTACCCTACATAGCACATACAACATAAACATGTGCACTCCTTAGAGCATTGGCCAACAGGGGCACAAACACCCATACCCACAGGCTCCACTATCCAAAGCCTCATGGAGAGTCAGGCTGTTGGGCCCGGCATGGAACAGCAATTACCACCAAAGCACTACTACTAGCACCTGCATACTGTGGCAAGGAGGCCTATCCAGAGTCTGGGGGAGGACAAAGAGACAGGGAATTCACCCTAGTAAAGGGCCCCCTTTCACCAAATCAGGGTAGGAAAGCCATAAACACCTCCAGGAATCATAAAACTTCCACGTGGACCACATTTCATGCTCCCCCTAGTGGAATGAAGGGGAGAGGATACAAGGCTCAGAACCCTTTAGGCAGTGAATGCTTCAAGCACTCAGGTGCCCGGAGTCAGGCTGATTGCCATCATCCGAGTAGGGTGGGGTTGGAGCTAGAGCCCTGGAAGTATAATCCCAGAGCAGAGTATGACTTGGGGAGGAGAGGAGAAGCAGGAAGCCAGGCTGAGCAGAGCAGAGGAACGGAGCTTCCAGCTGGAGAGATTGCTATTTGGCATGTAGCACGGCTGCAGCAGAGATTGGAGCCAGGAACAAGGGAGACTCCAGGATTCCCCGGAAGGCTGTTAGCTGAGCACTGTGAGTAAGGTGGGTAGTCAGAGCCTATGCAGCTGGGAGAGCCCGAGGTGAAGCTGATTGAGGAGGACACTCCCATGGACTGTTCCTTGTGCCAAGCTATAAACCTGGGAACGTAGAGAGAAAGCAAGCCAGTCCTGAAAGAAGGTCTTCCAGGAAAAAGGTACCCTTATTCCAAAAGCAGGGTGGCTGTGTTTCCCTTGTGTTTATAAAGGGGAAGTTTACCACAGACTTTAAATGTGATTTTTGTTTGTGCTTTAGCCAGCAAGGCTAAGAAGGGAATACAATAAGCTTGCTGGTAAAGAATGTGTATCCTGCAGTAGAGAGAACCTTTAAAACTGCATTTTCTGCTTGGATATGTTTTCCAAGAGTCCTGAGCCAACAATCCTATGTGTGGTATGATCGAACCATTGTGTATATAAAAATAATACATTTCTGTCATTTGCCTTACCTACTTGAGCCTGACTACAGCTTTCTGCATGGTGCACTTATACAGCTGAATAAGGACTACATTTCCCAGAGGGCATTGCAGGGAAATAGTTTAAAAAAAAGCTGAAAAAGCATACAGCAGAAAGTTCCTCTAAAAATCCATGCCCCTCTAACCTAGAGGCGAGTGGTGGTAGCGTGACAATACCTTAGCAATGCCTGCACTGTGCTCAGGACTAGTGTGGCGGGCAGGGCTGCCAACCACCCCTATCTTTGCACAATGTTGAAATAGGAGTGGGAGTGTGTGTATGTCTATTGTCGCGTCCACCCCTTATATAGGCGGCTGCCTAGTGGGAGTGGGCGGACCACATATTTATTTGTATCCCTTTAAGTGCTGCGGTCTCTGTTCCTTTGTAGTTGTGGCACAGACTGAGTCAGCAAGGAATAGGGTTAACAATAAGTTTTATTGTTATTGTTGCACAAGTGTTCACCTACTATCCCAATAACAGAAATACAGGATACTTCTCCAAAGCAAAGTCTCTTTAACTGAAACAGGATTATTCAGCTTCTAAACATACAGGCATGTTCCTTTCACAGCACTGTCCTTCAGCTTCTTCCTGATATAGACCATTTACTGCTTTCTCCTTCAGCAACCAAAATGCTTCCTTAAAGTGCTATTTTCTTCCAGGTTTTGCCTAATTGGCCTGGTTTTTACACTCCAGCAGCTCTCTGCCTCTTCCCGTGTAAAATCCTCTTGGCAAAATGTCAGGCTTCTTCCAGCACTTACTATTAGTATCACAGTTCATAGATTTTACCCTCTCTGGCAAAATGCACAATCAGTTTCCATATCAGAATCCTCACTAGCAACACCAGCTTCTTCCAACTGCATGGGCTCTCCCTCTGAGTCTGATATGCTTTCTTCCAATTCAGGCTTCCCTTGAACAGGCTTCCACTGCTCTAATAAAGCCTTTAACTGTTCCAAATGGGACTCTTCTTTAGTCTGAGCTGTAGGGGAGGAACTTAAAACACCAGACTCTTTGAGTACTGCCTTAATAGAATCAAAAGGGCTCACCTTTTTCCTGGCCTTCCGTACCCTTTCTGGCAAGTTTACAGGCAACCTCTTGTCCCCAGACTGCTTCCTCTGCACCCGGCTGTTCTCCTGCTCAACAGGGTCTGACTCTGACTCCTGTCTCCAGAGCTTCCAATCAGCCACTTGCTCATATGCAGCTGTGCTTCTCTCTGAACTAGAGCTACTCACACGTTGCCTGTAATCAGAGTGTCTGTGCAGCCTTTCACTTGGAACTTTGCTCCTGCTTAAACTTCCATCTCGGTTCCTCTCACAGGTCCCCTCAAAACTCCTTTCAGGGTCTCTTCCAGAACTCCTACAGCTCCTTGCTGCCGATGTTCTTCCTGTTACTGAGCTCCCTGTTCCTGCTGATCTTGAACCTGCTGATCTCCCTCTAACTGTTTCCTCGTGGCTAAATGTTTGGGGCTGTCCTATGGGCTTTGACTCCACCCCCTTCCTCTTACATCAGCTCCCCTGGTTGTCATGGAGCTGAGGTGTGGCTCACTCTCCTGCTTTCTGAGCAAAGGGTTTTTTCCATTAGTTAAAGGTTTAACCCTTTCTCTGTCTGCACTGCTCTTAGCTGCAGGGGAAAAAGAGTGATTTCTGCACCTTTCACTAGTGTTTAACCCAGCTGCGCTATCACACTATCCATTGTTTTGTGGCTGCCTACATCTCACTGGGCCCACAATGCTTACACAGTTTCCAGCGTTAGCCTGCCAATATGCATAATGAGGAACAAGGTATTGTGGGTATGGCCCGCACAGGGCGGACTGGGCAGCATGCAACTGCACAGGGTGTGGGGCAATGGCTGGGACATTGTAGTGCCCGACCACCACCTGCATGGACAGGGTGGGCACAGCATGTCATGCTGGGAGGTCACTCTCATCCTGACTGAACAGTGACCATGGCATGTCTACATTCCCACATAATGCTATGCAGTGTTTTTCTCAAGTAATATCTGTGTGGCCCAATCAGTGAGATACCTGCTTGGTGTCTGTGTTTACATCCTGCCTCTGGGTGCATATAGTTCCTCTGGGAACATGCATTATGGACTGGCTAGCAGACTGTCTGCAGTTAGCATGTATTTAGCTGGAACAACTTGCAGGGTGCAGCAGGTGCAGACTGACTGTGCTCTCTGCTGTTGAATGCAGGATTGTGGTGGCGGGGCAGCTGAGCTTTTTTAGGTCTACTGCCTGTCTGCCAGTGCCCTTGTGACAAATACAGATCTGCATCAACTGCCCTGGACAGTGCCCTTTCACCAGCAGGACTGGGGTTGCTGGTCCCACAGCCCTTCATCATGTCCCTCTACTGCCCCCCCCCCCCATTGGAAAGATGTAGAGTGTGGGTCTGTTGGGGGGAAGTTCCTGTCCACCACCTTGACCCAGAGAGAGTGGTTTGATAGATGGTGCTACATAATCCACATGTGAGTCCAGACACCCCCCCTGCTTTTTTGACAAGTGACCATGGCAACCACACTGGACATGCACTATTCCAGGTGCATAAAGGTCCACAAGGGCTAGACGTGACTGGGGAAACACAGAAGGATACATGATTATCCTAGGTGTGTCTGCAAGGAATACCTATCACACAGTGACACTGATGGAGACCTGCAGCAAAGCCTATCTCAACCAACCCGGGTACTGCAGACCTGGTGCTGGGCGCCCCACCTCAACCTCAGGGTGAGCATAGAATCCGCCCAATGTCACGGTCTGTAGCTATTCTGTGCCAGTAACACACACGGTCAGTTCCCCCTACCAAGTTGAGGTGCTGTAGAGGTGCATACCCCATCTTGTGATCAGATATAGGCTGCTGTTCTGCATGTGCATTGCATCATGGGTACCGGTGGGTTTACCCTATCCTGGTAACCACAGCAGACATTTTGTGTGGTGACCTGCAGTCTTTCTGTAGCCAGCCATTGCTGTGGCTAGAGGTGTAGACCACTGGCTAATATAATAACTGCTGCAGTAGAGATCATGGGTTCAAACCCTCAGTGGTCTCATTTTATTAAGGCTGTCCGAGGCAAGTCCTTTTCATGCCTGTAACAGTCAGACACATCTGCACAATCTGTGTTGCCAGCCAAAAACACCCTCACCTCAGTGCCCTAACCTAAGGTGCCTTATAAAGTGCCTTAGATTTGGGTTTATCCTATCCTGGTAACCACAGCAGACATTTTGTGTTGTGACCGGTAGTCATTCTGTAGCCAGCCATTGCTATGATAAAAGCCATAGAGGTGTAGCGCACTGGTTAATGCAATGACTACCAAAACAGAGGTCATGGGTTCAAACCCTCAGTGGTATCATTTTATTAAGGCTGTCCGAAGCAAGTCCTTTCTATGCCTGTAACTGTCAGAGACATCTCTACAATCTGTGCTGCCAGCCAAAAACACCCTCACTTCAGTGCCCTAATCTAAGGTGCCTTATAAAGTGCATTCAATTTGGGTTTATCCTATCCTGGTAACCACAGCAGACATTTTGTGCAGTGACCTGCAGTCTTTCTGTAGCCAGCCATTGCTGTGATAAAAGGCGTAGCACCCTGGTTAATACAATGATTTTCCAGCCAGTGGTCATGGGTTTGATTCCTCAGTGGTCTAACATCAAGAAGCATGTCTGAGGCAGGTCTTTTCCATACCTGTAACAGTCAGACACATCTCTGCAATCTGTGCTGCCAGCCAAAAACACCCTCACCTCAGTCCTGTACCCTAAAGTGCCTCAGAGCGTGCCATGGCACAAGGCGTGTCATAAGGCGCCCTCGAAGGTGCCGTAACCTAAGGCACCCTATAATGTGTCCTAGGCCTAGATGGCGGAAAGCCTGCCACGCCATAACGTAAAGCGCCATTGACCACAACATACCGGTTCCACCACGTATTACTGTGCCGCTACGGATTGGTCACCGTATACCGGGCGTGCCACTGGCGCACGTTACTGTGTCTCACGGCGCATGCGCCACGTAATTGTATCATCAAGCCATGCACATCAGACAACATGGAGAGAAGATCAAGAAAGCCAGCCTTTAGCCAAATGGACCTGAACCAGCTGGCTCAGCTGATATGCACAAGGCAGAGGCGCTTATTCCCTGGCTCATCAAGGCGCCAGGACCTCAAAAGGGTGAGGAGGGCATGGGCGTGCCTCACCAGGCGCTTCATCAGAGTCGCTGACTACCCAGGTGAAGTAAGTGCATGGAGACAGGTCACACAATGGAAGGGGTGCAAAACAATAGCCAGCAATCAACACACATCATGCATGCACAAACATGGTAGAAGGACCAGTCTGTGGGCCAACCTGTGATCAATGTAGGTGTGCATGCTGTTGTGTGCAGGTCTGCCCCATCCCCAGGTGCCTGCATACCTCATTAGTTACGCGACTACGGCAATATTCAAAATGATCCCACCCCTGGAGCAGAAGAATCTCCCAGAGGATGAGAATACCCCACAGAAGAGGGCAGATAAGCTGTGGGCCTACTTCAAGAATGACGACAAGGATAAAATCGCCGAGGGGGAATTCATCCAGGGCGTCCTGAAGAACGATGACATCATGCGTCTCATCCAATATGACCCCAAGAAACAATCTTAACAAAATTCAAGAGGAGTAAGGTCATGAGGAAGACAGACGGAACTGTGAACAGGACTGTACATGAGAAGGGGGGGAGGGGAGTTGGGGGAAATTACAAACATACAAATGCATAGGACCGGAAGGACTGGGGTTTCTAGTCCCACAGATGCTCCTTGTGGTCTTGGGCAAGCCACTTAACCCTCCATTGCCCATGTTCCCTGTAGGTATTAGTATATGTGTCTCATATCCCTGCGTGTTAAATGTATCCCCCAATTGTGTTGTGACAGCTTTGATTGAAGGATAAGGCGGTATACAAAACTGTCTAAATAAATAAAATAAATAAATAAATTACAGACGTCTGTCATCAATCCTGGTGCTCTGGTAGATGCGCATGCTGTTGTGCGCAAGTCTGACCTATCCTCAGGAGGCCTCAGGGATGGTTAAAGGGGTCTGTTATTCATCCTGGTGCTATGGTAGTTGCTCCTGTTGCAGTGCACAGATCTTCCCTATCCCCAGGAGGCCTCAGACCTAATTACAGAGGTCTGTTATTCATCCTGGTGTTATGGTAGCGGTTTCTGTTGCATTGCACAGATCTTCCCTATCCCCAGGAGGCCTCAGACCTCATTACAGAGGTCTGTTATTCATCCTGGTGTTATGGTAGGTTCTCTTAGTGATGTGCGCAAGTCTGCCCTATCCCCAGGAGGCCTCAGGCCTCATTACAGAGGTCTGTTATTCAACCTGGTGTTATGGTAGGTGCTCCTGTTTCAGTGCACAGATCTTCCCTGTCCCCAGGAGGCCGCAGGCCTAATCACAGAGGTCTGTTATTCATCCTGGTGCTATGGTATGTGCGCAGATTGCTGTGTGCAGGTATGCCCTATCCCCAGGAGGTCTCAGGCCTCATTACAAAGGTTTGTTATTCATCCTGGTGCTATGGTAGTTGTTCCTGTTGATGTGCGCAAGTCTGCCTTATCCCCAGGAGGCCTCAGGCCTCATTACAGAGGTCTGTTATTCATCCTGGTGCTATGGTAGTTGCTTCTGTTGATGTGAACAAGTCTGCCCTATCCCCAGGAGGCCTCAGGCCTCATTACAGAGGTCTGTTAATCATCCTGATGCTATGGTAGTTGTTCCTCTTGATGTGCACAGGTCTGCCCTATCCCCAGGAGGCCTCAGGCCTAATTACAGAGGTCTGTTATTCATCCTGGTGTTATGGTAGGTGCTCCTGTTGATGTGTGTAAGTCTGTCCTATCCCCAGGAGGCCTCAGGCCTTATTACAGAGGTCTGTTAATCATCCTGGTGCTATGATAGTTGCTCCTGTTGATGTGCACAGGTCTGCCCTATCCCTAGGAGGCCTCATACCTCATTACAGAGGTCTGTTATTCATCCTGGTGTTATGGTAGGTGTTCCTGTTGCAGTGCACAGGTCTGCCCCATCCCCAAGAAGCCTCAGACCTCATTACAGAGGTCTATTAATCATCCTGGTGCTATGGTAGTTGCTCCTGTTGATGTGTGCAAGTCTACCCTATCCCCAGAAGGCCTCATACCTCATTACAGAGGTCTGTTATTCATCTTGGTGCTATGGTAGTTGCTCATGTTTATGTGCGCAAGTCTTCCCTATCCCCAGGAGGCCTCAGACCTCATTACAGAGGTCTGTTATTCATCCTGGGGCTATGGTAGGTGTGCAGGTTGTGCGCAGGTCTGCCCAACACCCAGGTGTGCCCTGGACTACACAGAGAGTATGGAATCACATCCCCTGGACATCAGCATGCCTATTCCACATATGCTATGGTGCTGCCATGTCATGCAAGGAGAGGGCAGAGACCCGGTATGGGGCACCTGGGAGGCAGCACACAGGACACGTAGGTGGCACACCACATATGCCCAGTCTCACACGCACACATGTAGGCGGTGGTGGCAGCAGTTAGTATTGGACCCACTGGCCACAGCAGGAGCAACCACCTGCTTCTCACCGCCATGTGTGATATGCAGTAGGCGATGGCCATGGATATCTGTTTCCTAATGGTCCCAAACATTGCTTTTCCCCCCAGGTGGAAAACCTATGGAAGAAAGGGTGCGAGATACGCCAGCACTGTCCACGCTACCTCAACCGTCTGTACCAGTAGGTGATGGCCCAACGTGATGATGAGTGTTGCAGCCTCTGCATCACACAATGGCATGTCCCAGTGGTACGGCAGCCTGTGGGGCCACATACTATGTTTCCATGATGTGGAAAACTCATGACCACCGAGGTAATGTCTGGTTTCCCCAACAGAGGATGCAGATGCTGGCGAGGGGCCATCAGCACCAGGGCCACACCCGCCCAGCCCGCTAGCACCGGTGGAGAGGCCAGAGGTGGAGGACGAGGACGGAGGGCCTGAAGAGCACATGGAGGGAGCAGAGAATGGGGAGGGGTGGGAGGGAGGGGATGGGGAGGGTGATGGGGAGGCAGTGGGGGGAGGGGGAGGGGGAGAAGGAGGGGGAGGAGAGCAGGGAGGGTGGGGAGGGTGGGCCTGTGGATGGGAGGTGTCACAGGACACCACAGGGCACTGGGGGCTCCTGCCACCTGCCCCATGTGTGCGGCGATGGTGCCCGCCTGGGCGTGGCAACAGCAAATATTGCCAGAGACAGGGGTTATGCAGATGTCACCACGCAGACACCAGGCACATGGGGTGGGTGTGGTGGCATCTGCATGGGCTACCTGTCTGTGGCAATAGGTATTGTGCTGCGGTCCCAGCAGGACCAGGACTACGCCATCAGGTGGCTGGCAGGTGCCCTAAAGCGTATGGCTGAGGAGCTGCACATGCAGCGTGAGGCTCGCATGGGCATTGCAGCTCCCCAGCCATCCACTCATGGCGGCCCCCAGGGTATGCGAGCACCACAGTGCCACATGGCACCCCTGCCCTGTGCTGTCCTGTGACCTGGGACTGCCACATGGGGGCAATTGTAAATAGGACATCTATGTGTAAATAAATATAATTCATAATTTTGGCTACACATCGCAATGATCATGTGTCTCCTTTCCAGACATGCTGTTGAAGTGAGTGTGACACTTGTGAGCATGTCCCAGTGTGTATGTTTGGTAGACATATCTCACATACATGGATTGGGCCCCCCATCAGGTGTGGGGGATGACCATGTGTGCAGGCGTATGTATCCCCTGGTGCCACCGGGATGTACTCATGTGCTGCATTGTCCAGCAGACATGGACACATGCATGGTGGCTAGGATGTTCTGTCCGTATTTCAGATGCTTCTAAATGAGAGGAAGCTGAAGAGAAAAAGTAGTAGTATTTATGAAGCAGGAAAGATAGGAAGGACTGCTGTATCCAGGAGCAGGACCAGTTGGTAGCTGGTGAAGCTCATAGACATGGATGGTGGTTTGGAGGAGGAGCAGCAGTTTTCTACAAGCACTGGAGGAGAGAAAACTACTGACTGTAGCTAAGTACATTTGACTATCCTTTTTGCTTTCAAGCATCTGAGGTTAATATGGTAATTAGACCTTGGTGAGGTTTTGAGAGAAGGGTCTCTCTTTTAAATAGAAAAAAAGGGAGGATATGCTGTGAGAGAGGAGTCAATCCTCTCAAGGCAGATGATCCAACAAACAGATGATCCAGCAAACATATTTTCTTTTTCAGGTACAAGGGGGAGTTAGGGTTTATCTCTAGGATGCTGTATAGCAGTGCACACATGGCACGGTGCATGGCACAGGTGGCATGGCAAAACTTATCTGTGCTGATTGGTGGCAGTGCAGCACCCCCACACCCCAGGGACATGGGATGTGGACAGGGGATGGTATGACAGTGGGTCAATATGCCATGGCAAGGCACATGTGACCAGGGTGACCACATGGGGGACAGGGTAACCATGGGAGCGCAGACACAAACACTGGGCACATGCACATAGGTACCAACAAGTGAAGATGCCTTTATTGCAGTGGACATGGTGACCTGGTTCCCCACACTTACGACTTGCGTGCCCGCCCACATCCGCGCTCACCACGGCCCCTCACACCCCTTGGCGCTGGTGCTGCTGCTGCCCACGACCAACCAACCAGTGCATAAGCCATCCGACCAATCCCGGATGCCATTGCCTCAGCTGTCCCACACAGCTGGCCGATCTCATCACCTATGCCCTGCACGTCCCTGCAAAGACCGTGCAGCACCCAGGTGTGGGCCCTTCTCTTCTCCCGTTGGGCACGTTGCTCCCCCTGTTGGCCACATAGCTACTCACGCTGGCCATGTAGCACCTCACAAATGGCCAGCAGCGCCTGGCGAGTGCCTGTGGGTGAGACATGGTGTGACCTGTGAGACATCTGTTGCACTTCCCACTGTGATGCATATAACAGTTGTCCTGATGTACTACATAGGAGAACAGCTATGTATTGGTGGGGAGGGGGGAATCCGCATATGTTGGTAGCACATGATACCGGCCCGTCCATGAGAAGGAATGTTGTTTGCACAGGGCCCCGCGTTTCAGGTGGCCCTGCCCAAACAACATACTGCCCAACACCACGGGGATAGCAAGTATTACACAAACAGACCATCTGCTGCCACTGCTGCTGCTTCTGTGGCTGTGGCAGTCAGTGTCTAGCCGGGCCCCCACGCCTGCCCAGCAGAGCCCCCTGAGTTACCCCCTTTGGCATGGGCAGTCAGGGCCGCGAGGAGAGTGTATCACCCCCACAGCTCAGTTAAGCCCACCTGCACTGATGGGAAATAGGCATTTCCTGTGACCCATCAGCCCCGGTGGCCCTAACAGAGCCCCGGGAGGGAGATATCCCCTTTGCGGCTCTGGGAGCCGGCGCTGGGGGAGTGGGTCAGGGGGCACTGCTGGGCAGGCGGGGGGCACCGTGGGACACATGAGTCTGCCATTGCCATGGCGGCAGTGGCAGCAGCTGGTATGTTTGTTCCTGTAATACCTTACCCTGGGCTGCTGGGGGGAGGGGTGTTAGGACCGCAAATGGGGTGGTGGGGGGTGGGACCAGGAGGGTGCTTAGGACTGGTAATGGGCTGAGTGGGAGGGGGCATGACATGCACATAGCTTCTGGGGAGGGGGGCATGGAATGGAAATGGTCTGTGAGGGGAAGGAGCTATGAGTGGAAATGGCCTGGGGCGGGAGCTGGGACAGGATATGGGCTGATGGCAGGGATAGGATCAGACTGGACATGGGTCATTAGGGGTTGCTAGGCTTGGTCATGGGTTGTGGTGGGGCCTTGATTGTGATCAACTCATGGAGGGGCTGGAACTGGAGGAAGGCTCATGGGGGCATGGAATGATAATGGGCAGAGTGGGGGGGGGGGAGCTAGGATATGAGGCTAATTATGGGGCTCTGAAAGGACTAGATAAGTGCTGATGGGGGCTGGGATTGGATATGTGCTGATGGAGGGACACGGATGGGGCTGGAAATGTTTGTGGGCGCTAGGACTGGAAACAAGCTGATGGTGGGTGTAGGATAGGACTGGACATGGGGTGATGGGGGGTAAGGACTGGACATGGGTTGATGCGGGGACTACAAGGAAGCTGGGCAACCCCATCCCCAGGTGCCAGCTGGACGGTGCTTCAGAGCACACCCTGTCCCACCCACATGTCCCACCCCCTGTCCCATACCCCTGCATGTTGCCCCGTGACCTGCTAGGCATCTTTGCACATCAGCCACACCCACCCCTAAGCAGATGACATCTTTATCTTTATCTTTATTTACATTTGATATACCGCCCATGCCAAGGCATTAGGGCGGTTTACAATAAAATGTCCAAATATTGCTGCAGAAAAAGAAAAGAACAGCATGTTAAGACAGGAAAGAGGCAGCGAAAACAGCAAAACATGCAACACAGAACACAGCAATAATAGCAGCAGGTACAGCAAAATGCAACAGACAAGTAGAGCAGCTACATTTGTTTCTCCGGCGTGCAGCAACACACTTCCCAGACATGACCATGGGGGCACATGTATGTGGGGGTGACCCATTGTCAGTGTGCGGGTGTGTGCCCCCACTGCTGTTTCTGGGAGGTGGTGTGCCACACCACTACATGCAACCATCCGGGCAGTTACCTACCTTCAGCATCGGTGCATGACGAGGTGATATGGCCATGCAGCTCCTGCAGTACCACATCCATGGTGATGGGTGCTGTGCCTGATGGCCTTGGTGCTGTCAGTGTGGGCTCAATACCCACTGTCACTGGCCCCTCCCCGGGCACTGTGCTGCTGCTGCTGCTCCCCAATGGTGGGTGGATGTCCGCTGCCCCCTCCTTCTCCTGGGCCACATTACCTCCTGGGGCCTCCGCACCGACGCTGCCAGCAACTTTGGCATCTGCCACCTCGGGCATGTCTCCAGCCTCTGGCTCTGCACCATCCTCCTCTTCCTCCACCTTCATGGCTTGGGTGTCGCTTAGCGGGGGACAAGGTACACAGTATATATGTGGTTGTCCTGAACACATATGTATAGCTCTATGTTACGTTCTCACCAACAGCAATGTGTGTACCGCCTGTAACTGATGTCACTGCGCTTACAATGCAGTTAACGCATGAGTGTCCAATGAGATGTACCAGGCAGGGGGGGAGTAGCATGTCTTGGGGCAGGAGGTGCTGCGCCACATTGTCAGGTATGTTTGGGGGGATGGGGTGGCAAGTGACGGGCCTACTGTGTGCAGCACTAGGTGTACCCTGTGAGTGTGACCTTGGGAGTGGGCACAGAGCTACATGCATCCAAGGGGACTGTGCAGGAACCTGCATCATGACTGGGGCCTGTCATAGTGTGTGTGAGCGATATGTGTGCAATGGAGGGTATATGTCTGCACAGGTAGGTGTTGGTGCAGGTGTACCTGTCAGCCAGACATGTGTGGGGACTGCCGCATTGGTACCTACTGTGGGGTGTGGATGGACATCTATACACCAGTGTGTGTTTGGGGGTGGGATGTGGTGGCGGATGGGGGGCGATGTGTGCGGGACGTACATGGGGATGTGATCCCTCCCTGTATGGCTCCTGCCCACCGACTGTTGTTGGCCATGGTAGTGGGTCATATAGGTTGTCCAGTGTTTGCTGTGCCTATCGCCCTGATTTGGCTGTACTGGGGGCCATCACACCAGGTATGTGTGCGGTGTGACACGGGTGTCTTTTTGGCAGTAGTCTGCACACTGTCATGTGTCTGCGGATACGTGTGTGGTGGGTGCATCCCCTGTTGGTGGTCCCAGCATATCCATGTGTTCAGGGCCGGAACATCCATCTGGCACTGCCTATCATGTGTCCACGCACAATGTCCTTATCTGCTTATCCGCAGGGCGGCCGGCCTCACAGGGGTCCAGGGATTGTCCAGCTCCCTCGAACAGCTGCAGCGGTGGGGGGCCTCTTCACCTGTCCCTGTGGCAGCTGTGTGGGGGAGCAGGACCCTCACCAGCTCCCTGTAGGCTGGTCACAGCCCTTGTCTGGGAGGTGTGGGGGGTGATGCTGTGCATGAGGTTGCAGTGTGGGTGTGGGTCCTGGGAATGGGTATGTGCCACTGTGGTGGCTGTATGAGAGCTGTCCCCGGGTGGTATTGGTGTTGGGGTACCTGCATTTGTTGGAGGGGTCATTGGGGCTGAGATGGGGATCTGACATGGAGTGGTGAGGGGGTGTCCACTGTGTGTGGGGGTGGGTATTTCCACATTGGGCCAGGTGTTGTGTGCCCTGGGGTGGTCTGCGGATGGCGGGGTACACTGTGCCTGGATGACTGGGGGATCAGGTATGCTGGTGGTGGTGGCGTGGGGTGAGAGGTTCAGGTGTCTGTCGTCTGTTGGTGCATGGTAACATTACATGGGAACAGACATTGGGACATGACATATCCCTCACTGGTTGCTCTATAGTATCAGATATACTCCAAGGAGTCAGAAACGTTTCAATGAACAGGTAAATCTCGCAAAGCAGAACACGGGAACAAAACAAACTATATAACCTACACTAAACCAAATCAAATAGCACTAAGTACTACTAGTAACAGAGGAAAGAGGCCCTCAGTCGTCCTCCCACCGATACAAACTGAGAGGATGAGCACCTCAGTTAACACCACAACAGTGCTTTAACTTGCAATATGCCCAGAGTGACATCAATGGTTGAACAAGACCTCTGTACTGGAGCGTGCAAAATGGGCCAGAACAAGTCCCCACTCTTGCTAAAGGTCCTACCTAGCTCACAAGGCAGTAGAAACAGGCAGCAGGCAGTCAAAACAAGCAGCAACAGGAAGCATACAATGATGCAGGAAAACAAAGCTCACAAACATACAAAACGTCTGTCCACAGGAGCCCCGACACCAGGTGTTTTGCCAATCAGCTTCTTCAGGGAGCTCTACATGCAACACGCTGCATTTCAGTACCACTGAAGCAGATAGGTGCAAGGCTGTGGCTGGCTCATGGTGATAGCATGTTTCTGGCGGGATAGCGGCTTTTACCATGGGCCGGCCACAGCCTTGCACTTATCTGCCTCAGTGGTTCTGAAATGCAGAGTGTTGCATGTAGAGCTCCCTGAAGATGCTGATTGGCGAGACACCTGGTGTCAGGGCTCCTGTTCACAGTCGTTTTGGGGGTGTGTGTGCTTTGTTTTCTTGCTTCATTGTATGCTGCCTGTTGCTGCCAGATTATACTGCTTTCTGCTGCCTGTTTCTACTGCCTTTTGAGCTATGTAGTGCTTTTTCACCCTGCTAATTACCATTAGTAGGGGCTAGGTCTGGCTTATTTTGCATGCCCTGTGTCATGAGGTAGACAGCACTGAGCCTGAGATAATAAAGGGAAATGTAAAAGAAGAGCTTACCTCACAGCCACATGTGCAGTGGATACATTCAGGTTGCAGGGAAGCAAAGAATGGAGAAACAAACTTTCCTCATGGCATTAGTGACACAGTAAAAATTCAGAGTTCCAATCAGGCTCACCTGAGGGAAGAGTCACGTTCTATGTCTAACAAGCAGGGAAATAAAACCAGGTGGGAAATCCCACAAGAGGAGATCAGTGAGATCAGGAGGATCTGGGAGATCAAGGAGAGCAGAGAGTCCAGGCAGAGGAGTCAGTCTCAGAAGGGAATAGAGACAAGGATTCAGGAGCAAGCACAGAGAGACACGTTGTCTTGGAGAACCAGGGCTGAAGGGAAGCAGGCTGTTGAACCCGAGAGGGCTGGAAAGAACAGTGCAAAAGACTTCCAAGCCAGAGGGGTCCTCGTTCAGAGGAAAACAACCAAGCAGGCAGAGAGCAAAGGTCACACCCAGGAAAGCTCCCTAAAACCAGGAAGTGATTTCAGCTCAGCTAAACCCAGTGTCTGGTACTCACGGAGAAAGGCAGTTTGCACCCCGGAGAAGAAGCCTTTGCTAGAGGAAGAAGGGCTGGAAACAATCTTCACCCAGAAGAAAGATAAGTACCCTGTCTTCTATAAAGGGAAAGAAGTGGGTCCTTATATAAAAAGCCAAGCTTACAGGCTGCTAGAAAACCCCTATTGGAATAGGTGGTGGGAAGAAACCCCAAGCACAGCTCCTTGTATATCGGACTGTACAAAGCAGTCTCCTCTCCCAGAAGCTGAGGTCTCCCGAGGGCAAGGTTCTGAAAGCAGTGATACAAAAACATGGTGCCCGTATACAGGACCAGGTCCTGAGGTTATGCAGTGGGAAAGTTCAAACCCAGAGGTCATTCCAGAACCGATGGAGTGTGCTTTATGCATTTCAGATGAGATAGAATCTCTTTGTTAAAAAGAAGCAAGAAGAAGCATAAGTATTGTTTGGAAGAAACTTTTATTTTACCTGTGAAGCAACAGTTTATTTTGTGTTATCCTCGTTTGATGTATTCAAGGCAATCCTCAAGGGAAGGGGAATAAAGCCCAGCTTTAATTTACACTTTGGACACGACTACAGAGTTTTCCTTTTACAACCCAGGCTATACCTTTTGTCTAGGCGGGCGCCTAAGGCGGGTATAGTCTCACAAATGGCGTAGTTCTTTGGATTCCTGAAAAGAAGGATACCGTGTGAGCAGAGTGGAGTCACCAGCACCGGAGAACAGGACCGGGACTGCGGTGGACCACGCCCCAGAGGACTCCAGGATCTGGAAAGGCAGAGAACTTTCTCAAAGCCAGAATCACCACCTGACTCAGGTAAAGGTATCTGGGTACAGCCAGGGTGGGATTCTGTGAGGAGAAATAAGGGGGACTGAAAACCCCGGCTTAACTGCCTTTAAGAAAAAAGAAAAAAAAAAAAAGTGCCGCACTTGGTTTTTGTTTTTGGTTTATTGCAGGCTGCCGTCATGGAGACTCCACAGGAGACGCTGCGTTGGATTGGGTTCCAATTTGAAAAACAACGAGAGCTGGCCCAGCAGTGTCAGGAGCAAGCATTAGCAGCCATGCAGGCGCAGCAGAAGCCGCTGACGGACTTGCTACAGGCGGTGCTACAGGAGCGGCTGACAGCCAAGATGCCTGAAGGACACTACTGTGGGGTAGGCCCACAAACTTGCGGGGTCTTATCTTTTGGACAATGGTCAGGCAAAGACAATATTGATGACTTTCTCGAGGCCTTTGAGCGGGTAGCTCGGGGTGCAGGCTGGCCCGAGAAGCAGTGGACGGTCCGGTTAGCCACCTCCCTGACAGGAGAAGCCTTGGCGGCTTATAAAGCTATGCCCGCCGCCCAGGCAACTGAGTACAAAGATGTAAAAGCAGCCATACGAGACAGGCTAGGCCTGTCGCCTATGGTGTATCGACGGATGTTAAGGGCGACAAAAATCCAGCCGGGTGAAACTCCTAAGGCACTAGGCCAAAGGATACGTAGCCTGGTGTGGAAGTGGCTTATGCCAGAAGAGAGAACAATAGAGAGTATCCTTGATATGCTCGTGTTGGAGCAGTTCTCTGAGGCTGTGCCAGGTGAAGTCAGGGCATTCCTCACTCTCCAGAATTGCCAGACGTCAGACGAGGCTGCTCACTTAACCAAAAGGTTCATGGAGGCTCAGGTAGCCCATAAACCGCACGGAGGAGCTAGCGACTCGTATGGGGTGGCAAATTTCAGCAGAATAATGAAAGACCCAATGTCAGGTATACCAGGTACAAAAAAATGTATGGATAAAGGTATGGGGAACGACTCTCGCATGAAATGTTTTAAATGTGGGAGGAGGGGTCACAAGAGGGATGAATGCATGTCACGCACAGCACTGATGAGTGAAAAGGAGAAATATAGGCAGGAAGGCTTTCGCCTTGATGTAGAGGTACAGGGCGTGTTGGCCAAGGCCCTACTTGATTCAGGGGCAGACCAAACTATGGTGTCGAAGAAATTCTGGCGCCTCCTACAGGATAGTGGGGCATTTCCCCTGAATCAACCAGAGGGCAGAACTAAGATCCGCTGTATACACGGGTCATCCACTGCCTATCCTCTGTATAGGGTAGTAGTAAAAGCTTTAGGCACCCGAAGAAAGGTCCTAGTAGCGGTAATTCCCCGGTTGCCCTATGATATAGTTTTAGGCCGAGACTGGCCGCCCTTCTGTAGGAGCATTGGGGAAGGCATGCCAGGGAAAAGAGGGCTAGTATCCACAAGGTCACAGGCCCAAAGTTCGAGGGAGTGCTTTGAACCCGCGGAGGACATTGACCCTCCTACAGAGGAAGAGGCAGAACCCCAGGTGGAGGAAGATAGGCCCCTAGAGGACCTGCTAGGAGAACTACCCAAACACGAGGATTTAATCAACCTTCTTAAAAAGGCTAGTAAGAAAAGCAAGGGTGATAAGCGGCGAGAGCGCCACAATAGGGCCCAACTAAGGGCAGGAGCAGGAGATGGGATAGGTTTTCCCTGGGTACCGGCTGAGCTATTACAGAAGTTTCCCTCGTTCGCCAAAGAGCAAAAAGCGGATCTTGCGTTAAAACGCGCTTTGGAGTATGCCCAGTCTGATAAAGACTCTCTTCCCAGGTTTTTTCTGGAAGAAGAGTTACTATATCGGGAGAGTAACGATCCCCAGACTGGTGCTGTTAGGAAACAGCTAGTGGTACCCACTGCTTTTAAGGCAAGTGTAATGAGATTGGCCCATGACCACCTGGTGGGAGGGCATAAAGGGGTTGTAGGTACCCTGGACCAGGTACTGGCCCGTTTCTATTGGCCAGGGGTGTTCCAAGAGACCAAGCGTTTTTGCGAGGCATGCCCTTCGTGTCAGAGGGTCTCTGCCGCAAAGCCAAGAGGGGTTCCCATGATACCAATACCTACCATATCTGAGCCAGTATGCCGGATGGTGATGGATATAGTAGGACCCTTAGTAAAGACCCCTGGGGGGTTCCAGTATATTTTGGTCATAATGGATCAGGCCACCCGGTTCCCCTGGGCCATACCGCTGAGGAACATTTCAGCAAAAACAATAGCGGGGGAATTAATCAAAATATTTTGTGAGGTAGGATTCCCGAAGGAGATGTTAACGGATAGGGGAAGCAATTTCCTATCACGATATCTGACACAAGTCTGGGACGCCTTCGGGATATGTCACCTAAAAACAACAGCTTACCATCCCCAGTTCAACGGAATGGTAGAGCAGTTTAATCAGACCCTCAAACAAATGTTGAGGCGGGGACTAGACGGGAAGATGCCTGACTGGGACATAATGCTCCCATTTGCTTTATATGCCAGCAGGGAGCGTACACAGGCCTCGTTAGGAGCTTCCCCATATGAATTGATGTTCGGCCGGGCTCCAAGGGGTATCCTTGACATTTTAAGGGAGCAGTGGGCAGAGCCAAAAGGGGAGGAAGTAGGGGTACCGCAGTTCCTCCAGGAACTCCGATCGCGGTTACAGAGGGCCTCACAAGCTGCTGAACAACATCTGCAAGATAGTCAACAGCAGCAGAAAAAATATTATGACCGGGGGAAAAAAACCCCGTCAACTCACGATAGGTGAGAGAGTAGTCGTAATGGTAGCAGACCCTGGGCCAAAATTTGAAGCTCAGTGGAGAGGGCCCTACACTGTAGTAGCTCGCAAGGGACCAGTCTCCTATGTCGTGGAGACCGACAAGGGACGCCGTCAGGTGTACCATGTCAATGTCCTAAAATCCTGGCAGGAGCAGACGGCAGCTGTTGGGCAGTTACAGGTACAGCTTCAGTTCAATGCGGATGCAGCATCACGTATTCCGTGCTGTAAGGACATATGTCCCTCAGCCCAAAATAGCTTAAGGGGGGGGGAGGTAGACAGTACTGAGCCTGAGATAGCACATGCAGCAATGACAAAGTAGGCCATCATGGAGCAAGCACAGGGAGACACGCTGTCTTGGAGAACCAGGGCTGAAGGGAAGCAGGCTGTTGAATCCGAGAGGGCTGGAAAGAACATTGCAAAAGACTTCCAAGCCAGAGAGCAAAGGTCACACCCAGGAAAGCTCCCTGAAACCAGGAAGTGATTTCAGCTCAGCTAAGCCCAGTGTCTGGTACTCACGGAGAAAGGCAGTTTGCACCCCGGAGAAGAAGCCTTGGCTAGAGGAAGAAGGGCTGGAAACAATCTTCACCCAGAAGAAAGATAAGTACCCTGTCTTCTATAAAGAGAAAGAAGTGGGTCCTTATATATAAAGCCAAGCTTACAGGCTGCTAGAAAACCCCTATTGGAATAGGTGGTGGGAAGAAACCCCAAGCACAGCTCCTTGTATATCGGACTGTACAAAGCAGTCTCCTCTCCCAGAAGCTGAGGTCTCCCGAGGGCAAGGTTCTGAAAGCAGTGATACAAAAACATGGTGCCCGTATACAGGACCAGGTCCTGAGGTTATGCAGTGGGAAAGTTCAAACCCAGAGGTCATTCCAGAACCGATGGAGTGTGCTTTATGCATTTCAGATGAGATAGAATCTCTTTGTTAAAAAGAAGCAAGAAGAAGCATAAGTATTGTTTGGAAGAAACTTTTATTTACCTGTGAAGCAACAGTTTATTTTGTGTTTTCCTCGTTTGATGTATTCAAGACAATCCTCAAGGGAAGGGGAATAAAGCCCAGCTTTAATTTACACTTTGGACACGACTACAGAGTTTTCCTTTTACAACTCAGGCTATACCCTATGTCTAGGCGGGCGCCTAAGGTGGGTATAGTCTCACACCTGGTACAGAGGTTTTTTGGACCATTGATGTCACTCTGAGCATATATTGAGGTAAAGCACCGCTGAGGTGTTATATGAAGTGCTCCTCCTCTCTGAATGTATTTGTGGGAGGTTGGCTGAGGGCTTTTGTCTTCTGTTACCTGTGGTACGTTTTACTATTTGATTTTGTTTAGTGCAGGTTATATGATTTGTTTTGTTTTCTTGTTTTGTTTTTGGAGTTTTCCTGTTATTTGATACCCCTCACTGAGCCAGACGGACATCCTTCAGGCCTAGTAACCTGTTTCCAACAGTTCTCAGTCTCTGTCCCCTGTACCTGGTGGCTTTCTCAGATGACACAGGTTACACACTGCCTATATTGGGCTGGTCATTGCTATACTATGTCCCTTACTGTGAATGTTTGGAACCCACCCCTAGGTACCTGTCTGAGCCTTTCGTCAAACCCATTAGTCAACTGTTGCTGCATCTGTGGCCTCCTGTGCCTATGTTGGCTCACACTTGATCTCAGGACATGGCCCTGCACCCCTCTGAGGCTGACCCTGCATGTGCTGGGTCGTTAGCTGTACATGGGATGCATATCTCAGACCTACCTGCCAGTGGATGGGCCGTGTCCAGTGCTGGGGACAGTCCGTGCAGGTAGACTGGGCCGAGACGTTCTGCCACCTGCTGCTCCATGGGTCCACCCCCACCAGTGCCCACAGCATGCCGTCTCTCGGCTGTCATGTGGGCACGGTCCCCACGCTTGATATTGTTAAATCTCTTGCGTAGGCTGTCCAGGTTCCTGTGTAGGCCCCTGGCCTCGGCCATGGCCTCCCGGACCTCCTCCCACACCAGGGTCCGTGTGCTCAGTGGTGTTCTTGAGCTCAGCCGCCCATGCAGGACCTCGTAGTTTTCAAGTACACTGGCCAGCAGGATGTAATTCTCCTGCTGGCTGAATCTGAAGGCCCACTTCCTTTCTTCCGCGGGCACTGGCTTTCGCCTATGCTTTGCACCTGGTGGCCTCTCAGGGTGTACCTGTGTGGGCCAGGACACACCGGATGGCCCTGCCACCTCCACCTCAGGCTCATGCATCCCTGCCGCCTCTGGGGACTGCTGGCCAGGTGTTCCCCTGCCCTCCCCTCCTGTTGTCTCCTCTCGCTGCATATCCCTGCTCTCACTGTCATCTCCTTGCCTGTCACACATCTCTCACCTCATCTACACCTCGCCTACTCTACCCCTCACCTGTTCTGCACCTCACCTACTCCACTCCTCACCTACTCTACACCTCGCCTACTCTGCACTTCACCTACTCCATTCCTCACCTACTCTACAACTCACCTACTATACACCTCGTCTACTCTACACCTCGACTGCTCTGCACCTCACCTGCTCTTCATGTCGCCTGTTCTGCACCTTGCCTGCTCTGCACCTCGCCTGCTTTGCACCTCGCCTGCTCAACACCCTCGGCCTTCAGCATATGTGCAGGCCTATTTATGCATTTGCGGGTGGGGGAATGGCCTTGCGCACGTTGCGCATACGCAGCGATGTGTTTGGGGCATCTTCACACATGTGTAGCATGTCTGTTCACATGTTGCGCATGCGCAGGCCACATGTGTATGTGCCGTGCATGGAACCCTGTGTAGCACATGTGCACGTCGCTCGCTCATATACGTACAGCGCACGCCGCGTACGCACATGGCCTGTGCATGCACAACACACGAACAGATATGCTAAGTGCACGCGCAATGCACACAGCATCATGCGCTATGCGTTCGTTGCCCGTGATACGCACACTGGGCGCAGAACTCTTTGTACAGGTGTGTTGTGTTTGTTCTGATTGTTTGCCACTCCCTACACCATATTAAACCTCTGTCTCTGCTCTATCTGCTGTCCATGATGGCCTACTTTGTCATTGCTGCATGTGCTATCCAGGCATTGGGGGGTGTGCTGAAGCTGTGATTGCCTGACGAGGGAGATGGTGTCCATGGGGCTGTGGCACAGGGCATGGGTGCAGTCCTGCTGCAACACAGACCTGCAGCTGTGGGGGCTACGCAGGCCAGGGCTGTGCCGGCACGGCACAGGAGGCAGGCCGAGATGCGCCCTCGCCAGCCTTGCCTTTACAGGCCCAGGGCCCAGTTCCAGGACATACGTGAGGAACAGGTCATCTCCCTCTACCGTCTGAGTACAGGGGCTATTAGGGAGCTCTTTGAGGATCTAAGACCTGACCTCGAGCCCTTGACTGGCCGGTCACATGCCATACTGGGTTTGGTAAAGCTCCTGGTTGCCCTACATTTCTTTGCCTCTGGCTGTTTCCAGTCATCTGTTGCCACAGTGGGTGGGATAAGCCACCCTACCTTCTTCTCATGCTGTCTCCACCAGGTACTGTGGGCCATGGTCAGCCGGGTAAGGAATTATATTGCAATTCCCAGCATTAGGCAACAGTGGGGGACCCTGAACCAGGCCTTTGAACAGGTTGCAGGGATACCACATGTGATGGGAGCTATTGATTGCACACATGTTGCCTTGGTCCCGCTCAGAGACAGGGAGGCAGTGTTCCGCAACCGCAAACACTATCATTCCCTGAATGTGCAGGTTGCATGTGATGCAAATATGCGTATTCTGAATGTGGTTCCTAGGTTTGCAGGGTCCACCCATGACTCCTATATTCTGCATCACTCGGCACTATTCAGACAATTTGAGGCTGGACAATATGAGGACTGTGTCCTGCTGGGTGGGTATTTCTCATCTCAGATATGCAATGGTGTTCTTCTGAGTAACCATATGCGCACATGTCTGTCTTTGTGGTGTGTCTCTAGTTGTGTGTGTGTCATCTGTGTGTGTGTTCTAACGTGGGGGGGGGGGTGGATTTGCTTCCAGATCCTCTTTGCTGCAGTGCTGTGTGTTGGGAGCACATTCACCTCTGACCATTTTGGCCATTTCACACGTTGGCATGTTACAACACACATGTATGCTTCATAAGAACATAGGAACATAAGATATGCCATACTGGGTCAGACCAAGGTCCATCAAGCCCAGTATTCTGTTTCCAACAGTGGCCAATCTAGGTCAAATGTACCTAGCAGTTTCCCCAAGGGACACAGGTTCCACAATGCTTGTATTGGTTCAAGCATTGATATCCTTGGTCCCTTCTTAGTAATGGTTTATGGACCTTTCCTCCTGGAACTTGTCCAAACCTTTTTTAAACCCAGCTACACTAACAGCCTTTACTACATCCTCCGGTAACAAATTCCAGAGTTTGATTACACATTGAGAGAAAAAATATTTTCTTTTATTAGTCTTAAATAGTTTACCCTGTAGCTTCATTGCATGTCCCCTAGTCTTTCTATATTCTGATAAGGTAAACAATCAATCTATGTTTACCCGTTCCACTCCATTCATTAATTTATAGACTTCTATCATATCTCCCCTCAGCCGTCTCTTTTCCAGGTTAAAGAGCCCTAACCTTTTTAGCCTTTCTTCATAGGAGTATCCTTCCATCCCCTTTACAATTGTGGTGGCTCTTCTCTGAACCTTTTCTAAAATCGCTATATCCTTTTTAAGATACGGCGACCAGAATTGCACACAATATTCAAGGTGCGGTCTCACCATGGAACGATATAGAGGCATTATAATATCTTTTGTTTTATTTTCCATTCCTTTCCTTATCATTCCTAGCATTCTATTTGCTCTCTTGGCTGCCGCTGCACACTGGGCCGAGGGTTTTAACATGGAATCCACAATGACGCCTAAATCTTTTTCCTGGGTGGTGGTTCCTAATGTGGAACCTTGCATCGTGTAACCATAGTTTGGGTTGTTCTTCCCTAGGTGCATAACCTTGCACTTGTCCACATTAAATTTCATCTGCCATTTTGATGCCCAGTCTTCCAATTTATCAAGATCCTCTTGCAATTTTCCACAATCCTCTTGGGTTTTAACAACTTTAAATAGTTTTGTGTTGGGGGGGCGGAGCCAGCCGCGGAGCAGAATGGACGTGTGAATCTGAGCTCCCGTTGCCAAATAAGAATCCTGAGCTTAAACCATCGTAAATAGTCCCCCAAAAGGGAATACTGGATTGATATTGAGCTGTTGAAAATGTAGACGCTAAAACCTGCATGACTGGAGTATCCGCAAAGCGCCAGCTCTGCGCCGAAACGGCTGAAACCAGAGGTCGGCTCCCCACAGAAAATGGCTGCGGCTGAAAAGGAAACCGCGGGGGATGGTATAAAAGAAATTCTGGCAGAGCTGAGAAATGTGAAGGAGTTGATCATGGCTAACACATCATCCCTGTCAGTGATACAATAGGATTTAAATGAAGTGAAAAGCAAAATGCAAGATATGAACACTCGATTAATTACCACGGAAGGCATAGTGCAAAAGCATAGCGCCATTCTCGATAGTCTAGGGTCTTTGTCCAAGCGCGTCAAGACAATCGAGACTCAACTGGAGGACCAAAACAATCGATCACGGCACAACAACATCCGCCTGGTAGGGGTCCCAGAAGGAGCTGAAGGGGCGAACATGATAGCATATTTAGAGCAAATGGTCCCGGAGCTCCTACAATTTCTTTCACTAAGGCCTTCGAGCTTGAACGAGTGCATCGAGTACCTATGCACAGGTCAGAGAACAGTAAATACCCACGTCCTATCGTGATGAAAGTTCTGCGCTACCCACAAGTGATACAAATTCTGCAAGCATCAAAGCAAGCAACATCGCTGATAATGCGGGGATGCAAGATCGCCTTCTTCCCAGATCTAAGCAAACCAACAATGGATCGCCGGAGGGAGTTACTCGCATGTAGGCCGCTTCTACAAAAACTGCAGGCTCGCTATGGCCTCTATTATCCCAGTACAATGCGAGTAACGCTGAACAATTCTACAAGGAACTTTGTGGATGCTGGAGCTTTAAAAGCATTTTTACAAGAGAGCAGCGCTATGGAGACCTGAAGTGCCAAACTGAGACCTGCCTATCGAGGACTCCGCCCGATAAGTATCTGAACTCACTCACTTCCGAAAGGGAGAGAATGTCCTGTGTTCTATCTGGGAGAGGGAATATTATATATGCAGCTGAGAGCGAATCAACATAAGCTAGAGCTGTGTCAGATACTCCTTACTGGTCATAGTGCCATTATATTATAGCCTCAGTTAAGCGCAGTAATGATGTTAAGAGGCAGTAAGATCTGTTCAGTTTGTCCATGGACATTGGGGTTCGAATTACACGATATATAAAATTAAATTGGCAATGTTGGATATATCTAATCAGGATAGTCTGCCGAGGTAGGGTGGTTTCCACCAAAAGATGTTTAATTGTAATGTTTAAATGTTTGCTGTGGGTAATCCAGTCCAATGAATTGCAGTTCATGCAGAGGTCTCTTAGGGATAGCTATGGTAAAGCTCTCATGTTCAGCTATAGACACAATAATCTCATACAATGAGTAAGTTAGTATTGCTCACTCTGAATGTAAAGGGGGTCACTAACCCAGTAAAGCGCAAGAAGATTCTCACATATTGTCAACAGAAGCACGCTGACATAGTGTACCTGCAGGAGACGCACCTGACCGAGCAGGAGTCCTGTAAGGTAGTCTCGACATTTTATCAAGTAGTCACTGCGGCACCAGCAGTCAGAAGAAAAGGAGGAGTTTTGATATTAATGCGGAAGTCCCTGGCCGCCAAGGTGAAGGAAACGAAAGTTGACACGGAAGGCAGGTGGGCTACTGCCATCCTGGACATTGCCCAGAAGCCCTATACACTAATAAATATATATGCCCCAACTAATGATGAGCCCCTATTCTTTGAGACGATAGCCAATGACCTGGTTGATATGTCGCATACTGAAATAATAATAGGTGAAGATTTCAATCTGATCTTAGAACCATTGATGGATAAGACCCCATATCGTCCGATCCATAAAGTGAAATCATACGCAGTAGTACAGAGTATGATGAAGGAATTACAACTTAATGATGCTTGGCGTCTTTTAAATCCTACAGATAGGGATTATACATATTATTCTCCCCCGCATGCTACCCAGACGAGAATTGACTACTTCCTTGTAACAAGTGGGTTGGTTAAACAACTAGTAGCATCTGAAATTAGTGCGGGAACAGTCTCCGATCATTCTGCAGTCATTTTAATCTTGGATACTGGTCAGACGCATCAAGCACCCAATCGGTGGACGTTCAACAAAGCCTTGCTAGCTGATGAGGATTTTGTGGCATACGTGAATAAAGAGATCGAGGCATATGAGCTAGTTAATAACCCTTCAGAGACGTCGACGTGGGCCTGGTTGGGAGGGTTTTAAGGCGACCATGAGAGCACATATCACAACTTATTCTATTCAAAAGAGCAGAGCCCAAAAGCAAGAACAAAAAGATTTAGAAGATCAAATAAAAGCGGTAGAGCGCCTATTGGCGAAGAAAGCAGATTCCATGATACTGTTGAGGCTTCAGAAACTAAGAAGCAAATACAACAATATCCTTTCTGTAAAGGCACAAGCATGTGTCCGAATGCAGCAAAGTACGTATTATCACGAGAGCAACTGTGCTGGCTCACTCCTGTTGAAATTGCTAAGGGCAAAGAGAAATATGACTCATATAGTGACACTGCGTAGTGAAAATGGTGAACTTCTCCTGCAAAACGACCAAATACTGGGACGATGCAAGGAATTCTATGAGAAACTATACAATTCTGAAGTAGTTTGTGACGCTGCAAGTTTCCAAGAATTTGTTTCAGGCGTAGTGGGCCCCAAGTTATCAAGTACTCAGGTGCAAATGCTGGAAGACGATCTCACTATCCAAGAGATACAAAAAGCGATTGGTCAGTTAGCTAAAGGAAAGGCGTCCGGCCCAGACGGAATTCCACTCGAGTTTTATCATAAATGTCAAGCACGATTAATTCCTATGTTACACACATACTATAATGGGTTATCTGCTGAAGCTCCGAAAGTTGGTGCCTTTGCAGATGCGACTATTGTGATTCATCCGAAGCCGCGACGAGACCCGCAGAAAGTTGAAAATTACAGGCCAATCTCTCTGCTCAATGCGGATTACAAAATTTATGCAAAGATACTTGCAAATCGCCTAAACAAAGTTCTCAGCTCTTTAGTACACGTCGACCAATGCGGTTTCATGACTGGTAGGTCCACCTCAGACAACGGCAGGCTGCTTGCTCATGTGTTTCTGGCAGCGGAGAAGACTTCTGAACCACTGATTGGACTGTCCCTAGATGCCGAAAAGGCGTTCGACAGGCTGGAATGGTCTTTCCTGTTTCAGGCTCTTAGCTGGTTTGGAATCGAAGAAGCCTTCCTCAAGAGAGTTGCACTCTTGTATGCTAGCCCCACTGCTCGGATATCAGCCAACTCTGATATATCTGGACCCTTTGCTCTACAAAGAGGTACTAGGCAAGGATGCCCTTTATCCCCACTACTTTTTAACCTAGCTCTGGAACCACTTCTGATTTCCGTCCGACAACATAATGGGATTAAGGGAATAACCCTGGCAGACGGTCCATGTAAATTGTCGGCGTACGCGGACGATCTTATTCTTTTTCTTCAGCCAAACTCTTTACCCGCAGTTCAGAAGCTGATAGACAGCTACTCAGCAGTGTCTGGTTATAAGGTCAACTATGCCAAGACTACGATCGTTCCTTTAAACTCTAAGGCCAACTACTCATTTGCCGACTACTCATTTCAATTTTCTCAGTCCTCCTTCAAATACTTAGGAGTCGACTACGGCCACACAATGTCGGAGACAATGAACCGGGTGACTGCTTTCTGCAAAGAACTGGTTAGTTCATGTGCTAGTAGCTGGTCCCCTTTAAAGTTAACCTGGTGGGGAAGATTGGAAACGATTAAAATGGTACTCATTCCAAAACTCAGTTATGTGTTGGGTATGGTTTCCCATAATTTTTCCTTCAGGCTTCTACAAAAAACTAAACAGTATGCTAATATCCTTTTTATGGAATGCAAAAGTCCCTAGAATAGTAGCGTGGAAACTCAAGTTGCCTAAAGAGAAGGGAGGAGTTCATTTTCCTGATGCTGAATGGTTACACTTATCCACTTTGTTGAAGCAAAGTCTGCAATGGGCGACAGATGGGGATTGCAATGAAGCTCCTCGATGGAGACAGGTGGAAGAAGCCATGAACGACTTGCCGGATATGAGCATGATGATTGGCACTTTCAGTCTGAGTCAAAATGAAGTTATCTTGGCAACCCAGCAAGCATGTCGGCTCGTTATGCCAAATGTGGACGGAGGCGCAGACCATGCTCTTGGGACACCATTATGGCTCAATCTCAGCTTTGTTATCGGAGGTAAACCTCTCCTTTGGAAGACCTGGCTGAATAGTGGTATTGCCGTCCTAGGACATCTAATACACGGGAGCACTTACAAAACTTTTGATATGGTGTCGAGGGAATTTGATTTACCTAAGACTTGTTATTTTCAGTGGTGCCAACTGCGATATTGTTTAAGTAAAGCAGGAGTTTCCCCAGTTCTTTTGAAACAAGGATGGCCCTTACTCCAGAAATTTAGTGTTTCAAAATTCCTGGACCTTTTCAGGACAGGGTCTAGCAAACTGTGTGATGGTGTGCAATCAGCTTGGATAAGTGAAGCAGGGAGACATATGCAACAGGAGCGTTGGGATTCCTTCTGGGCTCTTACGCAAGTCACTATAGCAGCATCTCTCACACAGTCATTGTACTTCCTCTCACATAGGGCCTTATTGACCCCTGTTAAGATAGCGAAGTGGGCGCCACAAGCTGGAAATAGATGTTGGTCCTGTAACACGGCAATGGGGACGTTAGGTCATATGCTATACTATTGTGAGCATCTTCAAGGATACTGGGAGTGTGTGATGAAGCGGATATCGAAGATTTTTGGCTTTATAATACCCACCTCTTATCAAATCATCATATACAAATCCACTACGGAAGGTCTTCTCTTGGGAAAATCGGAGAGTCGACTGCTGGACGTGCTTCTCAGTATCGCTATTAAAGTAATCCTGCTTAACTGGAAGAACTTTGAGAAAGTACACAGTCACTACTGGTGGAATCTAGTATGCCAGCACAAGATATATGAGGAATTATATGTGCTTAAAATTCCTGGCTCGGCTAAAATGCTCGACAAATGGAAACTCATGAACAGATATTTAGAGCTCAGTGGTCCCTAGCTAATTCCCCCCCCCCCTCTATTGTAAAGCGCGGAAAGGGATTTTCTTTTAGCCCCAACCTCAAATTGAGCTGCACTGACAACCTACCATAGGCAGTTCATGACAAATAAGATTGCTCATAGCGTCAAGGAGACTGCTCTGCACAGGGTGGACCGGATTACCCATTAGTTTGGTTTGAAATGTTTCTTATTTCTGTTGTATGTATTCTTTTCTTGCTTTTGAAACATGTATCAGTTATGGAAAGTTATAATATGAAAAATTTCCGTTTTTGTAAAATGTCTAAAAGATAATAAAAAAATATATATATAGTTTTGTGTCATCTGCAAATTTGATAACTTCACTCGGTATTCCACTTTCCAGGTCATTTATGAATATGTCAAAAAGCAGCGGACCCAGCACAGATCCTTGGGGTACACGTACATGTATATCAACAGTGTATTGTTGTTTCTGCCATCCTGTCTGGCCTCCTCAGGTGCATGTTCCTGTACCACCTGCTGTGTGTGGATAGTATCATGGCCCTCACATGCTTGCACAGGTGTGCATCTCTGCCCTTGTCCAGAGTGCATTGGCATGTGTGTGCCTGATGTGTTCACAACTGGCGCAACTACCTTTCAGCTACAGGTGTTTGGTCATGTGTTTGGTGTGGTTACAGGTGATGTTTATTGCCCTCCTTAAACTTCCCCCATGTTCAGTGTCTCACACCTGCAAACGCTGGCGCATAGCTGTTGTGTGCCATCATGTGACATCATATGTTTCTGTCAGTCTTTTATGTGTTGTTGGTTTTCACGTACATGCTTGCGTGCATGTGTGTGAACATCAGTTCCTGCTTTAACCTTCCACATTTCTTTCTGCAAGTGATGCCGGATATGGATGTTGTCCCTGGTTACTGATCCCTGTGCGTCTACCATGGACACGTGCAGAGATGAGGTACAATGAGGCCCATGCCTCCAGCCACTCAGTCATCAAGCGCACCTTTGGAGTTTTGAAGAGTCGCTTCAGGTGTCTGGATAGGACTGGCAAGGGCCTTACAATACAAACCCATGACTGTGTCACAGATCATTCTGGCCTGTTGCATCCTGCACAACATTGCTCTCAGGCACAATATCCCAGTCAAAATGAATGAGGATCTGGAAGATGATCCCACATGCCGTCCTGTACGTGCCCGTGGTGACACATATGATGGCACGGCAATCAGGCGCCAGCTGATTGATGAGCTCTTCTCATGTAAGTACTGCATATGTGTGGAAATGCATATGGGTATATATGTACATGGTGCCGTGTGTGTTGCACAGCTCCATCATGACATATGTATGTTGCACTTGTGTTTCTGACTCCCCAGGATATGTTTTGTGACCTGCCTGGTGCTGTGGTGCAGTGGCAGCTATGTGTACGTCATTCAATGTGCAGGAGACTGGGGTAGGTGGACATGTTCTGTGGGGATAGTCAAGCAATGCACATGGCTGAGGTTATCTGTTGTTCACCTCTTTGACATGCACCCCCATACCCCATATATTCATGTTGGCACACATATGCGCATGTATTCCTGACCAGTTCATGTTTTCCATCACTGTTTCTGGGACACATCCAACAGAGCTGCGTGTGTCTACAGGTCCTAGGTGTTCTGGTGGTGGGCCGCACGTACACCCTTCCCTGACATTGTGGCATCATCCAACGGAAGTGTATCATTGCATTGCCCAAAGCTTTATCTCCACTAATCTCCAATTGTGCACATACTCACCTTATCATAGTGTGTGTGTGTGTGTGTGTGTGTGTGTGTGTGTGTGTGTGTGTGTGTGTGGCGTGTCTGTGTAATGATACACTGTGCAGCCAGTTTGCATTATCATGTGGTGGGATGGGTCTGTACACCTGTGGAGCAGTGGTGACTGTGCTATCTCTACCTTTCTGATGTTGACCTTGTGAACATTGTGCGCAGTGTTCTGTGTTGTGATCTGACCTATCTCTTGTGTGTTGAAAACCACTGCGCATCAGCATTTCTATATCACAGATGTCGCCATACTTTGGACATGCGGCAATGGTGGCTGGACATGGGGACATGGTGATTCAACACATTTCGATGACATCTTCTGCCTTCACTATGACGTGTTGTGGCCTTTGCCTGCCTCAGACAATCTCTAGCAGACACTTGCTGCACACACACGGTAGGTTGCACCTTGGATATTTTGGGACTGACATCATCCTTTACATGTTTGTGTTTTGCTGTTTGTTGGATCTTTTCTGTGGGGTCTCTGTGCACCAACGCTGATGCACATGAGGTGGACATCTGAGCCACCTGTGTGACATGGGCATGGTCATGACCATGTCCATGTGACACCCTCGTCTGTGGTACCATTTCAGAATGTCCCCAACATTCACTGTGTTCTGTGTTGTCATCATGTAATGTTTGCATGTCTGAAGTTTTATTACGTACATATTGATGTTTGACTCCCTGCAATGTGCCCTGATGTTGTGTGCAGCTTACCATGATGATGTTTCTCCTTCTTTTATCACAGGGCAGAGGACACACACAGCACATCTACTACACTGCATCTGCAGTCACCATCACCCACCCGTTGGAGGACACAGCAACACCATGCAACAATCCCTGAGAGATAGTGCCATAGGGTGCTTGACCTATGCGAGTGGGACACATGCCTATGATGGACATTATTGTTGGACTGCTAATTTGAACAAAACAGGGATGACCAGCACACCGTTGCTGCCATACTCTGTCTGGGTGTCGTGTTCATCGCAGGTGACACACATCACCTTTGTAATACTGTGGCACATTGAGATGTCACACTTGACTATGCATGCCCAGGGATTCAAGGACAGCGTTAACGGGACATGTACGGTTGCAGACACCATTTGCACAGTGGACACTGTGTACTGGTCCCTATGTGTGCAGCAGGGACTCACATACTCGCTGTATGTTGTACGTCCATCTGACATTGTGTTCATGTGTGTGACACCCATGTGTGTGACCTGCACCACAGGTTATCTTCATCTGTTTGGATCAACCGGAGCATACAGCCATGTGTGTGGCACAGGGGGAACATTGTGTAGGTCCCCCTTCTATTTGTCTGGATACCCTGCACTTGGACATGACATGCTGTTTGCCACCAAACCACTTTGATGCGCGCCAAGATCTTGGATTGCTGTTTGCCCTCATCAGGGGTGTTACAGTGCATCTGGGGTAGCACTGTGTCATGGTTCAATGTACACGGTGCATGTGCATGTGACTGAATATGTTGGTACACCAGTACATGTGGCGGAGTGGATTCTGTGTGGGTTACTGCCCCATGTTTGTCCTTTCTTTCTACCTCTATGTACATGTTCTTTTGTTTGGCTACTGTCCAGACGTGCCGCTCTTCATTGATTTACAAATGAATCATTGCATTTTTCCCTTGTTCTAATTATCCCCTGACGTTCCGCCACTCACATTGCGTCAGTACCTTTGCAATGTAGCAGAGTGAGTGTCCATTTTGTTCCTTCATTTGTGCATTCCATGTACCGTGACATATGTGTGAGGATCCTGTATCCACAGCACCCACTGCTGCAGACCTTCTGCATAGTGCTATCTCTGCATGTCTGTGAGGTTCTGCTTTGTTTATTCTCTGGGAACATGTGCCTCTTGTACCTGTTACCATGTCCTCATTTGGCATGTTGGCAATGTTTTTGGTCCCATTTGGGCCAGTTTGATTGGTATAATAAAGCAGTATCTGACAGCTGTTACATATATATATCTGTCTGTACACTTGCTGACATTTTGCTATACATTTTGCTATGTATGCTTTCTCAAGTTTGTGCATCCTGTATTGGTGAGCAGATATGTTTTTGGAGACAATTCATGGCTGATGTGTGTTGGATCCTCATCATGCACTGCCTACTGTCTACATGCATACATATGTGACTACAGCATTTGGAGTGTGAGGCTGCATGGGCGGGGGGGGGGGGCTACTGCATGGTACACGCCATGCAGCTCCTGTACATTATCTGTCCTGCTCATCATCTGTAGACGGGCTCGTGACTTTTGCGTGACATGTGGGTTACTGCCCTGTTCAATGTACTTTCAGTTTGTTCAATGTAGCCTGCATTATGTTATGAAAGGCTGTATATATGAAATGTTAAATAAATAACATGGATAAACATAGATATTTAAAGTCCACTACCACATATACGCAGACGACATGATGATGTACATACCATTCACAATCCCAACACTCCCACTACAACTGTTAACAGAATGCTTCTCTGAATTAACAACCTGGCTAAAGGAACACAATCTCCATATCAATCATTCTAAAACGGATATATTAATAGTAACTAAAAATCAATCCTACATACCTCCAACACACATCACTCTCCAAAATCACAACATTACTATAAAAAATGAAGTGAAATACCTGGGTGTCACCCTTGACTCACACCTTAGTATGGACACACATATTAGAAACATCACTAAGAAGATCTACTTTAAACTCAAAATTTTAAAACAATTACGTCCTCTTGTACTTCTACATGATTTTCTGAGCATTGTACAGGCCATCATCACACCACACTTTGATTTCGCAAATCTCACCCTACTAGGAACAACAAAACAAAACATTAAAAGACTCCAACTTGCCCAAAATGCAGCAGCAAGAATTGTAATGAAGGTTCCACCATTTGAACACATTACCCCTATACTAGCAAACCTTCACTGGCTCCCAATTCAATCCAGAATAAATCACAAATTGATTATCACCACATTTAAGACTCTAAATACAATGGCCCCAGTCCCCTTAACAAAACTTATCACTAAAGACACATCCCAAACTACGCTACGGAGAGGCCACACGAATAGAATTAGGATCCCGAAAGAATTCACAACTACTAAAAAGACTACTAATAGAAAAGCGTTCTCACATGCAGCTCCCACCCTATGGAACTCCCTCCCTGAAGAAATAAGGGCATTAAATGATGCAAAGGAACTCCGCAAGAAATTAAAAACATATCTATTCATCTCCCATTTTGGCACACTTGAAAATACCTTACCTCTAACAGGTAATGGTTAATAGCGACCTAGGGTACACCAACTCTAATTCTCCTAGCTAACTACAATTACAATTAAAGTCGACTAAATAACTACTTGTAAATCTTGTAAATAGATATATGTAATAGTTCAAAATATGTAAATAGTTCGTTTGTTATTTAACAAATTTTACCATATTTAGTCATTCATGTTTAATGTATTTAGCAAAATTGTACCTAGTTAACAAATGTTCCATGTAAAACAGCAAAATTGTACCTAGTTAACAAATGTTCCATGTAAAACAGACTTGTAAATCTGTTCATTCCTTGTTCAATGTAAACCGCACCTGATCTGTGGAAGGTAGCGGTATATAAGCAACTGTTAAATAAATAAATAAATAAATAAATAAATATTGGACGCACATTTATCTCTGCTGCTGCTTGACCACACTGACAAACATATTTGGTTATTTACTGCTGATGTACATGGCCCACCTGTGCTTACATCCTTGTACGGTGACAGCTGTTTATGTGCCAGCCATCTGCCACCTCACAGTGTGCTATGGGTTTCCATACACACATTCCCTTTGATGGAACATGTTTGCACGGTGTTTGCTGTGATTGTTTGGGATAGTGGTTACAGACATGTGTTAAAGCACCATAGGTTGCAGGTTTGAATCTCACATGTTCCTTTCCTTTTATTTTCTTGTGTTCTGCTAAACTGACCATGAAATGTCTACAGCTTCGTCACCTCTCCACACAACCTTCTGTCTCTTCACTGTGCAGCACAGTGTGCCTTCTATGCAGCCTGTCTGTCACATATTAGCTGTTACATATGGCTCTTTCTTTGTACAGTCCATGTCAGCTTGGGGGGTTGGTATTGCTGTTGTTGAGTTGGTCTGGGCCACATCAGTTTGCAGGTTTGATTCTCAGGTGCTGCTTTTCTGTTTTGTTCCCCATTTCAGTCTGGTCCACAGACCATCCACACAGCTGTCCCCTCAGTCAGCCCCTGACACCCTTTCTGTTTAGGTTCTTTGCTCTTTTGCATGCATAACATTTCATGGTGTGTGTGCATGTGTTCATATGTGGCTCTCATCCCAATTACAGCCTGTGATATGAGCTGTAGACGGCTATTATGCATGTGCGTTGCATCATGGATACTGTTGGGGTTACCCAATCCTGGCAAACAGCAGGCGTTTTGTGTGGTGCCCTGCAGTGTTCTTGTATGCAGCCATTGATGTGGAACTCACCATGGTGGTGTAGCCTACTGGTTTGTGCACTGACTTTCTAGCTAGTGGTCATGGGCTCAATTTCTCTTTGTTCTCCTTTTTTTATGCCTGTCCTACACAACTATTTCTCATTCCTGTCACAGTCATATCTCTGCAGATCTGTGCTGCCAGCACATGATATCCTCATCACAGTTGCCAACCATCCTTCTGTCCATCTATCTGTGTCTGTCAGCTGTGTGGTGTCCTGTCTTCATGTGCCGGCTGCTACCCCATGTCCTGCACTGATACCTTTTCTGCATTGTGGCTCTTCATGCTTGCCTCTCCTGTGTCTGCTCTGCATAGCACTACTACTCCTCTGTCCTCCTATCATTGCACTTATCTTGCCACCTCTGCCTCCACTGGTGGACACATATTCCCATCCTCAACCAGCCACCGTCATTGTGGCACTTTACATTACTAATACCCTATGCATCGGTACAGTTGCCTCTGATATGTTTGTCCACTTTATCGGCTGCCACATAGGCTGCATGCTGATTTGGCACTCTTCTCCTTTATATTAACTAGATATGGTTACTTTAGGTAGGGTACCTTATTACTATAGACTCTGGGTTTATTTTTCTCCACAGACCTGTTCTGATTAAATTAGTTTCACAGTGTGCCATTGTAAGTGTTCTTTTATTTTATATAGATGGCACACTTTAATTCCTCCTCATCTCTCTCCTCATGTCCCAATTTTTGGGTTGAGATAATATATATGTATTTGGTGTTGTACTTTATTATCTGCCTTATGTTTTTAATATGAGTTCTAAGTATTTTCAGTCCTTTTACTGTTCTTATTATGTTTTGATATTTATCATGTTGTCCAAATGATGGTTGGAATTATGTTTTTTACATATATATTTTATATATTATTGTTCCTAATGTTGTTGTTAATTAGTTTTTGTTATTTATTTACTTTTTATTTATGTATTTTTTCTGAGGATGTGTACCCCCTGAGGAAGGCATCTACCAAAACGCATAGGGGTTGATCATTCAATAAAAGCACCTGTGACCGTTACACACCACTCGCTGTCTTGTGTTGTTCCCACTCCACGGAGGCCAGAATTTTTCACAAATTACTCACGGCATAACAACCTCACACAAAACCTACCTGACTCTCATGGATTAAAGTCCGGCAACAACAGGGCCACACGGTCTGCCATAATCTTGGCCAACAACTTAAGGTCAAAGTTGAGAAGGGAAAAAGTCTGATAGGATTCGGCCTTCAATGGAATTGTACCAGGTTTGGGGATCAAAGTGATGCATGCCTGGTTGTCACCCCAGGAGAACGTGCCTTGCTCAACACAGTGCTGATACATAGCCACAATAGGTGGCCAAACATCAAAGACAGTGAGGTTGAAAATATACTGGAACATAAAGTGATCCTTTATGTCCTGTATCAAATTTTAATAACTATATGATTCACAGACTCTAGGGTGTTTGACAGCTGCTGGTATGCCAAGATATAATTCCTTTATCTAGTTTTCAGTTTTCCAGAGTATTGAGACTGAGTCTAGCTGAACTGGTGCTCAAAAGCACTATATATGGAACACACTCCTTCAGAAATGAAAAAGCATTAACAACAGCACAGATTAGCCTATCAAGAGATCAGATCATGGCTATTGGTAGATGCCTCTCTATCAGATACAGACTATACATTAGACTAGATTATATTTCATAAGGTTTTATCTGCATAGTGCAGTATGAGGCTATGTTCTCATTTATTCTTATTTACTGTAAGTGATGCATGGAGTTAGAGAGAGGTTTGGATATGTGGCAATCCGTTTATCTACTGGGCTCAAAGGAGAGCCTTGATCAGACCACAGGTTTGCAACTTGGGTTTGTAAAGTTCAGATATATAAATAATATGGATGGGCCAGTGTGCTATGAGGTGGGACCAACTAATGCTGCCTATTCTGTTAAAGAAGAAAGTTCACTCATTCCTATCAGGGCAGGCTGGTTCACTATCGAAACTAGACCGTCCTCTAGAGCGGCAAACCCTGGTGGGTGGCATGGTGATCCCTGTCTCTGCTTCAGTACCATCTTGTTGTTGTTAAGTGCCATCGAGTCAGTGTTCACTCATGGTGACCCTCTGGATAATTGTCCTAAATTGTGTTCGGTCTTCAGTCAGGAAGCTGATTGTTGACAGACTGGTACCTGTAGCTGCTGTTATTGTATCGATCCATCTCATTGCTGGCCTTCCTCTTTTGCATTGACCTTCTATCATGCCAAGCATGATGTCTTTCTCTAATGATCTCTCTCTTTGCATGGTGTGTCCAAAGTATGAAAGTCGAAATCTTGTCATCTGAGCTTCTAAAGAAAGCTATGGTTTGATCTTCTCTAGTACTGACTAGTTTGTTCTTTGGGCAGTCCATGGTATACACAGTATTCGCCACCAGCACCATAATTCAAAGGCATCACTTTTCTTCCAGTCTATCTTTTTCACTGTCCAGCTTTCACATCTATATGATGTTAATGAAAATACCATGGCTTGAATGAGTTGAATCTTTCTATGGAGAGAGACATCTCTGCTCTTGAGAATCTTGTCTAGGTCTTTCATAGCCATTCTGCCAAAAGCAATGCATCATCGGACTACTTGTTGATCTTTATTGATAGTTGATCAAAGTAGGTTAAAGTTGAACATGATTTAAATTTCTTCTCCTTCAACGATGAACTTGTTGATTTTGCCAGTTGTCATGATCTTTGTCTTCTTTGAATTAAGGTGCAGGCCCATTTTGAGACTATGTTCTTTGATCGTGAGAAGCAAATGTTTCAGATCATCTTCAGTTTCGACCAGTAATAAGTCTTCCACCAATCTTCACACCTCTGTTGTCTTCATACAATCCTGCTTCTCTGATGATTTGTTCTGCATATAAATTAAACAGGTAGGGGGAAAGTATGCAGAGCTTACAATCTATGTCTTACACCTTTGCTTATTTTAAACCATTCTGTTTCTCCTTGATCCATTCAAACTGTTGATTCTTGATCAATGAACATAAGAATATAAGAATATAAGATATGCCATACTGGATCAGACCAAGGTCCATAAAGCCCAGTATCCTGTTTCCAACAGTGACCAATCTAGGTCATACGTACCTAGCAGTTTCCCCAAAAGATACAGGTTACACAATGCTTGTACTGGGTCAAGCATTGATATCCTGGGTCCCTTCTTAATAATGGTTTATGGACCTTTCCTCCAGGAACTTGTCCAAACCTTTTTTAAACCCAGCTACACTAACAGCCTTTACTACATCCTCCGGTAACAAATTCCAGAGTTTGATTACACGTTGAGTGAAAAAATATTTTCTTTTATTAGTCTTAAATAGTTTACCCTGTAGCTTCATTGCATGTCTTCTAGTCTTTCTATATTCTGATAATGTAAACAATCGATCTACGTTTACCCGTTCCACACCATTCATTAATTTATAGACTTCTATCATATCTCCCCTCAGCCGTCTCTTTTCCAGGTTAAAGAGCCCTAACCTTTTTAGCCTTTCTTCAAAGGAGTATCCTTCCATCCCCTTTACCATTTTGGTGGCTCTTCTCTGAACCTTTTCTAATAACGCTATATCCTTTTTAAGATACAGCGACCAGAATTGCACACAATATTCAAGGTGCGGTCTCATCATGGAACGATATAGAAGCATTATAATATCTTTTGTTTTATTTTCCATTCCTTTCCTTATGATACCTAGCATTCTATTTGCTCTCTTGGCTGCCGCTGCACACTGGGCTGAAGGTTTTAACATGTTATCCACAATGACTCCTAAATCTTTTTCCTGGGTGGTAGTTCCTAATGTGGAACCTTGCATCTTGTAATCATAGTTTGGGTTGTTCTTTCCTAGGTGCATAACTTTGCACTTGTCCACATTAAATTTCATCTGCCATTTTGATGCCCAGTCTTTCAATTTATCAAGATCCTCTTGCAATTTTCCACAATACTTTTGGGTTTTAACAAATTGAAATAGTTTTGTGTCATCTGCAAATTTGATAACCTTACTCGTTATTCCCCTTTCCAGGTCATTTATGAATATGTCAAAAAGCAGCGGACCCAGCACATATCCCTGGGGTACATCACTATTCACCTTTCTCCATTGGGAAAATTGGCCATTTAGCTCTGCCCTCTGCTTTCTATCTTTTAACCAGTTCCTGAGCCACAATAGTACACGGCCTCCTATACCATGACTCTTTAGTTTTTCCAAAAGTCTCTTATGGGGGACCTTGTCAAAGGCTTTCTGAAAGTCCAGATTCACTTTATCAACCGACTCACCTTTGTCCACCTGTTTATTCACACCTTCAAAAAAACATAACAGATTAGTAAGACAAGATCTTCCTTGTCTAAAGCCATGTTGGCTGTCTCCCATTAGGCCATGTCTATCTACATGCTGAGTAATTTTATTCTTTATGATGGTTTCTACCATTTTTCCTGGTACTGACGTCAGGCTCACTGGTCTGTAGTTTCCCGGATCACCCCTGAAACCCTTTTTAAAAATTGGCGTTATTTTGGCGTTCCTCCAGTCTTCAGGTATTACAGATGAATTTAATGAAAATTCACAGATTACTAATAGCAGGTCTGCAATCTCATATTCCAGTTCTTTCAAAACCCTCGGATTTATACCATCTGGCCCAGGTGATTTGCTACTCTTCAGTTTATCTAATAGTTGTTATACATCTTCCTGATGTATCAATGTTTTCTTCAATTCTTCCGCACCTTTAAATACCACTTTAGTCATGGGTAACATCCCTACGTCTTCCTCAGTAAAGACCAAAGCAAAGAATTCATTCAGTCTCTCCGCTATAGCCTTGTTGCCTCTTAGTGCCCCTTTAACCCCTCTATCATCTAATGGACCAACTGACTCTCTCACAGGTTTTTTGCTACGTATGTACTTGAAAAAGTCTTTATTTCGCGTTTTTGCTTCTGCAGCAAGCTTTTTCTCAAATTCTCCCTTTGCCTACCTTATCAATGCCTTGCATTTGACTTGCTAGTCTTTGTGCTATTTCCAGGTTTCGTCGTTTGGCTCTTTATTCCATTTCCTGAAAGATGCTTTTTTCTCTACAACAGCCTCTCTGACCTCACCTTTAAACCATGCTGGCAGTTTTTTGGACTTCCTTCCACTTTTCTTAAAGCGTGGAATACAGCTGGTCTGGGCTTCCAAGATAGTATTTTTTCAACAATACCCAAGCTTGATGTAAGTCTTTAACCTTTGCAACTGCTCCTTTTAGTTTTTTCTTAACTATTTTCCTCATTTTATCATAGTCTCCCTTTTGAAAGTTAAAAGGTAGTACTGTGGATTTCCTTATTGTCCCTCCTCCACTAATTAAATCAAATGTGATCATGCTATGATCACTATTGCCAAGTGGCCCCAATACCCTTATCTCTTGCAGTCGATCTGGTGTTCCACTAAGGACTAGGTCTAATATGGCTTCCCCTCTGGTCGGTTCATGAACCAGCTGCTCCAAGAAACAGTCATTTATTTTGTCTTGGAACTTTATCTCCCTAGCAAGTCCTGCCGTGACACTGACCCAGTCGGTACCGGGGTAATTGAAATCACCGATTATTATTACTGCACCGTAACATTTGTTAGCTTCCTTGATTTATTTGAGCATTTCATCATCCAATTTTTCATTCTTTAAAGGGGTTCGATAGTACATCCCCACTGCCATCGCCTTCCCCTTTTTACATGGAATTTCAATCCATTGAGATTCTACAGCAAATTTGGTTTCCTGCAAAACTTTAATCCTTTCTGACTCAATGCCCTCTCTAACATAGAGTGCAACCCCTCCACAAATTTGATCAACTCTATCATTACGATATAGTTTGTACCCAGGTATCACAGTGTCCCACTGGTTGTCCTCCTTCCACCATGTCTCTGATATTCCAATCATATCTAACCTCTCATTTAGTGCTATATATTTTAACTCTCCCATCTTATTTTTTAGACTTCTAGCATTTGCATTTAACATTTTAGAGACTGTATTTTATCCATATTAATTTGGCTATTGGTAGACATGGGTAATTTGGGATCTTTAAGCTCTGTCTGCTCCATACTTGAGGGTATTTGGGCTACTTACTCTTTTTTGGAACCTCTCTGCTTTTGGTAGTATCCTTCAAGGATTCATTCTTCCGAACCATGCACTCTTGGGCGACTGTCGGCTTTACACTATTATCTAGTTTAAAAGCTGTTCTATCTCCTTTTTAAAGGTCAATGCCAGCAGCCTGGTTCCATCACAGTTAAGGTGAAGCCCATCGCTTTGGAAGAGCCCCTCCTTTCCCCAGAATGTTCCCCAGTTCCTAACAAATCCAAACCCCTCATCTCTGCACCATTGTCTCATCCACGCTTTGAGACTCCGGAGCTCTGCCTGCCTTTTGGGTCCTGTGCATGGACTAGGAAGCATTTCAGAGAACGCTACCCTGGAAGTTAGACCTAAGACCTTATCTAGGTGGTGCGTGAGGTCTGCTACCTTCGCACCAGGCATTTCAGAGAATGCTACCCTGGAAGTTCTGGATTTCAACTTCCCACCTAAAAGCCTAAATTTAGCCTCCAGAACCTCCCTACGACATTTTCCTATGCCATTGGTACCGACATGTATCAAGACAGCAGACTCCTCCCCATCACTATCTAAGACCTTATCTAGGTGGCGCGTGAGGTCCGCTACCTTCACACCAGGCAGGCATGTTACCAGGCGATCCTTATGTCCACCAGCCACCCAACTATCTAAATGCCTAATGATTGAATCATCAACTATAACGGCTGTCCTAACCCTTCCCTCATGGGCACATGGCCCTGGAGAAACGTCCTCGGTGCGAGAGGGTTTTACATCACCTGGAGGACAGGTCCTAGTTACAGGATCACTTCCTGCCACACCAGGGTGATGCTCTCCTGTCACATGATCTCTCTCCTCCATGGTAACAGGGATGCTGCCAGACTGGAGGTGGGACTTTAGGACTATATCCCTGTAGGTCTCGTCTATGTACCTCTCTGCCTTTCTTATATTTTCCAAGTCTGCTACTCTAGCTTCTAGAGAATGGACTCATTCTCTGAGAGCTCCTTGCACCTTGTGCACACGTAAGACCTCTCACCAACTGGGAGAAAATAATACATGTGACTCTCAATGAAAAAGACTGGAAAGCCCCCATCTTGCTGCTGGACTGCTGTCTGCATCTTAGTTTTAAGCTTGTGTTGAGATCTTTAGTAAGGGTTGCTATGGATATTTATACTAATAAAACTGTACTTAATACGTTTAATATACTTGTTCACCTGAAGCTTAATTAATCTCAGGTCCTTAGTGTATGACTGATTTGGGTAATGAGTTTCACCTGAGAACACCTCCTGTCCTTTAAGATGTGTAAGTACCTATAAAGCTACAATTATTCCAGGGATGGGTGGGTGTTGGGGAGGGAGGGAGGGAAATAGCACTTAATAAAAGAGGGATGCTACACAGTACCCTGTCCTGTGCTGCTGAGGTAAGCTGTGACCAACTTCCTGGGTGATTAACAGTCCTTGCTTGGATAGAAGGAGTCTTTCAAAATGGCCTTTTGACCTGTCACCTGGAGTTAACAGCTATTGAAAAAGTTTCACAGGTCTCTTGCCTCGTAGGTAGAAGGCCTCTTTGAAAAGGTCTCTAGAAGACTTTATTTGTTGCTCAAAGAGTACTGACCCTGTTTTGCCTTTTATGCTAAGCAATATTCTGATTTGATAGCTTTTTGCTGCTGCTAGGCTCTGACTTATTATTAAATTTAAACTGCAAGCTCTCTGCTGGGTTCTAAATTTAACCAGAAAGCTCTCTTCTGTGTTTTAAATTTAAACTAAAAGTACTTTGCTGATACTAGGCCCTGATTGACTATTAAATTTAAACTACAAGCTCTCTGCTATGTTCCAAATTTAACCAGAAAGCTCTCTTTTGTGTTTTAAATTTAAACTAAAAGTACTTTGCTGATACTAGGCCCTGAGTGACTATTAAATTTAAGCTGCAAGCTCTCTGCTGGTTATGAAATGTAACCAGAAAGTTCTCTTCTGTGTTTTAAATTTAAACTTAAACTGCTGCTACTAGGCCCTGACTGATTTAACAAAAACAGTGGGTTCACAGATTAATTAGCTTTAATAGAAAGAATTCCCTTCAGAAAATCCCCAGACGTATATACTCACAATTGCAAATCTCTCTCCAGAAGTAACAGTCCCTTTTTCTAGTCCTTCAAAACTGAGGATCACAGAGCTCTTGTTGAGCTATTTATGCCTGTGCTGCTGAGGTAAGCTGTGACCAACTTCCTGGGTGATTAACAGTCCTTGCTTGGATAGAAGGAGTCTTTCAAAATGGCCTTTTGACCTGCCACCTGGTGTTAACACCTATTGAAAAAGTTTCACAGGTCTGTTGTCCCCTAGGTAGAAGGCCTCTTTGTAAAGGTCTCTACAGATTGTGCAAGAGAACGATCAGGTGTTCTGGTATACCCATGTTTCTTAATGTGGCCCAGAGTTTCTCATGGTTTTCACAGTCAAAAGCCTTGCTATAGTCGATAAAGCACAAATAGATATTCTTTTCGCATTTTTTAGTCTTTTCAAGGATCTATCTGACATCCGCGATGATGTCTCTCGTTCCTTGCCCTTTTCTGAACCCTGCTTGCACTTTAGGTAGTTCTTGTTCCAGGTATGGTTGTAGTTTCTGTTGAATAATCTTCAGTAGAATCTTGCTGGCATGTGGGATCAGAGTGATTGTGCGATAATCTCCACAGTCATTTGGATCACCTTTCTTTAATATTGGTATAAACACAGATCAGTTCCAGTTAGTTGGCCATGATATTGTCTTTCAAATTTCTTGGCAGAGATTTGTAAGTATGGTAACAGCTATATCAGATTGCTGTAATACTTCTATGGGAATGCCATCAATGCCTGGTGCTTTGTTCTTTGATAAGTCTTTCAATGCTGATTCAACTTCTTCTTTCATCACCAATGGCTCTGGATCATAAGGTACAGGTTGAAACGGCTGTTGGTCCACTTGATTTTTATCATATAAAAACTTTGTATATTCTTTCTACCTTTTCTTGATTTTCTCAGCATCATTTGCATGTGGACAGTCATAGTATGCCACTCCTGTCCTCCATCTTACATGAATCAGTGAACTCCAACAACGCAAGCCCATGATCAGTGCTAAAAGTATTATATAACTGCTCTGAGCTGGTAGGCATCAGCCATATTCTCCCTTGGTCAGGGTGAGAGGCCATCTGCCCACAGAAACATGGTCCATGGCAGTAGCAGGGCCCCCAGGTGCATGTATCCACTGCTACATGTCCTTCTGATGCCACACCATCATGTCAGTATATGACACACCTAATTTGCATGCCCCATCCCCCACTGTACTCTTCTGGCTCCAGCTCTGGCTCTGTGGCCAGTATTGTCAGAAGCACAGAGCACAGGCCCTATCTCCTGATACCTCCATAGCACACAACACCAGCAGCCCTCTGACATCTATCCATTGCATATATAGATGTGAACAGCAGTCCATCAGGACAGCTGTTGATGTGTCTGTGGATTTTGCCCACTGTCCCAGCATGGTGACTCCTGACCTGCAGGTCTGGTTTTGTGGCTGTCAGTCTTCTGTGGTGTACTGTCATGGCAGCTGCAGCATCCAAGCTCTCCAATCAGGGGCCTAGGTATTCCGCTAATATCACCTATTTTCCTGTATCATTCTTCATGTATTTGCCCTGATTCTGACCTTCATATTTCCTAATGCTCATATCCGAACCATGTGTTCGGACTGCATTAGCAAGGGAACTGTAATTACTGCCTGGTCAAAGGTAGGCATTAGTAGTTCCCACGCTAGCAAAGTGTTTGTGCCGCTTGCATGTGACTAGAGCAGCTGCCCCAGCTGTGCACTTCGTCCGTGCCCACTCTTTAGCCTCTCTTCGCCTTAACCCCACCAATTTGTGTGCTGCTTGTGTAGTGTATCGTTTTTAGTGCAGTCACCTTTGGTCACATGCTACTAGCTACCGCATTTGGTTCTACATTATTCCTAGAAACGTGAAAGAGTGAGAGATCCCACCGAGCAATTCGGAAAACTAGAAAAAAAGTGGCGGCTTAAGTTTGTTTTCCATTATGCATAAGTTGTTCATGGAGTCCTTCCTTAGGCTATATCAGCCTGATGGGGTTTACTTATTGGAGGTGGAAATGGACATATTTAACAATTTGCTTCAGCATTTTATTGAATTTTTGCTTATGAGTGATGGACGGGGCCTGTGTTAAGTGAGATTTCGCTACCGTGGTTCGTGGTGGGGTAAGCCTCAGTCTGAGCATACAGCAATGTTCAAGTGAACAACATCAAAATTTGAGAGCAGCTTCCAGAAGTTTCATCATATTATTATATAAGTACATTGATGGTGGAGATGCATCTGGGGTCACTGGCTTGCACACTAGTGACCAGAGATTGTGAGGTATGGACTGTCTGTACAATTAGGATTCCAGTCATTGACAGGGAAAGACCAAACTCATAAATGTTAAGGTTTTCAAGTGAGAAATTACAAATTAGGAGTTATGCTTGAAGGGCAACTCCGGTTGAAGTAGATAACTTGCCAGTGAGTGGCTTTTATGGCCTACTCCCATGTAACAGATAGCAATGGGTTAAAGCTGAAAGCTATGTGGCTCAAATAAGGCCAGGTCTCGATGTGTAATAAAAGTAAAGGATGCAGATGTAATTATGAATATTATCAAGTCTTATGTAATAGTATGTTATTTGAGTTTATGCTGAGCTATAATAAATCCACACAATTTCATATGTATTGATGATATTGCCTGGTTATTTGGGGACATTTTGCATGCAAAGTCTCATGGTCAATTGGCAATATTGTTAGAAGGAAAGGATGCTGATTGCCTGGTTTGAGAGCACACATGCCCTTTGTATCTTTGTCATACCTTTTTATATAATCAATTCCAAAATGTTTTATTTTCTCTTATATACTGTGCTATTCTGCATTAGTGTGGTTTACATTGAACAGGGCATTATAACTTGGAGATAACTATTTTATGGGGAACATGGGCTATGGAGAGTTAAGTGGCTTGCCCAAGATCACAAAGAGCACATGTGGGACTAGAAACCCCAGTCCTTCTGGCCCAATGTTGCTGTCCTCTAGTGGGATTTGAACTGCCAACCTTCTGGCCTGAAGTACCTTGCTCCAACCACTAGGCCACTCCTCCACTCCATGTTTTATGATTTTTTTCTTGCCAAAGGTTTCCACAGATATTAAATAATTTTAATTCATTTAACAAAATTTGAGATACAATCTACCTACTGGTCAATTTCTCAAATTAAAACATCTTGGTTCTACTGATGATGAAGTTCATACATGTGCCCAAGAGATGAGAAAACATTTTCAACCGTGGAATTATCCTTCACACGTTATTAAATAAGCCTACCATCCTACCTCAAATGTGGCATGCCTATGGTTCCTATCATCTGCTGTTAAACCTTCTATGAAATGAGTGATATGCTTTTTGTCATTAAATACTGTATTGATGCAAGTTAAGTGAGTTATTTTAAAACATTGGCCTGTTCTTCAAGTTTGAGGAGCTTAAGAACATAAGGTATGCCATACTGTGTCTGACAAAGGGTCCATCAAATCTAGCATCCTGTTTCCAACAGTGACCAATCCAGGTCACAAGTACCTGTCAGGTTCCCAAAAGGTATACAGATTCTATGTTGCTTGATTCATCCAAATCTCTTTTAAATTCAGGCATGCTAACAGTTTTTACTGCATCCTCTGGTAATGAATTCCAGAGTTTGATTACAAGTTGAGTGAAAAAAATATTTTCTATGATTAGTCTTTAATGTGCTACATTGCAGCTTCATTGCATGTACCTCTATTCTTTCTACTTTTTGAAGGAGTAAGGAAATGATCTACATTTACCCATTCCACTCCATTCATTATTTTATAGACCCCTATCATATCTCCTCTCGGCCGTCTCTTTTCCAAGTTGTAAAACCCTAACCCTTTAAGCCTTTCCTCGTAGGGGTATCGTTCCATCCCTTTTACCATTTTTGTCACTCTTCTCTGCACCTTTTCTAATTCTGCTATAACATTTTTAAGATATGGCGACCAGAATTGCACACAATATTCAAGGTGTGGTCACACCATGGGATGATACAGCAGCATTATAATATCATTCTTTTTATTCTCCATTCTTTTCTTTAGGATTCCTAGCATTCTATTTGCTTTCTTGGCCTCCACTGCACACCAGGCAGAGGTTTCAAACATACTATCCACAATGATGCCAAGATCCTTTCCTAGGTGGTGATTCCTAATGTGGAACCTTGCATCATGTAACTGTAGCTTGGGCTATTCTGCCCTAAGTGCATAACTTTACACTTGCCCACATTAAATTTCATCTGCCATTTGGATGTCCATTCTCCCAATTTTTCATAGTCCTTTTGTAATTTTTTACAATCCTCTTGTGTCTTTAGAACTTTAAATAATTTTGTATCATCTAGGAGTTTAAAGAAACACCAATTTTTGCTTTTCGAAGAGTACAACATTTTCGTGATCAGTGTAATAAGTCTATGTATCATCTTTATCATCACCTCAGATAAAGGGTCATTACCCATGTGGACAGTATTTTGACTATAATCAGTTCTATGCTGGAGATTCATTTGTTGGTGCATCTGGCATTTAAAACTTTATTCGACCTATGCCACTTTACATTTCCCTTAGATATATCCTAAACCCCAGTTGTTGTGTTGTCTGTCTTGAGTAGACTGTAAGCTCTGCTGAGCAGGGATTGTCTCTTATATGTGTCTGTACAGCATTGCATATGCCTTATAATGCTACACAAATGATAATTATTAGTAGTAGTAGCAGTAGGATAGTGTATTTGATATTTTGCCCCTTCTCATTATACTGTATTGTGAAGACTAAGTGTTTGTTGAAATCCCACATGATTGAGCATTGTAGCTGCACTACTACTGATAAAAGAGAGGCATCGTTAGTGAAACACTACAATACGTTTTAACATGCTTTTTCTTCTTTATGATTTTTTGCTCTGCAGTTGTAATATCATCGATTCAAGGTGGAGATCTTAGTCATCGGCTTCTACAATAAGAGCAATGGTGGATATTTACTTTGGGCACTATGGTCTCTGGTAGAGTTAATAATGAAGTTGACTATTCTGTCTTTGGAATGTTATGAATGTGATTCTTAAATGTGCATGCGTAGTATTGTAGCACCATTGCTGAAAAGTGGTTTATTTTCTCAAACAAGTAAGAAAGCTTTGTAACAAGCTTTAAAGAATGTGGTTGAGATTTCATAACTTATTTGTTTTTGTTTGTTCCCAGTGAAATAATGTACAGCAATGTTGTTTTCGAAGCTCACTCTCTGAAAAAGGCAGTGGAGTGGCTTGTTAAGCTGCCATGGATGATACTCCATCCTAAATGGCATGAATCTTGATAATGCCCATGATTATGGCCAGGACCTCTGGACATGTTTGATAGAGTGAGACATCAGAAAATAAGTATTCTGCTTTTTACGTTTTCTATTGTTTTTTTTCAAATAAAATTAAGAGACTTTAGAGGACAGTATCTGAATTCAAACAAGCATGGGACAAACACAGAGGATCTCTAAAGAAAAAAAGGGGACTGTTGTAGTTTATGATATGAAAGGACAGACTAGATAGGCCATGTGGTCAGGGGCGGTTCTATCATTAGGCGAACTGAGGCGGTCGCCTCAGGCGGCAGATTCTAGGGGGCAGCACTATTTGCCGCTCCTTAGAAACTGCCTATGATAGAACCGCCCATCCGCAAAGATTCATCTTTTAAAATGAAATGAAAGCAGCCACGGGAACATTTCTCCATTCCCGCAGCTCTGCTTTCAAACTGCTTGGCCCGTCAATCTTCGTGGAGCCGATGGGGGGCAGAGGTCGTCGCTTTCGCCACCCTTCCGCTTCCGCTGGCTGCTTCCTCCTTCCTCCAAAATGAAAGCAGCCGTGGGAAAAGAACTGCTTTTGTTTTGGAGGAAGCAGCCAGCAGAAGCGGAAGGGCGGCAAAAGCAATGACCTTGGAGCCCCCGCCGGCTCCACGAAGATTGATGGGGCAAGCAGAGCCGCAGGAATGGAGAAAGGTTCCCACGGCTTCTTTCATTTCATTTTAAAGGATCGATGAGGTGAGGGGGGGAGCAGTCAAGGGGGGCCTTCAGGGGAGCAGACAAGGGGGGGGCCTGGAAGGGAGCAGTCAAGAGGGGCCTGGAAGGGAGCAGACCAGGGGGGGCCTGGAGGAGAGCAGACAAGTGTGGAAGGGAGCAGTCAAGGGGGGGCCTGGAAGGGAACAGACCAGGGGGCCTGGAAGGGAGCAGACAAGGGGGGGCCTTCAGGGGAGTAGTCAAGGAGGGGCCTGGAAGGGAGCAGTCAAAGGGGGGCCTGGAAGGGAGAAGACCAGGTGGGGCCTGGAAGGGAGCAGACAAGAGGGGGCCTGGAGCAAATCAGTCAAGGGGGAGCCTGGAAGGGAACAGACCAGGGGGGGGCCTGGAGGGGAGCAGACCAGGGGGGAGGGGAACTGGAAGGAAGCAGACATGGGGGGGGCGGGAGCTGGAAGGGAGCTGACACCTGGGGATGGCACTGGAAGGTGGATGGACAGGGGAGAAGTGGAGCTGGAAGGGAGCTGACATGGGAGGGGGCACTGGGACTGGAAGTTCGCTGATACCTGGGATGGTATTTTAACTAGAAGGATCTAGATGATAGGGAAGGAGGGGGACCCAAAGAGAATAGACACCAGTGGCGGTACTGGAAAGGCAAGGGGGTTGGTTCTGGGAGGGGAGGCTGTAAAGGGGGCTGATACTAGGGAGAGTTACTTGGACTGAAAAAAGGCTGATGGAAGAAAATGAAGAAAGCAAAATGAGACAAGAAATAGCAGATGGACTATAGACCATAGAAAAAGAGCTAAGAGAAGACAGAGGAAAACGGAAACCTCAGATTGGGACCAACATGATCAAAAATCATCAGATAACAAAGGTAGAACAAATAATTTTATTTTCAATTTAGTGATTGGACTTTGTACTATCTATATTTCGCACAGTATGGGGAACTGCATCTCTTATCTGGTCTGGCACCACATGCAGAGTCTGGCTTCTTGGGGTTTCATTTTAATTTTTGTCTACATATTTTTATTTTTGCTTTAGGTTGTGATCACTTATTCTGAACTTGGTGAGGGTCTGTGTTCTGAGTGTATGACCAAGGCCAGGTGTTCTGTTAACATGTACTTTGTAGGGATCTGTACTGTAGTAATTTGACTTGTTCAGCTTTTCAAATAAGTGTATAGATGTTTTGGGGCCCTTGCAGTGTTTATAGTGCTGCTTTTTTCTTGGTAGGCCCCTTATTATATGAGTTTTGGAAGTGTATGCTGGTATAGTATGGTAGATTGGCCTTGCAGATCTTAGTGACTTTAGCAGGGTTTTATATTAGTTCCCAATATGCCTGGTACTAGAGAATTTGTTGTTGGTGAGATGATCAGAATCAGCTTTTTTTTTTTAATATATTGAGTTCTGTGGGTGAATGTCCTACCTCTGCTCTGCACCCATTGTTGGGGGGGGGGGGGGGGGGTGGTTATGTGAATGCAAAATGTATGTTCAAAAAGAAAAAGCAAACATAATGCAGTTTATAACAAAATACAAATGAATTATAATTTGGAGTTATAAACTGCTGTGGTTCTCGCACTTTTTTTTAGTTCCTTGGTATGTGAACATCTTGTATTTGCTCCACATTATCTAATTGACTTTTTGATTTGGTTCAGTCCCTGACTAGAGTTTTGAGAAAGATCCCCACCCGGGGGGGGGGGGGGAGGTGTGCTCACGGGGGGGGGGGGCATCTCATCCCTCGCCTCAGGCAGCAGATTGCCTTGAGCCGCCCCTGCATGTGGTCTTTTTCTGTCGTCATTTTTCTATGTTTCTAGATGCAAGTACATACTGAGATATATGATGAAAACATAAACCATGGAAGATCAGTCACTTTGAGTTACTGACATTTGGGCTCATTATTATTAGACTTAATTTTAAAAAAATGTTAAATTAATTAAAATTATTTATCATCTGTGGTTGCCATGGGAATTTTCTGCAAAAAAAAAATCTGGAATACCCTTTTAACAAATCTCTATCTTGAATCCTCATAAAAAAAATTGAAGGCTGGCCTAAAAACCTGGGGCCCAATATTGGAAGCCTTAAGCATCAGTAAGGTGCCTGAAAAGCAGCCTTACCCGTGTATGTGACCCATAACCACATACATGGCAATCTTCACATACCCAGGCATCTATGGATATCCATGCACTGCGGACAGCTGTAATCGTATATCCGTTAGGGCGTATTGGGGGCGTGGCTTCAATTTTAGTGCTTTGTGGGGATATTCAATGGTGCAGTGTGGTGGCCCAAGCTGCCATAAACTGTGTAAGCTTAGGCCAGGGGTTTTGGCACATTTGACACAGCGACCAGGCTGTTGGCAAACCTGGGTAGCAGCAATGCCTGCATACAGAAACCACAATGTGGGGTCTGTACAGACTGCAGTTGAGGTGGAGACACCACCAATGTGCCAGGGCACAGAGGAGAAAGCACAATGTGCAGCAACAGCAGCAGCCCCCCGTGCCACAGGCACACTTACTGTACCCCACGGATCTACAGACCAAGGATGACATACATGCAGCTTTTGAAGGAAGAGGTGTACCTATGCTATTGGCTAGACAGTGACACCATAACAGAGCTGTGGGGGATGCTGTGCTGGAATTTGGAGCCAGCCGCCGCCCGAAACCAGGTAGTGCTAATGACTCTGAAGGTGATCACTGCACTGGGGTTCCTGGCCATAGGATGCTTCCAGCATGTTGTCGGTGCCACTACAGGCATCACCCAGTCTGCCACATTTGACTGTATTGATGCTTTCACCAGCTGAGAAGGATGCAAAACTACATCACTTTCCTCACCATGCCTGAGCAAAGACAGGAGATGATGCAGGCATTCTACGATATAGTTGGCTTCCCATCTGTCATTAGCATAATTGACTGCACCCATCTTTATTTATTTATTTTTATTTTATCTGTTTATGTGATTTTTATACTGCCATTTCAAGAATCATAGTGGTTTACATAAAACAACTGAATTACATTGAACAAGGTAGTGATGACATATAACTAACAAACAATCAGAGATATATATACATAATTTGAATACCAGAAAACTATTTACAATTAGTCTGTCCTTGATGACTCATGTGCTTTCAATATTATGCATTTTTGAAGAGGTAATCAGAGCAATATACGTTGTGGGGTTGAGAGTAAGTAGAGAAATTGTGGCGTGTAAGGTGCTTGATTCTTCTCAAGTTTATGTCAGGTCAATTAGTTGGAGTGATCTCTATCCAAAATGTTCTATAAATAAGAACGTTTTGAGATGTGTAAGGAAGGTGGAAAGGGCAGTTATATTTCTAAGTCCCTGTGGTAATGAGTTCCAGAGCATTGGAGAGAGATACTCGAATGCCCTGTTACTTGTGTATTGTTTTGTCATTCTGTAATCTGGAGGGAATAGAGGGTGTTATTCATTGCGCCTCTTCGGTGTCAGTCATCGGGGTTTTTTTTGTTAAGCTGAGATAGGTTGGGGGGGGGCTAATTCTCTGATGATTTTGAATGATGTCATGATAAGTTTATATTTAATTCTGCTTTGCACTGGGAGCCAATGAAGGGTGTGAAGTATGGGTGTGATATGATCTATACAGTATGAGTTAGAAATGATGCGAGCTGCCATGTGTTGTGCCATTTGCAAGGGGTAAAGAGTTTGTTTTGATAGGCCATGGATGGGACTATTATAATAGTCAATATGTGGGGTAATCATTGCTTTATTCAATGATCTGAAGTCATTACTATTGAGTAAGGGCTTCAGATGTCTTAGTAGGCAAATTTTATTTTATATGGCTTTAGTTGTGTTTTTAATGTGTGTTTTGAACGTGAGCTGTTTGTCTAAGGTAACACCTAGGTATTTTAATTCTTTTATTTATGGAGTTTCCAAACGTTACAACAAATCGGAAAACATAGAAGAAAATCAAGTAATACCACAAAGTAATCTTTCAAAAAGAAAATAGGAACAAAATTAAGCCCACATTACGGGAACCGGTTATGATCATATAATAGGAACAATAAATAATATGCATATACATACATAATACAGAAATCAGAGCAATTGCTTGCCCATCTAAGAAGGCATATAATAAATCACTCACCCTGAATTGCCCCAGATACCGCCTGGCGATCAGAAATAAACCGTCCTAGATGGGTACTATCAGTAAACACACAAGATGCGCCCTCAAAGTTAATGACGCATTTACAGGGAAAATGTAAGTAGAACGTAGCTCCCAAACTCAGTACCTGAGGCTTTAAGGCTAAAAAAAGCCTCCGTATGAGTTGGGTGCTATGTGCCACGTCAGGAAAAATATTAACTGTATACCCACAAAATTTAACAGCCTTACACTTGAAGAAGGCTTTAAGAATTCGGTATTTCAGATCTAGAGACCGAAGGGTCACCAATAGCATAGAACGCGAATGTATTAAATCAAGGGAGTCTTCCAGGAAGGCTATCAAGTTAGATAGAGAGGGCTCAAGCGCTTAAGTTCCTCCTTCAACAGAGTGCACCTTTTTGGACCGTATGGGAAGGTAATAAACAGAAGATGCATCTATAGAATCAGAGATAGAGAGAACCTCCCTCAGATATTTATCTAATAAAATCCGGGGCGCAAGAAGTGACGTACAAGGAAAGTTTAAAAAATGTAGATTGTATGCCCGCACAGAATTCTCAAGGGACTCCAACTTAATATGTACCATTGCGGAATCTTTTATACCAGCAACATTTGCAGTAGTAAGAGGCACCACTTGAGCCTTCAATTTGGAAACAGCTCTATCCACTGATATTACTTTCTCATCCAACTGCCGCAATGAAGCAACAGTTTCCTGAGAAAAAACACTCAATGATTTAGAATTAGTCGTTATCTTGCTATCGATGCATTGAAGTGCACCCCATAGGTCTTTTAAGGTGACTTCACCGTCGGGGGAAAGGACAGGAAGCTCTGAAACAGAGCTAGATAAGGAAACAGGTTTAGGCAAAGTCACAGATGAAATTAAATGACTTACCGAACCTGAAGACTCCTGAAACGAAACGTCAGGCGAAGGGGGCAAAGGACAGGGAGGAGCAGTCCATCCCTCTAAATTCAGGGAGACTCCTTCCGGAGAGGATTGCGCCAGCGGACAGGGAACAAAGTGCTTATCTAGGGGGCCAACCACTTTCCCTCCACTCGCCCCGTCAACTTGCACCTTGTTCCCTGTTTTAGCCTTCCTCTTCCCCATACTAAACAAACCTGTGGCTAAGATCATAAGATCATAAGATATGCCATACTGGGTCAGACCAAGGTCGATCAAGCCCAGTATTCTGTTTCCAACAGTGGCCAATCTAGGTCATATGTACCTAGCAGTTTCCCCAAGAGACACAAGTTCCACAATGCTTGTACTGGGTCAAGCATTGATATCTTCGGTCACTTCTTAATAATGGTTTATGGACCTTTCCTCCAGGAACTTGTCCAAACCTTTTTTAAACCCAGCTACACTAACAGCCTTTACTACATCCTCCGGTAACAAATTCCAGAGTTTGATTACACGTTGAGTGAAAAAATATTTTCTTTTATTAGTCTTAAATAGTTTACCCTGTAGCTTCATTGCATGTCTCCTAGTCTTTCTATATTCTGATAAGGTAAACAATCAATCTACGTTTACCCGTTCCACTCCGTTCATTAATTTATAGACTTCTATCATATCTCCCCTCAGCCGTCTCTTTTCCAGGTTAAAGAGCCCTAACCGTTTTAGCCTTTCTTCATAGGAGTATCCTTCCATCCCCTTTACCATTTTGGTGGCTCTTCTCTGTACCTTTTCTAAAATCGCTATATCCTTTTTAAGATACGGCGACCAGAATTACACACAATATTCAAGGTGCGGTCTCACCATGGAACGATATAGAGGCATCATAATATCTTTTGTTTTATTTTCCATTCCTTTCCTTATCATACCTAGCATTCTATTTGCTCTCTTGGCCGCCGCTGCACACTGGGCCGAGGGTTTTAACATGGTATCCACAATGACGCCTAAATCTTTTTCCTGGGTGGTGGTTCCTAATGTGGAACCTTGCATCATGTAACCATAGTTTGGGTTGTTCTTCCCTAGGTGCATAACTTTGCACGTGTCCACATTAAATTTCATCGGCCATTTTGATGCCCAGTCTTCTAATTTATCAAGATCCTCTTGCAATTTTCCACAATCCTCTTGGTTTTTAACAACTTTAAATAGTTTTGTGTCATCTGCAAATCTGATAACCTCACTCATTATTCCCTTTTCTAGGTCATTTATAAATATGTCAAAAAGTGGACCTAGCACAGATCCCTGGGGTACACCACTATTCACCTTTCTCCATTGGGAAAATTGGCCATTTAGCCCTACCCTCTGCTTTCTATCTTTTAACCAATTCCTGATCCACAATAGTGCACTGCCTCCTATCCCATGACTCTTTAGTTTTGCCAAAAGTCTCTGATGAGGGACCTTGTCAAAGGCTTTCTGAAAGTCCAGATACACTATATCAACCGATTCACCTTTGTCCACCTGTTTATTCACACATTCAAAAAAACATAACAGATTAGTAAGACAAGATCTTCCTTGTCTAAAGCCATGTTGGCTGTCTCCCATTAGGCCATGACTATCTACATGCTGAATAATTTTGTTCTTTATGATTGTTTCTACCATTTTTCCTGGTACTGACGTCAGGCTCACCGATTTGTAGTTTCCTGGATCACCCCTGGAACCCTTTTTAAAAATTGTCATTACATTGGTGATCCTCCAATCTTCAGGTATTACAGATGATTTTAATGCAAGTTCACAGATTACTAATAGCAGGTCTGCAATCTCATATTTCAGTTCTTTCAACACCCTTGGATATATACCATCCGGCCCAGGTGATATGCTACTCTTCAGTTTATTTAATAGTTGTAATACATATTCCCGATGTATCGATATTTCCTTCAATTCTTCCGCACCTTTAAATACCACTTCAGTCATGGGTAACATCCCTACATCTTCCTCATTAAAGACTGAAGCAAAGACATGATAGAGGTCCATGATATACTGAATGGAGTGGAAGGGGTAACTGTAGATCAATTGTTTATGCCATCAATATATAGAGAGACAAGGAGAGACACAATGAAGCTACAATGTAGGCCACTTAAGACAACTAAAAAAAAATATTTGTCTCACTCAATGCATTATGACACTCTGCTATTCATTAACAGAGGATGTACAAAAAACTGGTAGTGTAGCTGGGTGTCAAACAAGTTGGACAATATCCTGGAGGATGGGTCCCTAAACCAATATTTAAGGGGACATGGGGATTCCAGGACTTGGGTGGAGACTAACATTTATCAAATGCTGCCAGATACCTGTGACCTGGCTTGGCTACTGCTGGAGACAGGATACTGGGCCTGATGAGCCCTGGTCAGACCCAATATGGCCTTTCCTATGTTCCTATGCTCTTATGCCCTCACATGGCCGCAGCACTCTTCCTCCCAGCATTTGAGTTGTGGCATGTACCACCTCAGCCTGTGCATGCAACATACTATGTGTGCAGATCCAGGCCCCAACAACTATCCAGCACTCCACAGATGCCATCACCTGCTAAATGCAATCCACAATCACCGACACCTTTGTGAATATAAGAACATAAGATATGCCATACTGGGTCAGACCAAGGTCCATCAAGCCCAGTATCCTGTTTCCAACAGTGGCCAATCTAGGTCATACGTACCTAGCAGTTTCCCCAAGGGACACAGGCTCCACAAGGCTTGTATTGGTTCAAGCATTGATATCCTGGGTCCCTTCTTAATAATGGTTTATGGACCTTTCCTCCAGGAAATTGTCCAAACCTTTTTTAAACCCAGTTACACTAACAGCCTTTACTACATCCTCCGGTAACAAATTCCAGAGTTTGATTACAAGCTGAGTGAAAAAATATTTTCTTTTATTAGTCTTAAATAGTTTACCCTGTAGCTTCATTGCATGTCCCCTGGTCTTTCTATATTCTGATAAGGTAAACAATCGATCTACGTTTACCCGTTCCACTCAGTTCAATAATTTATAGACTTCTATCATATCTCTCCTCAGCCGTCTCTTTTCCAGGTTAAAGAGCCCTAACCTTTTTAGCCTTTCTTCATAGGAGTATCCTTCCATCCCCTTTACCATTTTGGTGGCTCTTCTCTGAACCTTTTCTAATAACGCTATATCCTTTTTAAGATACGGCGACCAGAATTGCACACAATATTCAAGGTGCGGTCTCACCATGGAATGGTATAGAGGCATTATAATATTTTTGTTTTATTTTCCATTCCTTTCCTTATGATACCTAGCATTCTGTTTGCTCTCTTGGCTGCCGCTGCACACTGGGCTGAGGGTTTTAACATGTTATCCATAATGAGGCCTAAATGTTTTTCCTGGGTGGTGGTTCCTAATGTGGAACCTTGCATTGTGTAACCATAGTTTGGGTTGTTCTTCCCTAGGTGCATAACTTTGCACTTGTCCACATTAAATTTCATCTGCCATTTTGATGCCCAGTCTTCCAATTTATCAAGATCCTCTTGCAGTTTTCCACAATCCTCTTGGGTTTTAACAGCTTTAAATAGTTTTGTGTCATCTGCAAATTTGATAACCTCACTCGTTATTCCTCTTTCCAGGTCATTTATGAATATGTCAAAAAGCAGTGGACCCAGCACAGATCCGTGGGGTACACTACTATTCACCTTTCTCCATTGGGAAAATTGGCCATTTAGCCCAACCCTCTGCTTTCTATCTTTTAACCAGTTCCTGAACCACAGTAGTACACTGCCTCCTATCCCATGACTCTTTAGTTTTGCCAAAAGTCTCTGATGAGGGACCTTGTCAAAGGCTTTCTGAAAGTCCAGATACACTATATCAACCGACTCACCTTTGTCCACCTGTTTATTCACACTTTCAAAAAAACATAACAGATTAGTAAGACAAGATCTTCTTTGTCTAAAGCCATGTTGGCTGTCTTCCATTAGGCCAAGACTATCTACATGCTGAGTAATTTTATTCTTTATGATGGTTTCTACCATTTTCCCCGGTACTGACGTGAAGCTCACCGGTCTGTAGTTTCCCTGATCACCCCTGGAACCCTTTTTAAAAATTGGTTTTACATTGGCGATCCTCCAGTCTTCAGGTATTAGAGATGATTTTAATGATAGTTCACAGATTTCTAATAGCAGGTCTGCAATCTCATTTTCAGTTCTTTCAACACCCTTGGATATATACCATCCGACCCAGGTGATTTGCTACTCTTCAGTTTATCTAATAGTTGTAATACATCTTCCCGATGTATCGATATTTCCTTCAATTCTTCCGCACCTTTAAATACCACTTCAGTCATGGGTAACATCCCTACATCTTCCTCAGTAAAGACCGAAGCAAAGAATTCATTCAGTCTCTCCGCTATCACCTTGTCACTTCTTAGTGCCCCTTTAACTCCTCTATCATCTAATGGACCAACTGACTCTCTCACATATTTTTTGCTACGAATGTACTTGAAAAAATCTTCTCAAATTCTCCCTTTGCCTGCTTTATCAATGCCTTGCATTTGACCTGCCAGTGCTTGTGCTGTTTCCAGGTTTCGTCGTTTGGCTCTTTTTTCCATTTCCAGAAAGATGTTTTTTTGGCAACAACAGCCTCTCTGACCTCACCTTTAAACCATGCTGGCAGTTTTTTGGACTTCCTTCCACTTTTCTTAAAGTGTGGAATACAGCTGTTCTGGGCTTCCAAGATAGTATTTTTCAACAACACCCAAGCTTGATGTAAGTCTTTAACCTTTGCAACTACTCCTTTTAGTTTTTTCTTAACTATTTTCCTCATTTTATCATAGTCTCCCTTTCGAAAGTTATGCTGCTGGCGACATTGATAGAAACATAGAAATATGACAACAGAAAAAAAACACATGGCCTATCTAGTCTGTCCTTCCATATCAACAACTACAGCAGTCCCCTATTTTCCTTTAGAGATCCTCTGTGTTTGTCCCGCACTTTTTTGAATTCAGTTACTCATCTCTACCACCTCCACTGGGAGAATATTTCATGGATCCACCACTCTTTCCATAAAGAAATATTTCCGCAAATCACTCCTGAATCTATCCCTCTTCACCCTCATCCCATGTCCCCTCGTAGTAGAGCTTGCTTTCAATCGAAAGAGGCTCTCCCTCTGAACATTTATGCCATGGAGGTATTTAAACATCTCAATCATATCACCTCTATCCCGCCTTTCCTCTAAGGTGTATATATTAAGATCCTTAAGTCTGTCCTCATATGCTTTATAATATGTTTCATATGCTTTATAGTATGCCTCATATGCTTATGATGACACAGTGAGATACAAACACAGAATGTTTATTTACAAATGCACATAAAATTTACACATCAACAGAACTGTACACATCAGCCTAATGAGGCCTTCTGACACAACCCCATGAAACATTTCCAGTCTGCACACCCTTGCCCCTATAGGCAACGGGGACCCTCCATGCAGATCTGCAGGGCCTCTGCAATGGTCTATAGGACTCTGACTATGTCCCCTGCAGACTGCTACACTGCCTCCCTCAGGAGGCACACCTCCATCACTAAACCAGCCATAGTAATATAGTAACATAGTAACATAGTATATGACGGCAGATAAAGACCATTATGGTCCTTCTAGTCTGCCCAGCAAGGTGGCAAGAGTAGGTGCACCCGCCACTCTGTGCAGATCACCCCTCCCTATGCCTTTGTTTAGGGGTGTACCTACCACTCCATGCAGGTCACCCCTATTTGTTGAAATAACAGAGACAGTTATTTTGATTTTATCCTGTTGCTATAAAGGGATCCACTATGTCTGTCCCATACCATTTTTAATTCTGTCACTGTATTTAACCACACTATTTCCATTGGGAGGGCATTCCAAGCATCCACCACCCTTTCAGTGAAAAAGTATTTCCCAATGTTGCCTTTTAGTTTACCCCATTGAAGCTTCATGTTATGCCCTCTAGTTTTACAGTTTCCTGTCTTTGAAAAAGATTTGTTTGCTCATTAATACTCTTTAAGTATTGAAAGGTCTGTATCATATCTCCCCTGTCGCTCCTCTCTTCTAGAGTATATATATTTAGGTCTTCAAGTCTCTTCTCATGTTCCCTGTAAAATAGTTATCTCCAAGTTATAATGCCCTGTTCAATGTAATTTCAGTTTGTTCAATGTAAACCGCACTGATGCAGAATAGCGCGGTATATAAGAGAATGTAAATAAATAAATAAATATTTCTTCTGGTGCAGGCACCAAATTAGTTTAGTCACCTTCCTCTGAACCGTTTCCAGTCTATTTATATCCTTTGACGAGATATGGTCTCCAAGACCGAACACAATATTCCAAGTAAGGCCTCACCAGGGACTTGTACAGTGGCATTAGTACCTCTCCTTTCTGCTGGTAATTCCTCTCTGTATGCAACCCAGCATCCTTCTGACTTTGGCCACTGCCTTGTCACACTGTTTCGCCACACTGTTTCAGATCCTCAGAAACAATCACTCTGAGGTCCTTCTTCTGGTGTGTGCACACCAACATCTTGCCCCCTATTTCATACAATTTCCTTGGATTTCTGCATTCCAAGTGCATGACATTGTACTTTTTTACATTAAATCGTAACTGCCAAGCATTAGACCATTTTCCAGCTTTTGTAGATCTTTCCTCATGTCATGTCCTCCCTCAGGGGAGTCCACTCTGTGGCAAATTTCCGTGTCATCTGCAAAAATACCCAGACTTTTCCATTCAGTCCTTCAGCAATATCACTCACAAATTCATTGAACAGTACCGGTCCCAGGAACAATCCTGGGGCAGGCCACTAATTACCTTCCTTTCATCTGAGTGAGTTCCGTTTACCATCACCTTCTGTTGTCTGTCAGTTAACCAACTTCTGATCCAGTTCACCACCTTGGGACCCATCCCCAGGCTGGTCAGTTTATTGATAAGCCTCCTATGAGGAACAGTATCAAAGACTTTGCTGAAATCTAGGAAGATCACATCCATCACATGCCCTTGATCTAGTTCTCTGGTCTCCCAGTCAAAGAACTCAATCAGATTTGTTTGGCATGATTGTCCTTTGATAAAACCATGTTGCCTCAACTCATGCAACCTATTGGTTTTGAAAAAGTCCACTATTTTGTCTTTCAGGAGTACCTCCATTACTTTTCCTTCCACTGAGGTAAGGCTTACTGGCCTGTAATATGCCTCTTCTTCCCTATTACCACTTCTGTGAAGAGGTACCACATCAGCCCTTCTCCAGTCCTGTTGAACTTCTCCTGTCTCCAAAGATCTATTAAAACCATTCTTTAAAGGACCTGACAGAACCTCTTTGAACTCCTTCAGTATCCTGTAATGTATCCCATCTGGTCCATGTCCTTGTTCACTTTCAGTTTTGCAAGTTGTTGAAACATATCATCTTCTGTGAATGGTGTGGTATCTACACCATTCCCATTTGTATATTTGTCAATCACAGGCGGTTCATGATGGCCTGGGACTGGCTGTGCCAATTCTGGGGCTGGGACTGGCTGTGCCAATTGTGGGCCATGGGCAGGCTGGGGGAACTGGGTGTCTGCAATGCCTCCAACTGCAGCTTTATCAACCCCTGAGGTGACAGATGGCACAGTGGGTGAACTGTGCTCAGCTGGGGGTTGTGAGGCACTACAAACAACCCCTGCTCCTCTACAGGCTCCTCTTTAATGGTCATTGTTTGCCCCCAGGTCTCTGGCTCCCCATCCCCTGGAACAACAGGGGACAGTGGCTCCTCCTCCTCCCCCTCAATGCCATCCCCCCTCTTCTTCATCCTCCTCCTCCCCCCATCTGTGCCTCCTCCTTTTCTTCCACCACCTCCTCCTCCTTCTTCATCTCTCCCCCTTCCTCCTCCTCCTTTGTGCTGTCCTCCTCCTACTTGTGCTGACCTCCTTCCCCTCCTCCTCTTGCTCAGGGGTTTCAGCCCCTTGACCTGCCACCTGTTCCTCAAAGATCTCCTCATCACCCTCCCTCTTGGAGGTGCTGCTGGGGGCGGTTGGGCTTCAGCCAGGCCTTGCACTGGTTGTGGGTGCTGGTGGCACCACTGGCACTCACATAGGTGCCCATCCCTTCTGTCTTCCTGCATGGCCCTGGCTCTGTTCCTCTGATTCTCTAGCTGTGATGAGAGAGATAGTGGCCCATAATATGGGTGTAACAGCATACTTACAAGAGATGGACAGAGCAAACATATGGACAGGCACACACACACTGCCTACTGAGCATGCATATTCCTTGTTTCCTCAACATGACCACAAATCTACTCCTCCATGACCTGCACATATGTCCCCAGATATGCTACTTTGTGAGTGGTCTGTCCCCTGTCATGCTGACTGATCTTTCAGGGTTGGCTGGGTAAGCAGATATAGTCAGTATGTAATGGTGCACTGCTTGGGACATGTGCTTTTGTATGCTGATTCCATTAAGTGCACCATACAGATGTGGCCTCCAGTGGGTGTTGTTATAGCTTGCAAGTTTGCCTTGTACTTTCAACCCTTGTAATGGGCCCTCAGCACCACTCAGCACATTGTTTACATGTGTTTCAGCCAGTCACCCCCTCTTAATGACATCACAACAGCCCCTGGGGACACAATTGGTACCATGTCTGTGGTGCATCTGACACAGCTGTCTGTGTGTGAGCCATGTGGGTGGCATGCACTCAGACTGACAGCACTCACTGTGTGGATCTCTCTGCAGACAGATCTCAGTGCTATGTTGTGCAAAACTTACTTAGTTGCTTTCAATCACCACTATGTGGCTAATGACACATGTAGTGGACCCATGAGGCCTGCAGCATGCCTATAGTGCTATGCAAGCTACATATTTGATGTCTTGTAATAATGTAGGCCTTCCATTCCATCGTGGCTATCATTCCTGGTGGCAAGTGAAGATTGACATGTGCCTCACTTATCTGCATCTGCAGCAACCTTCTCCCTGAGGCGCTGAATGAGTTTAGGCTTCTGCCACTGCATTGCCCTGAATCTCCACTTAAGTGCTTCCAGAGTCCTCCGTACCCCAAATTCACTGTGGGAGAGAGGTAAAGAATCAGATTAGAACAGTGCAATAACATAAACAGCTGTTTACAGCCAACCAGGGCACCCTAGCAGCAGGGGCATGTGCTTCCATTCTCAGGGGGCAATTCACCATATCTGTCAGTTGTTATACCTTTGGGTACCCTGTTCCAGGGTTCCCACATACCCTGTGTCAATGTGGTGTTATGGTTGTGCTGATAGATCAGGCCATGTACAGGTGCTACAAATGCTTTCAGCTCCTGGGACAGCTGGGAAGATATTTGCCCTTGGCAGCCCTTATGTTGCAGCTCTGTCTGGATCTTACCTCAGTCCCACATTTATGGCTGCATATGGAGCATTAAGGACACTACCTAGTAGCTCTCACTAGCATCCCCATGACGTCCTTAGCCTTTGCCAGTCCTCTGGGACTGGGTACCAGTACAGTGATCCTGCATCTGCTTCCTCAGATACCTGTGTTTCCCCTCTGGACCCCATACGCCCATGTCCCTTCTGAACCTACCCCCTCACTGCCCCTAACAAACACCCTCAGGTCCCTATATCCTGCTACATGCCTCTACTTTCTATACCTTGTCTCTTCCTCACCATTTCCAGCCATACAGCCCACTCTGTCCCATTCCCATCTCAGCCATGCCAGATGACACCCTCCCCCTCACTCTGCTTCCCTGGCCTTCCTCCCCTTCCCTCTCATTAACCCTAGACCCCTTGTAATGCCTACATCATCTCCTCCCCTTCTGTACCTCCCTCTTGAGACATCACTCTTGGTGCAAGTAGCCATGGTATGTGGTTTGTAACAGTTTCAGTTGCAGGTGTGTTATTGTTGCACAGAACCAGCTGTCTGATGCTGTACACAATTCACAGCTGTACAAGACGTGGTGATATGTGGGGAACAGGGGGACCTTGGTGTGGACATGCTGGGGATCCACATCTGTTACCATCTGTGTAATTTAATGTTCTACAAATATTGATAGTCAGCTGCTATGATTTCTCCTGGAGGCTGGGCAGTTGCAACATGCCATAGGCTAAGAGCTACAACAACTACAGTGACATCCTCATAACAAGCAACACCTTAACAGGCCCCAAAAGCTATAATAGTTCCTCTGCTGTGGTGATTAACCTGTGGCTCTTGCATTTGCAAGACATCCTGTACCAGGGAGGACTCTTGCATCCTCCCATGTGATGTATGTAGCTGCATACCGTTATAGGCAACCTGGGATGGCAGGAAGCTACATTGTGAAGTGCGGAATCTGACAGAGTCAAGAACCAGACACTGTGTTGACTCCGGCATGTACCATGAACCATCCTCACTGTTTGAATGTGCAGTCCCACAGTTAGGCCTGTGGCAGTGTGTTATCTATGACCTGCTGTTCTGTCCATCCCCCATTGCAATCCCTGGACCTACTGACCCATTGGCTACTCACCTCAGGAGATGGAGCTGGATCCCCCTCCATATGCCATTGAGAGGTGCAAGTTTGCCCTATGATGGCACCTGGGGTAGAGCATGCCCTTAGACCTGAGCACCATCCTGACTAAGGCCTCTGCCTTAGTGGTGCTGAACTACACCGTGTGTCTGTCCGCCATGTTACTGCTGTGTATCTGCCCAACAAGAGGGGGCTCCTGCACTGGCAGAAAGGGGAAATTCATAACTGGGTATGGGCAGACAGTACACAGGCACGTGCTGCCAAACCCATGTAACCACACATAACCAGGCATGGGAACATACAGTGCAGTCGTATCATGCAAACCCAGTAACAGCTCATAATAGGGAATGGGGCGCAACCAATAGGGATGGCATTTGCCAAACTCGGGTAACCGCTTGTATCCAGGCAACATCTTGCTATACCCACCCTACCTGTAAACAGCAGGATATTGCATTCTTGGCCACTTTTCTGGCTCCACTTGTATACCATTGAAGATTCCACCTTGCTTGGTTTATCATTCCTACGTGGTTACAGCTTTCCTTCTGCATCCTGCACGGGTTATGGGCCAATATTTGTGTGAAACCCATTGCATGGATATTGCCACTTGTGTTCTATCCGCATAGTTTGATTTGCCCGCCGGCCGATGTTGACCAATAAACACCCATATTCCATGTGTGGCCACATGTGCATCACCTGATTCGTGCCCCTTTAATGAGTGGTTTTTTTTAGCCAGTTATTGGCTTCTTTGGTGCCTCATGCAATATCGGGCCACTGGTTCTTTGACTGTGCCTTTCAGTAAGTTTTGAGTAATACCAAAAACCACAAAGGAGAAAAATATCCACACTATCAAACAAAACTCGTTTAAAATCTGTTCAAAACCTCCATCATAGGCTTCAAATTCTTAATGAACCACAAAAACCCTCAAAATCTATTTTTTTTTTGTCGGATCATTTGCCATGAGAGGAAACCTCTCTTGTTATTGTGGGGCAGGCTGGACTATCCTCCAGAAGCTTTACACAAATAAAAACACTTTCAATCCCCGGGCTTGGGCAAGCAGAGCAGTCTTTGTCTTTAACTTTCTTCAATTAAATCACCCTGCTAAATTACACTGCAATCACCAGGAGGATCTTCCTCTGTGCTTAATATTCCAGTGCTGGAACCAGGGCCACCCCAAGGGTTTCTGCTGCCCCAGGCAGGTGCCCTGGCTGTGCTGCCCTCCCCCCTGCTGCTGCTACCACCAATTCTATCTTCTGAGGGGCCAGCAGGAGCGGCATTTTAAAAGTGGTGGCTTTGTGCTGTTGCTTTGGTGCCTGCAGCAAACAATGTGCTTGGGCACACATGGCCTGCCACTCTGAGCCTCCTCCACCAGGAAGCTGCGTCAGAGGTGGATCAGAAGCAGCAGGCCCTGTGTGCCAAAGTGGACACCAGAGTGGCAGCACAAAGTCATCGTGCCACCCACCAAGGGTTGCAGACCTAGATGGGAGCCTAGCCCACCTAGTGAATGGGCCAGTCCTGGCTGGGACCAAAGTCCTCAGTGCCAGGGCTGTAACTGGTGGGCACACAACTTTATTGAATTCACCTCACTTCTGAAGCCTAGGCTCATGTCATCCCTTCTGCTCTTGTATTGGCTATCCTCTGCTGTTTTGGGGCCTTATGGACAAATTGGATGCTCTGATGGTCCTTCTGGAATAATATAGGGCCTTCCAACCAATCTAGGTGCTATGCTGTGTAATGCACCCAGTCAACAGCTAGCAGGGCTTTCAAATTTTGTGCACCCAGATGCTGAAACACCCTACTGCCCTGCATCCGAGCAATCCCAGACCTAGCCCAGTTTAGGAAGGCCTTGAAGCATCATCTCTTCCTCCTGTACTATCCGATAGACAGTGCGATAACAGCCCATCCCCTATCTAGCCAGGGAAGATTTTAAGTAAACTGTACCTTGCAAAACACCCATGACTAAGACTAAGGATGTAAAACCTACCATGTTGCATATATGTAAATAGTTACCCCAAGTTATCCAAATTTTAATACCTGTTTATTGTAAACACAGATCACCCAATGAAATGTGTAAGCTTCTATGTTCAATGTAAACCGCACTGATACTGAATAGCGCGGTATATAAGAGACTGTAAATAAATAAATAAATAAATATTGGTCCTACTGCCATAATTTAGGGCCTTCCTGTCAATTTGAGTGCTGTATTGGTCCTACTGGCTTAATTTATGGCCTTTCAACCAATCTGGGTGCTGTGCTGTGCTGATCTTCTTGGCATATTTTAAGGTCTCTCAAACAATCTGGGTGCTGTGCTGTGCTGGTCCTCCTGGCAAGATTTAGGGCCTTGCCTGATCATCAAAGAGGTTTACAATGTAATTAATGGCAAACTGAAAATTAAGATAATGAATTAAAACAATGAGACAGTACAGGTACAAAGCAAGGAGATTTTGTGACACTTTTGATGGCTTGTAGTGCAGCCACAGATGCCTGTCATCAAGTGTGAAGCAGATTTGATTGAAAAAAAGATGGCAAACCTGACAGTTTCATTACAAAATAGTTTCCTTCATAAACTGTGTGGATGGATGGAACAGATACATGAATGGTTCATATCAGTGGTGGGATTCGGCCAGTTCGCACCGGTTCCTGCAAATTGGTTCCTGGAGTGTTCCGCATTTGCCAAACTGGTCCAAGCACACAGTTTCCCTATCATAGCTGCATTGGCAGATGTCCAGACACCTGACAGTGTTTTGATAGCATCAGAGGATTGTGGCATCGGGAGAAGCCTCCGATGTCATCTAAACATTGTCAGCTGGTGGATTGGGCTGCTGGGCCAACAGGTAGTTGCGTACCCTCAGTGGAGGGTGGTGGCCCAAATGTATGGCCACTGCAATGCCTCCATATGCGGTGTAGCAACCTGGCCATCACACATGTGGGAATGCTGGGACAAACCGGTTCCTCGGCGGTTCAGATCCCACCACTGGTTCAGATCCTGAAGTCTAGCTGAATGGATTTATTCTGATGAACAAAAATGAGCCCAGAAATCTTTGGCATACACATGCTTAATTGATAAATATACTGAAGTAGTCCCTTTCTCTCCCTTCTGTCTTTACCCTTCCCTTCTCACCTCTTCCCTCTCTTCCTTGAGTTTTGCTGCCACTCTGTGAGACCTTCACCAACATTTTAGTTCTCCCCATTATCAGCAAGCAGTGTCTATTACATAAAGGGCTAGATATCAGAGGATGCCCCACTGAAAGACCAGTGTGACCTCAGATCATACCATTCTGCATCACAACACTCAAGTGGGATGACTCCAGGAGCCTTTAGCTATAATCCAAGACTATAGGTGGCCTTGCACACCTAAAGTTATGGCAACACATACACTTTTACACATTAACTATGTCTCTAAATCAGATCATTTCCTGCTGCCACTGCCCACTGATGTTCTTGCTGGTATTGTCCTTCCATCTCTTCTGCAACCTACTCCTTACTCTCTGGTGACTATTATTGAGCTCCAAACAAAATGGAGCTTCCTCTGAGCTAGGACAAAACTGCAATGCATGCTGCATGCTAAAAATATTTCACATGCCTTTGTGGGATTTATGCACCTGAAACACAGTTTTGAAAAACCAAAGGACCTTTCGAGTACATCCCTTGTGTGCCTGTGAGCCACATTGTAGCACTCCTCAGTTGCATTCTAGGGGAAGTTCCATCAAGATCATAAGCAAGGTTTTCTGGGGCAGGGAGCAGTTGCAATAGGCAAAACAGACCCTCAGTGCTTAATTTTAGTCTTCAGCAGCAAAGGGCTGCTTGCTTCCACCCAGGGCTGGCCCAAAGGTTTCTGCTGCCCCAGGCAGGAGCCCCAGCCATGCTGCTCCCCTGCCATGCTGAACTGATTCCCTAGCCACTGCCTCCCCACTACTGCTGCTATCACCTCTGCTGCTGAGTCCATCTTCTGGGGAACCGCGGTGGCAGCAGTTTAAAAGTGGCAGCATTGTGCCACTACTTTCTTGCTCATTGCAGGCCATGTGCTTTGCCATACATGACCTGTCGCTTCCGACCCCCCTCCAACAGGAAGTTGCATCAGGGAGGTCAGAAGTGACAGGCCATTTGTGTCGAAGCACATGGCTTGCCAAGGGCACCAAATGTGTGCATACATCTTTGATATATGCATATGCTGGTATTACTAATAATGTGCATACTTTGGAAACACACACATGATATCCACTAAACACAACTCTTGTTTAGATGCATATGGTTAGGTGCTAATCTCCTATGGTGGTCATTCCAAATGGTGAATAGCGGGATTGGACATCCAACCCAAGCTTAGCCCAGGGACATGATTCTGGTCCTAGCACTCCCCGCACATACAGAGCGGTTGTGCAGGAAGTGCTGGCATGAGTGTGAGGGTGCAGTGCTGGGGCAGAGCGGGAGCAGTGCGTGGGAGGAGGACACCAGCCAGGACATACAGCAGCAATTTCAGTCATGCCACCGTACATTCCCTGGAAAAGGGTTGAACGCATGGCTTATTCCACCCTGAAGGTGGAATAAGTCATGGGTATCCCACACATTGCGCACCACACACCATCGCACATCGATCCTCATGCCATGCTCTGCCCCTGCAGCCACGATGTGGCCCACATCAGCCACTGGTAATGGCTGGAGAGTGGGCTGCAGAGGCAGATGGATGCCATGGCTTCTGAGCCATCCTGTGGACAGCTCATTGACATGGTACCAGGACACCATGGCTCCCACGTCCCAGCTGTGGCCTTCTGGCATCTGGATGGGCAGTCCCTGATTCTGACGCTGTGGAGTATATCCAGGACCTGCGGCGGCAGGATCAGGTCCATTTCCTGCACACTGGTTTTTGCATGGCCACTGAGGCCAGATGTATGGGAAACAGAATGTGCATGTGTGTAGCGTCTCTTAACTTTTAAAATCACTTTGTGTGCATAGCCTTTCTTGTGTGCACATAACAGTGACTACATTCTGCTTCAGTCTTTGAAAATTACTTCTAAAGTACAAAAGAATCATAACAATAATCTTTCTAGGAAATTGTACTCCTGAACATAAGGAGGTAGGGAAGATGGATGAAATGGACTGAAAAGGAGAATACCTACCAATACAATTAAGATGAATTCAGCAGCTGAAGCAGTAGCTGCATTTATATCCAGATTATGAGGGGCTGATCGATCTACTGGCAGACTAGTTCAAGGTCCTTAGGCTCTGTCTTATATACGCAATATAGATATTACGCATTATAAATCATAAAAATTTTGAAATATGTTGCTGCCATGAGAAATGTAGCTTGTTTGCTTTAGGCCATCAATAGTGGTGTTATCTGACTTTTCTAATCATCATAGAAAAAGCTTCAATTAACATATGTTTAGCCTTCAGTTAGTCAAGTATTGTCTGATCTTACCAAATGCAAGCTGATAACAACTACAGAAGTAATAACCTTGCTTCAAAGAGATCTTCTCCATGAAACTGCCTGTTCTGTAGTTCAAGTTCATATCCTTGAAATCAAGGATCCTATTATCACATAAAATACAAGGAAGTAGGCCTTCACTAAATTCATAATTTTGTGTACATAAGAAATAATGTTTATGAAAATGCCAGATCTAAATATAAGACCAAAACCTTTAGAATCATAAACCTACATCCTACTTATAAATTTATTAGAGGGTTTTGTTTGGTCCTCTCTAAAGCTAAATCTAAAATTAATCCAGATTCTCTCAGACATCTTTCATTTTATTTTTACCTCCCAAAGCAACAGCAGCCTGAAGAAGCATCGAGAGTTCTGGATCTGCCGGTATGAAGAGCTGGACTGTATCCCACGAAATGCAGGGTTGAGGCCTGAAAAGGCCAGAGGGCGTCCCCGAGTCCCACTGGCCAAAAATAGCAGTGCTGAAGCCTGAAAAGGCTGTGGTTGTCCCTTAGTTCTGCTGACTAGAAGAGCCAGGGCTGTGACATGAAAAGTCTAGCATGATGACCGAGGTCACTTTGGCTGGAAGATCCAGGACTGTAATCTGAAGAGGAGGAAGGCACTGAAACAGGGCAGCACTACCCAGCAAGCCAGGTTAGTACAGCAGGGTATTAAGGGGTGCCAAAGCAGCAGCCACGGACCAGAGGATAAAAAGCAGTGATGCCTGCGCAAGCAGCCTGTCCCACGGTCACATAAAAGTACTGCTGGCCTCAGTCACAGCTTTCCTTTGCTCTTTGGTCCATGGGAAAGGTTGTTCCCATGGGGCAAAGAGGTGAAGACGGCTGCAATTACAGTCAGCAGTGGTGTGTGCCAGCAAGAGCAGCCTGTCCGGTAGGGTGAAGGGATCATAGCCAGCAGTTTGTTTTGGGCCCATGGGAGCAGACTATCCCATGAGCCAAAAGGATCGCAGCCAGACATTTGTTGTAGGCCCATGGGACAGGTTTCTCCCAGAGGCCAAAGAGGTGAAGAAGGCCGAGATTGTTTGTGCCCATGGGAGCAGCCTGTCCAGTGGCACACAAAAGTACTGCTGGCCCTGATCGCAGCTTTCTTTTGCTATTCGGCCCATGGAATCAGCTTGGCCCATGAGCCAACGAACAAAAGACATTGCTGCCAGCAGTACTTTTGTATGCCTGTGGGCCATTCTGCTTCCACAGGCTTAAGAGGTGATAGTAGCCAGCAGTGGTGATTTTGCCTGCAGAAGCAGCATATCCCACAGGCTGAAGAGAAGAAAACATACTTGGCAGTCATGACTATAGGAGCTGGGGCTAGAGAAACACATGTGATAGGACAGGGCAACAGTTTGGGGAAATAAAATTAGGGAGGGGGGGGAGGAATGGAGGTCAAGGGGTGAGAATGAAAGGGGGAGAAAGGGACAGAGGCTGGAAAGGGTACAGTGGGAGGGAGGCAGCAGGAGAGAGTCTGCAGGAGGGGTGACGAGGTGAAGAGAAGGAAGAGAGGGAAGAAAGGGGCACAATAAAGAAATGCTAAAAGGCACAACCTCCCATCCTCCCAGAAGGCAAAAAGGCACTCTATCCCTGCACCACACAAATGGGCACCCTTCCCCCATACCACAGAAACATTCACACATAGGCACCCCACTCCCACACCACACACACAGTCAAACAGGTAGGCACACCACTCCTGCACTGCAACACACGCACAGGCACACATAGGTATCACATCCACACACCACATACATACTGTCTGAAGAGAGAGAAAAGAGAGATATATGAGTACATACATAACACCAGTTATAAAAATCACAAGACACATTTTATCATCTCTCTTTGAACTCTTCTTCCACACACCTCTTCCCCCCAGCTATGTATGATTTTGCAAATCAAGGAAGGGGAAATGTCTCGCTTTGTCACACTGTAAGTGCGCTGTTTTCACATGCACACAGTCCCCCAGCAAATATTAACAACACAACCTCACACATACACATCCATCTGGTTTTCACCATTGCCTTTTCCACCTGTTTAGCTACCTTAAGATTATCAATAACAATCACCCTCCAGGTTCCGCTCTTCTTTAATGGACAGAAGTACTCCACACTCTATACTGTACTACTCCCTTGGATTTTAGCAACTCCGAGGCATGACCCTGCATTTTTTAGCATTAAATCTCAGCTGCTGAATTCTTGACCATTCTTCAAGCTGTTCTTGATCCCTCTTCATGTTATCTAGATCTTCCGGGGTGTCCCCTCTATTACAGATTTTGGTATAATCTGCAAAGAGGCAAACCTTACTGAACAGCCCTTTCACAGTATCGCTTACAAAAATGTTAAAAAGGATTGGATGAAGGATGTATTCCTGCGACACATCACTGGCAACATCTTCTCCTCAGAAGTGAGCTCCATTTACCTGTACCCTTTGTCGCCTCCAACTCAACCAATTTCTAACCCACTCATTCACTCTAAGGTCCATCTCTTGGGCACTCAATTTATTTATGTTGCCTTTGTGAAACAGTGTCAAAGGTTTTACTTTGTAAGGTATGCACTTTTCAACTTCTTTCAGTTTTGCTGCAGGTCACCAAATATGCTGGACCTCCTTCCTTCCCTCTCGTGGCATGCTGCTAGGGTAGTATTTACCTTTATGTCCCAGCCAGGCAGTCAGCCACAGAGAACACAGGGAGTGGTGGGAGCTTTGGGTGTAGCATGTTTGTCGGTCAGTCAGACACATGTGCACCATAGCACAGGGCCTGAAGCTTGTGGTTAGCATCACTGTCAGTCCACTACAAGGAATGTCCCCACTGGCTCCCATGGGAGGCTTTGGAATGATTTTTCCACTCTTGGCCAGTCTGGCTGTAATGCTAGGAAAGTCTCTGCATGTTTCACAGTTGCAGCACCTCCAAAAGGCAGAGTGAAGCAGCGCTCTCAAAGAAATCTCAGTTCAGCAAAGTGGTGGTTTTCACATTGATGTTGTCACTGTCTACTGTTCGGACTGCCGACATGAGCTCGGAGATTGAGTCCTGCTTTTTAGTTGTCACTATGGCTTCCATTCTGCTTATACCCAAGGATAACAGTGGCTTTCCCCAGGTCTCTTAACAAACGTCTTTAGACTTTTTCTCCAAGAAATTGTCCAAAAATTTTTCATTCCATCTACACTAACTGCTTTAATTTGTTGGATTTATAAAAGAGCTGTGCAACTGTACATGCAGAGACAGAATGGTGGTAGCATCTGTAGCAACAGTAGCAGGCGGGAGAAGAGGTTTGAAAGCTAAGTGATTGTAGACTTTGTAGATCTTCCTTAGGTTAAATAAATACATACATCAATTTTGTTTGCTTCAATTACATTAATCCTTTGACTATTACAGCCTGTTAAGAACCTAAGATGTGCCATATTGGGGATGGGTAAAGAAAGACCCCAGGTAGGTGAAAGCCCCCAGGTAGGTGATACATTAAATACCTTTATGGAAATGGGTAATAGGGGTAACATATGGAAAGCAGTGTGTATAAATGCCCGTAGCATGGGAAATAAGATCCCTGATGTTGAAGCTTTGGGAGAAACTCTTAACACCTAATCAGGTGTTAGTTCCCTCCCTACCCACCCTGACTCCTACCCACCCCTAGTGAGCAGTCTTGCTTTATAGGGCACCTCCCCCTTTAACAGATCACAGTGAATTGGACCAGCACATTTGTATATAATTAAAGAGTTTTAACTGCTTTTTCTCTGAAAGGACAGCTGCGAAAGCGGCTGGTACTTGGTAGATCTCTCTCTTTTGCTCTAACAGATACCTAAGCTCCACAAAAAGAACAATGGCTGGGAAAAATCATATTGCTAAAGCTGTTGCCCCCGTTACAGCTTCTGCCTCGGTCCAGACAGAGGTCCTAATGCCGATTGAAGGACCGGTCCCATGTGTAGGGTGCCTGCATGCTGAAGCTCTGAGGAAACAGGTGGAGGAACTCAGAGAGGAGGTGGCAAGGCTGAGGAGCATTCAAGACAGTGAGAAGTACATTGATGAGATGCTTCTTGCAGCAACCAGGCTCTCCAGCACAGGAGAAGATGGGTGCCAACAGAATGTCGATGGTTGGACACAAGTCACCAGGGCCTGCAAAATCACCAATCCAACTTCTCCAGCCCTTGAATTGAAGAACCATTATGCAGCCCTGGAAGTGGATGAGGTGAAAGCATCCCTGGAAAGGGAAGAACCAGAGTTCAAGTACCCCAAAGTTGCGGAATCAGTGACCAGAAGGAAACGAAGGGTAGTGGTGGTTGGAGACTCTCTTCTGAGGGGTACTGAGGCGTCCATCTGCCGACCAGACTTGATGTCCAGAGAGGTATGCTGTCTGCCTGGTGCCAAAATCCAAGATGTTACGGAGAGTTTGCCGAGACTCATCAAGCCCACTGACTATTACCCAATGTTGCTAATCCATGTTGGAACAAATGATACTGCCAAGTATACCTCGGAACGTATCAAAAGTGACTTCATGGCTCTGGGACAGAGGGTGAAGCAGTTAGGTGCACAGGTGGTGTTCTCTTCAATCCTCCCTGTTGAGGGTAAAGGCCAAGGCAGAGAGGCTCGCATCCTGGAGATGAATGCATGGCTGCGTGGATGGTGTCATCGAGAGCGTTTTGGTTTCCTAGACCATGGGATGCTGTTCCAAGGGTTGCAAAGCAGAGATGGCATCCATTCTTCCAAGAGAGGTCAACGCATCTTTGGTAGTAGACTGGCTAATCTACTGAAGAGGGCTTTAAACTAGATTCGTTGGGGATGGGTGAAGAAAGCCCCCAGGTAGGTGAAAGCCCCCAGGTAGGTGATACATTAAATACCTTTATGGAAATGGGTAACAGGGGTAACATATGGAAAGCAGTGTGTATTAATGCCCGTAGCATGGGAAATAAGATCCCTGATGTTGAAGCTTTGGTGGGAGTGGCTGACTTGGATTTAGTGGCAGTTACAGAAACGTGGTTCACAGAAAACCATGACTGGGATGTAACTATACCTGGCTATACTTTATTCAGAAAGGACAGGGTAGGAAGAAGGGGAGGAGGAGTGGCACTATATGTAAAAACTACTATTAAAGCTTTGGAATTACAGAGCTTAAAAGGGAGAGAGGAGGCATTGTGGGTTAAACTAGAAAGAGGGAAAGAGAAATCTGTTTGCATTGGAGTGATATACAGACCTCCCTCACAAGAGGAAGAGGTGGACAGAGAGTTAATTGAAGACATACGCAGCATTGCTAGGAAAGGGGAAGTGCTACTGATAGGAGATTTCAATATGCCAGATGTTGATTGGCACATTCCTGCTGCAGTATCATCTAGAAGTAAGGAGATCCTGGATTCTCTACAGGGAGAACTATTCAGGCAATTGGTAACAGACCCCACACGTGAAGGGGCCATACTGGACTTGGTGCTTACCAATGGTGAAAGTGTTTCTGATGTTGTAGTGGGAGATCATTTTGCATCCAGTGATCACCAGATGGTGTGGTTCAGTATTAGGACTAAGGCTGTTAGAATCCATTCCAAGGTGAGGATCTTAGACTTTAGGAAGACTAACTTTGCGAAGATGGGCCAATACCTCAGGGAGTCGTTAGTGGGATGGGAACAGCTGGGGGATGTAGAAAAACAGTGGTCAAAACTGAAAGGGGGTATTTTAAAGGCAACCAACCTTTTTGTTAAAATGGTAAATAAAGGCAAAAGGAACAGGAGACCGCTATGGTTTTCAAAGGAAGTAGCTGAACAAGTGAAGAAAAAGAGGGAGGCCTTCATGAAATACAAGAGATCACAGAGAGAGGAAGACAGGCATCTGTATTTGGAAAAACTTAGAGAAGCTAGCAAAGTAGTCAAGAAGGCAAAGATTCAAAAGGAGGAGGAAATAGCCAATGCAATAAAATGGGGGGATAAGACATTTTTCAGATATATTAGTGAGAAGAGGAAGGGCAAAAGTGGTATTGTCAGACTCAAGGGTGCAGGGGGGGAATACGTAGAAGCTGATAAGGATAAAGCGGAATTGCTTAACAAATATTTTTGTTCTGTGTTCACAGATGAAGAACCAGGAGCAGGACCTCAGAAAACACCCACAAATAAGAACAGAAGCGAGGGACATCTTGAACAATTTTCAGTTTGTGAGAAACTAGCTCAACTTAAAGTAGACAAAGCGATGGGACCGGCTGGGATATACCCTAGAATACTGAGGGAACTTGGGGACGTTCTAGCAACTCCACTGACTGACCTTTTCAATGCCTCGTTGGAGTCGGGAGTGGTGCCAAAGGACTGGAGAGAGGCTCATGTGGTGCCTTTACACAAAAGCGGAAGTAAGGATGTGGTTGAAAACTACAGTCCGGTTAGTTTAACTTCGGTGGTGAGTAAATTATTGGAAACGCTGCTGAAAGAGAAAATAGTGAGGTTTCTGGAGTCCAGCGGATTACAGGATCCGAGGCAGCATGGATTCACCAGAGGCATGTCTTGTCAGACTAATCTGATTGATTTCTTTGACTGGGTGACCAGGTAGTTGGACCGAGGGAGAGCTCTAGATGTGGTGTATTTAGATTTCAGTAAAGCCTTTGACACTGTTCCTCACAGGCGACTTATAAACAAACTGAGCACCCTAGGGATGGACCCTAAAGTTACTGCTTGGGTTAGAAATTGGTTGGGTGGGAGGCGACAAAGAGTACAAGTAAATGGAGCTCACTCTGAGGAGAAGGATGTTAGCAGTGGTGTGCCCCAGGGATCTGTCCTTGGTCCGATTCTTTTTAACATCTTTGTTAGTGATATAGCGGAAGGGCTGTCGGGTAAGGTTTGCCTCTTTGCAGATGATACCAAAATCTGCAATAGAGTAGACAAACAGGAAGGTATAGATAACATGAGGAGGGATCTAGCTAAGCTTGAAGAATGGTCTAGAATTTGGCAGCTGGGATTTAATGTTAAAAAATGTAAGATCATGCATTTGGGCTGCAGCAATCCAAGGGAGCAATACAGTATAGGAGGTGAAGTACTTTTGTCCACTAAAGAAGAGCGGGACCTAGGCGTGGTTGTGTCTGATGATCTTAAAGTAGCTAAACAGGTAGAAAAGGCGACGGTAAAAGCTAGAAGGATGCTTGGGTGCATACGGAGAGGAATAGCTAGCAGAAAAAAGGAGGTGATGCCTCTGTATAAGTCTTTGGTGCGACCTCATTTGGAATATAGTGTGCAATTCTGGAGACCGCACCTTCAAAAGGATGTGAACAGGATGGAGTCGGTGCAGAGGGTTGCTACTAAAATGATGAATGGGCTTCATTATAAAGCATATGAGGACAGAAATAAGGATCTTAATATGTACACCTTAGAGGAAAGGCGGGATAGAGGTGATATGATTGAGATGTTTAAATACCTCCGTGGCATAAATGTTCAGGGAGAGAGCCTCTTTCAATTGAAAGCAAGTTCTGCTACGAGGGGACATGGGATGAGGGTGAAGGGAGATAGATTCAGGAGTGATATGCGGAAATATTTCTTTACGGAAAGAGTAGTGGATCCGTGGAATAGTCTCCCAGTGGAGGTGGTAGAGATGAGGACAGTAACTGAATTCAAAAAAGCATGGGACCAACACAGAGGATCTCTAAAGGTAAAAAGTGGACTGTTTTAGTTGTTGATATGGAAGGACAGACTAGATAGGCCATGTGGTCTTTTTCTGTCATCATGTTTCTATGTTTCTATGTTTCTTTGCACTTTTCATCCTACGTATGACTGATTCCACTACCATTGAATGGTGTGGCAGCTGGGTTTTCTGAAATCCAGGACATGGCTGAACTCGATACATAGCATCCAGTCTCCTAGAGTGAGGAGAAGTAGTCAGAGATGTCTTCCACATTCTGAGCATCAAATTATTCAGAATTTCATGGATAGGCAGAGTGGCTGCCTCCTTAGGTGCTTTAGGATACTGGAAAATTTCCAATTCCTTTGCTCTGGATTCCTCCTCAGGAGCTACTGTGATTGAAAGACCTTTGGCCATATCACGGATGAAATCCTGAAATGACATGTCCTCTGGAGGTGACATTCTGCGTTGGGGAGAAGAGGGATCTTCTAGGAGAAACCCTCTAGTGCCAGCAGAATTGTCAGAGTTTTTGGAATCGAAGGAATCGTAGTATTCCTGACCCCGATGCTCCTGCAAAGCATGAACTCGGTACCGATTGAAGTCGGTACTGAGCTGACCTGGTACCACTTTGTCAATTCCCGCCAGAGATGGCATGGGGCGAGTTCCCACCGGTACCGGTATCGGCGGTGTTGGTACCGGTGACTGTACCAGTGTTGGTACCGGCATCGGTGTCGATGTCCGTACTGGTGCCCGTGGGCCCACCGGTACCGCAGCTGAAAGAAGAGCTGCGATGCTGCACTCGATAGCGAGGAACCTCTGGCCTATCGACGCTGCCGATGCTTGGGTGTCGTTACCGGTAAGGACGGCCGGGACCCCTGAGCATGGCACAGGTAGTTCTTGCGAGGTCGAGGCCTCGAGAACATCCTGAAGCCCCATCGATGCTTTGGAAGCTGAAGCCTCCCGCCGGGGCTATTTTGCCAGTGTGGTTTCATCAAGGGCAATGCCAATGGCCTCTCGATGCTTATCAGGAGAGCTACCCTTTGAGGACCGGCTTTTATGTTTAGTTACCTGAGATCAATGGAAGGAAGAAGAGGCCCTTGACGATGTCGATGCAATGGATCTGGCATCTGAAGAAAATAGGGTACTGAGCTTTGCAGCCTGGTTCTGTCTTCCTCTTTTAGTCATCCCCATACAGGAGAGACATTCAGTTGGAGAATGTTCAGGTCCTAAACATTTCAGACACCAATCATGGGTGTCAGTGACGGAAATGGTACCGCCACACTTAGTACATTTTTTAAAACCACTAGTTGGCTTTTCCATGTTTTAGGAAGATGGGACCTAGTGCCCAAAATGGCGCGTAGCACCAAAGAGAAAGGTTTCTGAAAAGAAACAGTCTAAAGCCTATTTTTTTTTTTTTAAGAAAAGAAAAGAACTGGCTGTACTGGTAGCCGTCATGTCGGTAGGCAAACGCGACCACAAGAAAAGAAATTTAAAGATGGAATTTTCTTCGGTGACAGGGAATAGATCCTGTCGGCTCTGCGGAAAACGAAGAACTGAAGAGGGACAGTTGGAAAGGCGGGAAGGCAGCGCACATGTGCTGAGGGATGCTCCCAAAAGTGTTCCTATTGGACGCTGGGGAGCGTTCCCGCGCAGGCTCCGTCGGTACCGATGATACCCATATGTGAGGACTACATTCCTGCTTGTTCCTGGAGATAATATTGTCTCCAGTTCTTCTTAAGTGTGCTATATTGTAGCTTCATTGCGTGGCCCCTAATCTTTCTACTTTATAAAGCAGTTAACAATCGATCTTCGTTTATCAGTTCCACTCCACACATTATTTTACATATCTCCCCTCAGCCAGCTTATTTCCAAGTTGAAGAGTCCTAACCTTGTAAGCTTTTCCTCATATGGATATCCTTCCATCCCTTTTATCATTTTGGTGGCTGTTCTCTGTACCTATTTTTTTTATTCTGTTCATATAATGTTAAATATTTAATCCTCCATAGTAATTTTTCCCTCACTTGGTTTGCAGCTTGTCGTGATGTGAAGGCTTGTGTGCATCAGTGATGCTGAGAGCTAAGCTATCAGTAGCTTAGCTACAGACAGGTCTCAGCTGAGATGCCAGACTAAGACAAACCACCCATCTGAGCAGGAGCAGAATGGGACGGTGTTGTAAGCGGAGGATCATATTACTGTGTTAAATGCATCAATACTGGAATTAACTGCACAGAAGAAAGTCTTGGCAAATCTCCTTCTGTATCTTGCCTCGAAAACCCAATGGATAGTCACAAAACAAATTGCGCTATAGTGCTGGAAGATGAGACCCCCAGGTTGGAAGGCACTCACATGGCTACTGGGGTTGAGCTGAAGACTTCTCAGAGTAAAGCCAGCATTTATGATGTGGTTGAATTGGCAACAGAAAAGAAGCTGGAGAAAGACTGATAAAATTCTGCAAGACCAATGATCTATTTATCTCAATCGCATTCTTCCAGCAACACAAGCACTGACTGTACACGTGGACTTCACCCAAAGGATTGTACAAAAATCAAATTGATTATATCTGTGGAAGACAATGATGGAAAAGCTCAATAACATCAACAAAGACAAAACCTGGAGCTGACTATGGTACAGATCACCAACTACTAGTATGCAAACTCAAGCTAAAGTTGAAAAAGAGCAAGCCATTCATGAATGTAGCAAAATATGACCTTGAGCATACCAATGGAATTTAAAGACTGCCTGAGAAATCAAGTTGCTGCTTTAGATACAAATTACAGAATTCCAGAAGAGTTATGGGATGACATTAAGAAGGTTGTATTGGAAGAAAGTGATAAGTCTCTACATAAGGTGAAAAAACAAAAACGGCCAAAATGGATGACTGAAGAAACTGAAAATTGTCCAGAAACACAGAGAAGCTAAAGCCAGAGGAGAAAGAGAGGAAATTGCAGAACTCAACAGAGATTTCAAACATGCAGCAAGGACAGGACAAGGAAAAGTACTACAATGACACATGCAAGGAAATAGAATCAGAAACAATTAGAGGAAGAATAAGATCGGCTTTTCTAAAGCTACAAGAGTTAAAGAAAAAAATCCCAGCCTCGAATTGGAATGCTACAAGATGCTCAAGGATCCATGCTGAATGATGCTGAGAAGATCAAGAAAAGGTGGAAAGAATATGTAGAGTCTTTATACCATAAAGATCAAGTGGACCAGCAGCCGTTTCAATTTATACCTTATGTTCAAGAACCATTGATGATGAAAGAAGAAGTCAAGGAAGCATTGAAAGCATTTTCAAAAAATAAAGCACCGGACATTGATGGCATTCCCATTGTGTTATTACAGCTCTGCCAAGAAATTTGGAAGACAAATTCATGGCCAACTGACTGGAAAAGATCTGTGTTTATACCAATACTGAAGAAAGGTGACCCGACTGACTGGAAATGATCGCACAATCACTCTGATCCCACATGCCAGCAAGATTCTACTCAAGACCATTCAGCAGAGACTACAGCCATAGGTGTATGACAAGGCTGCATACTTTCCCCCTAACTCTTTAATTTATATGCAGAACAAATCATCAGAGAAGCAGGACTGAATGAAAGCAACAGAGGTGTGAAGATTGCTGGAAGATTCAACAACCTTCGCTGTGCTGATGATACCACATTACTGACTGAAAGTGAAGATGATCTGAAACATTTGCTTCTCAAGATCAAGGAACACAGTCTTAAAATGGGTCTGCACCTTAACGTTAGTAAGACAAAGATTCTGACAACTGACAAAATCAATAAGTTCATCATTGATGGAGAAGAAATTGAAATAGTTGACAGCTTTAACTTACTTGGATCAACAATCAATAGAGAAACAACAAATAGTCAAGAAATCCAATGATGAAATGCTTTTGGCAGAATGACTATGAAGGACCTAGACAAGATTCTCAAGAGCAGAGATGTCTCTCTCCATACAAAGATTTGACTTGTCCAGGCCATGGCATTTTCAATAACATCATATGGATGCGAAAGCTGGACAGTGAAAAAGATAGATGTGAAGGAAATTGATGCCTCTGAATTATGGTGCTGGTAATGAATAATGTGTTTATCATGGATTGCCCGAAGAGCAAACCAGTCAGTACTAAAGGAGATCAAACCTCAACTTTCCTTAGCAACTCAGATGACAAGATTTTGACTTTCATACTTTGGATACATCATGTGAAGAGAGAGATCATTAGAGAAAGACATCATGCTTGGTAAAGGTAGATGATCACTGTAAAAAGAGGAAGGCCGGCAATGAGATGGATCGATACAATAACAGCAGCTATGGATACCACTCTATCAACAACGAGACGCTTGGCTGAAGTCCGAACAAAGTTTAGGTCAACTATCCAGAGGGTCAACTGGAGTTGACATTGACTCGACGGCACTTAACAACAACAATAAGCACTCATTATGCTGCTCCTCACTACTTTTCCTCTCTTATCTCTCCCTATACCCCTCCTCGTGAACTCCGCTATACTGGCAGATTGCTTCTATCTGTGCCTGCCTCTTCTACTGCCAACTCCAGATTTTGATCTTTCCACCTTGCTGCTCCTTATGCCTGCAACAAACTACATGAGTCAGTCAGTACATCAGGCTTCATCTGTGGCCCTTTTCAAATCCAGGCTAAAACCTCACCTTTTTGAAGCCATTTTTGGATCCTGATCTGCATATTTTCCTGCTCTCCAGCTACGGTATTTGTTTCCTTACCTTTCAATAGACATATCCTTGTCCCCAGCTGTTGTGATGTCTGTCTTGACTACATTGTAAGCTCTTACAGTACTTATCTCTACACAGCGCTATGTACACGTTGTGGTGCTATACAAATGATAAGTAGTAGTAGTAACTTCAGGGGTTAGAAAAGAGCACCATCACATTAGGCTGTCACAAGTTATAAAAGAAGACTTGAGAGTTCGGGAGCAGTTTTTGCAGTCCTTTAATGGTTTAACATTCTGGCAAAACATTCCAGTTTCTAGTGAAGATATCAAGCTATTAACAGATGTATCAGGTGGAAAAGATTTTGGTATTTTTCTTCAAAGGCTCCTGGTGTTACGAGGCATGGCCTGACATTGGAATGTGGATAACAAAAGAAATAACATTTTAAGAACTGTTTTCTAATATGACTGTTCTGTACATCTGGGTAACAAGGCCAGCAACAGGCATATCGTTTTAAGATCTGACAATGTATCTATAGCTGAGGCCATTAACAGACTGCCTGTGAAAACACAGGGTGTTATTTCATTGCTGAGAGAGCTTGTTTTGATATTTTACAGGACAGTATTACAGAAGGGCTGTGGATAAAACGAGGACACAAAATAATCTAGCTGATGGTCTGTGTTATTTTTAAGATCTCCCTTTTCAGATCCCTCGCTCCTTTGGCAGTTAGCAACAGAATCTCTGCTCCTTAGGCAGTATCCCACATGCCAGCAAGATTCTACTCAAGATCATCCAGCAGAGACTACAACCATACCTGGAATGAGAACTGCCTCAAGGGCAAGCAGGGTTCGGGAAAGGGAGAGGAACGTGAGACATTATTGCGGATGTGAGATGGATCCTTGAAAAGACAAAAGAATACCAAAAGGATATCTATGTGTTTTATTGACTACATCAAGGCTTTTGACTGTGTAAACCATGAGAAACTCTGGGCCACATTAAGAAGCATGGTTATACCAGAACACCTAATCATTCTCTTGCACAACCTTTACATTGATCAAGAAGCAACAGTTTGAACGGAACTAGGACAAACAGAATGGTTTAAAATCAGCAAAGGTGCATGACAAGGCTGCATACGTTCCCCCTACCTCTTTAATTTATATGCAGAACAAATCATCCGAGAAGCAGGACTGTATGAAAACAACAGAGGTATGAAGATTGGTGGAAGATTCATCAACAACCTTCGCTATGCTGATGATACCATATTGCTGGCTGAAAGTGAAGACAATTTGAAACATTTGCTTATCAAGATAAAAGAATATAGTCTTAAAATGGGTCTGCACCATAACGGCAAAATGAATAAGTTCATCGTTGATGGAGAGAAATTGAAATAGTTGACAACTTTAACCTACTGGGATCACCTATCAATAAAGAAGCAGCAAGCAGTCAAGAAATCTGACGACGCATTACTCTTGGCAAAATTGCTACGAAGGACCTAAATAAGATTCTCAAGAGAAGAGATGTCTCTCTCCATATAAAGAGTCAACGTGTTCAAGCCATGGCATTTTCAATAACTTCATATAGATGTGAAAGTTGGACAGTGAAAAAGATAGGAAGAAAATTGATGCCTTTGAATTATGGTGCTGATGACGAATGCTGTGTATACCATGGACTGCCCGAAGAACAAACCAGTCAGTACTAGAGAAGATCAAACCTAAGCTTTCTTTAGAAGCTCAAATGACAAGACTTCAACTTTCATACTTTGAACACATCATGTGAAGAGAGAGATAATTAGATAAAGACATAATGCTTGGCAAGGTAGAAGGTCAACGCAAAAGAGGAAGGCCAGCAATGAGATGGATCAATATAATAACAGCAGATCCAGGTGCCAGTCTGTCAACAATGAGCCACCTGACTGAAGACCGAACACAATTTAGGACAACTATCCAGAGGGTCGCCATGAGTCAACACCGTCTTGATGGCACTTAACAACAACAAGAACTATTTTTTATTCCAGTGATACATTTGCCCCTTCATTGTAATTTTCTTGTTACAATATTTGATTTGAAGGTGAAATACTAGCTAGCATCATGTGAACAGAGTTCACAGAGGAGTTTCGATGAAGTTCGGGGTACAGCCTACTATTAATGTAGTAAAAGCTGTTAGTATAGCTAGGTTTAAAAAAGGTTTGGACAAGTTCCTGGAAGAAAGGTCCATAAACCATTATTAAAGAGGACCCAGATAATCCACTGCTTGCTCCAGTGTAAGCATTATAGAAACTGTGTGTCTTTTTGGGAAACTGCTAGGTACGTTTGACCTGGATTGGCCACAGTTAACAACAGGATACTGGGCTTGATGTACCTTGGTCTGACCCAGTATGTCATTTCTTAAGTTCTTATGAGGGAGGAGGGGCACCGATCTGTAGGTTGCAGGGGGGGGGGGAGGCACTAGAGACCCTAACATTGGTCCTGCACTGAAAGGGTGGGTGAGAGGGCGGAGCCTAAGGGAAGAGGAGAGTGAAAAGTAAAGCCTAAGGGAAGTTTAGAAAAAAGGAAAAGGGTGAAACATAAGGGAAAGGGCTATACCAGAGGATAGAAGAAGGATGGAGCATAAGGGAAAGAATGGAGATTAGAGGAGGAAAAGGAGAAGAGATGGTGAATGTATTAAGGGAGAAGAAAAAGGGAGGAAAGGAGTGAAAAACCTGAGAGAGTGCAAGGTTTGGTAGCAGGGGAGAGAAAGTACATGGGTGGCTGGAGGGAAAGGAGGGGGAGTGCAAGAAAGGGCAACAAAGAACAGGAAGGGAGAATAGTGAAAGAGGATGGGAAGGTCAAGGAGCAAGTGCAGGACAGAGAAAAGTGCCTACACCCACTACTCCACATGGACACACAGCCATTCCCTGACATACACACCCATCCACTGCCCCAACACACACGCTCATAGGCACCCCCACCACACAAAATAACACATACATGCGCACAGCTCCCACCACACTAGACTCTCCAAGTCACACATGCACAAACACATGGCAACACGTACATATACACAGCCCAACATTCCCTATGAAAAAATACACATGCAGCCCCGGCACTCCCCGTGACACACACATGCACCCCCTGACATTGCACATGATGTACATGCATGTAACCCCTACATGTCTGGTTCTGCAAATGTGGGAAACATGCCACTGTATAACACTACAAATATAGGCTTTTCAACTTGTCTTCTTTTAATAAGTAGCAGATATTATATCCACAGCTCTAGAATATATCCAAACTCAGTTTTAAAAGACTGATATATATACATACAATAATTAAAAGTCTATTCACATGGAAGTCAAACTAATACAACAACTCTTGTTTTTTATATTTCAGGAACATAACTAATTATTTTAGCAGGATCCTTGCACTTAATATGGTGCCTTATATGTTACAGTTGAACTCATCTTTCAACATGACATATTACAGTACTGAGACCTATGCAATAAACTTTCAAAGGCAATTTCTAGGTCTGTTGCCTTTTACCTTCCACCTCTGATCCCTTAATCCAATGATATTTTAATGTCATTATCATTTTTCTTTTCTCCCTCCTTTCCTCTGGAGTATACATCTTTAGATTTTTAAGTCTGTCTTCATATGATTTATGAAGATCACTGGCCATTTTAGCATTGATTTTTAAGTCTAACCTTGTATTATTTATGAAGATCACTGGCCATTTTAATATCCACTCTCTGGATTGATTCCATCTTGTTTATATCCTTTTGAAGGTGTGCTCTCAAAAATTGAGCACAGCACTCCAAATAAGGTCTCACCAAAGAATTATATAGAGGCACTATCACCTCTTTTTTCCTGTTGGCCATTTCTTTCTCAGTGCACCCAAGTAACCTTCTGGCTTTTGCCATCACCTTTTCTAACTTTTCTGCAACTAGGGATGTGTATCTATTTCAAACAACATGGAAAATATCAGCAACATTTCCCATGTTATTGTATATAATTTCAACATGAAATTATAGGGCAAGCCTCAAAAGTTTTGTTTTATTTCATCTGTTGTTACTGGTATGCATTATTGCTTAATAGGGTACACTATTGTTTAATAGGCATCTATGTTTCAGTTCAACATAATTCAAAAGGTGCCTGCTAGGGGGTGCTAGTGAGCAGAATCCAAGAAGAGCTTGAGTTTTTACAGACCCTGGCAAACAGATCCTCTTCAAATTGAATTTGCCTGGTTATATGAAACATGGACACTAGTATGGTTAGGTTGACATGTCCAGTGTTAAGCCAATCTTTCTAGATTTTGCAAGCTCCAAGATGCTAAACAAGCAAAAGTGGAGCCTCTTTCACCCCTAAAGATGGCAGCTGGGAAAGATCAAGAAGTGTCACCGCAAGCAATATTGACATAAATTCCCCAGGTGAATAAAATGCTGAAAGAAAACAAAATGATGAAGAAAAGTCCAATATGAGCTCAGTGGTAACAAGAATGGAAGTATTGGAACAGAAAGTGAAATTCATGGGTAATAGCTATGGCTATGTGGCACAAGCCAAGAAGTTACAGGTCTTAGAGCAGCATTATGAGGATTGAAATAATCATATAAGGAAGAACAATATTTGAAAATTAGGAATGCCAGAAGGGGTAGAAGGCCCAGATATTCTTAAATTATTTGCAGAATCTTTACAACAATTTCTAGACCTATCATTTAACTTTTAAAACAGATATTTTGATAAAATGAAGAAAATGGTTAAGAAAAAACTAAAAGGAAGAGCTACAGAGATTAAAAGTTTATATCAAGCCTGGGCATTCATTAAAATCTTATCTTGGAAACGCAGACCAGATGTATTCCACGCTTTAAGAAAGATGGAAAGAAGGTCAAATGACTGCTGGAATGGTTTAAAGGTGAGATCAGAGAGGATGTTTTTGCCAAAAAGAATCTTTCAGAAAATGGAACAAGGGGCCAAATACCAAACAGGAAACAACATAAACATAGAAACATAGAAAAATGATGACAGAAAAAGACCACATGGCCTATCTAGTCTGTCCTTCAATATCAACAACTACAACAGTCCACTTTTTACCTTTAGAGATCCTCTGTGTTGGTCCCATGCTTTTTTGAATTCAGTTACTGTCCTCATCTCTACCACCTCCACTGGGAGACTATTCCACGGATCCACTACTCTTTCCGTAAAGAAATATTTCCGCATATCACTCCTGAATCTATCTCCCTTCACCCTCATCCCATGTCCCCTCGTAGCAGAACTTGCTTTCAATTGAAAGAGGCTCTCTCCCTGAACATTTATGCCACGGAGGTATTTAAACATCTCAATCATATCACCTCTATCCTGCCTTTCCTCTAAGGTGTACATATTAAGATCCTTAAGTCTGTCCTCATATGCTTTATAATGAAGACCACTAATCATCTTAGTAGCAACCCTCTGCACAGACTCCATCCTGTTCACATCCTTTTGAAGGTGCGGTCTCCAGAATTGCACACCATACTCCAAATGAGGTCGCACCAAAGACTTATACAGAGGCATTATCACCTCCTTTTTTCTGCTAGCCATTCCTCTCCGTATGCACCCAAGCATCCTTCTAGCTTTTGCCATCGCCTTTTCTACCTGTTTAGCTACTTTAAGATCATCAGACACAACCACGCCTAGGTCCCACTCTTCTTTAGTGGACAAAAGTACTTCACCTCCTATACTGTATTGCTCCCTTGGATTGCTGCAGCCCAAATGCATGACCTTACATTTTTTAACATTAAATCCCAGCTGCCAAATTCTAGACCATTCTTCAAGCTTAGATAGATCCCTCCTCATGTTATCTACACCTTCCTGAGTGTCTACTCTATTGCAGATTTTGGTATCATCTGCAAAGAGGTAAACCTTACCCAACAGCCCTTCCGCTATATCACTAACAAAGATGTTAAAAAGAATCGGACCAAGGACAGATCCCTGGGGCACACCACTGGTAACATCCTTCTCCTCAGAGTGAGCTCCATTTACTTGTACTCTTTGTCGCCTCCCACCCAACCAATTTCTAACACAAGCAGTAACTTTAGGGTCCATCCCTAGGGTGCTCAGTTTGTTTATAAGTCGCCTGTGAGGAACAGTGTCAAAGGCTTTACTGAAATCTAAATACACCACATCTAGAGCTCTCCCTCGGTCCAATTCCCTGGTCACCCAGTCAAAGAAATCAATCAGATTTGTCTGACAAGACCTGCCTCTGGTGAATCCATGCTGCCTCGGATCCTGTATCCCATCCGGTCCCATCACTTTGTCTACTTTAAGTTCAGCTAGTTTTTCACGAACATAGTCTTCTGAAAATTCTTCAAGATGTCCCTCGCTTCTATTCATATTTGTGGGTGTTTTCTGAGGTCCTGCTCCTGGTTCTTCATCTGTGAACACAGAACAAAAATATTTGTTAAGCAATTCCACTTTATCCTTATCAGCTTCTACATATTCCCCCCCCCCCTGCACCCTTGAGTCTGACAATACCACTCTTGCCCTTCCTCTTCTCACTAATATATCTGAAAAATGTCTTATCCCCCCATTTTATTGCATTGGCTATTTCCTCCTCCTTTTGAATCTTTGCCTTCTTGACTACTTTTCTAGCTTCTCTAAGTTTTTCCAAATACAGATGCCTGTCGTCCTCTCTCTGTGAGCTCCTGTATTTCATGAAGGGGTCCCTCTTTTTCTTCACTTTTCAGCTACTTCCTTAGAAAACCATAGCGGTCTCCTTTTCCTTTTGCCTTTATTTACCATTTCAACAAAAAGGTTGGTTGCCCTTAAAATATCCCCTTTCAGTTTGCCCACTGTTTTTCTACATCCCCCAGCTGTTCCCATCCCACTAACGACTCCCTGAGGTATTGGCCCATCTTCGCAAAGTTAGTCTTCCTAAAGTCTAAGATCCTCACCTTGGAATGGATTCTAACAGCCGAAGTCCTAATACTGAACCACACTTTCTGGTGATCACTGGATGCAAAATGATCTCCCACTACAACATCAGAAACACTTTCACCATTGGTAAGCACCAAGTCCAATATGGTCCCTTCACGTGCGGGGTCTGTTACCAATTGCCTGAATAGTTCTCCCTGTAGAGAATCCAGGATCTCCTTACTTCTAGATGATACTGCAGCAGGAATGTGCCAATCAACATCTGGCATATTGAAATCTCCTATCAGTATCACTTCCCCTTTCCTAGCAATGCTGCATATGTCTTCAATTAACTCTCTGTCCACCTATTCCTCTTGTGAGGGAGGTCTGTATATCACACCAATGCAAATAGATTTCTCTTTCCCTCTTTCTAGTTTAACCCACAATGCCTCCTCTCTCCCTTTTAAGCTCTGTAATTCCAAAGCTTTAATAGTAGTTTTTACATATAGTGCCACTCCTCCTCCCCTTCTTCCTACGCTGTCCTTTCTGAATAAAGTATAGCCAGGTATAGTTGCATCCCAGTCATGGTTTTCTGTAAACCATGTTTCTGTAACTGCCACTAAATCCAAGTCAGCCACTCCCACCAAAGCTTCAACATCAGGGATCTTATTTCCCATGCTACGGGCATTATACACACTGCTTTCCATATGTTACACCTGTTACCCATTTCCATAAAGGTATTTAATGTATCACCTACCTGGGGGCTTTCACTTACCTGGGGGCTTTCTTCACCTATCCCCAACGAATCTAGTTTAAAGCCCTCTTCAGTTGATTAGCCAGTCTACTACCGAAGATGCGTTGACCTTTCTTGGACAGAATGATGCCATCTCTGCTCTGCAACCCTTGGAACAGCATCCCATGGTCTAGGAAACCAAAACGCTTTAGATGACACCATCCACGCAGCCATGCATTCATCTCCAGAATGCGAGCCTCTCTGCCTTGGCCTTTACCCTCAACAGGGAGGATTGAAGAGAACACCACCTGTGCACCTAACTGCTTCACTCTCTGTTCCAGAGCCATGAAGTCACTTTTGATACATTCCGAGGTATACCTGGCAGTATCATTTGTTCTCACATGGATTAGCAATATTGGGTAATAGTCAGTGGGCTTGATGAGTCTCGGCAAACACTCCGTAACATCTTGGATTTTGGCACCAGGCAGACAGCATACCTCTCTGGACATCAAGTCTGGTCGGCAGATGGACGCCTCAGTACCCCTCAGAAGAGAGTCTCCAACCGCCACTACCCTTCGTTTCCTTCTGGTCACTGATTCTGCAACTTTGGTGTACTTGAACTCTGCTTCTTCCCTTTCCAGGGATGCTTTCACCTCCTCCACTTCCAGGGCTGCATAAAGGTTCTTCAATTCAAGGGCTGGAGAAGTTGGATTGGTGATTTTGCAGGCCCTGGTGACTTGTGTCCAACCATTGACATTCTGTTGGCACCCATCTTCTCCTGTGCTGGAGAGCTTGGTTGCTGCAAAAAGCAACTCATCAATGTACTTCTCACTGTCTTGAATGCTCCTCAGCCTCACCACCTCCTCTCTGAGTTCCTCCACTTGTTTCCTCAGAGCTTCAGCATGCAGGCACCCTGCACATGGAACCGGTCCTTCAACTGGCATTAGGACCTCTGTCTGGACCGAGTCAGAAGCTGTAACAGTGGCAACAGCTTTAGCAATACAATTTTTCCCACTGGCAAGTTAGATGTAAGGCATTGATAAGGCAGGCAAAGAGAGAATTTGAAAAGAATCTTGCCATGGAAGCAAAAACATGCAATAAAAACTTTTTCAAGTAAATTTGTAGCAAAAAATCTAAGAGATTCATTTGAGCCAGTAGATGACAGAGGGGTAAAAGGGGCATTATAGGAGGACAAGGTAATAGCGGAAAGACTGAATTAATTCTTTGCTTTGGTCTTTACTGAAAACTGTGTAGGAAAGTTAACCATGCCAGAAATGATACTAAAGGTGATGTATTGGAGGAATTGAAACAAACCTTGGTAAACTGGGAAGAAGTAATAAAGCGATTTGATAAACTAAAGAGTAGCAAATTATCTGGACGGGATGGTATACATCCCTGGATGCTGAAAGATAGATGGCAGACCTACAATTAGTAATCTGCAAACTATCATTAAAATTATCTGTAGTACCTAAAGATTGGAGAGTGACAAAAGCAACACCAATTTTTAAAAAGGGTTTCAGAGGTGATCTAGAAAACTACAGAATGATGAGCCTGACATCAGTACAGGACAAAATTGTAGAAACCATTCTCAAGAACAAAATTACTGAACATATAGATAGCCATGGTTTAATGGAACAAAACTAACAAGTATTTAGCCAAGGATAGTTTTGTCTCACTAATCTGCTGTATTTTTATGAAGGTGTGAACAAACATATATAAAGGTGAGCTGCTTGATATAGAAACATAGAAACATGATGACAGAAAAAGACTACAAGGCCCATCTAGTCTGTCCTTCCATAACAACTACAACAGTCCACTTTTTACCTTTAGAGATCCTCTGTGTTGGTCCCATGCTTTTTTGAATTCAGTTACTGTCCTCATCTCTACCACCTCCACTGGGAGACTATTCCACGGATCCAATACTCTTTCCGTAAAGAAATATTTCCGCATATCACTCCTGAATCTATCTCCCTTCACCCTCATCCCATGTCCCCTCGTAGCAGAACTTGCTTTCAATTGAAAGAGGCTCTCTCCCTGAACAATTATGCCACGGAGGTATTTAAACATCTCAATCATATCACCTCTATCCTGCCTTTCCTCTAAGGTGTACATATTAAGATCCTTAAGTCTGTCCTCATATGCTTTATAATGAAGACCACTAATCATCTTAGTAGCAACCCTCTGCACCGACTCCATCCTGTTCACATCCTTTTGAAGGTGCGGTCTCCAGAATTGCACACCATACTCCAAATGAGGTCGCACCAAAGACTTATACAGAGGCATTATCACCTCCTTTTTTCTGCTAGCCATTCCTCTCCGTATGCACCCAAGCATCCTTCTAGCTTTTGCCGTCGCCTTTTCTACCTGTTTAGCTACTTTAAGATCATCGGACACAACCACGCCTAGGTCCCGCTCTTCTTTAGTGGACAAAAGTACTTCACCTCCTATACTGTACTGCTCCCTTGGATTGCTGCAGCCCAAATGCATGACCTTACATTTTTTAACATTAAATCCCAGTTGCCAAATTCTAGACCATTCTTCAAGCTTAGCCAGATCCCTCCTCATGTTATCTACACCTTCCTGGGTGTCTACTTTATTGCAGATTTTGGTATCATCCGCAAAGAGGCAAACCTTACCCGACAGCCCTTCCGCTATATCACTAACAAAGATGTTAAAAAGAATCGGACCAAGGACAGATCCCTGGGGCACACCACTGGTAACATCCTTCTCCTCAGAGTGAGCTCCATTTACTTGTACTCTTTGTCGCCTCCCACCCAACCAATTTCTAACCCAAGCAGTAACTTTAGGGTCCATCCCTAGGGTGCTCAGTTTGTTTATAAGTCGCCTGTGAGGAACAGTGTCAAAGGCTTTACTGAAATCTAAATACACCACATCTAGAGCTCTCCCTCGGTCCAATTCCCTGGTCACCCAGTCAAAGAAATCAATCAGATTTGTCTGACAAGACCTGCCTCTGGTGAATCCATGCTGCCTCGGATCCTGTAATCCGCTGGACTCCAGAAACCTCACTATTTTCTCTTTCAACAGCGTTTCCATTAATTTACTCACCACTGAAGTTAAACCAACCGGCCTGTAGTTTTCAGCCACATCCTTACTTCCGCTTTTGTGTAAAGGCACCACATGAGCCTCTCTCCAGTCCTTTGGCACCACTCCCGACTCCAACGAGGCATTGAAAAGGTCAGTCAGTGGAGTTGCTAGAATGTCCCCAAGTTCCCTCAGTATTCTAGGGTGTATCCCATCCGGTCCCATCGCTTTGTCTACTTTAAGTTGAGCTAGTTTCTCACGAACACAGTCTTCTGAAAATTGTTCAAGATGTCCCTCGCTTCTGTTCTTATTTGTGGGTGTTTTCTGAGGTCCTGCTCCTGGTTCTTCATCTGTGAACACAGAACAAAAATATTTGTTAAGCAATTCCGCTTTATCCTTATCAGCTTCTACATATTCCCCCCCTGTACCCTTGAGTCTGACAATACCACTTTTGCCCTTCCTCTTCTCACTAATATATCTGAAAAATGTCTTATCCCCCCATTTTATTGCATTGGCTATTTCCTCCTCCTTTTGAATCTTTGCCTTCTTGACTACTTTGCTAGCTTCTCTAAGTTTTTCCAAATACAGATGCCTGTCTTCCTCTCTCTGTGATCTCTTGTATTTCATGAAGGCCTCCCTCTTTTCTTCACTTTTTCAGCTACTTCCTTCGAAAACCATAGCGGTCTCCTGTTCCTTTTGCCTTTATTTACCATTTTAACAAAAAGGTTGGTTGCCTTTAAAATACCCCCTTTCAGTTTTGTCCACTGTTGTTCTACATCCCCCAGCTGTTCCCATCCCACTAATGACTCCCTGAGGTATTGGCCCATCTTCGCAAAGTTAGTCTTCCTAAAGTCTAAGATCTTCACCTTGGAATGGATTCTAACAGCCCTAGTCCTAATACTGAACCACACCATCTGGTGATCACTGGATGCAAAATGATCTCCCACTACAACATCAGAAACACTTTCACCATTGGTAAGCACCAAGTCCAGTATGGCCCCTTCACGTGTGGGGTCTGTTACCAATTGCCTGAATAGTTCTCCCTGTAAAGAATCCAGGATCTCCTTACTCCTAGATGATACTGCAGCAGGAATGTGCCAATCAACATCTGGCATATTGAAATCTCCTAGCAGTAGCACTTCCCCTTTCCTAGCAATGCTGCGTATGTCTTCAATTAACTCTCTGTCCACCTCTTCCTCTTGTGAGGGAGGTCTGTATATCACACCAATGCAAATAGATTTCTCTTTCCTTCTTTCTAGTTTAACCCACAATGCCTCCTCTCTCCCTTTTAAGCTCTGTAATTCCAAAGCTTTAATAGTAGTTTTTACATATAGTGCTACTCCTCCTCCCCTTCTTCCTACCCTGTCCTTTCTGAATAAAGTATAGCCAGGTATAGTTACATCCCAGTCATGGTTTTCTGTGAACCATGTTTCTGTAACTGCCACTAAATCCAAGTCAGCCACTCCCACCAAAGCTTCAACTTCAGAGATCTTATTTCCCATGCTACGGGCATTAATACACACTGCTTTCCATATGTTACCCCTGTTACCCATTTCCATAAAGGTATTTAATGTATCACTTACCTGGGGGCTTTCACTTACCTGGGGGCTTTCTTCACCCATCCCCAACGAATCTATTTTAAAGCCCTCTTCAGTAGATTAGCCAGTCTACTACCAAAGATGTGTTGACCTTTCTTGGACAGATGGATGCCATCTCTGCTCTGCAACCCTTGGAACAGCATCCCATGGTCTAGGAAACCAAAACGCTCTCGAAGACACCATCCACGCAGCCATGCATTAATCTCCAGGATGCGAGCCTCTCTGCCTTGGCCTTTACCCTCAACAGGGAGGATTGAAGAGAACACCACCTGTGCACCTACCTGCTTCACCCTCTGTCCCAGAGCCATGAAGTCACTTTTGATACGTTCCGAGGTATACCTGGCAGTATCATTGGTTCCAACATGGATTAGCAACATTGGGTAATAGTCAGTGGGCTTGATGAGTCTCGGCAAACTCTCCGTAACATTTTGGATCTTGGCACCAGGCAGACAGCATACCTCTCTGGACATCAAGTCTGGTCGGCAGATGGACGCCTCAGTACCCCTCAGAAGAGAGTCTCCAACCGCCACTACCCTTCGTTTCCTTCTGGTCACTGATTCCGCAACTATGGGGTACTTGAACTCTGGTTCTTCCCTTTCCAGGGATGCTTTCACCTCCTCCACTTCCAGGGCTGCATAATGGTTCTTCAATTCAAGGGCTGGAGAAGTTGGATTGGTGATTTTGCAGGCTCTGGTGACTGTTGTCCAACCATCGACATTCTGTTGGCATCCATCTTCTCCTGTGCTGGAGAGCCTGGTTGCTGCAAGCAGCATCTCATCAATGTAATTCTCACTGTCTTGAATGCTCCTCAGCCTCGCCACCTCCTCTCTGAGTTCCTCCACTTGTTTCCCCAGAGCTTCAGCATGCAGGCACCCTGCACATGGAACCGGTTCTTCAACTGGCAATAGGACCTCTGTCTGGACCGAGGCAGAAGCTGTAACGGGGGCAACAGCTTTAGCAATACGATTTTTCCCTGCCATTGTTCTGTTTGTGGAGCTTAGGTATCTGTTAAAGCAAAAGAGAGAGATCTACCAAGTACCAGCAGGTTTCGCAGCTGTCCTTTCAGAGAAAAAGCAGTTAAATCTCTTTAATTATATTCAAAATGTGCTGGTCCAATTCACTGTGATGTGTTAAAGGGGTAGGTGCCCTATAAAGCAAGACTGTTCACTAGGGGTGGGTGGGAGTTGGGGTGGGTAGGGAGGGAACTAATACCTGATGAGGTGTTAGCAGTTCCTGAACCTGAAGAGGTTACAGAGTTCAGCGACCTACTGTGCTCAAGTACAGTTCCCCTAAAATAGCAAAAATGAAATAACCTTGCTTTAAAAAATATACACAAAACCCTTTTAAGAGCTCCCAGTCAGAGAGCTAGCAATGTAACAAAAAAAACAAACAAAGAAACCCTCAAATCCTTACTTACTGTTTGATGTGTGGAGTCCTGGTTAAGAAAGCCTCAAAAGGGCAGGGCAAAGCAGCCTTTTTATGCAGGCTTCAATTGCACTCAGGAAACAGGCCCACTAACTCCTGATGAGGTGTTAGCAGTTCCTGAACCTGAAGAGGTTACAGAGTTCAGCAACCTACTGTGCTCAAGTACAGTTCCCCTAAAACAGCAAAAATGAAATAACCTTGCTTTAAAAAATATACACAAAACCCTTTTAAGAGCTCCCAGTCAGAGAGCTAGCAATGTAACAAAAAAACCAAAGAAACCCTCAAATCCTTACTTACTATTTGATGTGTGGAGCCCTGGTTAAGAAAGCCTCAAAAGGGCAGGGCAAAGCAGCCTTTTTATGCAGGCTTCAATTGCACTCAGGAAACAGGCCCACTAACTCCTGATGAGGTGTTAGCAGTTCCTGAACCTGAAGAGGTTACAGAGTTCAGCAACCTACTGTGCTCAAGTACAGTTCCCCTAAAACAGCAAAAATGAAATAACCTTGCTTTAAAAAATATACACAAAACCCTTTTAAGAGCTCCCAGTCAGAGAGCTAGCAATGTAACAAAAAAACCAAACAAAGAAACCCTCAAATCCTTACTTACTGTTTGATGTGTGGAGACCTGGTTAAGAAAGCCTCAAAAGGGCAGGGCAAAGCAGCCTTTTTATGCAGGCTTCAATTGCACTCAGGAAACAGGCCCACTAACTCCTGATGTTCATGTAGTTTCTATTTAACAGTGCCACTTGTTCTCTTTTCCTAGTAGATGTATTGGTATTCTCTGAGATGTACTGGTTTAATATTTGCAGTGTTGCCTTTTGATAGGTAGAGTATGATGCTTTGTGAGTCCTGGTAGTGCTGTTATGATATAACAGGTCTGCTTTGGGTTCCAAATGGGCAGGATTTATGGCACTTCCTAATGTGCCTGGCAGTTGATGCTGGAGAATAGTAATATAGAAATCTGATAGTCTCTTTATCCTCACTGCCCATGCAAATGATATTGAGACAATCAATACGAGACATATCTACAAAACATTAATGCACAATCACAAATACTAATGTGCCCTAAGTGCAGCAACACCCATTTATTTCTATTGGTGCAGTGGTACTTAACATACATTACTATTTAGCAAAAATGCCCCTAATTTATTGCCAGAACAAAAAAGAGGCTTGTGAAGGGCTCATTTGAAAGCAGCCTACAGTTTTAGATGGGCTAAATATACATTTTACAATCGCTCTGATCACACATGCCAGCAAGATTCTACTGAAGATTATTCAACAGAGACTACAACCATACCTGGGACAAAACTACATAAAGTGCAAGCAGAGTTCAGGAAAGGGCGAGGAACGAGAGACATTATCGTGGATGTGAGATGGATCCTTGAAAAGACTAAAGAATACCAAAAGGATATCTATTTGTGCTTTATCGACTACAGCAAGGCTTTTGACTGTGTAGACCATGAGAAACTCTGGGCCACATTAAGAAACATAGGTATACCAGAACACCTGATCGTTCTCTTGCACAATCTATACATTGATCAAGAAGAAACAGTTGAATGGAACAAGGAGAAACAGAATGGTTTAAAATAAGCAAAGGTGTACGACAAGGCTGAATACTTTCCCCCTACCCGTTTAAATCATCAGAGAAGCAGGATTGTGTGAAGACAACAGAGGTGTGAAGATTGGTGGAAGACTCATCAACAACTTGTTGAAACCACATTACTGGCTGAAAGTGAAGATGATCTGAAACATTTGCTTCTCACAATCAAGGAACATAGGGGTGTGTTTACTAAACTGTGATAACATTACAGACCACACATTAGGTAACGTTTACGATCATTTGGTAACGTTAAAGTGCAGCATGTAACGTTAACGCGCGTTAACGTTACCTAATGAGCGTTAGCGTTCCCGGCCATGGTAGACACCGCAGAGGGTGAAGAGAGGGCGGAGAGAAGGGGTCAATGGGTGGAGAGTGGGCGGGGAGAGGCTCCTTTTACACTAACGCGCTGAACTGAAGGGCTGAATCCTACCGCAAATGAAAACCTGCCGTTAGATGCACATTTGCAGGAGAGAGAAATCATTTCAGTGTCAGCAATGTACAGCATAGACAGGGAGCACAAGAAACATGATAGTAGTGCTCCATTTGCAGCAACAGCATAGTGCCCAAGTATGAAAGGCCACTATGGCGATGGTGCAAATGGGGCATAGGGGGCTGCAGGCGGGACATGTAGCGGGGGCAGCTGGGGCACAGGGTGGACTAGGCGGGCACCTAAGTGACACATAGGAACATAGAAATCGGAAATCAGCATGACACAGCTGACAAAGGCCAGACACAATCCACCTACATCTACCTGGTCCACCCGAGCTAACAGTTGCCAGGGCACTGACCTAACATCCCCCCAGCCAACCCTCCCCCAAGCGGAAAGAACATACTATTGGTAGGCGGTGATGGGGGGATGTGAGGATGCTCATGTATGCCCCCTGCCCCAGACCCCGCTCCCTAGGTGACCACCTACCCACACAGTGGATGGCCTGGGACTGCACACTATCAGCACCGACAGCATATGGTCATGCAGTGGACCTAGGCCATGCCCTGTATCAGTGTGTGGTGTGCAGTGCAACATAAAAGGTCTGGCTGAGGAAAAGTACAGCTAGCCCCAGGGACTACCATGCATCTGTGGCAACAGTGTGGTGCAGTACACCCAGCCAATATGTCCAGAAGCAGAGGGTCACAGTTTCAAGTCCCAGCTGTGGTTCCTGCAGAGCACGCCCCTGTATTTTACCCTACAATGCAGATACAACAGCAACATGTGCAAAGTCCAAAGCAGCGGCAAACAGGGGTACAAACATCCATTTACACAGGCTCCACAATCCAAAGATGCATGGAGGGTCAGGCTGTTTGCCCCAGCACTGAGCTGCAGTTATCTCCACAGCACTATTACTACCTCCTTCACAGTTTAGCAATGTCGGCACTGTGATCAGAACCAGTGTGGCGGCAAGGTTGCCAACCACCCCTATCTTTGCACAATACTGCAATAGGAGTATGTGTGTGTGTGTATGTCTATCCATTGTCCTGTGGTTGACCAGCCCTCCATGGGCCCAAAATGTCCCACTGTTACCAGCATTAGCCAGAATATGTGCATAACGAGGAGCAAGCTATTGTGGGTATGGCTCAGACAGGGCAGATTGGCCAGGGTGCATCTTCACAGGGTGTGGGGCAATGGTTGGGACACTATAGTGCCCGACCACCACCTGCATGGACAGGGTGGCCACAGCATGGCATGCTGGGAGGGCACTCACTCTGACCGAGCAGTGACCATGGCAGGTCTAGGTTCCCACATAGCGCTCTACACTTTCTGTTTCCAGTGATACTTTTGTGTTCCCAATGCTGGGGTCCCAATCACTGAGATGCCTGCTTGGTACACATAGTTCCTCTTTGAGCATGCACTATGGACTGTCCGGTGGACTATTTGCAGTTAGATTGTGCATGGTTAGAACACCTATAAGGTGCAGTCTGACTGTGCTGTCTGCTGGTGACTGGCAGACAGTGGAGTAAGACAGTTGGGGTTTTCCAGACCTAACCACAACATTGCTGCTGGTCTGCCACTGCCCCACTCACAGGTATGGATCTGGCACACCAATGCTGGAAGGCTGTCTTATACCAGCAGGATGGAGGTTGCTTCACCTGGGGCACCTGTTCCTTACCTACAAAAAGGGGAGATGGGGCCCTTTGGGGTATGACGTGTATAGTACTGTGATCTATAAAAGCACTGCTACACAAACCTCATGCAAGTCTAGAAACCTCTCTGCCCTGATAACAGGTGCTTATGTCAGCCAGACCCTAACACAGATGGACACCGAATTACCTTTGGCTGCACTGCAAGGAACACCTGTCACACACAAGGCACCTTAGAAGGTGCCTTGTAATGTGCCTTGTAAGGTGCCTTAACTTACAAGGCGCCTTGTAATGTGCATTAGCTGATACAGCTTGCTGTAACGATGCAACGCCCTCGCCTTTATATGGGCATCTGTACCTTTAACACGGAACCTAACACGAGTGACATTACCGCAGTTTAGTAAACATACCCCATAGTCTTAAAATGGGCCTGCACCTTAATGTAAAGAAGACAATGATCAAGACAACTGGCAAGATCAATAAGTTAATCATTGAAGGAGAAGAAATTGAAATTGTGGACAACTTTAACCTACTTGGATCAACTATCAATAAAGAAGCAACAAGCAGTCAAGAAATCCGATGACGCATTGCTCTTGGCAGAATGGCTATGAAAGTCCTAGACAAAATTCTCAAGAGCAGAGATGTCTCTCTCCATACAAAGATTTGATTCATTCAAGCCATGGTATTTTCAATAACATCATATGGATGTGAAAGCTGGACAGTGAAAAAGATAGACAGGAAGAAAATTGATTCCTTTGAATTATGGTGCTGGCAGCAAGTACTGTGTATACCATGGACTGCCCAAAGAACAAACCAGTCAGTACTAGAGGAGATCAAATCTAAGCTTTCTTTAGAAGTTCAGATGACAAGACTTTGACTTTCAAACTTTGGACACATCATGCAAAGAGAGATCATTAGAGAAAGACATCATGCTTGGCAAGATAGAAGGTCAACACAAAAGAGGAAGGCCAGCAATGAGATGGATCGATACAGTGACAGCAGCTAGGAGAACTTTACTGGGTAACTTGCACCCTACGGCATAGTGTTTCTTGCTCCTTTTGCTGTCTCATAGTCACTACAGGTGGGGTATTTCTTTTCTTTACTTTTTGCCTGGCTGAAGGACAGATGGTTTTCATCTGATGAAGCCTGATTCCAGGAAGCCCTGCTTATGTTAAATAACATCATCAGCAGGGGACCTCTGGAACAGCGCTTAAGCCCCTTGGGTCTGTGGTGCATGGCCACAGGCCATGGCCAAAGGGACATGGCTAAAGCAATACACCCTTTTGGAACCCCTTTAGAGCCACTGAAGGTCACTGAAGGCTCCTTTTCAGTGCGAGATGAATGATAAGAGGAAGGCTCAGGTGAAATCAGAAGTTTCATCTGCACCTGCTGTTGTGCAAGGTCTGATGGATCATCATTGCAACTCTATCCACACAACTCAAATGCTTATTACCAAGGAGACGCAGGTACCGAACCTTTCTGCTTTATCTCATGTTTCCTTGAGTTCTGAAGAAAGGTCTCCTCCCATTCCTAGATCTTTGGCTGTGGGGAACCTGATGCTGACTGCTTGCGAGAGATTGGTTGTTTAGGCCATGACATATTATGAGCCACTAATCCTGCTCTATCTACAACAAATAAAGTGGCATCAGTGATTACGTTGCATAAGATAACAGTTTCATCTTATGGAGGATTTTCTCCAGCTATTACTTTGTTGGATATCTGGGATGTGATTACAAATTGGATGGGTTTGTGAGCAAATTTCAAATGTCTCCAATGAAACGGTTTCCAAAATGCAAGAATATGAGAAGTATGTCTCTGGTTAAGAGACACGCTTGGATTTAATGAATTCACAAGGTATCTTCTTGCAAGCAGTTCAATGCAGCAGGGATTAAAGATAGTTTGGCAAACTGGAAGCAACTGAAAATCTTATTAACTAACAAATCTAAGGTTTTTAAATTCTCCTGTTTTTCGGCTTCTGTCCCCAGTTGACTTGCTGCATCTGTATATGAGGGATATATTAAAAATTACTAACTATGCCCAAATATCTATTTATAAATTATATTTTCTTTCTTCTAATACAGTAAACATGTAGAGGAATCTACTGAGGTTTAGATGAGATTTTGCCGGATGATAGCCTTGAGCTTTCAGCTTTTCTTGAATCTTCTACTGATTATATCGCTTCTAAAGACACATTAATAGTAGTATCTTTTCTCTAAATTGAGATATTTATGATGAACAATATTCTTATCTAAGTTGAACATGTTTTGTGTTATGGTCGGTAGTTATCTATTTTCCATGATATAACAAGAGCTACTCAACTTCATAGGAAGAATTTTCTTTCTTTAAAAGAATTGGATACTTGAGGTGGGTGCAATTATATTTTGCAGTTCTCTTGCGAGTGCCTGGTGACTTATCATGGACATAGATCTATCTTCTATGATCCTATTCAGTTAGATTTTCTTCATTTTAAGACATATTTTGTTTAATTGAAAAAGGATATTGTAATCTCACCTCTGGTCATATTCCCCAGACATGAAAATTAGCTATTATCCACCCTTGCCTTAAAACCCCCAAATGACCCCTTGGATCCAATGCATTATCATTCCATCTCTAATTTACAATTTTTTTTAAAGCTCATTATTACTACTACTCTTAAACATTTATAAATTGCTACAAGGCATACACAGTGCTGTACAGACATATATAAAGGTGATCCCTGCTCATTTGAACTTACAATCTAATTAAGACAGACAAGACAAAAGATAAGAATAAGGGGAAAAGCAAAGGGTGAGGAGACATAAGGAATAAGGGTCAGGATCCAAAAGCAGCTTTAAAGAGCTGAACCTTCAGCATGGACTTGAAAAGGGGCAGAGATGAAGATTGATGCCCAGACTCAGGGAGCTTGTTCCAGGCATAAGGAGCTGCAAGATGAAAGGACTGAAGTCTGGAGTTAGCAGTGGAAGAAAAGGGCAAAGAGAGAAGCAAGCCAGTAGAAGAGCAGAGTTCACAAGGAGTGGTATAGGGAGAGAAGAGAGAAGAAAGGTAGTGAGGAGCAGAAGAGTGAATGCATTTAAAGGTCAGAAGAAGAAGCTTGAATTGGATACAGAAATGGAAAGGAAGCCAGTCAAGTGATTTGAGAAGAGGGGTTATATGACCATATCAAGGATGGCAAAAGAGTAGTCGTGCAGCAGAGTTCTGAACAGATTGAAAGGGAGAGAGGTGGCTAAGAGGAAGACCAGCAAGAAGGAGGTTGCAATAGTCGAGACGGGAAGTAATGAGAGAGTGGACAAGTATTTTAGTAGTGTGTTCAGAAAGAAATGGGAAAATTTTGTTAATATTATAGAGAAAGAAATGACATGCTTTAGCTATCTTTTGGATATGAGAGGAGAAGGAAAGGAAGGAGTCAAAGATGACCCCAAGGTTGCGGACTGAGGAAACAGGAAGTAGAAGAGTGTTATCCAAAGAGATAGAGAAAGGAGGAAAGAAGGAGAAAGGTTTAAGGGAAAAAATGAAAAGTTTGGTTTTGTCCATGTTTAATTTCAAACAGCTGTGAGACATCCAGGTGGTGATGTCAGACAGGCAGGCAGAAATGTGGGTCTAGAGTGTTTAAGACATATCAGGTGTAGAAAGATAGATTTGAGAATCATTGAATGTTCTCACATGCTGCATCCCCATAAATCAGGTTTCCATGCACACCACAGTACAGAAACTATCCTCACTACAGTTTTTAATGAGTTCCATAGCATCCTGGACCAAGGTACATTGGTCTTGACCATTTCACTGGACCATATGGCAGCCTTCAACTTAGTTTGCCACAATCTCCTTCTTTCTAGATTATTTGACATTGGTGAGGGGTAGTCCTTGCCTGGTTATCCTCCTTTTTGTCTGAACAAATTTACCAAGTAACAACAGGTCAGGCTACATCCACAGTTTATCCCCTGCATTGTGGTGACCCACAAGGATCAGCATTGCCCCCTATTATTCAACATCTTCCTCTGCTCCCTGGAAAATCTTATTCAATCACTGGGAATCATATTTTTATGTATGCAATTGATATCTTCATAGTTGCCCAAATTGACAGTCTTCAATCAGATCTCTCTTCACTCAAAATTTGCCTTGAGAAAATTGCACCATGACTGCATACTCATGCAATTACTGTAAACTATGGCTACTTGGATTACTGGTTTATCTTCTTTTCCCTTACTGGCTGCAGCTTTTGATTCTACCACTGTTTATTAAAGCCTTTACTTTAAATACCTAGGCATTTTTATTGATTCTGAGCTTTCCTTTAATACTGAAATGTGGCCATTTTTGTAAGTCTGCTTTCCTAGCACTATGCTGTTTTCATGCTCTACATCCTCTACTGGACCTTTCTGCACAAATATCAATCCTTCTCAGCATGGAATTATCCACCTAGATTATTACAATATAATCTATGCAGGACTTCTAAATTACCAGTTAAAAAGGCTTCAATCTATTCAAAATACCACAGTTCATATCCTTTCCCAAGCTAAGAAATCTGACCACGTGACCCCTCTGCTTATTTAGCACTACTGGCTTCTAGTATTTCAGCGCATACAATTTAAGATTCTTTCTCTGACACATAAGTCTCTCCATGGCAATGCCCCTCAGTACCTCTTGGGATACATTGCCCCATATGCCCCACTACGTTGCCTCCTTTTTCTTCATGGGAACAGGCTGGTCATTCCCACCCCTTTTAGGGTTAAATATGAATTTACAAGACGTTCCACTTTTTTCGTCACTGCCCCATCCTTGTAGAATTGTTTACCTCTTCCCATTCATCTGGAACCATCATCTAAAAAAAGTTCAAAATTCTTCTTAAGACTTACTTGCTTAGGCAAGTATTTGGAATAGGGCTGGGCCCGAGGGACGACTGAAAGTGTCGGCAGGTTCTAACCTCTAACCTTTTCTGACTTCTTCTTTTCTCTTTATGACTGTTTAATTTTACATTTGGTGTATTTTTCTTATGCCTTTTAAAGTTTTATTGTAAACTGCTCTGTATTCTTCAATTCTATGATCCATTTCAAAATATTAATAGAAAAAATGGTTTCACACCTTTGAGGTTTTATGAGATTTCTTCTCTACTCCTTTATAAGCAATGGCCGCTTTTGATGGACCTTTTGCTGAGGACAAAGGAGGGGATAAAAGGCCAGGAAAATCCTTCCCATCTTCCACAATCTGTTGAACCTATGAGATGCTCTTGACCCTATCAGTATGCCTTTCTGTCTCCTCACCATTTAGGACACTAACAACATTTTCCAGACTCTTTTTTGGCCACAAAACTTTCAGTATCTGATCATTCTTACTGAAATCCTTCACGTGAGAATTCATCAGATTCTTTATTTTGCCCAAACCAGCTGTGTATGCTTCTCAGCAGGAACTAGCTGTGGCTGATACTCTGCTCTGATGACTTTACCTGTGATCAGTCTCCTATCCCCTACCCCACACCATTTCCATGGGGATGGCAGCTGATATGGAAGGACAGGCTAGATAGGCTATGTGGTCTTTTTCTGTCATCATTTTTCTATGTTTCTATGTTTCTATAATTACTCATTCATAGAAACATGGAAACATGATGGCACAAACAGACCACATGGTCTATCTAGTCTGCCTTTCCATATCAACTACAATAGTCCCCTTTTTTCCTTTAGTGATCTTCTGTGTTGGTTCCATGCTTTTTTAAATTCAGATACTATCCTTGTCTCTATTACCTCCACTGGGAGACTATTCCATTCATCTACCACTCTTTCCGTAAAGAAATATTTCTGTGCATTACTCCTGAGTCTATCCCCTTTCACCCTCATCTTATATCCATTCATAGCGGAGTTTGCTTTCAATCGAAAGAGGCTCTCCTCTTGTGCATTTATGCCAAAGAGGTATTTAAACATCTCTATCATATGGCCTCTATCCCGCCTTTCCTCTAATGTATACATATTAAGATCTTTAAGTCTGTCCTTTTATGCTTTATAATGAAAACTACTAACCATGTTAGTAGCCACCCTCTGCACTGATTCCATCCTTTTGAAGTTGTGGTCTCCAGAATTTCACACAATACTCCAAATGAATTTTCACCAGAGACCTATACAGAGGCACTATCATCTCCTTTTTTCTGCAGGACATTCCTCTTCCTATGCACCCAAGCATCCTTTTAGCTTTCACCGTCACCTTTTCAACCTGTTTCTCCACTTTAAGAACATCAGAAACAATCACACCCAGGTCCAGCTCTTCTTTCATGGACAGAAGTACTTTGCTACCTACACTGTACCACTCCCTTGGATTTTTGCAGACCAAGTGCATGACCCTGTATTTTTTAGCATTAAATCTCAGCTGTCAAATTCTTGACCATTTCTCAAGCTTTGCTAGATCCCTCCTCGTGTTATCTACTCCTTCCTGGGTGTCTACTCTATTGCAGATTTTGGTATCATCAGCAAAGATGCAGACCTTACTTGATGGCCTTTCTGCAATATTACTAACAAAGATGTTAAAAAGAATCAGACCGTGAGGCAAGATGGCAGCATGAGCAGTAGCACGGATGTGTCAGTGGTCTTATTTCTTGGATCTAAGATATATGTTTTTCTTGATGTGTCTAGAGATACAAAAGAAGCACCGTGAGTTTCTGAGTCTGAGACCCAGTGCATGAAACTAGGTGCTTCTATGAAAGATATGTTTTCAGTAGGGGGCAGGAGGGGGCAGAATATGTGCAGAGCGGGGGCGGACCGAGGTAGCAGCATGTACAGGGCCAATTCAGGTCATGGCCCTGTACGTCCTGTGACTGGAGGTGAGACATGCTGCTTATTCCATCACAGAGGTGGAATAAGCAGCTGCTGAGACTCCGATTGGGCTTGGGACCCCCCCCACCCCCGGATGCCTTGGAGCAGCGTAAGGTGGGTCCCAGCCATCCGATCTTGGCCCGACTGGCCCAGCTGAGGGTCAGGTGGCGGGGTGACGGGGGATCAGTGATTCTGCAGAGGGACCGGCTTGCTGAGTGGACGTTCCCGTGTGCATGCAGTGGCATGCTGGGCCATCTCAAGGCCCGATCCTGCACTGGCAGGAACGTCTAGTTCCCGCAGTGCAGAATTGGATCCTAATGGGCCCGTCCTGCTCGCAGCTGTCCAGACAGCCTGGATGTGCCCCTAGTGGAATCGGGCTCCACGTGTTCTTTGAAACAGGTCAGTTACTTCAATTTTTTGTGACTAGAGAGGATCCTGAAGTATTGGTGGATGTCTCAGAAGAATTAGCTAGTTAATGTTGGCTTTTCACTGCTACATTTGTATTGCTACTGCTTGATGTGATTTAATTCTTAGGTTTATCCCTTTTTTTGATTACCTGTTCTTGCCTCGCTAGTGATTTACTAGTGGTCTGTTATTGGAGTAGTATGTTTGATTACTGCCTAGTTTATTTGTATTGTTTCTTTTTCCACATTTCTGCTCATTCATTATGTTGGATGTAATAAGTGTAATTGCATAAATAAAAAAAATAAAAAAAAGATTTGGACCATGGACAGATCTCTGCTGGTAACTTCCTTCTCCTCAGAGTGAGCTCCATTTACCTGTACCCTTTGTCGTCTCCCACTCAACCAATTTCTAACCCAGTCAGTCAACTTAGGGTCCATCCCTAGGGTCCTCAGTTTATTAATAAGTTGATGGTATGGAATAGTGAAGGCTTTACTGACATCTAAGTACACCACATCAAGGATTGCAGCTGCATTGGAAGCTACAGCTATTGGTACTCACTCCTTAAATAAATCTCTCTTTAGTTTGGTTAGTGGACTACAGGAATTCCCTCTCCCTTCCTCTGTAGTTGTTTTGCTGCTGACCCTAGATGTCTTGCCTGCTTTTCCTTCTCTCTTTTGATAACCATTTCCATACCTACCTTTCCCAAGTATTATGATTTGATTGCATTAGATTGTAAGTTCTATAGGCCAGGGACTGTCTCTTTTTTAAATTTATTGATTGATTTCAAACCATTTAATGGACCACAATACTGATTACATATCATTCTATATGGTTTACAATGCACTGTTTAACCTGGTAGCACTTTGGAAATGATAAGTGGTCGTGATGGTAATAGCAGCTGTTTATTTTCTGTGGAATCTGCTTATGAGACAGATACACTGATGACTGTCTGAGTCATTCAGCCCTTGCTGTTCAATATATGTCACTTTCACTGCTATTGAGACTACAAGGCAAACACAGACTGCTGCCCTGAAGACACCATCCAGAAATCCTACAAAAGTTGTAAAAAGGGCTTTTGTTTGCTTGTGAGACAGGTATGTGCCAATCATAAAGTCTTTTTCACTCTGCTAGTACTATTGACTCTACCAGCTGATACTCAGAATATTTCCCTGCAACCACCAGCCAGAAACCCTGCAAAATTTGTAAAATACATAGTTGTTTACTTGTGGCACAGATCTGAGTTATTCACTAATTCCTAAAGGTCCTTGTCACTCTGCTAGTACTATTGAGCATACCAGCATGCAGACAAACTGTTTCCTTGCAGTCACTAGCCAGATCACCTGAAAAAGTTATAAAATACTTTTTTTTTTTTTGCTTCTAATACAAACATGTGTCAGCCATAGTGCTGAATGATCTTTGGATTATTTTTTCTTAATTTCTTTTCACATCTTCTCCACTCCAGCAAAGGCAAGTAGACTATCTTTCCTCTCTCTGAAAGTCTGAGAGAAAATGGTGCCTTACCCTGATCATGTGCTTCATCTTCCTGCCCAGCTTGTAATATTACACTGGTCAACAATGAAATCGTTACTGACTTTAAAAGGCCCTAATCTGTAGTATCTTCGTGAGCTGAACATGAATATAACATTAAAGAAATTTTATTGGCTCTCGTTTTGAAGATATTGCTTGTAGTTCATTTTTGACGTTTCACCGTGTAAATTTATCCAGTAGGACATCAACAACATCCCAAATAAGCTTTGAATGATGTAATATTGCATCACATTGCATAATACCAGCATGCACACATCATCCAGAGTTGATTGCATCATTTTCTGATGCAATGCAATACTACTGCCAGACAGCTGTTGAAGCCATCTGACGTCAGCAGTGTACTATACACAGTCAGAAAGGAAAGTAATCTGGTATATTGAAAGCCTCATGAATGCCTTAAAAATCACTCATGACCCGCAAGACTGGAGACTATTTATAGACGCTTCGAAAATGAGTCTGAAGGCTGTGCTTTTGAACAATGGAAACCGTCTTCTATCTATTCCAGTAGCGCATGCCGTCCACATGAAAGAGACATACAATAACTTAAAGCATCTACTGACTTCCATTAACTATAACAGGTACAGCTGACACCTCTGTGGTGACTTTAATGGGACTGCAGCAGGGATATATAAAATACATATGTTTCTTATGTGAGTGGGATAGCCAAGCAAGGGATTGGCACTACTTGCGGAAGGAATGGAATCACAGACAAAATCTAACAGTTGGAGAGAAAAATATCCAGCACCCAGCTCTGGTTGAGGCTCACAAAATCTTGCTACCACCCCTTCACATCAAACTAGTTTTGATGAAAAACTTTGTGAAAGCCATGGAACGCACTTTGCCAGTTTTCCGATACCTGCATGAAAAATTCCCTCGACTCAGCGAAGCAAAGATTAAAGAGGGAGTTTTTGTGGGTCCTCAGATTCGAGAGCTTTTCAAAGATGACCGAGGTTGATGCGAAACAAGCATGGAATGCTTTTTGACTAGTGTCAACAAACTTTCTCGGGAATGTTAGGGCAGAAAACTACAAGGAACTAGTAGAAGACATGCTGGTGCAGTATCAGAAACCTGGCTGCAATATGTCTCTAAAGATCCATTTCCTTGATTCCCATCTCGATTTCTTTCCTGACAACTGTGGTATGGTTAGTGATGAACAGGGCAAATGTTTTCACCAGGATATTGTAACGATGGAACAAAGATACCAGGGAAAATGGTCCACTACAATGCTGGCTGACTACTGCTGGACACTCCCCAGAGAAGCTCCCAAACAGCTGTGCAAGAGACAGGTGAAAAAATCTAAGAAGTAGTCTATGACTTGTTTATTTACAGGTATTAACCGAAGGCCTATTATATTTACTATTGATATGCATTTTGTGATGTAAACATTAATTCTTGTAGATTACAAAAAAAACTAGAGCCAACTTTGCAATTTCACTGACATATTCGTGTTCAGAATATAAAAATTGATAAGAAATGGCTATTTTTATTTCAGTAACATGACTTTTGTAAAAATTTGTTGACCAGTGATTAATGATGGAATTTGGATAAGTCATGCAGGGATAGGTTTGTTTGATGCTTGTCAAAGAGTTTCAACATGGCGAGGTATCTTATGCTTCCGGCTTCTCTCCCTCCCCTATTCTCTCCCTCCCAGAGAAAATCTACTGTGTCAGTGACTACAGCTGTGTCCTCCTTCCAATGATGGCAAATTTGATCACACTGTGATAACTATTGCATAGTGGTCCCGCCACCATTACTCTTTTCATCAGGGTCTGTGTCCCCTCTGTTTGGATCCTGGACCAAAAGCTTCATGAAGCAGCTATTAATGGCATATAGAAATACTAAAGTAAATTTACCCAACCAATATTAGACTAATTGAGATCTCCCATTATTATCGCTTTTATTTAATTATTCATATGCTATTCCCCAGTTAATCCTTGTTTTATTCCCCTGTTACCTGTAACTTGGACAAGTTCTCTAAATCTGAGTGTATTTTGTTTAATGTAAACCGCACTGATGTCAAATAGCGCGGTATATAAGAGCTGTTAAATAAATAAATTATTGTGTTACCAAATTTGTTAGCATTTTACTGTGTCTCTTCATCCTGTCCAAGTGGATAGAAATACACTCCACAACTATGCTCTTTTCACAAAGATTCCACATTTCATTTTGTTTCCTGTGAAACGTTTATCCTGTTTGACTTTATGCTGTTCTTACATATACGGTAGGTACCCTCTGCAGAATATATAGGGGGTCATTTTAGAAGCCCTATTTGTGCTTGGACATCCGAAAACAGGCTTAGAGATGTCCAAAGCACGGAGACATCTCAGAGACATTTTAGAAGCTGGCTTCAGGGACGTCTAAGTCTGAACAGGGTTGTGGAAGAGGTATTGCTGAGCCATTCCCAAGATCCTGGATATCCCTCCTGATCTCAGAAATGTCATGAATGTCCAGAATCACATCTAATATTAGACCTGCTCCCGGCAAGAATATGCATCTGAAAAGTCCTTGTTTTGTTTAACTAGGCTTATATACCGTTTTGCTACCAGTCAAAGCGGTGTACATTCAGGTACTGTATATATAATTTCCCCTTGTCCCTGAAGGGCTCACAATCTATGTTTTTGTACCTGAGGCAATGGAGGGTTAAGCGGCTTGCACAAGGTCACAAGGAGCACCTGAAAAGCATCCAGAGGGGGTAGAGAAGAATGCACTCCATCATCCCCACTACTCAACACAATGTCAACAATAGCAGCAGTAGGATTTGAACCCTCTTTTAACCCATTGGGCTATCCTAGACATCTAGGTTCTTAAATATGGTTCTGAGGATGTCTGTGTAGATGCCCCTGCAGATGTCCATATTGGGCACATCCATGTTTGTGAAATCATGTCTACACTTGGATGTGACTGCTTTTTTTCAGGCATTCCGGCTTATATGTCCCAGACTGCACTTGGACATCTCTTCTAAAATCGCCCTCATATAGTACTCAGGCCCAAGACCAGTTCCTGAACTTGTAAGAGAAACATTGCCTATGCAGGTGTAACTTTGATAAGGAGATTATTCTTTACCTATGCTGGACTTACAGCGTGAGCTTCAGCCTTCCACTAGGAAAGGGCACACAATATCTTTATCTTTATTTCTTTCCTCATATACCACCTTTAGGAGGTCCAACAAAGTAGTTCACAATTTAAAACAATTAATCGGAAATAGAGGAAAGGAATGCAATAGAGTGGATAGGCCAGATGTTAGGAGAGAAAGGGGACTAAAGTTTCAGCCTGCCCCGAAGGCATGCTGGAAGAGGTGAATCTTCAGATTTATACAGAATGCCTTATAAGAAAATTCAGTACAAAGATGGAAGGGGGAGGGGAAGAGTTCCAGGGGGAAGTTGCCCACATAGATTTGAGTCTGATGAAGAACAAAGGGGGCATGCATAGCCTGTTTTATTTATTTATTTATTTATTTAATATGGTTTTTATACCGCCTTTTCCTTCAATCAAAGCGGTTACAATACATTACGAGGTTATACAAAGGCAGGGGAGACATGCACCACTTTATCATTACATCAAAGCAGTTGGAAATGGGAGTACATAAGACAGGGAAAAAAACAGTACATACATTACATTACATCCAAAATAGGTATACCGTCAAGCAGAGACCGTCATAGAGCAGCCGTTTCCTAGATCAGAAGACACGGCATTGAAAAGGATGTTCCATACAGAGGTAGATGTTTTACAACCGAAGAACATATTATTAGTGAGTCCAGGTATTATAGCAGCTGTATCAACTTTATTATTCTTCATTTTCTCACCAGGCTTAAGAGCCACGCCAAAGTAGGGTTGAGTGCAGGGTACAAGGTGGAACATAAGGGACAGTGAGTGAGATGAGATAGAGAGGAACACCATTCTGAAAGGCCTTAAATGCGAGGCACACAATCTTAAAATGAATACAATAGGGGATAGAAAGCCAGTGATAGTGCATAAACAGAGGGGAGACATGGTCAAATTTAGAGGGTTGTGCAAGGAGCCAAATAGCTATGTTCTGAAGTGTTTGAAGTTTTTTGATTTAGGAGGAGAAGATGCCATAATAGACAGAGTTGCAATAATTAAGTCTTGAAGTGGCAAGAACATAGATGCAAACTTGTCAATGTAATCATGACCATGCTGTTGGCCTATATTAGATCTAAATTGTGTTTTTATATACAGTATTTGTCACAGACACAGGTATCCCTTGCAAAACATGGCCGTTTCAGGCATAATAAAGGATTCTACTCTTGCTCTTTCTTTTGCTTGTGTTTTTTGTGGAGGTGCCCTGTGCTTTTGGCCAATAAAATTGGCATGTAAATACATACTCTGAATATATTAGCAGGCAGCCACCCCATGTCTGAGTGTCTGAAATGGCTGGCCAGGATGTGCATGTTGCTGAACATGGATGTCCCCCTTCTGAAATATGCTACCCAGGACATCCAAGAACCCGTTTCTGTGGCTGTCCTATTCAGAGACATCCCCATTTATAAAATGACCTATGGCTGCACAGTCCCACCACCAGATCTAGCTGCTGGGAGGTTCATCTTTTGTGGTCAGAACAGAACAATTTCAAATGGCAAATGGAAGTGCCTCCCTTCACTGCTGCCACTCCCCCAGATGTTTGGATGTTGTGCTCTGAACATCCCAGATCCTCTCTAGACGTCCCTTCTAAAATGACATTTTTATTCTCATCTTAAAAGGAGTATAAATGTCAATCCATTCAAATGTGAGATTGTTTTCTTCAAAACCATTATCCAGTTAATGTGATTTGAAATGCCTTCAAGGAGATCCTAATATAAACTGAGATCTATTATTTAGTCAGTCACAAAGAATACATGATTCTTAACATGTTTGTGTTTTACTGAATTCTGCTAAAGTTTTTATGATTACAAAGTTTATATAGCACCATTGGCGAGTACTAAGCATACTTTCAATATTTTTGGACCTACCACATATTGCACATGAAAGGAGGAGACATTTGTGAGATATTTCAGTACACTCAGCCTCAGCCATTGAATATAGACACTAATGACTTTGCATGTGGTAGATGTGTGATGGGTATTCATACGTTAGAAATAAAGGGGGGATTTGCCCACTTAACTTTGAAATTCACATATAAATTTAAAACTAGATAGTTCTATTACAAACGTGTGGCAAATGTTTGTAACCTACCATGTCTTAGGAGCAAAACCAAATGCTCAGTAAGTGCAAAAACCATGGGATAAATGTCGGGGGCATGTCCAGCATGTCCTCTACACTTAATGCATGGAAAGGTCCTTTACCGTGCATTAAGATCATTTGCAATTAGCACAGCTGCACTTAAAGCTACTTATCAAGGTGGCATTAAGAGAAGTCATGGTAATTCCTGTGGGGTAACCACAATGGGCTAACTGCAATGTTCATTCCACTCCCATGCTGCACCCGTCACCCACCCATGCCACACGTCTTTTCATGTTAAGCAGTTAATGTGGGATTTTTACCAGGCTGGCTAGTTTTACCGCATGATAACCATACCTATGGACTTGTGCTACCAAATGGTGAAACATACATTAACTGCTTAGGGCACTTTAGTAAAAGAGCTTCTAGAATTGATTGCTAAACAAGTAGAGTGAGTTATGCTGTCATGTGTCATAACAATTAGTCTGGTGACTTTTGTTTGTAGCAATATCAATCTGATTGGATGTTGCAAATTAGTTATAAAATAGGTAAGGAATTGTTTGTGAGATTGCTAAGAAAAGTGGGTCAAGACTTTGGATTCATGTTACATACTCTTTGGGGTATGTTTACTAAACTGTGGTAGCGGCTTCCATGTGATAGCGGAGCCACGGCTCCATTGAATTTGATGGGGCCGCGGCTCCAATAACACACCTAAGCCCAGAGAAGTGAAACCTCAGTATTGATGAATGAAAAGCACAGTCTAAATTAATTTGATTGTTGAAGATGAAGAGGATTATTCAGTGTGTTTTCTTATTTTTTAAATTTCTTTATTTATATTTTCCAACAAAATACAAACAAAAGAGAAAACCAAATTGCAGTAAATCAAAATACACAATTCTTCTCTTTAACATGAGAAATGAAAAGGTTAAACATAGCACACCCCACTCTGTCCCTCCCATCATCATGTGATCATCAGGGACTATATAAAGAAACACAAAATATTTGTAAGCCTACTAGGCCTACAAGAGCAACCACTCCAGTACAAAGGAAATGAGGAGATTTGTCTAATAACCCCTTGCGGTATTTCATACCGTACTTTAGAGATGTAATTCTGTAGGAATTTCCGCTTAAGAAAAGAGAAGGATGCAAGGGAACAACCACACCATGGTATTTGCACATATATGTATCATAGGTACAATTGTTCCAGCATTCGCGTCAACCAAGCTCTGCCATATGTTTTCCAGTTAGAATTATCGAAAGAAGGGCCACTTCCAACATGAAGTTAATTAAAATGGACAATCCCGCTGTTACGGCGAGATGCCAATTGTTGATTGAAAATTGACCCCAGACCAGGAGAGACTGGCTGAAAATCCCAGCACCTCATTAATTCAGTTCCATATTGAAACCCACTAAGACTGAATGTTAGGGCAAACACACACCATTTGTCTCAAAGTGCTGACATCTCCTTGATGAGACTAACACTCATTCCCAGCTGTCTGATCCCATTTAGCTACCTTTCACAGGCAATCCTCCCTAGGAGATTGCATTTACTGATTTTGAAAGGCCTTCTGAGTACCCAATATACCCTATGAGACTTCAACCTCCTGAAAGACATCATGCTAGGAAGAAAGTTCTAGAGGAAGGGATTACTTAACCTCTCTTCTAGTTCAAGCCATATTGAGCGCAAAACCTACGGCCCCCTCCACCCATCCTGAACCTTGTTTCAGTAAAAAATCACAGTACTAGGCCTGAAAATCAGAGAAATCACCCACTCTTCCTCTTTTTAAGATTTAAGTTTCCTAAGAGCAATTCTGGGTGGTTATTTTCCCACAGAAACTGAACTAAAATCCTTTCAATTTGACGATACATTCTCCCTGTAAGGAGAACTGATAACCTTCCAACTATACAATTCCCTTTAGGAATGATAGTCATATTTATAGCATTAAGACGACCCCACCAATAAAACAGACAGGTGACCACTTTGCTATTATACTACTGAAAGCTTGTTGGTCAAATAGGGTAAATGAGATTGCAGAGTGAACAGAAATGTGAGCTGCATGAATAGTAGACACACTAGTTTCCACCATTAGGATGACTACCCCATTGTTCCACATTAGGAACCATCACCCAGGAAAAAGATTTAGGTATCTTTGTGGATAACATGTTAAAACCCTCGGCCCAGTGTGCAGCGGCGGCCAAGAGAGCAAATAGATTGCTAGGTATCATAAGGAAAGGAATGGAAAATAAAACAAAAGATGATATAATGCCTCTATATCGTTCCATGGTGAGACCGCACCTTGAATACTGTGTGCAATTCTGGTCGCTGTTTCTTAAAAAGGATATAGCGTTATTAGAAAAGGTTCAGAGAAGAGCCACCAAAATGGTAAAGGGGATGGAAGGATACTCCTATGAAGAAAGGCTAAAAAGGTTAGAGCTATTTAACCTGGAAAAGAGACGGCTGAGGGGAGATATGGTAGAAGTCTATAAATTAATGAACGGAGTGGAACGGGTAAATGTAGATCGATTGTTTATGTTATCAGAATATAGAAAGACTAGGGGACATGCAACGAAGCTACAGGGTAAACTATTTAAGACTAATAAAAGAAAAAAATTTTCACTCAACTTGTAATCAAACTCTGGAATTTGTTACCAGAGGATGTAGTAAAGGCTGTTAGTGTAGCTGGGTTTAAAAAAGGTTTGGACAAGTTCCTGGAGGAAAGGTCCATAAACCATTATTAAGAAGGGACACAGGATATCAATGCTTAACCCGGTACAAGCATTGTGTAACCTGCGTCTTTTGGGGAAACTGCTAGATACGTATGACCTAGATTGGCCACTGTTGGAAACAGGATACTGGGCTTGATGGACCTTGGTCTGACCCATTATAGCATATCTTATGTTCTTATGTTCTTATGATAGGCAGCTGAGAAGCCCCTAAAGAGTATGCCTTTCTATCTAGTCTCATTGACTCCTCTCCATTCAAGTGTGTCTCCTACATCAGTAAGATGTCAGCACTTTCTTTCCTACCATACTGAAGAAAGCGTTTCCTCTTAATGGGATTATTAATGCCCTTAACATTCAGTCAAGTGATCTTAAAAGAAAGCATACTGACAATATAGCTCTGATTAACAATCAAATGTTGCAGAAACATACCAAATTGTAGCATTTAGTATTACATTTTAGAACAACCTCTTAAGCACTCTCAAAGTGTTAGCTGCCCCTATAGCCCAAAGAAAAATGCCCAACAGAAAAAAAAGGCACATTTTAGCCCCAGCTCCATCATATGATCACTCATAATAAGAACACCTAATTCTGGAAAAACATCTCCCCAAAACCACCTAAACCCAGGGGGGTTATATAACACACAAAAACTTAGCGGGTGAGCCCACCAGGAGAAGACAGACATGGAGGTCAACAGACCTAATACTTCCTCTCTTCCATGTCACTCAAAATACTGTGCTCCGTAAAAGAAAAGTAATATAGAAAACAAAGAAACATCTCAGCCAGGATAATACCCTGGAATTCCTTCACACAATACAGAATGGATGTCCCAGTATATAACAATGTTACATAATGAAATGTCGTTCCTGCATTGATAAGTCACCTTTACACGACCTCAGACCAGTCAAATGCCCACAACAGCAAGTGCCACGAAACAGTAGCAAATAAAAGTTGCAGAATAACTTTCACCGCTTCGCCGCTGGCTCTTTATCTTCCAGAAATGCATATAACTCCCTGGGATCATCAAAAGTCTTGGTCTGGTTATGCAGCGTAACTCTCAAGCGGGTAGGATATAGAAGTCCAAAACGGACCTGCAGTTGCACCAAGTGTGGACGTAGTGCCAGAAAACCTTTTCTCTGATCCATCGTCGCCTTCGCGGAGTCCAGGAAGAACAGGAGCTTATGTCCCTGATATTCCAATGTTGAAAGTGCTCTGGCTACCCCCATTATTTGCAATACTTGCTGAAAATGTAAAACTTTCAAGATGATTGGGCGTGGACGCTTGCCCATGACCACAGACTAAGTAGGCACTCTATGGGTGCGCTCAATCTTGAACGGCATAACAAACTGCAACTTTAACACACCTGGAATCATGGCCTGCAAAAAGGACACCGAGTCAGGACCCTCTGCTCCCTCATGAACTCCTAGTAATCTTATGTTATTCCTCCGAGAGCTATTATTACTGTCTTCCACCTCTCTTTGTAATGAACGTATCAACTTGGCCTGCTTCTCAACAGCCTCGAGCTTTTCTCCATGTGAAGCCACCACATACTCCACCTTCTCTAAACAAGCCGTGTTTGACTCCAAAGAGGATCGCAAAGCATTGACATCCTCCTGCATTGCATATAGCGATTCTCCATTAGCTTTGACCAAGTCTTTGACCGCCTGAATCTCAGCCAGGATCTCCTGTGAGGTCTCAGGACAATCTCGGATGACTGCCATCTTGTGAGGTGAGAGAGGTTGCGTCTTGGTTCTCTTTGCACTAGCATTTTGGGATACTTTGTAATCCAGCCGCGTCTGTTTGGAGCCAGACATATCCGGGATCAAATGGTATCAACGTAGGTAGGAACTATTTGATGCAAGATTGCCGGTCAGGATTCTTGTCTATAGTCCTCCGGAGCACAGCTCTTACACGTCCATCTTGACCAGAAACTAGGCTCCGCCCCCCATATTCGGTGTTTTTTTGAAATGGCTGATTGGAAAATATTCATGGAATAGGAGTATTCACTAAAAAGAGATTCTCTTTCATCATTTATTTGAATGAGATTTTTTAATTATTCAGAAGTCAGAAACATGATTCTAGCGGTGATGAGAAATAGTGGTGAATAATATAACCCGTATACGTTGCTTGTTTTTGAGCCGCATTAGATTTCCTTAGCACCCTCTCTTGTAGTTATTAAGCTAAATCTGATCATATTATGATTACTATTGGAAAGTGGCCCCAATACCATTACCTCTCATCAGATTTTGTGTACCACGAAGGACTACATCTAAAATAGCTTCCCCTCTTGTTTGTTTCAGAACCAGTTGTGCCATGAAGCAGTCATTTATTTCATCTAGTCATTTTACTTCCCTATCATGCTCTGATGCAACATTTATCCAATCAATATTGTGGAAATTGTAATCACTCACTTTTATTATTATGTGTAAGATGTGTAGATTTCTGCCTGCTTCATAGTAGGTGTAAATATACATGCGTATGTCTTCCCAGTTATGCAAATATACTTTTCATTTTAAAAAGAGTACATGCAAACCCCAAATTCTGCCCACCTCTGTCCTCAGGACTGTCTACTTCATACACATATAAAATCATGTGTGGGCACTAATACTTTCCTTGTGGGCATAGCCAAATATTTTAAAGTGTGCACATTGATTATGAAATACCTTCATCTATGCATGTATGTATGTATATTCTTTACACATGCCAATTTCCACCTGGCCTTGAGCTGCTGTAAATATCCACACTTTTTTTGTTGAAATATAAGCTGAATTTACAAACAAGTAAATACACATGAAATAACAATAAACTAATCAAAGGAAATATCAAGTCATACAATATATCAGTTTCACAGACCACATTACATGGAGTACTCAATCAACCCTAGCAGGAAGGAGAAAAACAAAGAAATAATAGTTGGTTAACATGTCCTTACCAAAATGAAAAATCAAGACATTCTTAAGGAATTGGAGTTGTCACGGGGTAGGTCAGAATCTGCCTATGGAAATAGGAAAAACAGAGCTGAGCAGGTCTAAAAGTGACAGCTCAGAGCACATGGATCAGGGTTGCTATGAGCAACCAGCAAAAACAAAAGCACCAGGTGTAGGAGCACGCCCTAGTAGGGTATTACATCATAGCATATTAGCTGATGAGAGGCAGCTGAGGGCAGGGCCGGCTCACCGGAACACTAGGAGTGACGCAGATAAAACTCACTCAGAGTTTGTCAGTAGGAGAGCTAACCAGGAGCTTAGGAGAGCTAACCAGGATCCTAGGAGGGCTAACCAGGATTCCAGGAAGAGAGCTGTTTTGGAAACTAAAGGAAAAACTTCCCACGGAGGTTCAAGCAGTGTTCCACAGGAGATAGCTGAGAGAATACCAGAGGCTGGTTACATGGTGCTGGGCAGCACTGAACAAGAACCAGGTGGTTGGTGCCACGGAGGGATTCAAACAGGCAGACGGAAGGAACCTGTGAGAGGAAGTCTCCCTGAGAACAGGTACCGGGAGGGCAGTAACTATTAGAGATGCATACTGTAAAAGGGAGTAGAAGGCTTGCCTGGGGAAAAAGCCACGATAAGTTTCCGTGCTCAGAAAGCTCCGAGGGAACCGAGCCAAAGGATAGGCTAATTCCTTGTAATAGAGGGAACTTTGAAAGGGAGAGTTTCCCATACACACAGCTAGGAGTGTGTGGCCCTCTGGAGGAAAACTCCACTATATACGGTAACCTTCCAATTCACCCTGATAGAGAGGGGGAGAGAAGCCTTTGGAAAGGAGAGGAGGGTTTTTGCAACAATGATGTGAGTTACAATCATTCTGAAGATAGCTACGGGGAAAACTATGAGGACATGGAATGTGACTTTTGTGGGGAAAGTCCTGAGGAGTTCCAAATGGAGTGTGCACTAATGTTCTCAGATAACATTTCCTCTCTATGCTGATTTGTTTAAAACAGAAATCCGTTGAGGGAAACGGATTGTGAAGAACTCACTTGTGTAAAGTACAAGGACTGTTTTACCTTTTTGGATTGGCTGAAGATAAGCACCTTTTTGTTACCAGTAGTTCATTTTCATTTGTACCAGAAAAATATGGTTTATTTCTTTTGATTCTTATGTGCAAAAGTTCACCCGGAAAGGAAATAAAATACCTCTTTTGAAAAAGCCTGGCTACTCATTCACAACTACCTTTTTGATTAGCTAGTGGGACCACAGATCCCAGGGGGCATTGTAAAGTCCCGGCTACATTAAGAAGAGGCCCCACTGAAGCTCCCTAGGTTTCCGCCTATAAGAGTGAGTAGGTGGGTGACAGAGTATACATCAAACACAAACCCTCATCTACCATCAATAAACTGTTCTAATTGTGTTGGGTCTACAAAAAACATAACAAACCTCTTCACAAGTAATCAAACTTTTACATGGGAAATGTAAGAAGAAAGTTCCCCCCACTGCCAAAACCCTTGGCTTAAGCTGCAGAAAAGACTTCCTTCGAGCTTTAGTAAAATGAGATACATCAGGAAAGATAGTTACAATATCTTATGACCGCAAAATAGATAGTCTTTCTTGCAGAAATATAATTTCATAATATTAATTTTATCTACCTCTGTAGCTAGGGAGACAAGCAAGTTTGCACGGAGGGGAATATTATCATTAGATGATTCAAGGAAATTAGATCAAAATCAGTTTCCTCCTCAAGTTGTGCTGCCTCTTCCCCCCGAGCCAGAGACCTGGTTGGTAAATAAAATATCTTTGAAATAGCCAAGTTATTAGAATCAGAAAGCAATAGAATTTCTTTGCAATACTTCCTTAACACTAAAGGAGACAAGAATTGAGTCTTCAGAAAATTTAAGAATCAAAGATTCCTAGATCTGAAAGAATCGACGTGCTTATGCAATAAATATCTATCCTTAATACTCAGAGAGCCCACAAATTGTAAAGACACTATCTGGCCCTCAATCTTATTGAGCCTCTGGGTTACATCAGAAGATTTTAAATCTAACTAATGATATTTACGAACAACTAGCTCAGAAAATTTCACAGTCTGATCCATGAAACCCTGCAATAAATTATTAGTCTCAGACACTACCTTACAGATGTCCAAAAGTGTGAACTCGGAGGAAGTAACCCCCAAAACCGTCAAACACACATAGGTTCAAGAAGAATTCTTTCCTGAGAGACTTGTGGCGGGCTCACAGTCAGGACTTCTTCCTGCACCTGATTGGAATGTGTTAGAGGAGTAGATTCACCCCTTTATTTCAGTTCAATACTACCACCAGATTAGGAGGCGGGGTCTGAACTATAGTGCTCAGAGAAGCCCCAGAGAGCAGGGATAAAGAAGAGTCTACTAGAGAGTTCATCAATGTCCCCTTTACCTCAGACATAGTGAGTAAATGATGGTCCATAGTTCCAGTGACCACTTTGGGGGTAGATGACACAGCAACCATCTTCTTTTGCTCCTTGATTTTCCGCTTCCCAATCTCTCTGGCATCTCATATGGCAGAAAGTTGGGGCCCCAGGCACGGGAGGGCACCAAAAAGGCATAGCCCTTTGGTCATGTGCCCCTTCAGGCATGCAACCGTGGACTGTGTCTGCTGCCACAGAGCGGCTGAAAGATTTTAAATTCAGTCCTGGGTTTCCTGATGGTGACGTGGTGGGCAGAGCAATACCTCCTCTAAACAGCAGCGAAAAGCAGGCAGCATCAGCAAAAAGCAGGCAGGAGCACACATAGGAAAGCCAAGCTCCTGACCACCAGTAAATATCAACACTTGCATTTAATATGCAATATCTGCTTCTTACACTAGTATTTTATAAAGACAGTTAGAGCCCTTTTTACTAAACTATGCTAACCTTTTTAACTTGTAGTTTGGTGTGCTGGAGCTGGCCATGGTGAGCACTAATGTGTGGCCAAGACAGCTACCTTCTGCAAAAAAGCATATTAACTAGTGTGCAGAGTGGGTGGGTTAGGAGCAGAGCCTGGGCATGGAGAGCATAGTAGTTCATGAGGGCATCGAACATGGCACATAGCATGAATTCACCAAATGACTCCATCTATGGAGTCATTATGGCCCCAATGTCAATTGCACCAGAATTAGCTGCCAGATATATGCAGATCACACCCCTGACAGCTAATGTGGAGGCTTTGAGCTTAACGTGTTTGTGTCACACATTAAGTGCAAAATATTAGCTGTATTTAGTAAAAGGAGCCCATAGGCACCTATGTATCTTTCTAGCATGGTGTCTAAGTAGGTGTCTATTTTCTCTCTTAAATTAGGCATCCTGTAACATAATTACCCTCTTTGTAAAACAGGTTTTAAATGTAGAAAGTCTTTCTAAAATTGTCTTCTTTGACTGTAAGCTCTTTAGGGCAAAGACTTAATCTAAAATACTTTTCATCATTATGTGGTACAATACACATTAAACAGGAGAGCGAGGCCAAGATGGCATTGGGAGCAGTTGATTCTGGCACTCTGTACCTCCATTCAGCTGGGTGTCCCCATACTAGCTGGATGCCACAGTTGCACAGCAAAGAAAGGGTAAAACCAAGATGCTTACCTCCACGCTGCAACCACCCATTTTGTCAGGTCAGCCGACTCTGGAGTGCTACAGAGTTGTGCCAACTTTGGGTCCCTTCTCTGTTTCAGCAGTCTCAGGAGCATCTGGAGCAGCAGTGAAGGGATTTCTTTAAGCCCAGAGGCTAGGAAGTGGAGGTGACTCCAGTGAGAGACAGGCCAGGTTGGAGGAAGTGAGAGATGTCCCACTAGCTGGCATGGAGGTTTCTCCCGAGGCATGTTTCTCCCCTAGTGAGCAATAGGGAGGGCCAACCTCTTTACTAACAGTTTCTTCGGTGAGTTAGTCTGCTGTGGTAACACTTGATGCATTCTGGGATTCAATCCAGTGGATGGACTCCTCCATACAAATCTTGTTGGGGAAAATACAGTCCAAGTTAACTCCCTATTGGATAAGTTTGGTGAGTTGGAGGAGCAGACTCAACAGCATGCAGATAGGATGGACTCTCTGGTTGCAAGTGTGGCAGACTTAAAGTTTGTGAGTAATGCACATGGTAAAGATAGAGAATTTTCACTATTTTCACTATTTGGACCCTTTCCCAATCCCGTATACCTTCCCCGTGTGTTGTAAGGGGAAGGTAGATGGGGGTGGGAAAGGGGAAGTTTGGGGGCGGTGTTAGGGCGGACAGTGGACAATCATCAGCTCTGGACATACAGGGCCAATTCCAATGTTGGCTCTATACATCCGGGGCCGACGTCTTGAACTGGGAACTTATTCCACCTCGGAGGTGGAATAAGTTCCCCAAGTAGGTGGGGGACGGCGGGGTCGGGGCACAGTAAAAGCAGTGGGGTGCAAAGGACATTCCCCACAGACCAATCCTGGTCTTAGGAGGCCAGATCGGGAGTCAGGCTGTGAGGAAAGCAGCTTTTGTGCCAGCATCCGGGGAGCAGGCTTTTCAATGGAGCCACAGTGTCATAGCAACCGGATGCCATTGCGCCATGGCTCCATAGAAAAGTCCTGACTAAGCTAGCTGGGAAAGGCCTGTACATGCAGGCCAGACTGAATTGGGGTCCCAGCCTTCACATACAGGCCTAGTCACGATTTTGATCCCGTGGAGCTAGAAGTGCCCTGTGGGATCAGAATCGCGGTTTTCTGTGTGCATCCGGTTCCGACTGGGCACACAAAGGGCTGACACGTAAATGATGGAATTGCACCCTATATGTCTTCTCCGAGGTATCCGTCGACTGGTCAGTCCAGAATCCAGAATGATTCTTCTCCTGGCCTGAACTTGACTGAATTTTTAGAAAATTCTCTGGAAGTTATTACTGAGAGGCTTATGCTGTTCGCAATCTTTGTGTTTGAATTAGACAGGAATGTGGAGCTTCACCTGTTTTTCCGAAGCAGTGCAGAAAGTTTCCAGGGCTTTAAAATTCAAATATTTTCTGATGTTTCCAGGGACTGTGGTACTGCAGACCCTCTGCAGACAGAAGAAAATGCTTTTAACTTAGAAAAAAGAGGCAGACACCGGCTGCAGCATCGCGAGGAGCCATATAGGGAGAGCAAGAGGGACCTCGGGAGGACTGAGGAGCCACACCCCAGAGCCAATGATGCAATACCGGCCTGCACCCAATCCAGAAAGGGAAGAATTCCTTTTAAAAGCCCAGACACAGGAGACACGAGGGACACAGGAATGAAGCTAACCCTGGAAGGAGAAAGGAGAGCTTTCCTGGAAGGAGAGAAGGACCAGGGAATAGGAGTCCTGACAGAAGGAACCAACCCAGCAGACTCAACAGAACCAGGTGAAGGAATCCGCTTCAAATATCCCAAGAGTGGAGAGGATACACTTTCCAAGTGGGAAAGATACAAAGAAGAAGCTAACCCTGGAAGGAGTAGGGTTACCAACTTTTTCACCGAGAAAAACCCGACACCTGTGGCTCGCCATGCTCCACCCATTCTCCGCCCCTAGTCCCACCCCTGCCCCGCCCCCAGCCCCACCCACAAAAATTACCGAGGATACGTGTAGGCTAACTTCCTTGGTCAGATAATAATTAAACTGGGAACCCCAAAATCCAAACATGAAATGTACAACACTGGAGAAATAAAACTATAAAGTAATTTCCTCTTGCACTAAACAAAAACGCAAAGATGTTATCAATACACACTTCCCAGACCAAACATATTCCAGCTAATAAATTCAAAATAAAAAGTATTTTTCTACCTTCTGTTTGGGTGTTTTATTTTTCAGTTGCAATTGCTCCAGTCACTTTCTTCTGGTTTCTTCGTGTCTTCTGCAAGCTATCCATTTGTCCTTTCTTCTCTTTTAGATGTTTTCCATTCTCTCTCTATTTCTGCTTTAACATACTGATTGTTTCCCTTTTGCTCTTTCCCCCAATTCTTTCCTTATTCCTTTATCATCCATTTAAATTTCACCCTTCCATTCTCAAGCCCCTCACTCTCCCAATACCCAGCCCATCATAGACTTTTCTTCCACACAAAATATTTTTTCCCCTCTCCACTCATTCCCCATCTATTCTAGTCCTCCCCCAAAATCAGTTCCCTTATAGTTTTAGACCCACCCAGCATCCATTCCCTTCTAGTCCCATTCTCCCATGCCCCACATCAGCCCATTTCCAGTCCTATTCCATCTCTTCATAAGCCCATTTCCAGTGCTAGCCTTCACATCACAGGCCATTTCCAGTCCTAGGCCCCCCCCCCATCACAGCCCATTTCCAGCCCAAGTCCCCCATCACAGCCTATTTCCAGTCCGAGTCCCCCCCCACCATCACAGTCCATTTGCAGTCCTAGCCCCCCTAATCACAGCCTATTTCCAGTCCAAGTTCCCCCTCCCTCCACCATAGCCCATATCCAGTCCAAGTTCCCCCCCCCATAGCCCTTTTCCAGTCCAGGTCCCCCTCCCCATCACAACCCATTTCCAGTCCATGTCCCCCCCCCCCCACAGCCCTTTTACAGTCCAGGTCCCCCTCCCCATCACAGCCCATTTCTTTCCAGTCCAATGCCCCCCCCCCATAGCCCTTTTCCAGTCCAGGTCCCCCCCCTTCACAACCCATTTCCAGTCCAAGTCCCCCTAATCACAGCCTATTTCCAGTCCAAGTTCCCCCTCCCTCCACCATAGCCCATTTCCAGTCCAAGTTCCCCCCCCCATAGCCCTTTTCCAGTCCAAGTTCCCCCCCCCAATAGCCCTTTTCCAGTCCAGGTCCCCCTCCCCCATCACAACCCATTTCCAGTCCATGTCCCCCCCCCCCTAGCCCTTTTCCAGTCCAGGTCCCCCTCCCCATCAAAACCCATTTCCAGTCCATGTCCCCCCCCACATAGCCTTTTTACAGTCCTGGTCCCCTCTCATCACAGCCCATTTCTTTCCTGTCCAAGTCCCCCCCCCCAGCCCTTTTACGTTCCATGTCCCCCCCCCCCATCACAACCCATTTCCAGTCAAATTCCCCCCTCCTCGCCCTTTTCCAGTCCAGGCCCCCTCCCCCCATCACAGCCCAGGCAGTCCTTGGCCTCCCCCCCCCCCAAAACCGCGGCTGTCTGAGGCTTTAGAGGGAGCCGGGGAAGCCCGCGCGAGGCCCCGGCTCCCTCTGAACAGCCGCCAGCGTGAAGAGCCTTTACCTTCACGCTGGCGGCTGTTCCTGTGAAGCCGCGAATGCTGAGAAAGGTTAAAGGGCATTGCCTTTAACCTTTTCCACCAATCGCGGCTTCACAGGAACAGCCGCCAGCGTGAAGGTAAAGGCTCTTCACGCTGGCGGCTGTTCAGAGGGAGCCGGGGCCTCGCGCGGGCTTCCCCGGCTCCCTCTGAAGCCCTCCGGGGGGAGAGAAAAGCCGGTTTTTTTGCTCTGGCCGCTCCCGATCTTGCGGCCAGAGCAAAAAAAACGGCTTTTCAAGGGCCGGTTTTGCCTCTGCGCCGGCAGCCAGCCTGGCCATGGAAAAAACGGCCAGGCCGGCTGAAAACCGGCCAGTTGGCAACCCTAGGAAGGAGAAGGACTGTGACAGAGAGTCCTGGACCTGAGTCTGGCAGAGACCAGCAACCTTTGAAAGACACAACGAGGAATAACCAAGAAGGAGGTGAAAGAGTTACTTTGAAAGGTGACATTCCTGGCCCAGAGATAAAGAAGCTGTGGTGCAAGTGTGGCTTAACCCCAGCAGAAGGCTGGCCGGAGAATTGGAGGCCTACCTTGGTGTCAGAGAAGCCAAACCACAGCAGGAACAAGCATCAACCCTCACTTGGCCGTGATAAACCCAAAAGGAAAGGTAATCACTATTTTACTGATTGTGATTTTATGAATGCTGTGACGCAGGAGGAGCAGGGCCTAGAGGAATGCTGTCCTTCTAGAACTATTTGTGCTACAAAATACAAACCTGTGCCAAACAAGAAACTCTCTAGTATAAGAGCAGTAGGCAAGAGAAACTGTCCTCACTCTAGAGGTGTACAAAACCAAGGCTTACCTTTGGATGCAGCGCATTGGGACATCGTACAAACATTGTATAAAAAGTTTGAATGCGAGCCACTAGATATTCCTGACTGTGAACCAATGCAGGTGGAATTCCCGGATGACCTTTCGGACCCCGAGATGGATTGCAGCTATTGCCTGGCAGAAAGCTTTGAGCCCTTAGCCGAGGAGTAGAACTGTGGTCTGGGGGAAGGTTTTGAATCTGTGTTTCTTATAGTACTGCTGTGAAGTTAACAGGTCTAACTCAGTTCATGTTTCTTTTTCTTTCAACCTGAAGCAAGGACATTTTTTGTGTTGATGTAAATTCTGAGCTATTGAACCTATTTGCAATACGGGAAATAAAAGCCTTTATTCTCCCTACCCTCGGACTGTTATATTCTTTGGAGCTTTGGTTACCCAGAAGGCTACCAGGACTATAAAAACCTGGGCCCTGTCTTTGAGCTAAACTCCACCATAAAATATTTTTGTGTCCACCCTCCCTGCTGTGACATCCCAGTGCCACCAGGGGGGGCGTTGTGACAGGACACACCGATGAGGTGCCAAGAGTTTCTGGCCCTTAAGAATAGGGCACAGGCACTTGGGGCTACCATTTTATTGAAATTTCCTTGCTAATGTTTTGTTTCTTTGACTAGCAAGCAGTATATTTTATTTGAACCCTAGCAGCTCTCTGACTTTCTCTCAGCTAGAGAAGAATCCATTGTTGTGATGGCAGCGATCATGGAGAGATAAGTGTTGCTTAAGCTGGCTACAATACAGGTGGATTCAGCAATCCCTTAATACTGTACCAGTTTATTTTTCCCTTTTTTTGTTGCTTTTGATTTTGGCCCTGCATTTTCTATGTATTGTGGTCTAGTGATGGAATGGTTATTCTTCATTCCTTATCATTTTCGATGGTTCTTGAATGTAATTTTGAAGTTGCATAAATAAAAAATTTAAAAAGAACCACACATTAAACAGTACAAAAAAGGAAAAGTAATATTATAATTGTTACTCATTCCAAGGAATAAAAACGGCTTTCTCCAAGTTTACATCATTAAAAATTGTTTATGGACTTTTGTTCCAGTAACTTGACCAAATCTTTTTTAAACCCGAATATGATAGATATCTTTTACCACGTCCTCCTGCTATAAATTCCACAGTTTAATAAAAAAACTTGTCATTTTAGTATAGATTTTTTTTCCAATATCAGGTGGGTGTCCCAGGCTAAAGAAACAGGATGATTGATGAGTTATTGGGTATGAATGCAGCATCTGTGGTATGTATGTGTTTATGAATAACTCCCTGATAATCAATCTAAAAGAGAGCCCTCTGTTGATTTTTTTATTTATTTAGAAGATTGTAAATCAGATTATAAGAAGTTTAGGCTGTTACAAAGAGCTCTGAAAACAGCAAAGAGAATGAGAAGTAATGATGCCAACCAAAGAGAGAGAGAGAGAGAGACGGTGTGTGTGGGGGGGGGGGGGGGAGAGAAAGGAGGGGACATGAACAATAATAAAGAGTGTGGATTTACGACAAGAAAGAAGGGAAGGGAAAACAAGGAAAAGGAAACAGAGAGCTCAGAAAGAAATTAACATAATTACTATACAAAAAGAGAACTAAAGGAGCTATGAAGACCTGCAGTACCTAGTGACCTTCATTCAAATAGGATCCCTGCACACTGCATAATTTAGTACTTCGGATATGCATGAGTAACCAAATCTCTTGTCACCCAGACAACATGAAGTGCTACAAAAAATGAATGCTATAGTAACGACCCAATTAGATTTGGATAAACATCTTGTGCAGAGTCATGTGCAGAGTCGTTGGCAAGGAAATATGTGTCCCAAACTGTCTGATGTTCTGACCCTTAAACTATGCCTGATTTTATCAGTATAAATTTAGTGAAAAGTGGCTGACATTACTATTGGCATTACATTTCAGGGGTAATTGTATAAGGGGATGCCTATGCCCAAGTAGCAAAGCTGTGCCTATTTTATAAAGGCCAAACACAGTCTCTTCAAGGAGCCAAAATAGACATAAAAAAATAATTAAAAAAAAGACCCCAACAAGGCAAGTATTCCATAAAAAGAAAACAGAAAATGAAGAACAAAAAAACAGACATTAGATGAGAGTCTCCAAGAAAAAACACACAAGCAACATACAGACAGGCAAAAATCAATATTTTTTTACAGCAAAAAAGACCTCAGTGTCCCCTTGTACACAGGTCAACAGAGAGGGTGAGCCAGTCAAACGGCAAAATAGCATGAAGTAAATGCCTAAACAATCGACCAAACCCCAAAAGACATCAACGATCAGAAAAAAAACTGCATGGGGGAATGATTAGATGTATCTCTACCCCACAGGTGTTTCCGGATCCTGCGCAACACAGAGGCCTACTGTATGCAATACTACACAATCCGCTGTATACGCCCATAGCTGATAACGCATCTCCAGCAGCAGCTGCAGGAGGAGCAGGGTGAGTAAACATGCAGATACCCAGTATGAGCAGCAGACAGAAAGCCCCCCCCCCCAACACAGAGGCAGGGGGGGGCCTGTCTGTCACCGTTGTGACATGGACACCATGGAAACAGCATGCCCCCACCAAGGGCTCCACAACACATAGTCCCGGCCCACACTGTCCCACTCCCTGCAGAGCAGGGATGTGCTGGAACACCCTGTGTATATGCCCATCACCCCCAGCAATCACAGTAGTACAGCAACAGAAAGAGCAGGGTGTGGACATGTGTTGCGCAGCCACCACAATGTTCCACAGAGAGTAATGGGCACAGAGCATGGTAAGGTAGCACAGAGAGGCCTGCCCCACCACATTGGCAGTGAAAGGAGCACTGACACAGTAAACACATACCTGATGTGGGCCACCCATGCCTTGGAATGACAGCACCCTGTTCCACAGGCACATCAGGAACCCAGCTGCCCATGGATGATCTGCCAGACATTTATTTATTTATTTTATTTAATTCTCTTATATACTGCGCTATTTTGCATCAGTGCGGTTTACATTGAACAAACTGAAATTACATTGAACAGGGCATTATAACTTGGAGATAACTATTTTACAGGGAACATGGGCTATGGAGGGTTAAGTGGCTTGCCCAAGACCACAAGGAGCACCTGTGGGACTAGAAACCCCAGTCCTTCCAGCCCAAGGTTGCTGTCCTCTAGTGGGATTTGAACCCTCAACCTTCCGGCCTGAAGTACCTTGTCCCAACCACTAGGCCACTCCTCCACTCCTGCATGCATGCAGCAGAGACACCACAGCCATGCAGCTAACCATGACCTCTGTCCCCCAAAGTGGCAGCACAGCAGGAGGAGGAGTCTCCACCCCTGGCCCCTGATTGTTCCACCCCTGTGACCATGGAAGACACCGGCACAGGTATTCCCCCCACCCCCAGAGGGAGCAGCAGCACAACCACCAGCGAGGCAGCACCAGTGCATTGACAAGCCCCATCCACCTGTCCAGCTAAACACCATCTGCGGATGATGATGAGGGCTTGGCAGAGGAGGCAGCAGTCTCTATCTCTACCTCTTCTGAAGGGGCAGAGCTGATGGCAGTAGGCAGGGGGGCTCATGTCCCACAGCACACTTGGGGGGTGGTGTGCAGCAGGTCAGCAGCCAGGTCCCACTAGTGCCATGCACAGGTGCTGTGGAGACAGGGGACAACTTCTGGACCCTCATCATACAGTGCTTGGTGGAGGGGGGTATGTGGTGTGACAGGGAGGGTGGCTGGGGGGGGCCCATGGAATGATGTTTTGGAGGCTATAGCATCACAGGCTGAGGGGTCAGGCAGGGTGGTGAGAAAGAGGCTTGTGAGTGCATGGGGGAGGGTGAGTGGCTGGAGGGAGGTGGTGAGGGTGAGGGGACAGAGTGCATGCAGGGGGTATGTGCGGCGGGGTGTGAGTGGCAGGAAAGTGGGAGCGAGGGTGAAGGGTCAGTGTACAGGCAAGGTGAGCATGTGGGGGTGTGCGTGGCAGGAGGATGGGAGCGAGGATAGAGAGATAGAGGGCATGCAGGTGAAGAGTGTGGAGTTGTGTGAGTGGCAGGAGGGTGGGTTGAGGGAAAGGGGATAGAGGGCATGAAGGGGGAGATTGTGGGCGTCAGTGGGTGTGCAGAGTGGATGGGGATTCTGAGTGTGGTTGTGCCGTTGGAAATGACAGCGTGGCTGGAGTGGGATGGTGATAGCAAGGAGGCAGTGAGGGGCCCAGATTATGGAAGCTGGGGATGCCAGGAGGCTGTGGGGGTACCAGATCATGGCAGTGACAAGGGCCGTGATGTGGTGGAGGTGCCTGTGGCTGGGTGTATGTGGGAGCAGGGCACCCATGTTGGAGGGCCACAAAGCCCACTGCTATCAAATGAGGGGCCTGATGAGGGTGTCCAAGAGGCAGGTAGAGGCCCCAGAGACACACTCGCCATGGGATGTCTTGAGCGTGTGCTTGCACACAGCCTTGCATGACTGCACAGGCCCCTCTCCCACCTCTCATATCATGTGGAGGGCCTCAGGGTGAGGTACAGGGTCTGAGGGGTGAGTTCAGGGCCTGCAACTTATGCTGAAGGTCTACCTGCAGCCCTCTACACCACCCCCCAAGTCACACAACAGGCAGCCCTGTGGGCATTGAGTGGGCCCCACCTCCAGGAAGGCGCATAGGGGCAGCCATACCACCAAGCGGCATGAGCCATGCCAGTGGCTGCAGGTGTTGTGACAGACACCAGGGCAGACTGGCCGGCAGTGTTAATGGCCCTGTAGGTGCTGTGGGGCACACCTGCTTTCCAGTGTGTGTGGGCACTGTTTGCTCATATCATGTGTCTATCCCTTACATGTTTGCTGAATAAATAAAATGTTATGCTGTTCAACATGTTTGCCTTGTGTGCCTATGCGTCTGTGGCCCTCAGCAATCATGACCAATAATGGCTCCAGTTGTATGTGTAGTGCTTCAGGATATACACCATGCTGCATGCCACATATATGTGGTAGCCCATGCACAGCTGAGCCAAATAGCCAGGTAGGCTGGCCACCACAGTAGTGTGGTACAGTGCACCCAGGAAGATAGGGGTGCTGCCATATGGGCAGCAGCATAGCCAGCGGTCCATGGGTGCACCGAGGCCTAGGGCGGTGGGGGCTGGTCACAGCACAAATGGTAGTGGTGCATGGACCAGAGGAGACCATGGATGTGGCAGGGCCAGGTCACATGGACAGCCCAGATGTATGGCACCCCCAAGGAGTGATGTAGAGTGACTCATGACAGAGAGGGTAGGGAAGCATGGAGGACTGCACAGTTGGGGCTGCATTCAGCAGTGGCCCTGGTCTGGAGTGAAAAAAGATGCACACATCAAAAAATACAAAAATCACTCCAGGAAATCTAGGTACTGTGACCTGGAAATAATTTGGCGCATGGCTTAGGTAATTGAGTGATGATCCCCTGAGGAAGTAGTAGGTGAAACACCTGGCTAGACGTTATAAGTGGTGTTGGGGAGACCTGATGAAGGAGATGAACAGCAATGATGTAGTGTCATACTAAAGCTAAGTAATGCCAATTTTTGCTGCTGTGCTATTGTCAGCTATTGGCAAGCATGCTCCGAGGGAATTAAGATCTACTTCTATAACTTTGAAGATTGGCTCAAATAACTGAAGTTTTAAAATTTGAAATTATTTATAAAAGTTCATATTTGACTGAAGAAAATATACTGGAAGGAGTTTTTCAGAGTCATTGATGTACCAGGGATGAGTCATAGCTTTAGTATTATTTACCAGAAGCCTAAGACTGACCTCATAAGGGTATGAGATCCTTTTCTCCTTCCTTCTCCTTTTTGGTGATGGAAGAAATTTGAGTCTGCAAAATTTTGTGAAGTGGTTTTTGCATTATCAGTGGGATGGCAAGCATTTCAGCAGCAGGTACAACAGAGCACATGATGATCACTCCCTTCCGAGGTCTAAGGCAGCTGCACACATGCCCACATCCCCTGGTGGAGGGGGGCAGGAGCAGCATGTTGTGACCAGCTACATCAATAATGCTGCCTGCAGCACTGCAATGGCAGCTGTGCCATGATGGCAGAGAGAGAAGATCTGCCCAGCATGCTGTCTTCCATGATCAGTGGACCCTTGCACCTGACTAGTGTATCAAGTGGAAAGGCTGGCTCTGGGATCAGGATGCCCCACACTTGTACATATTGAGTGCATATGTGCATGGTGGGGGAACACTCCGTCATTGAAGCAGGAAGACTATGCAAGACGATAACAGCCCATGCCAGAGGTAACATAGTAACATAGTATATGACGGTAGATAAAGACCAGTATGGTCCAACTAGTCTGCCCAGTAAGGCGGCAAGAAGAGGTGCACCTGCCAAACCGTGCAGATCACACCTCCACATGCCTTTGTTTAGGGGTATACCCACTGCTCCATGAAGGCCTCCCCTATTTACTGAGATATAAGAGATAGTTATGTTTGTTTTGATTTTATCCTGTTGCTATAAAGGGATCCACTGTGCCTCTCCCGTGCCATTTTGAATTCTGTCACTGTATTTGCCCCCACCACTTCCATCAGGATTACATTCCAAGCATCCACTACCCTTTCAGTGAAAAATAATTTCCTGACATTGCCTTTCAGTTTACCCCCTTGCAACTTCATGTTATGCCCTCTAGTTTTACAGCTTTCCCATCTTTGGAAGAGGTTTATTTGTTCATTAATACTCTAAGTATTTAAAGATCTGAATCATATCTCCCCTGTTCCTCCTCTCCTCCAGAGTGTACATAATTAGGTCTTCAAGTCTCTTCTCGTAAGTCTTCTGACCAGGCTCCAATTCATTTTGGTTGCCTTCCTCTGAATTGTTTCCAGCCTTTTTATGTTCCTTGTGAGATATGGTCTCCAAAACTGAACACAATATTCAAAGTGAGGCCTCACCAGCAACCTGTACAGTGTCATTAGTACCTCTTCCTTTCTGCTGGTAATTCCTCTCTGTATGCAACCCAGAATCCTTCTGGCTTTTGCCACGCCTTGTCATACTTATCCTCAGAAACAATCACTCTGGGGTCCTTCTCCTGGTTCGCACACACCAACCTCTTACCCCCTATCACATACAATTCCCTTGGATTTCTGCTTCCCAAGTGCATGACAGTACACTTCTTCACATTAAATCTTAACGACCAAGCATTAGACAATTTTTCCAGCTTTTGTAGATCTTTCCACTTGTTATCCACTCCCTCAGGGGAAACCACTCTGTTCCAAATTTTCATGTCATCTGCAAATAGACAGACTTTTCCATTCAGTCCTTCAGCAATATCACTCACAAATACATTGAACAGTATCGATCCCAGGATCGAACCCTGGGGCACACCGCTAATCACATTCCTTTCATCCGAGTGAGTTCCATTTACCTTTACCTTTACCTTCTGTCATCAGTCAGACTACAAATTTCTGATCCAGTTCACCATCTTGGAACCCATCCCCAAGCTGTTGAGTTTTTTAATAAGCCTCCTATGAGGAACAGTATCAAAGGCTTTGCTGAAATCTAGGTAGATCACATCCATTGCATGATCTTGATCTAGTTCTCTAGTCACCCAGTCAAAAAACTCAATCAGATTTGTTTGGCAAGATTGTCCTTTGGTAAAACCATGTTGCCTCGAATCATGCAACCTGTTGGTTTCGAGGAAGTCCACTATTCGCTCTTTTAGGAGTGCCTACATTACTTTTCCTGCCACTGAGGTAAGGCTTACTGGCCTGTAGTTTGTCACTTCTTCCCTACTGCAACTTTTGTGAAGAGGTACCACATCAATCCTTCTCCAGTCCTGTGGAACTTCTCCTGTCTTCAAGGATCTATTAAAAACATCATTTAATGGCCCTGAAAGAACCTCTCTGAGCTCTTTCAGTATTCTGGGATGTATCCCTCCCGGTCCCATGGCCTTGGCCACTTTCAGTCTTGCAAGCTGCTGTAACACATCATCTTCGATGAATGGTGTGGTATCTACTCCATTCCCATTTGTATATTTGTCAATCACATGTGTTCCTTCTCCAGGATTTTCTCAAGTAAAAATAGAGCCAAGTATTTGTTTAACATGTTTGCTTTTATAGTAACATAGTAAATGACGGCAGATAAAGACCTGAATATAATACAAATGATCCCTCCACGTAATTAGAATTGTGTACTCTAATAACGATCAGTTTTTCAACATTTCAAAAAGCATATCATGTCTTTTACTGGCTGTATAAATAGCTGCAACTCTTAGTCATATGTATCAAAAAGCAACTATTAATAAAGGGATTATAGAATGCAAAGACATGTGGTAAAGAAAAAGGGGTACATGAGTCTCAGACTTCTCATGGCACTGGCAAACAGACAAAGTCCAAGCCAAAGTGCCCGTTTGCATCAACGACCCATGTATGTTGTACCCCTTGCAAGATTAATGTTAATGTTGATGTTGAATAAACTTGATGTTGAATAAACTTAACGATATTGAATATTGAATACTGATGCTTATCTAAAACAAATGTAGAAATCCCCAATGCTAACTCTCGGTGCCGTTCCTGCGTTTCACTGGTGAATTTCTTCAGGGGGTTGTTTTACAATCAGTTAAGCATTATAAGTAACAAGTGATGCTTTAATTTCTGGCATTTGTGAGCGTTCGACTTCCAATAGTCTAAGAGGAACAACAATATTAACAAACGGTTTTGTTGAGCAAAAATAAAGCAAAACCTACTTCTATGCTAGCAAACATGTTAGAAAGCATACCTTAGAAAACTCTTAATTCATCCATTACTTGGTGTGGTCTCAAGCACACAAAAACGCTGCACATGCGGGTTGCACTCCACCTGGGGCCAAATAAGGAGTGTGCAAGCAATGACGTCAGGGGACATCCCCCGCTCAAACTTGTAGAGAAAAACGAATGTGAATTCACTATCGACGGCATTAAATTCTTAAAGATGTAGATGTTAAAACAGTACAAGTTAGTCCTAATACATTCAAAGGCAGCCACCCCATTCAATCACATTAATCTAAGTGTCTCTGGCCAGTAGGCTGTTCCTGAACTGTGGGCACACACAATGGAGTAGGTAAGGGAACCCACCAATAAGGACAAATAAATAAATATGTGGAGACAAATAGACAGACAGATAGAACTCACAGATAAGCAGCAAATTCAGCAAAAATCACCTTTTGGGAGAGCTCTGGAAAGCACTCCTCTTCTCAAGGAACAGAAAGGCAATCTGAGCAAGCTCATGTGCAGGACAGGAAATGTAGGTCTACAACAATACCTCAGCAGGGGGGAGGGGTAGTCACTTAGGTAGACTAAGAGAAAGATGACACAAAACTATTTAAAGTTGTTAAAGCCCAAGAGGATTGTGAAAAATTGCAAGAGGATCTTGATAAATTGGAAGACTGGGCATCAAAATGGCAGATGAAATTTAATGTGGATAAGTGCAAGGTTATGCACCTAGGGAAGAACAACCCAAACTATGGTTACACGATGCAAGGTTCCACATTAGGAACCACCACCCAGGAAAAAGATTTAGGCGTCATTGTGGATACCATGTTAAAACCCTCGGCTCAGTGTGCAGCGGCAGCCAAGAGAGCAAATAGAATGCTAGGTATGATAAGGAAAGGAATGGAAAATAAAACAAAAGATATTATAATGCCTCTATATCGTTCCATGGTGAGACCGCACCTTGAATATTGTGTGCAGTTCTGGTCGCCGTATCTTAAAAAGGATATAGCGATTTTAGAAAAGGTACAGAGAAGAGCCACCAAAATGGTAAAGGGGATGGAAGGATACTCCTATGAAGAAAGGCTAAAAAGGTTAGGGCTCTTTAACCTGGAAAAGAGACGGCTGAGGGGAGATATGATAGAAGTCTATAAATTAATGAACGGAGTGGAACGGGTAAACGTAGATCGATTGTTTACGTTATCAGAATATAGAAAGACTAGGGGACATGCAATGAAGCTACAGGGTACACTATTTAAGACTAATAAAAGAAAATATTTTTTCACTCAACGTGTAATCAAACTCTGGAATTTGTTACCGGAGGATGTAGTAAAGGCTGTTAGTGTAGCTGGGTTTAAAAAAGGTTTGGACAAGTTCCTGGAGGAAAGGTCCATAAACCATTATTAAGAAGTGACCGAAGATATCAATGCTTGACCCAGTACAAGCATTGTGGAACTTGTGTCTCTTGGGGAAACTGCTAGGTACATATGACCTAGATTGCCCACTGTTGGAAACAGAATACTGGGCTTGATGGACCTTGGTCTGACCCAGTATGGCATATCTTATGTTCTTATGTTCTTATAGTTTAAACTCTACAGCAATGGAGTAGGTAAGGGAACCCACCAATAAGGACAAATAGATAAATAAATATGTGGAGACAAACAGACAGACAGAACTCACAAATCTGTTCTCAGCACTTTTGAGTCCTTAAATTCCACCTCTGATTTTCCTCCTCTCCTGAATATATCTGAAAAATGTTTTGTCACCACACTTCTCATCTTTAGCCATTTTTTCTTCTGCCTTTGATTTTGCTATCCTTATTTCTCTTTTTTGCCTCTTTTAGTTTGATCCTGTATTCATTTCTGTATTCCTCTGTTTGTAAACTTTTGAATTTTGTGAAACCTGTGTTTTTTGCCTTTATCTGTGCAGCCAATTCTTTGGAGAACCAAATACATTTCATTTTCCTCTTGTTTTTATTTACTTTCCTTACATATATCTATTGCCTCTTTTATTGCCTCCTTTAATTTTGCTCATTGCACTTGCACTTCCCTTATCCCCTCCCACCCTCCCAACTCTTCCTTCAGGTACTTGGCCATTTTACTGAAGTCAGTATTTTTGAAGTCTAGGAATTTGAGCTTGCTGTGATTGGATTCTACCTTGGTTTTTATCTCAAACCACACCATGTGATGATCGCTGCTTCTCACAGGGGCACCCACCCAGATATTCAACATGCTATCTCCGCTGGCGAGCACTAAATTCTGTACCGAGCACTCCCTGGTTGGTTCCATCACAATTTGTCTAAGTAATGCAACTTGGAAGGCATCCACAATTTTTTTTACTTCTTTCCAGATTTGCAGAAGGAATACTCCAATCCACATCGTGTAGATTAAAGTCACCAAATATGATCACTTCCCCCTTCATGGCTATCTTTGCAATATCAGCAATCAATTTGGTATCCATTTCTTTGGTTTGAGTTGGAGGCCTGTAGACTACACCAGTATGGATGACAGTGCCATCTCCTCTTTCCAACACAATCCACAGCGCTTCTTCTTTCCCCCACGTCCTCTGCATTTCAGCAGCTTTAATATTGCTTTTAACATATAGGGGTACTCGTCCTCCTTTTCTACCCTCTCTATCTCTTCTAAATAGATTATAGCCAGCTATGGCTATATCCCATTCATGAGACTCATTAAACCATGTTTCTGTAATGGCCACAATGTTCCAGTCCATTTCCACCATTAGGGCTTCCAGTTAAAGAACTTTGTTGGCTAGGCTTTGAGCATTTGTGCTCATTGCTTTACAGCATTTGTTGACTGGCTTGCCTGTGTTTTGCATGAATTTTGTTCTACATGCCCCTTCCCACTTGCCATTGATGTGTGGTTTAAAAGTGATCACCCTTCCTCCTCAACTGCCAAATGATGACCATAATTTGTGCGTGAACTGGTGCACCCTCCATAAATAAGTACTCAGTCAGAAACAAGCATCTGGGCCACATGTGAATCCAAATGAGCTATAGTGGTTTGCAGTTTATGAGATTATTCTAAGACTGCCCCACAAACACACACCAGGACACAGTTGCCTTGGTCACACTACTAGGACCCCCATGGTCTGGAATATGTATGTTCATGTATCATGAATGTCAGTTGAATCAAAAGCATAGCAAGGCAGTGCAACATAGAGACATGTCCCTCTTCCTCACCTGCCAAACATACCTTGTTAGACATTTAATGTGAAATTTAATGTGGACAAGTGCAAAGTCATGCACCTAGGAAAGAACAACCCAAACTATGGTTGCACGATGCAAGGTTCCACATTAGGAACCACTACCTAGGAAAAAGATTTAGGCATCATCGTGGATAACATGTTGAAACCCTCTGCCCAGTGTGCAGCAGCAGCCAAGAAAGTAAATAGAATGCTAGGAATTGTAAGGAACAGAATGGAGAATAAAACAAAGGATATTATAATGCCTTTGTATCATTCCTTGGTGCGACCACACCTTGAATATTGTGTGAAATTCTGTTTGCCGTATCTTAAAAAGGATATAGCGTTATTATAAAAGGTACAGAGAAGAGCCACCAAAATGGTAAAGGGGATGGAAGGATACACCAATGAAGAGAGGCTAAAAAGGCTAGGGCTCTTCAACCTGGAAAAGAGACGATGGAGGGGAGATATGCTAGAAGTCTATAAATTAATGAACGGAGTGTAATAGGTAAACATAGATCAATTCTTTACGCCATCAAAATATAGCAAGACTAGGGGACATGCAATGAAGCTACAGTGTAACCTATTTAAGACTAATAAGAGAAAATATTTTTTCACTCAACGTGTAATCAAACTCTGGAATTCATTACCGCAGGATGTAGTAAAAAGCTGTTAGTGTAAAAAAAGGTTTGGACAAGTTCCTGAAGGAAAGGTCAATAAACCATTATTAAAGGGGACCTTGGAAATCCACTGCTTGCCCCAGTACAAGCATTATGGAATCTGTGTCTTTTCGGGATACTGCTAGCTACTTGTGACCTAGATTGGCCACTGTTGGAAACAGGATACTGGGCTTGAAGGATCTTGGTCTGACCCAGTATGGCATGTCTTATGTTCCTATATTCTTATGCTCTTATGACTTGTATGGCACAGAGCATACAGAGATGTAAACAGACATAGACATATCCTAATTCATGCTCTCATGCATCCTGACAATGATCATATATATACCCATGGATTTATGAGCCCACACAGCTGCCCTGTGCCTACAAACACATGTGCAGCATGTGTATAGGAGAAGGGTCACAGGTTCTAAGACCAGCCTGTGGACCAGGAATGGTGTGACATGGTGTGTTAACTTTATCTTACATTACCAGAACTGTATCAGCATGTTCAACATTCCCTCCAGCTTGAGTCCACACACTCAACTGCCATGCTGAGAAGCTGCACCACCCATGCCAGGATGGCAGAGCATGCTAACAAAACTGGCACATTGAGGTGGCATTGACAGTCCCTGAGCATTGCAGTGCACACTAATAGCACCGGCACACTGTGTATGGGTTGACATAAAGAGGTGGCGGTAAGTGCAGCCACAGCACCAGCTGCGCAGTAGCACTGCCACAGCCAATGCCCCCCGATGATCACCCCCCATGATCACCCCCCCCAATGTTTCCCCCTTGGTAACTTCAATCCCTTGAAATCCTCCCCCCCCCCCAACGTTGCCCATTTTCAGGACCACCATGGCCGGAAAGCTTTCCAGCCATCAAGTGCCTGCAAAGGTGCCTACCAATAGTAGGGACTTCAGGTCCACCTCCCCCAAAACAGTCCTACACCCTCCCCCCTAGCACTTACTCAGTGATCAGCTGTGTAATCCCTGGTGGTCTACGGGTGATTGGGGCAGGAGCAGGCCCCTCCGCTTCTGCCCTGGCTCCAGCAGTCTTCAAAATGGCACCAGGGTCAGTTAATTCTAGACAACTAGCACATGGGGATTTTGGTGCCATTTTAAAGACGTCCTGATATGTGGTCCTGAAAAAGGGTACCGATTGGGGGAGGATTTCAGGGGGGCAATATTACCAAGGGGGGTGATCATTGGAGGGGCTTATCAGCTGTGAGAGGGTGCTTGTTTGGCCTGCGGTTTACTTTCCCTGCCTTGGCAGGGACCATGAGTGCTCCAGTGCTCCCTGCCAGGGATTGTGAGTGCTCTTGTGCTCCTTGTCAAGGCAGGGTTTGCGGGCCCCAGCAGTATTTGGAAACCCTGTATGCTAAGTTCAGGGTAAGCCCCCTGCATTTACCGCACAGGCTTTGCAGCAACTGTGTGGTTTTTCCTGCAAAATACCTACAGTAGGTGCAAAGCACTTTTGCACTTTCGGAAAAGACCCCTTAGTCTGAGAGCTCCAATGTGTTAAAACAGGCAGAAGCTAATTGAAAATGAACTTAATGCATGGTACGGAACCTTTCAGTGCACTAACTGCAAAGGACATGCTGACCACGCAGAGTTAGTGCCCAACCTTTTTCCTCCTCCCTTGAACTAGCTTTCAGTCCTAATGCCCAGGAAATGCAAAAACATACCGCATTTTAGTAAACATACCTCTTAGAGAGGAAAAAAATTGATTTAACGTGAATTAACTTAAGAATTAATATTCATGCAAAGTTTTATGAAAACAATGTGTGTCGTGAACCAAAAATGCCCAAAAAAGTGGAAGAAGTTACAAAAAAATGAAGTGAAAATTTTTGTATGTGCATATGCCTTGTTAGTGGATATTTTTATCTGGTTATATTTATGTGGTTGAAAGCCAATTTTAGTCTCATAAATCTTGTTGAATCACGGCCTTAAAATGAAAAATGCATTAGAGTCCTGCTTGAAGTAGTGTGGGACAATATTGCTGCAAACATGTCCAGATAAAAATTCATGGGACAAGATTCAAAAACACTTATCTGTTTAGCTGAGAGGGATATTCAGCACAATAAATTTGAATAGTACCACTGCATAGTCTCTCTAACTACTATCCTGATAGTGCCAGTGCAGTCCAAAAGAGAAGCAAAGATGGACCTGAAATAAAATGCTGTCCTAAATGGCTATCCTACTAGCTATTCATATGTGGCGCTGAAAATTGCTGCTATATGGATTGTGCCAAGAACAATCACTCCCAAAAAGTGAAACAAAATCAAATAGTAACAAAAAGGAATCACTTAAAAAATAACCTCTCCATTGAAAAACCTTAATTCTAAATATTTTTGTCGGAGCTAAGCCGTAGGAGGGACTAGGTGGATCCAGTCCCCCACCAGACTGCTAGCTTCTTTTATTTTATTAGTAGCCCTTCACCGATAAAAAAATTTTTTCATAATAAAGAATCTCTGCACTTATCTCAAGTCCTTCGTTGACACTGCCCCAACAAAACGTTGCTCTGACGCGCGCGTTTCGGGGAATTAAACCCTGTGTCAAGTGCTTCTAAAACTATCTCAAATGAGGCAACGAGAATAACTGGACGCCGTCAATGCGGCCAAGGCAAAACTGAGCTGAGCTGGATTGTGCCAGCATTGACCAAAGTGATCGGATATTCGGCAATGGCCAGTATCTAGATAATGATGCTAAATATCCACTTTTTATTTAGTCACAGTGGTCAGCATTTAAAAACTACTGCTGCCAAATACTGACCTGTCAGATTTCCACAATTTAAAAATATGATTAGGGCTAAAAAAGGAGCCTTAGCAGACATTTATTAGTAGAAACAATGACACTGTGTAATCGCTTAAACAAATGGCCTGAATTTCTGTAAGCTCTATTTTCTTGTTAAACTGATGACTGTTAATTCCTGTATTGCGAATGTGTCATAAGTCATGGATTTTTACATTGAATACTGTGAATCTTAATGGGATCAATGCAGAACTAGAATGGATATCGTCAATCTAACTTAATGTAAGCTTGACGCTGACTGACCATTGGGGAAATAGAGAGCAGCTGACTATACTATATTTAAAAGGCTATGAATTTATTTTACAGTCTCCATTCATAATTTCCACATGCAAATTCCAGCACTTAGGGGTATGTTTACTAAACCGTTTTAATGTTCCCGGCGCTAGTTGCAGCGATAATGTGAAGGATGCCATATAAGGAGTGGGCGTTCCGGTCTTAAGGTAGCAATCGTGGGTTATCGCGCAATAAAGTGTGCCGTGTCTGTTATCACGCGATAGAGGGAGCCGTGCACGTTACTGCACATTAACCTTAACTTCACGTGCTGACCTGTAATCACAGCAACAGAGGTGTAGCACACTAGTTAATACAATGACCACTGAAACAGGGGTCATGATTTCAGTCCCCCAGTGAGCTTAATGAATAAGGGTGGCCAAGGCAATTCCTTTTCCTGCTTGAAACAGTCCAACAATCTGTGCTGCCAGTTAAAAATACCTGCACCCCAGTGCCATAAACTAATGCACCTTTTAGGGCGCACCAGAAGGCACATCCTAAACTACCACATCAGCCAACGCAGGTTATAATGTGCCACAGAGGGTATGTCAAAAGATTGTCAACTCCCAAGGTACCATAGTAGGTGCCACATAAGCTGGCTGATTCTAAGGTGTGGCTAAAGATGCCCCAAGTATGTATAGGTGACTCAAAAAATATTGGCCAAGGGAAGTAAGGTCCCCCAAGTTGAAAAGCAAGAAAGGTATGGGCCAAACACAGATGTAACCCTAACACTGCACAGAGAACTAAGGAAAGACAATGCACAAGTAATGGAAGGAAGTAGATCTGAGCTGATGGACCTGACAAATCTGCGTCCAGCCCATGTGGCAGTTGGAAAAATGGACAAATATATCAGGGGAAGCTGTGGTGATGCACAGGTAATGTACCATGCAACAATGACAGTGTGTGGCAGAGGATGGGAAGACATGTCCAGCAGAGGAGGTAGAGGTAACAGGATAGGGGTAATGACAGGAGGATAGAGGAGTAGCATTGCCATGCAGAGCACACACAGGAGAGGCAACCAGGGAGAGCTGCAATGCAGAAACATGTATCAGTGCAGGACATCGGGTAGCAGCATGCACATCAGGGCAGGATGGCACACAGCTGGCAGATACACATAGACGGACAGAAGGATGGTTGGCAAATGTGATAAGGGTACAATGTGCTAACAGCACAGATCTGCACAGATATGACTGTCACAGGAATGAAAAGTAGCTGTGCAGGACAGACATACAAATGAAAGAGAACAATCAAACCTCTGACCATTAACACAAATGTTGATGCACAAACCGGTAGGCCACACCAACAACGTGAGGTCATTAGCAAAGGCTGCATACAAGAATACTGCAGGGCATCACACAAGAAGCCTGCTGTCTGCCAGGATAGGCAAACCTCCAACAGTAACCATGATGGAATGCACATGCAGATCTGGTGTGTACAGATCAGATCACAGTCTGTAATTGGGACCAGAGCCACATATAACTACATGCACACACACAATGAAATGTTATGCAGTGGATACAGCATGCAAAAGAGGAAAGAACCTAAACCCAAAGGGCGGCAGGGGATGCTCTGTGAAGCAGGGCAAAATATGGAACAGAACAGGCGCATGTGAGAATTGAACCTGCAAACAGGTGTGCCGCAGACCAGCTGAACCACAGCAATGCCAAGCCCCCAAGTGGACTGCCATGTAAGTGCTATAAAGAAAGAGACATATGTAACAGCTAATATGTGATGGATAGGCAGCACAGAGGGCACACTTTGGTGTACAGTGAAGAGATGAAAGGGTGTGTGCATAGGTGATGAGCCTGCAGGTACCTAATGGTCAGGTTAGCACAACAGAAAAAAAAAAGTAAACCCCATGTGGGGATCAAGCCTGCAACCTATAGTCTAATCTAGAAATGCCCTCACACTGCAGTGTAGATAGTTTATGTATATAGTTAACCCAGTTATCCAAGTTTGTACTCCTGTTCAATGTAAAACCTGACAGTTTGTCGTTATGGTCGTTTTGTTATGATGTAAACACCGCTGATTCTAAATAGCGCGGTATATAAGAAACTGTAATAAATAAAATAAATAAATAAATAGTGTTACAACACATGTCTGTAACCACTATCCCAAACAACCACAGCAAGCACAATGCAAAAACATTACCTCAAAGGGAATGTGTGTATGGGAACCTGTAACACCCAGTGATGTGGCAAATGGCTGGCAGATAGACAGCTGGCACCGTACAAGGATGTGAGCACAGATGGGCCATGTACATGACCAGGAAATCACTAAATACAAGTGTCAGTGTGATCAAGCAGGAGCAGAGACAAATGTACGTCAAACACATATTTTTATTTTGGTTAATCCTCACAGATAGGGGTATGTTTACTAAACTCCGAAATTTTGCGGGGCCGCAATAGTGTGCCTGTGCCATATAAGGAGTGGGCGGTTCAGGCAGAAAAAAGAAAAAACCGGGAGTAAGCGATCGCACATGTGCGCGGCGCGCTATTGTGCGCCGTGTACAATAGTGCGTGGGAAGGCTAAGTGGCGCCCTGATGTGCACACACAAAGAAATAGAGCCATAGTACAATGGTTAAAACACTGACTGCTGGTGCAGGTGCCATGGGTTCAATCCCTCACTGTGCCCAATGAAGAAGGCTGGCTGAGGCAGTACCTTTTATGGGCAAAAATGCATTCTGAGGCATGTTATTTTTATTTTACCTACTGGTGCTAGCAGATGTACCTCCAAAGCACTGTTGCCGTGCACAATAGTGCGGGGGAAGGCTAAGTTGCGCCCTGATGTGCACACACAAAGGAACAGAGCCATAGTACAATGGTTAAAACACTGAGGGCTGGTGCAGGGGCCATGGGTTCAATCCCCCACTGTGCCCAATGAAGAAGACAGGCTGAGGTAGTACCTTTTAAGGGTTAGAATGCATTTTATTTCTATTTTAATTAGTGCTGCCAGCAAACACCCCCCCCTCACAGTGCCGTAACATACGGTGCCGCAGAAGGCACTCCAGAGGGCATATCATAAAGTGCACTGTCCGCTAAGGCACCCTATAATGTTGCCCATAGGGAGCCCTAGAAGGTGCTGAATGGGGCGCACGATGAGGCGCCGAAAGGTTACAGCACTGCGAGCATGTTTCTGCCGGCTGTACTACTTCAAATCACACACACTCTGCCCCAGACAGCCCCCCCATGTACCCTGTGAAATACATATCTCCAAGTTAGAATGCCCTGTTCAATGTATGTCCGGTTTGTGCAATGTAAACCGCAATGGTGCAGAATAGCGCGGTATATGGGGGAATGTAAATAAATAAAGTGAATAAAATAAAGAAACACACTTTGGATTAGAACCACCAACCTGTGGCTCCACAAGCAGTGCAGTCACAAGTGGGCTACAGCTCTATACCTGTAAAGAGATGTCTGTCTGGCTACCAAATAACTTCTGCAGACTGTGCTGCAGCTACCAGGGTAAGGGTAGTCCTCTCGCACCCATGATGCACTGCACATGCAAAGCAGCAGTCTACAGATGATCTGAAGATGGGGTATGCACCCCCACAGCACCTAGGCCTAGTAGTGGGTACTGACCGTGTGTGTTACTGGCACAGAGTATCTACACACCTTCACAGTGTGCGGGTACTGTGCTCACCCTGAGGGTGCGATGAGGCACCCAGGACCAGGTCCACAACACCCTCCAAGGATGAAAGAGGCCATGCCAGAGCTCCAAAGCAGTATTAATTTGTGAGATAGGTAGTTTCTGCAGAAACACCTTGGATATATCTTTCTGTCTTAGTCAGGGGAACCCCTTATGGACACCTAGGTGGACTATGTACCACCATTCGCGCCCCCCCCCCCCAGAGGCTGAAAAACAGGGTCTCCTATCAACAGATCCACATTCTACCTCCCTGCAATAGTGGCAGTAGAGTGGACCATCAACCCCAGTCCTGCTGGGGAACAGACACCATACAGGGCAGTCAAAGCAGCTCTATACACATCCATAACACAATATCAGACAGACATTAGGCCTGGATATGCTAAGCTGCACCCCACCATTATCTGATATTCTCCTGCAGCAAGCCTTCAGCCACTGCACCCTGCAAGGCGCTCCATCAAGACACAGACCAGCTGAAAACAGTCTGCTAGCTAGTCCTGGTGGAAATGCATGCACCCAGAACTGGGATGGCAATGCACACCAGCAGATAAGTCAGTGACTGGACCCCAAAAGGAAACACATATATAATCACATCAGAGTAATGCTATATAGCACTATGGGGGTGCCTAGACATGCTGTGGTCACTGCACAGTCAGGGTGAGAGTGATCCCCCAGCAGGACATACAGAGGTCAGCCTGTCTGTGTAGGTGGTGGCCGGCCACTACAATGTCCCAGGCAGTGCCCTACGCCCTGTGCAGATGCATCCTGGCCAGCCCACCCTGTCAGAGCTATACCCATGGTACCTTGCTGCTCATTATGCACATTGGCAGGCCAATACTGGCAACAGTGCTGGCAGTGTGGGCTGTGGAAGGTGTTTGCATCCAACACACACTGTATAGACAGACACACACTCCCACACATATGCCAGCATTGTGCTACTATAGAGGAGTTTATCAGCCTTGCCCACCACACCAGTCCTGGGCACAGTAAAGGCATGGATATGGTATGCAATACTGTTGGGGGTCACTCCCCAGGGTGGTGACCACTGTCAGAGGCCAGACCTGAAGCACACACCGCAGACATCAGAAAGATTGTTATGATGGAGCTCAAAGAGCAAACTGTGCTTAACGTAGGAATGTCTATCTGCCAGTACTCATAGCAAACGTTTGAGAGCTGTGTACCGTATACCCAGGTGTAGGGTGGCATTGCTAAGGTATGCAGGTGCTAGTATTGGGAGATGCACGCAGGGCCCAATGTCCTGCCTCTCCAGGAGGCATTGGCCAATGGGGCCTGTGGGTGTGGGTGTGTCTGCCCCTGTTGGCTGCTGCTTTACGGCAGAGGTTCCCAACTCCAGTCCTGGTGAGCCTAACACTGTTCGGGTTTTCCTGCTGTCCCACATGAATATGCATGAGCTACATCTACATGCCATGGGGGTGGTGCATAGATATGCAGCACAGGCATTTGTGTTGGAGGAAGCATGGAACCTGAATGGTGTGTGGTCCTCCAGGACTGCATTTGGGAGACTCTGCTCTAGGTAATGCCCCTGTTCATGGTGTCTGTGCTCGGTGTGGTAAAAGATAGGCGTATTACCAATGCGTATGTCCTCAGCAATACAGGTTTGTCATTACTATCACGGTTTAGTTGTGGGAAAAATATGTGGACAGGCTTGGCAGTAGCCCCAGCTGGGCTTTGAACCTGTGACCTTCTGTTCTTGCACACACTGTCTGTGTGCACTGCACCATTGTGTTGCCATAGATTGGCTGAATTCCCTGGGAAGTCCATGACTGTACATCCGACAGGGCCTGTCTGTTGCAGTGGACGGTGCCAGCCTGCACATGGCTAGGCCACTGTCTTCTGTGGCTAGCAGCCACTGCCCCCTCCACCACCTGTACCCTTCCGCCAACATGCTGGCATGTCCTTATCTTAGAATAACCATATGACCTGATTGAGTTGTGGCACTCCAGGACTGCATTTGGGGGACTCGGCTGTAGGTAATGCCCATTGTTATGGTGTGTGAGTGGTGTAGGGTAAAATATGGGTGATTGAACCATGCTTATGTTCTCTGCAATAAAGGAGTGTCTTTACTATCTCTGTTTAGTGGTGGGTAAAATATGGGGACTGGGCTGGCAGGTGCCCCAGATGGGATTTGAACCTGTGACTTTCTGGTCCTAGAAGTATTGGCTCTGTCCGCTGCACCACACTGTGACCACAGAGACAATGCAGTCCCTGGAGATAGGAAACCTGACCGAAAGAGTCGGAAACCCTGCTCTGCACATTTTTACTGTGGACTCATTCACCTTGTCTGGAGACAAAAGTGAAAATAAACCCCGCAAATGACCGCGAAAAAAGGGGAAAAAATATAACCAAGCTGGGCAACAGTGCTATTAATGGACAAACATAACAAAACTCCGAGGTAAGCTCCATAAAAAGGGAATGATTTTTGGAAGGGTCTCCGCTCCGTAGACCCTTCCAAAAATAATTCTTTTTTTTGGAGCTTTCCTGGGTGTGTTTTTTATTTTTGCCCATTGCTAGCACTGTTCCCCAGCTGAATTATAATTATTTGAAGTTTTGTTGTGGTCATTTTCGCTTTTTATTTGCACTTTTGTTCTGTGCACATGTATCACACTGCTCACGTTTTGTAGGTTTCCCCAGTTTTGCTGTACATTGCTGACGTAAATGGTTTCTCTTCCCTTTAAATGCCCTCTACCGCGAGTGTTTCACTCGCGCTATTTTTAACTTGTAAATTCGGCCCCGATAATGTGCGGGGAGCCTCTACCCTCCCCTTCCCCGCCCATTAAGCCCGTCTCTCCGCCCCTCGGGAGCCTTCCTCCGTCCTCAGAATGCCTTTCCACGCCTCTATCGGACATTTGCGGGCCCCGTACTTGTGCGGGGCCCGTTAGTGTGACGCGCAATTGTGCGGGGCACTTAAGAGCGCTTAAGTGCATCATTGCCGTGTGCTATTGTGCGGTGCGCAATTGTGCGAGGTTTAGTAAACATACCCCATAGTGTAGATACCGCCTATCATAATATCAAGGTGAGTGGATCCCAGGGGAAAATCTGAAAACACATTTTGCAGGGCAGCAACCCACATGTTACAGAAAAGTCACTGGCCCGTCTACAGATGATGGGCAGGAGAAATAATGTGCATCAGGTGCATGGTGTGCAGTATGCATTAGACGCCCACCCCCCACATGCTGCTGCATGACCCAAATGTGTTAGTTACATATGTGTGCATGTAGACAGTAGGCAGTGCATGATGAGGGCCCAACACACATCAATCACGATCTGTTCCATAAAACATATCTGTCTGCCAACACAGCAGGCACACAAATGAAACAGCATATGTTGTTAAAAGTAAGAAAGTGTAAACACACATATCAAAATATATGTTACAGCTGTCACATAATGCCTGATATAGGAATCAAAGCTGCAACAATGTAACCCTAAACAATCGTCAAATGCACAATGAGGATATGCTAACAGGTAACAGAGGCACATGAACACAGAGAATTCAAATGAAACCATCCGCAGAAACATGCAGAGATAACACTATGCAAAAGGTCCCCCTGCACTGGTTGATGTGGATACAGTGTCTGTACACATATATCACGGTACATGGAATGCACAAATGAAGAAAGAAAATGGACACTCACACTGCCACACTCCAAATATAATGGGGCAATGTGAGTGTCGTTACCTCAGGGGATAAATAGGACTGTACAGACATGCAATGCTAGGTTTGTAAATCAATGCAGAGCATCACGTCTGTACAGTAAACAAACATAATAACCTGTATATAGAGATGGAAAGAAAGGTCAAACATGTTACAGTAACCCACACAGAAGCCATATTGCCACATGCTGTGTTGCACAAACATAGTCACATGCACATGCACCGTGTACATTGAAACATGATACAGTGATGCCACACATGCAATGTAACACCCTTGGTGAGTGCAAACATCAATCCAAGATGTTGGTGTGCAGTAAAGTGGTGTTGTGGCAAATACTGTGTCATGTCCAAGTGGAGGGTAAGTGGACATGGACAAGAGGACCTCTCTATTGCTCCCCCTGTGCCACACACATGGCTGTATGATCGTGTTGAACCAAACAGATGAGTGTATCCTGCGTTCCATGTCACACACATGGGCAAAACACAACACAATGTCAGAAGGATGTACAACATACGACAACAATGTCAGTCCTTGCTGCACACGTGGGGACCAGTACACAGTGTCCAAAGTGCAAAGGGTGTCTGCAATCCAATTCATGTTACAACTGTCCTTGAAACCCTGGGCATGCATAGTCAAGTGTGACATCCCAATATGCCACAGTACTGGAAAAGTCATGTGTGTCTAATACGATGAACACGACACCCAGCCAGAGCATGGCAGCAACAGTGTGTTGGACAGGCCTGTAATGCCCAAAGTAGCAGTCCAACAATAATACTGTCCATCCTAGGCATATGTCCCACTCGCAGAGGTCAAACATCCTATGGCACCATTTCCCAGGGATAGTTCCATGGTGTTGTTGTGTCCTCCAACAGGTGGGTGATGGTGACGCCGGATGAACTGTAGTAGATGTGTTTTGTGTGTTCACTGCCCTGTGTCAGAAGAGGATAAACAATGTATTGGTATGCTGCTTGCAACATCAGCCCAAATTGCAGAGAGTCAAACATCAATATGTATGTAAGGAAATGTCACACAGGCAAACATAACATGATCACAACACAGAACACACTGCATGTTGGGGACATTTTGAATTGGAACCACAGACGAGGGTGTCACATGGATATGGTCATGTCCATGCCCATGTTACAAAGGCATTTCACAGCTCTACCCCATGTGCATCAGAGTTCGTGTACAGAGACCCAATATGAAATGTCTATGAGACAAACAGTAAATCATTAACATGTAAAGGCTGATGTCATTCACAAAAGACCAAAGGTGCAACCTACCGTGTGTTTGCATCGTGTCTGTTTGTGATCCCATGAGGCTCTCAAAGGCAACAACACATCACAGTGAAGGGAGAAGATGTCATCGAAATGTGTAGAATCACCATGTCCCCATGTCCAGCCACTGTTGATGGATATCCACATTATGGCGATATCTGAGATACAAAAATGCTGATGTGCAGTGGTCTGTCAGCACACAAGAGATATGTCAGTTCACAACACACAACACATGTCCACAATGTTCACAAGGTAAACAGCAGTAAGGTAGAGATAGCACAGTCACCACCGCTCCCCAGGTGTACAGACCCCTCACACCACATGATAATGCAAAATGCCTGCACACTGTATCATCACACAGCCAACCCAAAAACACACATCCACACAGTATGCTAAGGTGAGCATGCCAGCAGTAGCATACAGCCTGTATGTGCACAATTGGAGATTAGTGGAGGTAAAGGCCTGTTAAATGCAATGATACACTGCTGTTGGCTGATGCTACAATGTCAGGGAAGGGTGTATGTGCAGTCCACCACCCAAACACCTAGGACCTGCACACACATGCAGCTCTGTTGGACGTGTCCCAGAGACAGTGTTGGAGAAGACAAACTGGCCAGGAACACATGTGGCTATGTGTGCCAACAGCAACATATGGGGTATGGGGGTGCAGAGAAAAGAGGTGAACAACAACATATGTACAGTACAATATGTCAGATCACTGCAGACATGTGCTCCCCCTGACTGTCGTCACAGACAAAGTAGCTGCAGGTCCACCTACCCCAGACTACTGCATGTTGGATGATGTAAGTCACCTGCCAATGCACCACAGCACCAGGAGGGTCACCAAGTATGTCCTGTGGATTGAGAAACACAAGAGAAACATACATATGTCATGCTGTAGCTGTGCAACACACACTGCACCTTCACATCCTCAGCTTGCAGACCCCCCCAAGATCCTTTACAGACTGACTGTTCTCATTCACACTGTACAGATTTGTTTCATGTTAAAGTTATCACTGAAGTGTGTGTGGCAAACTACAAGGGTCCGTACTCTGTCTGTCCCTTTCCTCACCTCTCTGTTGCCGTAAAAAATGTGGAACAGAACTTTCTCCTCGCTACTGTGTCCCTGCTCAGCTCTAAGGCCGCAGTACTATCCTGTGTCCTCCATATTGCTTCCAATGCCCCTTCAGTGTGTGTTCTGGTGTCTCAATGTCATCTGCTACCCCGCTGTCAGTTCCTGTAACACAGGGAAATATGCAGGGGCTCCTTCCTTATCTTCTTTCCATATACATTTCCTTGGTGTGTATATCTCATACCTTGACTTACATTAACAGCTGTGTGCTGATGAGTTGCAAATATATCTCTCGACGCCTGAGTTATGTCTGCCAAACCACACCCCGATGTCTGGTTGCCACCTGACATTGATGGCTGCATGTCATCCCACTGTGTGAAATTGATAATGGCAAAGCATGGATATCCTATATGTGCACCTAAACCCTCCTCTCCCATCAGAGCGTCTTTGTGTGTGTGGCCATAACTTCCTTTCTCCAGGGTCTAAAATGTAGGTGTTGTCTTGGACTGCACTCTCCTCCTCTACACACATACCCAGCTTATAGTTGAGACTTGTGGCAACTCTCCTAGCCCAAGTAAGTCTCCTATGCTAAACCAGAAAGGCACAAGGAAAGGAGATTCCTTCTACAGTGATATTTTTGCCAAGAAACACAGAGAGTGGAAATCCTGTCAGGTTTTCCTGGTAACTCTGATTGTAGAGCAGTGCACAGAACAGCTTGTCAGCCTGAGAAGCTACGTCACAAGCTGACTCCTGGGTCTGGCAGCCTACAGAAGCCAAGGTATGAAAAGTCTTTCATTATAAGGGAAAAGTTTAAGTGATGAAAACCTTATGGAAATAGATAAGCCTCAGAAAGTTAGAAGAAGTAAAGCTAACCTTTTAAAAGTACTTCCCAACAGTGTGATAAGGAAGTTGTATGAGAAACAAAAGAACCCCTGTGAGGAGTTAACAGATATTGAAGACAGTCATAGCATTGAAGAAGGGAGTGACCCAGAATCAATGGACTGTGATTGTGAAACCAGTGTTCCCATTCCTCAGAGTGAACCAATGGAATGTAACTTCTGTTCAAGAACTAGCTTGATTACCTTGCTAGATGTATAGAGAAAAGAGAACTCTGCATATGGTGAAGTTGATAACCATTTGTTTCCTGATGTCAATTTCTATTGATTTGAAAGAAGCCTTAACCCAGATAAACAGTTAATTGTGAAACCTACAACCCTTAATTGTTTATGTCACGGTGGAACCTTTTTGTTAGAGGAAAGAATTACCTTCATTTTCTTTTGTGTCTTATTGAACCTAAGCGTTGACCGGGGAAATAAAGCCTTATTACCCTACACTTTGGCGTAGACTGTTCTTTATAAGGAGTTCTGCACTACAAGGACCAGAATCCTCCTGGTCCTTCAGTTCAACCACTCCTTAAAATAAATTAAATGTCACCGGATGCCCTTATTTCCTACGCCAGTAGGGGCACCTGGGGGACAGTACGCATGACCTAGATTGGCCACTGTTGGAAACAGGATACTGGGCTTGATGGAGCTTGGTCTGACCCAGTATGGCATATCTTATGTTCTTATGTTCTTATAGATGACTGGAAACAGCCAGAGGCAAAGAAATGTAGGGCACCAAGGAGCTTGACCAAACCCGGTATGGCATGTGACCGACCAGTCAGGGGCTCAAGGTCAGGTCTTAGATCCTCATAGAGCTCCCTAATAGCCCCCATGCTCAGGCGGTAGAGGGAGATGACCTGGTCATCACGCATGCCCTGGAGCTTGGCCCTGGGTCTGTAGAGGTGAGGCTGGCGAGCCTGCAACTCTGCACGCCTCCTGCGCCGTGTTGGCACAGCCCCTGCCTGGCCTTCCCCCACAGCTGCAGGTCTGTGTTGCAGCGGGACTAAACCCATGCCCTGTGCCTCAGCCCCATGGACACCATCTCCCCCGTCAGGCAACCGCAGTCCCTGATCACCTCCCAATGCACATGCAGCAACCACAAAGCCCGCCATAAACTACACCCCCCCTCAACTCCTCAAACTCACTCAAACTCAGACACTTACCTCACCCACCAGTCACCAACCCAGTCACACAACTCCACCAGCACTCACCAACCCAGACACTCTCCACACCAAACCTGCCTCTGACACTTCCCTTGCTTCACCAACAACAAACACTGCATGCCTCGTCTTCCTCCCCTACATAAACCCCTCAGTGTGTACCACATGTGCATGTGTATTTATGTGTTTTTATACGTGCGCATCCTTGCGCGTGTTGCTCATGCACAGTGGCGCAAGCGTGGGGCTGTGTGTATTGCGTATGCTCAGAGGACATGCGGAAGGTGCGTGCATGGGGATACCATGTTGCGCATGCGCTGTGCGCGAGTGTGTGTGTGATCGTGAGATGTGCGAATGTGCTGCATGCCATTACGCGCATGCGGCCGGCCTTACGTCACATGTGTGGACCAGCACTCTTCACATGGGTCCCGGGCACACACCTTATGCATCCCCCTGCATGTGTGCAACACACGCAGCCTCCACGCTCACGCCGCTGTGCATGCGCAACGCGTGCAATGATGCGCACACGTAAAAAAACACATAAATACACATGTACACGTGGTACACACTGAGGGGTTTGTGTAGGCAACAGAGGAAGAAGGCGAGTTGTAGAGCAGGCGGGTGTGAGATCAGGATTATAGCAGATGAAGAGAGGTATTTTGCGGAGCAGGCGAGAGAAAGTAAGAGGAGGGGAGGCTAGGAGCAGGAGAGAGAGACAGGAGGTGATCTGAGGAGCAGGCGCAAGGGAGAGGAGGGGAGGTGAGGTGAGGTGCAGACGTGAGGTGGATCAGAGGAGCCGAGGGGCAGGGGAGGGGGGAGTAGGCGAAGAACAGGAGGGGTGAAGATGAGTGACAGGGAAGGAGAGGGCACAGAGGACAGTGAGATGGAGCAGCAGGACATGGCAGGGGGGAGGAGGGTGAGACACATGTTCAGCAGGACCCAGAGCTGCCAGGGAGAGGTGGGCCTGTGGTGGTGGCTGCAGGCACATCATGTATGTCACAGCCCATCCAGGGGCCACCCAGCGCCAAACGTAGGCGTATACTGGTGCCAGCCGAGGAACGGTGGAGGGCTGCTAGATTCAGCCAGCAGGAAAACAACATCCTGATGGCCAGTGTTTTGGAGCAGTATGAGGTGCTCTACGACTGGCTGAGCACAAGCACCACTGTGGGCACACGGATAAACGTGTGGGAGGAGATCCAGGAGGCCATAGCCCAGGCAGGGGGGCCATCCAGGGACCTGGATAGACTTAGGAAAAGGTTTAATGATATTAAGCGTGGTGTCCGTGCACACATGGTGGCGGAGAGGCAACATGCCATGGGCACCGTAGGGGGTGGTCCCTTTGCCCCAACCCTGACACTCATGGAGCAATAACTCACATACTGTCTTGGCCCCATCTACCTGCATGGACTGCCTGAAGCGCTGGACACCACCCATCCACAGGCAGGTAGGTCAGAGATATGCTGCACATGAACAACTCACGGCCCAGTACATGCCAGCCATGAGCACTGCACAGGTGTACAGAACTGTGTGGGGGGGCAGTCCTCCAGCCAGAAGGAGTGCCACCCCCCTTGACTGCGCATGAGTGGGCTGGATGACTGTACATACAGGGGGATACAACACCCTCCACCCCATGAACCCAGCACATGCAGTAGCTATTCGTACATGGCATATAGGTCACACAGAACAGCATACATCTGCAGCCAGGCACACACCACTATATGACAGGGGGACACAGACAGGAGGGACATACAACTAGGCCAGAAAACATTCACCTGGGGGGACCCACACACACCACCTATAACAGCTATGATGTGTGCATGAGATTACCTGTCCATGGACATATCCCAGACCAGTGACAGAGGAAGGGCTATCACACTGTGATGGCGAGGTAGACACAAACAAACCCCAATGATCACATCACACAGATGTCCAACACATCACAATCTGTCATTGTCCAACATACAGTGTGGATCCCCCACCCACCCTGACAAGACATTGGGGTGCACATTGCCACAGCCGTACCAACTGCACCTAGCCAAGACCCCACACCACCTAGGGCCATCATCGGTACAGGTACTGCTGTGCCACAGACACATTCCCATAACCCCCACCCACGGTGCAACCACATTCCCAGCATCACTCCACCCATCCCCTGAAATAACCCACCATACACACCGAGTATGTGATAGCTGTCCACACACACCGCACAGTGGCTACCAAAGTGGCAGTCCCCACACACGTCTGGCTGATCTGGACGAATGTTGCAACACCTGCCGTCCATACCACTCAGGCCAATGCATACACATCGCTCACACACACTATGACAGGCCACAATCCCACTCAGGGCTCACACACGCACCCTGGCCACATGCAACGCTGAGCCCACATCCAAGGTCACACGCACAGTGCATACCTAGTACTGCATATAGTGGGGATGCCAGTCTCAACCCCATTCCCCCCAACATAACAGCAAATGTGACACAGCTCCACCAGTGCGAGAGGCCACCCCTTGTCAGGTACAGCAAACTGTACACGCATGTGCTGTCCCCATTGTAGGTGCATTAACAGCAGGTACAGGCAGACACCACATTACTGTTGGTGGGGATGTACTACACAGGTGTAGATATGTGACCTGCGCTAACTCATCCTTGCTGTGTACCCTATTCTACCCCCCAGGTGACATCCAGGCCATGGATGCATATGAGGAGGGGGATGTGCCGGCGCCAGAGGATGCCGAGGGGCCAGAGGCTTGGGACGCAGACAGCACTGGCGGGGAGACCCCAGGAAACGTTGTGCTGCCCGAGGCAGAGGACAGGGCAGCAGATGCTGACACAAAAGTGGGAGCCAGTAGCAGCAGCACACGGGCTGTGGAGGATGCAGAGTCAGAGTGGAGTCACCACACAATGCAGGCACTGGGGACATCACGCACCCAACACACCAGCATAGATATCATCCTTGCGGAGCTGCAGGCTCATACTGCCTTGGCAAAGCACAATGCAGAAGGTGGGTAACAGAATACACAACAAGCCCCCTGGGGGTTGATTTAACATCCACAATGACATTCCATGTGCCCCCTAATATTATGACACCATAGCACATAGTTCTGTATGTGTAGTGGGGGTGTGTGCCATGTGCACTCCCCCCCTTGTAGCATGTGCCAGCTGGTCTCATCATGCTAATGAGCTCATACATCCGCCTACTATTCACCACAAAATACCCCATGGAGACGTACAGTGGTACACACCTACCCCAGATCACCTATACAGTTTATCTGCCAGACCCCTCTCCCTGGGTAGTGGTACGTAGCATAGATAGTCAGGGTACTCAATACTATGTGTCAGGTTTAGAGTGAACAGTGCCCCCCCCCCGGATATCTATCTGTGTGCCATGAATCCCCACATTATCCAACCCATCCCATATGACCAGTGCGCAGATACAGCAGTGACACACTGAAGTGCAACACAGTACCATGTGTCATATCTGTGATTTCCACAACCCCTCAGCAGGATCATTTCCTGGCCTGTGGATGGATCATGGGACACACAAATGTAAACATGGTAGTGCATTCCTAGCCATCGGATACATGATTGGTCTGCGGACCGGTCTGTTGGGATACGCCAGACATGTGCATGAGTCACGGTGGGGGTGCAACACATGTCTCACACATCACCTTGTGTCTCACCCACAGCCACTCATCAGGTTCTGATGGGCATTCAGGAAGATTAGAGCCAGATGCAGCCACAGCTGAGGTGATGGCAGCGGTGCTACTGCGGATTGCAGATGCCCAAGAGGCCAAGCAGCCACCCCCAGCACCAGCGGAACCAGAACAATGGCGTTGCTTGGGCCATGGTTGCCGTGGACGTGGGCGGCCACGCAGGTCTTTATTGTGGGGAACAGGCCAATAAAGATGACTAAACCTGATTATACCTATGTGCACATTTCCGTTGTTTGCCACTGTACTCCCCTGAGTACCCTGTCCCCCATATTGTCACCCTGGTCACATGTGCCTCCCCATTTCCCTTAGGGGTGTGGTGTATGCATGACCACCAATCAATGCACAGATGTTATACCATGCCCTGTGTGCCATGAACCATGCCATGTGTGCACCCTTCCACCTATGCATGGGGGTATACCCTACCTCTCCAGTTAAGCAGTAATATGTTTATGGTGGTACATGTATGTGTTACGGATCGGTCACACCCCATATCCTCTCCATTGCTCCATCCACATGTGTGCCATTCCCTCTGACCCACACCAGAGCCTATGTGGCTGTTTAGCCACAGATGATTGTGTAAGACACAGGCAGACATAGGTAACTAGCTACAGTCAGTTGTTCACTCTCCCCCTGTGCCTGTAGTGAGCTGCTGCTCCCCCTCCAGACCAACATCCACCTGTGTTGGCCTCACCAGCTATCCCCCTGGGCAGCTCCTGGGTACAGCAGTCCATCGTATCCTTCCTGCCACATACCTGCTTCTGGCCATCCTCCCTATTCCCCTATGAGCATGGTGCATCAAATATGTTGCCTACACATGACAGGCAGCAAGCATGTGTCCATGGTGGTACGCAGTATGGTACATCACAGGGGCACCAGGGGGACACTGACAGTGATGCACATGGTCAGACGCCACACATGAGTGTGGAGACAGTCCATGTATGTTACCTATGTCTAATATACATACACATAGGGATGAACACACATGTCCCATGCTCACGTCAACAGTCTGTCTATAAGGAAAACACATGACCAGTGTGATATATAACCAAACCTGTATATTTACATATATGTCTAATATTTACAGGTAGACCCATGCTGTGGCCCGAGTGACACGGCACCACAGGGCACGTGTGTGGCCACCACTCTGCCCCTCAGACACTCCAAGGCCATCCATCAGGGGATGGCTGCCGAGATGCACCCCCCATACCAGCTGCATGCACCCCCCATACCATGTGCATCTCAGCAGCCAGTCACTGAATGGCGCCTGCCAACCACCGCATGGTGCAGTCCTGGTCCCGCTGCCGTTGTAGCACACCAAGCACTGCCACATGCCCACGCGCATGCCACCACACAGACAGGTCCTGGACACACCTGCCACCACATCTGCCCCAGGTGTCCGGAGTCTGTGTGGTGGCATGCGCGTGGGCCCTGTCTGTGGCATGTGGTGGTGTCACTGCACCCACATGGCCACCCTCTCCCCCCTCCACCTCCCCCTCTACCTCCCACCCAACTTCACCCTCCCCCCTCCACACTCTCCTCCTCCTCCTCCTCCACATCATCCTCCCACCCACCCACCCACCGGTGCACTGGAGCGACCATCACCTTCCCCTCCCTCCCGCCCCACACCACCCTCCGCCCACTCCATTTCCACAGAGTCATCCTCTGGCTCTGCCTCCTCCTCCTCCATCAGCTGGACTGGAGCTGCAGGCCCTGTGGTGTGTGTCCCGGATGTGGTTGCCCATTCCCCAGCAGCAGCAGCCTCTGTTGGGGAAGAGAGTCATTAGGACACCATCATGCCATTCCCACACCACATAAACATTGTGTGGCCACACACAGGCTGTTGGCTCACTGTGACATGCTGTACATCCCTGCAGTGGCCGCAACACTCACCGTCATATTCCTGTTGTGCCTTCCTTTGTAGGTTTTCAAGGACATCTGGGCAGTGCAGCTGCAACTCCTGTCCCTTCTTCCGAAGATCCTCCACCTGGGGGGGAATGCAATGGGTGGGAACATCAGGGGGAGGATATCTCTGGTGGGTGGCCATCACATATCACACATCACTGCAGGAAGCTGAGTGTTGCTGCTGCTCTGGCCTTTGGGTCCTCTACTACCTGTTGGCAGCACCACATGCATGTGTGGCTGTGGGTCTGCCCATGTGTGGGGTGCCAGCTATGTGTACTGTGTGCTACCCCCCAGCCCCCTTACCATGTTATCACACCCTCCTTGCATGACATGAGTGCACCATGCCATGTGTGTGCTGGTCATGTTGGTCTCCAAAAGTGGGATTTCCAAACTCCCTGTATGCTGCGGTAGACACCTGTGTATTTGGCTCACCCACACACATCAGCTGACACACTCACCGTGGCACCATGAGCTCTCTAAGGAACATATGTGATGTGTTCTGACCTCGCCCGTTGATTGGGTGGGCCAGGCACATCAGCAGGGGCCACTACCATGACATCAGACCTACAACTCTACCTCTGTGGTCAGGACTTAGGCCTCCTTTGAATAGGGCAGTTGTGGCCGAATGCAACAAACCCACCTAGCTGAGCTATGTTATCCGGTCTAGGCCCTCCCGGGGGTCAGGCAGAGCAGTGACACCCCAACAGCTTCAGGTACACGGACACCAGCAGCTTTAACAGACCTCTGTGATCAGGTGTGGGTCTCCTGGTGTTTGGGCTCAGCAGTGCAACAACAACAGATGCAGGTACCCTGACACCAGGATTTCAAACCACAGTAATCAAGTCTGGCTCTCCTGGGGGTAGGGTGGATGTAAACACATGAACTGTAGCACCTACCGTACCAACAGGATGTATAACTGACCTCTGTAATCAGATCAAGGCCTCCTGGGGGTAGGGTGGATTGGAACACAGAAACAGCAGCAAGTACCATACCAACAGGATGTATAACTGACCTCTGTAATCAGATCAAGGCCTCCTGGAGGTAGGGTGGATTGGAACACAGAAACAGCAGCAAGTACCGTACCAACAGGATGTATAACTGACCTCTGTAATCAGATCAAGGCCTCCTGGGGGTAGGGTGGATTGGAACACAGAAACAGCAGCAAGTACCGTACCAACAGGATGTATAACTGACCTCTGTAATCAGATCAAGGCCTCCTGGGGATAGGGTGGATTGGAACACAGAAACAGCAGCAAGTACCGTACCAACAGGATGTATAACTGACCTCTGTAATCAGATCAAGGCCTCCTGGGGGTAGGGTGGATATAAACACATGAACAGCAGTAACTTCCATACCTACAGGATTTAAGCCTGACCTCTGTAATCAGATCAAGGCCTCCTGGGGGTAGGGTGGATTGGAACACAGAAACAGCAGCAAGTACCGTACCAACAGGATGTATAACTGACCTCTGTAATCAGATCAAGGCCTCCTGGGGGTAGGGTGGATATAAATACATGAACAGCAGCAACTTCCATACCTACAGGATTTAAGCCTGACCTCTGTAATCAGATCAAGGCCTCCTGGGGGTAGGGTGGATTGGAACACAGAAACAGCAGCAAGTACCGTACCAACAGGATGTATAACTGACCTCTGTAATCAGATCAAGGCCTCCTGGGAGTAGGGTGGATTGGAACACAGAAACTGCAGCAAATACCATACCAACAGGATGTATAACTGACTTCTGTAATCAGATCAAGGCCTCCTGGGGGTAGGGTGGATTGGAACACAGAAACAGCAGCAAGTACCGTACCAACATGATGTATAACTGACCTCTGTAATCAGATCAAGGCCTCCTGGGGGTAGGGTGGATATAAACACATGAACAGCAGCAACTTCCATACCTACAGGATTTAAGCCTGACCTCTGTAATCAGATCAAGGCCTCCTGGGGGTAGGGTGGATTGGAACACAGAAACAGCAGCAACTTCCATACCAACAGGATGTATAACTGACCTCTGTAATCAGATCAAGGCCTCTGGGGGTAGGGTGGATTGGAACACAGAAACAGCAGCAACTTCCATATCTACAGGATTTAAGCCTGACCTCTGTAATCAGATCAAAGCCTCCTTGGGGTAGGGTGGATATAAACACATGAACAGCAGCAACTTCCATATTTACAGGATTTATGCCTGACCTCTGTGAGCAGGTCATGGCCTCCTGGGGATAAGGCATACTTGAACACAGCAGCATCCACACCTACTTTCAGCACTGCTTGCACCACAGAATGTTGCCTCTCCCATGTTGTACATGTAAGATGTGCATTGATTGCTGGTTATTGTGTTGCACACCTTGCATCGTGTGACCTGATCCACTCACTTACCTCATGTGGGTGGTCAACAATCTGATTAAAGCGCCTAGTGATGCAGCGCCATGCCCTCCTGATGTGGTGGAGGTCTTGCCTTCTGGATGATCCAGGAAATAACCTGGTCTGCTTTGTGCATATCATGTTTGCGAGGAGTTTTAGATCATGCCTGGTGAAGGCTGGCTGACGTGAGCACCTCTCCATATTCACGGAAGTGACTGGGTTGCTGACACATGCCTGCACACCGCGCATGCGCAATGCCGCTCATGCCGCACATGGCGCACACACTGCGCATGTGCAGTGGCGCGGTAATGCGCGTTAACCCTAAGTTCATGACAGCACAATATTAGAATGAATAAAGATGTAGCCCACTGGTTACTGCAATGACTGTGGAAGCAGAGGTCATGGGTTCAATTCCACAGTGGTGTTATGTAATAAGGCTGTCTGAGACATTACCCTTTAATTTAAATCAGTGCTGTCTGAGGCATTACCTTTTGTAATTTAAATTGGTACTGCCAGCAAAAACACCCACAGTGCCGTAACCTAATGTGCTGCATAAGGCGCCCTATAAGGCACTTCATAGGGCACACTATAAAGTGCACTGTCCCCCAAGGCACCTTATAATGTGCCCTATAGAGCGCTTTATAGGGAACATTATATAACACCCCCCTGGCTGGCTACAGAAAGACTGCAGGTCACCACACAAACTGTCTGCTGTGGTTACCAGGATAGGGTAAACCCACCCTTACCCATAATGCACTGCACATGCAGATCAGCAGTCTACAGCTGATCACAAGATAGGGGATGAAACCCACAGCACCTCAGCCTGGTAGGGGGAACTGACCGTGTGTGATACTGGCACAGAATAGCTACAGACCGTGCCATTTTGCGGGTCCTGTGCTCACCCTGAGGGTGAGGTGGGGCGCCTAGCACCAGGTCCACAGCACCTGGCTTGGCTGAGATATGCTATGCTGCAGGTCCCCATCAGTGCCAGTGTGTGTTAAGTAGTCCTTACAGACACACCTAGGATACACCTGTGTCCATCTGTATTTCCCAGTCATGTCTAGCCCTTGTGTACTATGATGCACCCAGAATAGTGCATATCCTGTGTAGGTGCCATGGTCATATGTTATAAGTGAAGGGGGGTGTTTGGACCCAAAATGGATTATGTAGCACCCACCAACCAGCCCTCTGTGGCTCAGGGTGAGGGAACAGGATCTCCCACCAACAGATCCACATTCAATATCTCTGCAATGGTGGCAGTAGAGGGGACCATCAATCCCAGTCCTGCTGGGGAACGGGCATCCCTACAGGGCAGTCAATGCAGATCTGTTTGCATCAATAAGGCAATGACAGACAGACAAAATGCTGGAAAAGCTCAGCTGCCCCCCCGCCCCCCACTATCTGATATTCACCAGCAGAGTATACAGTCAGTCACCACCCACTGCACCCTGTAAGGTGTTCCGGCCATACACATACTAACTGCAGACAGTCTGCTAGCTAGTACATAGTGCATGATCCTGGAAAAACTGTGTGCACCCAAAAATGGGATGTGAGCATGCACACACCAAGCAAGTATGTCAGTGATTGGGCTCCAGAAAAAAAAAATCCATAAACATCACCTTAGAGAAATGCTGCATAGCTTATGGGGGAACATAGCCATGCCATGGTCACTGCACAGTCAGGGTTAGAGTGACTTCCCAGCATGACATGCTCTGGCCACCCTGTCCATGCAGGTGGTGGCCAGGCACTACAATGTCCCAGCCATTGCCCTATGCCCTGTGCAGATGCACCCTGCCCATGCCACCCTGTCCGGCCCATACCTACAGTACCTTGCCCCTCATTATGCACATTGGCAGACAAACACTGGAAACAGTGCAAGCAGTGTGGGCTCAGTAAGGTGTAGGCAGCCACAACACACTGGATAGACAGACACACACTCCCACAGCTATGCCAGCATTGTGCAAATGTAGAGGTTTTTGGCAGCCCAGGCCACCACACCAGTCCTGGGCACAGTGCAGGCATGGCTATGGTACGTAATACTGTTGGGGTCACACCCTGGGGTGGTAAACACTGTCAGAAACCAAAATTGAAACACACTCCACAGATTTCAGAAAAGTTGCTATGATGCAGCTCTGTCAACAAATTGTGTTTAACTTAGGATTTGTTATCTGCCATTAATCATAGGAACCTTTTGATATATGTGTAATGTGTTCCGAAGTTAAGGGCGGCATTGCTAAGGTATGCAAGTGGGAATGTATTGGGAGATGGTGCTCCGCACAGGGCCCAACAGCCTGACTCTCCATGAGGCTTTGGATAGTGGAGCCTGTGGGTGTGGCTGTTTATGCCCCTGTTGGCTGCTGCTCTAGGGCTGAGTTTCTCAACTCCGGTCCTGGTGGGCCGAACACGGTTCAGGATTTCATGCTGTCCCAAATGAATATGCATGAGAAACATTTGCATACAGTGGGGGTGATGTATACAAATGCAGCACAGACATATTTATTAGGGACAGCATGAATGGTGTTTGGCCCTCCAGGACTGCATTTGGGAAACTCTGCTCTAGGGATTGCACATGTTTATGGTGTCTGTGCCCTGTAGGGTAAAATATAGGTGTTTATGGATTGTTTATTTATTTACAATAACAGTTCCATCTTTATTACCATGGTTTAGTACTGGGTAAAATATAGGGACATGGTTTGCAGGAGCCACAGCTGGGGTTTCAACCTGTGACATTCTGACTCTGAACACACTGGCTGTGTGTACTGCACCAAACTTGTCACAGAAGCAGATCATTCCCTAGCTACCATTAGTGTTCATTAGACAGATCTTGTCTGTTGCACCACATGGCACCCACCTAAGCAGGGCTTGGCCTTGGTCTGCTGTGGGCAGATGCCACTGCCCCCTCCACCAGCAGCAACCCTCCGCCATCATGCTGACATGCCCTTATACCAGTGGTGCTGGTGGTGCGCAGTCCCAGGCCATCCAGTGTGCTGGTAGGCAGCTGCCTATGGTGTGGGTTCTCGTGTAGGGGTGCCTACATGGACATGCGTGCTTCCCCCCGGCACCGCCTGCCAATGTTCTGTGTCCTGTGGGACACACACTCGTGCCCATGTTGGACCCTCGTCAGTTGCTGTCTTGCTGCTTTACAGTTTCGGCATTCCTATGTGCCACCTAGACATCTGCCTAGTCCGCACTGTGCCCCATCTGGACCACAGCATAACAAACCTGCCCAATATAAAGGAGAAAACCCTGCTCACCGCTATTTCACTGTGGGATCATTTACTTTGTAGGGGGACAGAGCATAGCCCCTTCCAAACATGATATCTTCCTTTTTACGCTTTGTCAGTAGTGTTGCTTTATGTTTATCATTAGTAGCACTATTGGCCAGCTTGGTTATGGGGATTTGAAATGTGGTTCTGGTCATTTAATATGTTTATTTGCCTTTTTGGTTCCCGCACATGTATCACTACTATCACTTTTCTGGCTTTCCCTTGCTTGCTGTAAATTGCTGACTAAAATGGTTTCTCTCTCCTGCAAATGTGCCTCTAGCGCGAGGTTTTCACTGGCGCTAATTTTCAGACCTTCATTTCATGGCATTAGTGTGCATGGGGCCTCTTCCCGCCCACTCTCCGCCCATTGACCCCTCATCTCCGCCCCTGGGGAGCCTTACTCTGCCCTCTGGGGAGCCTTCCTCCACCCTCTGCGCACCTTAACGCCACCGCAGACATTATCGCGTGATGGTAAAGCGCCATTATCACGCGAGAACATCACGTATCACGCAATAATGTCAATGCTGCTACGTTAAGACGGTGTAGTAAACATACCCCTTAGACATGTGAATGGCATCCACAAATAACTGGTGATTTTAGAAAAGACTGAATTTACATGTAGACATCCTTCTTACTTGTAAGGTGCAAGGGAGAGTATTGGGAGGTGGGAAGTGATTGCAGTGTGGCCTAGACAGATAAAAAATCTGCACATGCTTTCCCCATTTTATATGGAGGATGTAGGTGTATGACAGAAATGTTCACGTTGGGAGTTTCACCTGCTCCCTGGCATGTTTAAGTTTTTAAGAAGTGCTAGTTTCAGCCAACTCTTTATAGGGAGGAGTAAGGAAGTCATCCTCTTTAATCTTCCATTGTTAATTTCCACCTACCTATTGAAATTAGAAAAATATAGTGGCATCTGTAGTTAACTGGCAGCATTTACACATGAGGCCTGAAAAATCACTTCTATATACATGTAAGTGCATGGCACTTACATTTGTAAGTCACAAAATACCAGCCTCTATGTGTAAGTGCCAACATTTAAATATGAATGTAGCTATGTCCCCCCCCCCACCCCCCGTCATTGTTTTTTCTATGAGCAGGCTTGTGAAATGGCTCTTCTTGCTGTACGTGCATGCATATGCATATGAACACCTGCACTTCCTTCTAGGTATGTTAGAACCTGTTTCACATTTAGCAGGGTTCTTTTTAAATGCCACCAGAATTGCAGATACTGCGACCTCAAGCTCTCAGTTCTGATCTCCATGTCTTTTCTCAAATATGCCAGGTCACACTCTTAAAAAGATGTCATTAAGAAAATTATGCTACAAAAACATTAGCATACAGTTGACAGATAATATTCAGACCATAAAAAAGAAATGATGGTTTTCTTTATTCAGTCTTTTTACTGTATTAACTCAACAAACATGCCTGTACAATACAAAGAACAATAGAACTTCTCACTGCACAGAAGAAACACTGCTTAGAATAAGCAAAGCTACAAACAACACAAATATAGATTGATATGGGACAATTTTCAGCTAGCTATCTCCATAGTACTGCACCCACAGATCCTTGCCCTGTACCTTGGATCAAAGCTACCAAGTCAAACTTTATTAATTTTATTCACAATCTTGTAACTAACTCCTTAACTCATGGAATCATGCCAGAACAACTTAATTAGCAAACAATTAGGCCTACCCATAAAAAAACCAACCTTGAAAAAAGACAATCCAGCTGCAATATAGACCAATTTCCAGCTTACCACTCTTAGCAAAAATTATTGTGTAGTCATTAAAGCTACAACTTCAAGACCATTTTTATGAACTTGCGCCACTTGATATAAATCAGCATGGCTTCCGCCCCAACCTTGGTGTTGAAACGATCCTACAATACTTAATAAATGACATCACTCAAACAATAGATAATTTCTACAAAGGGACCTTAATGATCTTATTAGATATTACATCTGCCTTCGAAACAGTGGACCATGCAATCCTCTTAACAAGACTAAAGAGCATCGGATTAACTGGCACCGTCCTAAAATGGTTTGAATCCTACCTAGTTGATAGACAGTTCCAAGTTAAATTGGCCTAAACACTTCACGTTCACATAGTATCAAACAAGGCGTGCCGCAAGGATCTGCACTCTCTCTTCACTTCTTTTTAATTTGTTTATCCAACCAATCTGTTCACATAATAGCAGATCATCAAATAGATTACACGATTTATGCGGATGATATATCATGATTTTACACTCCAATTGATATAACTGCCCAGATACAGCAAAATTTCAAACTGTATTACCAGCATTTCAAATTGGCTAACCAAATAATAACCTTGCAATAAACCTGAACAAAACGGAAGCACTTATTGTAACTAGAGAACACCAGCTTTATCCCTCCACCTTACATTACATGCAACAACACAAAGATTCCAGTTAAGGACGAAGTAAGATACCTCGAATAACCCTCGATAAGAAGCTAAACCTGCGTTCTCATATAAGAAAAAAACTGTTAAAAACGCGTATTACAAATGAAGATAATTAGACGACTTAAGCCTCTTATCTCTTATGATCACTTTTGAACAGTCTGTCAGGCACTCATTACTCCCATTCTGGATTTCTGCAACCCTATTTACAATGGACTGCCTAAGCATGCTCTCAAGCCACTTCAAATGGCACAAAATACAGCAGCTAGAATCATCAATGGATCCTCAATTATGACACATTACCCCCATCCTTAAAGAACTCCACTGGCTCCCAATAATCCTTCGCATAAAGTATAAATTAATCATAAATATATTCAAAATGAAACACAACAGTTTCTGCAATCACGCCCTTCATGCCCTCTTACTCCATGATATCAACAAAAGACCAAGAAGGTTTATCCACTTCTAACACCCCTCAGCACACCCAAAAAACTACTCTAAAATCATGCAAATGTACCTCACAAAGAGCAATTGCTTTGGCCGCCCCTTTAATTTGGAACTCTCTCCCTCCTGATTTACGCTCACTGGATGATTTAAAAGACTTTCGTAAACAATTGAAAACTACACTTTTATTGAACAATATGGATCAACAATTGACTAAATATATTATATTTATTTTAATTATTTTAACTAATTTGCCTTATTGTTAACCTTGTTATTTTTCATATATTACCTTTGTACTGTTATGTTTATACTGTGTTTGTTTCCCTTGCCTATAACCTTTGTATTTCTTGTGACCGCTTTGATTGAAGGAAAAGGCGGTATAGAAAACTTGTTAAATAAATAAATAAATAGTATCTGTCAAATACAAAAGTCATCCAAAGGTGGCCACCCCCTCAGAAATGAATCTATCTGAACCTTTTTAATTGTTGCTGTCTCTTCATATTTACGAGCAATGCAAACCTGATTCCACCAGGCATACATCAGAACTTCTGTATTATCTTTCCAGGCAGACAAAATCAACTTTAAAGCAAGAGCAATTAATAAATCAAAAAGTTTGACAGCTCTTCTGCAAAACCATAGATAATAAAAATCCACTCCCATATTTGGCACCAATAGGCAGTTAAATTCCTGCAAAAAACAGCATATGAGATAAAGTTCTGAGTGAAATTTGACATAACCAATATTTAGCTGATACCTTATTACACAGTTTAGCAGTTCTGATGGGATAACGATCTGTGATAACGAAGGAAGACTGTGTGATAGCCCCTGAAGACAAAAATCTATGGGATTTCGACCAAAAATATTCCCAAACTTTCTTAGACAATTGTGTTTGAAAATCATATTTCCATACTTTTTCTACACATGGTTCTTCTTGCCCAGTCTTCAAAAACTTATAAAATTTGGAAATTGCCTTTTGTCCTGCAAGGATAGATGTCACAGCTTCCAGCTCTGATTTTGTAACTAAGGAATTTATCTCCACAGGACTACAAGAAATACAAGGTTTTAGCTTCAACCATTGAAAATAGAGTTTGGTAAGAGGTATCCATCCTTCAGATCTCTAAAATGTTTAGCCTACCATCTTCTATTAACTGAATTAACATCCAGGGCTGGTTCAAGGTGTTGGCACCCTTTTTTTTAAGTGCCATCACACCTTGTAACCCAGCAGTCCCTGGATTTTCTTGGTAAGGTATGACCAGAAATAGATTAGCAGGCCTTTTTTTTTAATGCAATGGAGGATAAAGTGATTTACCCAATGTTACAAGGAGTGCCAGTGGGAATCAAACCTAAATCTATTAGGTGCTAGGTTGTTGCTCTAACCACTAGGCTCCTCCACAAGGAAAGCCATAAGCCTTCTGCCCCTCCCCCGGCTCTCAGAATCTATTGTTTAGCTTTGAATTTCCTGCTCTTTGCTGCCCCTCTCCAGAGGCTGCTGCCCTAGGCATTCACCTAGTTTGCCTAATGATTGGGTCGGCCCTGCTAATATCTAGATCCCCTTTTTTTGCTACTGTTTCCAGTTAATAGGGGTTCCTGAATCTCAAAAAAAAAAATAAAAACAGAACTCATCCAAATAAATATGCTCTGTGAATCTTGTCCTGAAAAACCACACATTTGGATACCCCGTTCAATACCTTACAAAGCTTACACCAACATTGTTTCTTCTTCAAACACAAATTTAGGAACAGATGGCAGAGACTGAGGGGATAAGATGTTATCAGAGTACACTGGAGTCCTAATCAGCTAGGTGTAAACATTTCTGAAGGGTCACAAAAAAGATAAATAATTAAATCCCCGAAGCAGAACACAGCGCCGTATCAGATGAGTATTTCAGAAGACATTGCTATTTTTTTATTGAACATGTAGGGTGTCATGAAGAATGGAGACACATGTTCACATAGAAATTATAATTTTGGCTGAGTAAAACAAACTAAAACTTATTGGAGCACATTAATTGTTTTGATGATATTTATGGTCCAATAATTAAGAATATTTCTGAAATATTATCAGTATGTGGGTTTGATGGACATTACTGACCTCAATGTATCTTGGTAGAATTGAACATTAGAGCAACACAAACCAATAAAGAGCTTACCTTATTATTATATATACTAGTCTATTTTTCTATTTGCCACTTGAGATGCCACAAAAGCATATTTCTTGATCCCTTCAGAATTAAGATTTGCTCAGTAGAACTAATGTATTTGTGTTGTACAAATGTACCACTTTAGCATATCACATAGCTTGGGTTGCCAGCTGCCCTTATTTGAATAATTGGTCCTTATGCATATTTACTTCCCAGATTGTACTTTCAGAATGTGAATGGATTAAAATAAAGCATCTTTATCAGCAGAAAAAAAATTACATAGTAGAACAGTATTGATTTCATGAAAGAAAGGCAAGAATGAGAGAAATTGCAGGAATTTCAATATCGTCAGTCAAATGAGAGACTATCTCATAAAAACGACTTACTGAAGTTGTGAAGGATCCTGTAGGAAATGCAAACAGCTTGCTACTTCAGGAATTGGGATTCTCTGAGCAGAGGTTTGTAAAGGTAGTCTGGAGTGCAGTCAGCTTGGCTGTAATCATTCATGCTTTGCAAATGAAGGAACAAGAATTTACAAAAATATATAAGAAAACAGGGTAAATCAGAAACCTCTTAATGTTACCGGCGCTAGTTGCAGTGATAATGTGAAGAATGCCATATAAGGAGTGGGTGTTCCAGTTCTAAGGTAGCAAGAATCTGTATCGCGCAATAGTGGGCGTCGTGGCACGTTAAAGCACGTTAACCTTAAGTACATACCAGCGCAGTGTTAGAAGCTATAATGATGTAGCCCATTGGTTACTGCAATGACTGTGGAGACAGAGGTCATATGTTCAATCCTGCAGTGGTGTAATCTACAAAGGAGTCTGAGGTGTTTTCTTTTAATTTAAATCAGTGCTGCCAGCAAAATCACCCTCACAGTGCCGTAACCTAAGGTGCCTCATAAGGTGCCCTATAAGGCACCCCATAGGTCAAATTATAAAGTTCCCTGTCTGCCAAGGCACCCTATAATGTGCCCTATAGGGTGCTTTACAGGGCACCCTATAGGGTGCTTATGAGGCATCTTAGGCTACAGCACTGTGAGGGTGTTTCTGCTGGCAGCACTGACTGAAATGAAAAGGAAAAGCCTCAGACAGCATTCCTAAATATCACCACTGTGGGATCAAACCCATGATCTCTGCCTCCACAGTCATTGAAGTAACCAGTAGGCTACATCTCTATAGCTACTGTCACACTGCTGGCTGGCTACAGAAAGACTGCAGGTCACCACACAAACTGTCTGCTGTGGTTACCAGGATAGGGTAAACCCACCCATACCCATGATGCACTGCACATGCAGATCAGCAGTCTGCAGCTGATCAAATAATGGGGTATGCACCCCCACAGCACCTTGGCCTGGTAGGGGGAACTGGCCGTGTGTGTTACTGGCACAAAGTAGCTACAGACTGTGACATTGTGCGGGTCCTGTGCTCACCCTGAGGGTGAGGTGGGGCACCCAGCACCAGGTCCGCAGCACCTGACTTGACCGAGATAGGCTATGCTGCAGGTCCCCATCAGTGCCAGAGTGTCATAGGTAGTTCTTGCAGACACACCTAGGATACACCTGTGTTCATCTGTGTTTCCCAGTCACGTCTAGCCCTTGTGGACTAGGATGCACCCAGAATAGTGCATATCCTGTGTGGGTGCCATGGTCACATGTTATAGATGAAGGGAGGTGCTTGGACCCAAAAGCAGATTATGTAGCACCACACAACCCGCCTTCTGTGGCTCAGGGTGGGGAGATTGGATCTCTCACCAACAGATCCACATTGTACATCTCTGCAATAGTGGCAATAGAGAGGACCATCAACCCCAGTGTGCTGGGGAACAAGCACCCTACAGGGCAGGCGATGTAGATCTCTGTATGCAACAATATGGCAATGGCAAGCAGACAGGCAGAACACTGGAGAAGCTCAGCTGCTCCCCAACACTAGTTGACATTCACCAGCAGAGGGCACAGTTAGTCTCCACCCGTTGCACCCTGCAAGGTGTTCCAGCCATACACATGCTAACTGCAGATGGTCTGCTAGCTAGTACATAGTGCATGCTCCTGGAGGAACTGTGTGCACCCAAAAATGGGATGTGAGCACACACACCAAGCAGGTATGTCAGTGATTGGGCCCCAGAAAAGAAAACCCATAAATATCACTTGAGAGAAATGCTGCATAGCACTATGGGGGAACCTAGCCATGCCTGCTCAGTCAGGGTGAGAGTGACCTCCCAGCATGACATGCTGTGGCCACCCTGTCCGTGCAGGTGGTGGTTGGGCACTACAATGTCCCAGCCATTGCCCTATACCTTGTGCAGATGCACCCTGTCAGACCACCCTGTCCGGGCCATACCCACAGTATCTTGCTCCTCATTATGCACATTGGCAGGCTAAAACTGGAAACAGTGCAAGCAGTGTGGGCTCAGTAAAGTGTAGGCAGCCACAACACACTGGATAGACATACACACACCTATGAAAGCATTGTGCAAATATGGAGGTTTGTGGCAGCCGTGGCTGCCACACCAGTCCTGGGCACAATGCGGGCATTGCTATGGTACACAATACTGTTGGGCTCACTCCCCGGTGTGGTAAACACTGTCAGAAGCAATAACTGAAACACACTCCACAGATATCAGAAAGGTTGCTATGATGAATCTCTATCAACAAATCGTGTTTAACTTAGGATTTGTTAGCTGACATTAATCATAGCAACCTTTTGATATATGTGCAACGTGTTCCCAAGTTTAGGACGGCATTGCTAAGGTATGCAGGTGCCAGTATTGGGAGATGCTACTCCGCGCAGGGCCCAACAACCTGACTCTTCATGAGGTTTGTGGAGTCTGTGGGTGTGGGTGTTTGTGCCCCTGTTGGCCGCTGCCCTAGGACAGAGGTTCCCAACTCTGGCCCTGGTGGGCCAAACACTGTTCAGGTTTTCATGCTGCCCCTAATGATTATGCATGAGATACATTTGCATACAATGGGGGTGATGCATACAAATGCAGCACAGGCATATTTATTAGGAACAGCATGAAACCTGAATGGTGTTTGGCCCTCCAGGACTGCAGTTGGGAAACTCTGCTCTAGGGATTGCACATGGTTATGGTGTATGTGCTCTATAGGGTAAAATATAGGCGTTTAAGGCATGTTTAATTTATCTGCAATAAAGGTTCCATCTTTATTACCACGGTTTAGTACTGGGTAAAATATGGGAACAAGGTTGGCAGGAGCCTCAGCTGGGACTTGAACTTGTGACCTTCTGCCCCTGAACACACTGGTTGCGTGTACTGCACCAAACTGTTGCCACAGGGGCTGGTTATTCCCTGGGGCTGCCATGACTGTTTGTCAGACAGACCTTGTCTGTTGCAGTGCACGACACCCACTTAAATGGGGTTGGCCATGGTCTGCTGTGGGCAGATACCACTCTCCCCTCCACCACCATGCCGCCATGCCATTATGCCAGTGGTGCTGGTGGTGCGCAGTCCCAGGCCATCCACTGTACCAGTAGGCAGATGCCTATGGTGTGGGTTCTTGGATAGGGGTGCCTACATGGACATGCGTGCTTCTCCCCGGCACTGCCTTCCAATGTTATGTGCCCTTGGGGGTACCTGCTGGGAATATCCCCTGTGACACTGTGGGGCACACACTCATGCCCATGTTGGTCCCTCATCAGTTGCTGTCTTGCTGCTTTACATTTTTGGCATTCCTATGCGCCACCTAGGCATCTGCCTAGTCTGCACTGTGCCCCAGTTGGACCACAACATGTGCTGCCTGCAGCCCCCTGTATCCCATTTACAGCATCAGTACAGTTGCCTTTTCCTACGTGCCCACTCTGCTATTACTGCACATGTGCACACCCTAACAAACCTGCCCAATATAAACGACAAAAACCATTAAGATCACCGCTATTTCAATGTGGAATCATTCACTTTGTAGGGGGACAGAGCATAGACCCTTCCAAGCATGATATCTTCCTTTTTATGCTTTGTCAGTAGCGTAGCTTCATGTTTATCATTAATTTCACTATTGGCCATCTTGGTTATTGGGATTTCAGATGTGGTTCTGGTCATTTTATATGTTTATTTGCCTTTTTGGTTCCTGCACATGTATCACTATTATCACTTTTAGAGGTTTCCCTGGCTTTGCTGTACATTGCTGACTGAAATCGTTTCTCTCTCCTGCAAATGTTCCTCTAACACGAGGGTTTCACTGGCGTTAGTGTTCAGACCCGGATTTCACAGCGTTAGTGTGCCTGGAGCCTCTCCCCTCCCACTCTCTGTCCATTGACCCCTATCTCCGCCCTCTGGAAGGCTTACTCCACCCTTTAGAGCCAGATTTCACAGCGTTGGTATGCCTTAATGCCGCTGACGATGTTATCGCATGATATTATCGTGCAATAATGTTACGTATTGTGTGATAACATCGCCGCTGCTACATTAAGACGGTTTAGTAAACATACCCCCTAGAATTACAGTAGGGTGCCTATATGGAATAGGGAGGGAGAGTACCGCAAAAACTAATCATTGGGTACATGAGGGGATCCATGCATCCTTGATTGCTCCTGCAAATGAGATCTTTGCAGGCAAAACTCATCTAATCTCTCTCACCTCTGGCCAATGGCCATCACACTACTTGTAAAACCAAATGTTACCAGTCCTTCTCCTTAGAAGCAGCAACTCATCCCGCCATAAAATGCATAAAGCCATATAACTATCAGGTCCTGTAGCAGCTCTGCTCCTGCCTATTGCAAGGCTTTCTATTACCATGGAAACTCTGCAACAAGGGCTCTATCAGACCTCACACTGAGATTTCTGGCTGCCACTGATCCTGATCCCATCTCATAAGCTGCTGATATGTGGTATGACAGTACCATTCAGCATTAAGAGGTGCAGCGGAAGATCCAGATGGAGGCATTTGAGTGATAACAACACTTTAGCACCTATGAAAATTTGGCACATGAGGCAGTTGACTATTATTTATTATATTTTTCATTGGTACAGTATTTACAATGTTACATTACTGTCCAATAATGCAGCTTAATGTGAAGGGTTTTATACTGTAATATATATGAAATATTAATGAACTGTGAAGCACACAAATGTAAGCAAATAGGTAATTATCATGCAAAAAAGATAAAGCAGCTTATTCTGCATTATTCTCTGAAAGTTACTACCTCAAGTGACCTTATCTTTCTCTCAGGTGCATGGCCTGTTGACCCACAAGGTGATTCTCCTAGGAAGGGATTTAAAGGGGCTAGTGGTATCACCTTCCCACCACCAATCCCCACTCCTTGATGTATTTTGAATAAGAAGAACACCACTTAGGTGGTCTCCCTACCATTGATGCATTTTAATGAAAGACTCTCCTGGATGGCCTCTACCCCTAAGGCATTTTAAATAAGATAACGTCTTACCAGACCCACACAGATTCCTGTGTCTTCCCTGTTACCTACTGGGGTGAATAATGGGAGGCAGTAATGAGACCTAGTTTTTCCTGTGCCAGTGACTCCCTCAGTAGAAATAGAAGCCTTAGATCCCTAGCAGTATTATAGTCTGACAAATAAGAGGTCATAATGTCAAATAAGGGAGTGCTTACAATATTTGGCAGTCTGGCCCACAGCAGTAGTATCATTATTAAAGAGGACCTGGGAAATCCACTCTTTCCCTGGGACGAGCATTGTGAAACCTGGGTGCCTTTTTTGGGAACCTGCCAAGTAATTGTGACCTGGATTGGTCACTGTTGGAAACAGGACACTGGGCGTGATGGACCTTGGTCTGACCCAGTATGACATTTCTTATGTGCTTATGTTTTAAGCCTACCAGTAAGTGCTGAGGCTACCAATTTGAGTTAGGAAGCAACTAGAGCAGAGGCACCTGGGGGCTCACTCTTATCCCCTCTCCTCAATACCCTCCATGGAGACCCTTGTTAGACGCTAGGGTGAGACAATAAGGGTTGGGGGAGGGTTTAAAAGAGAGACTGAGGATATGTCAAAAGGAACAAGGAGTATGTCAAAATTGATCAAGAGATATATAAAAAAGGGATGAGTTTGGAGGATATGTTACAAAGGACGTGATGGTGAATTGGGGATTGTCAAAGGGAGTCTGAGGAGAGGGGTAATTCAAAGGGGGTTGGGTGAGTATATGTCAAAGGAGCATCAAGGGGTGAGATAATTCATAGTTCAAATGCTTTATTGTAGAATAATATTAGAAGTGCAAAACACTTCGCGCTGACCGAGCTGTGGCAGGAGAAGGGGATGAGTCCCGGGCTGTAATGACATCGGAGTCTGGTGGCTCGGTGTCTGTATCCGGTATATCTCTCTCCCCTGAGAGACCGGCAATGAAGGTGTCTCATGGTCAGCCCCTACCGGAAGGGTTCCTGGAGTTCGGCTCTCCTCCAAAGTTGGGGGAAGCCAGTGGCTTGGTTGGACTGGGAACAGAGGGACGGCGAGTTTGAGAGAATGTGGTTGCTGGGCTGCACAAGTTAAAATCAGCAGCATTGCCGATTGAGGCAGGGCCCACGGGTCAGGAGTTTACTGCTGTGGGTCGAGGACCAGCGCGGGAAGCAGGAATAGAAGCAGGAATTGTGGAGTCTGATTTGGGACATCCGTTTACACTTCAGCGTCCGGAATCCTTTACATTGGAAACTATTTGGCAGGCTATCCTCTCTTTGGGGGAAGCAATGGTACCATGGGTAACTTCTTTGGAGCGAAAAGTGAATAATTATGGTTTTGCTATGGAAAGTTTGGAACAAAAAGTTACGGTATTACATCCAGAAGTGACTGATTTACAACGGAAGGTGGCGTCCTTGGAAGAACAAGCCGATGCCTTTAGAAAGAATTTTCTATCTACACAAGTTAGGTTGGAGCAATTGGATAATTTTTCCAGAATGAATAATCTTCGGATAATTAACTTTCCTAGAATTATGTCTGTATCCCCAAGAGAAATGTTTCGATTATACTTAGTAGAGGTGTTGGGGGTGTCCCCTGAGTTAATTGCCCCTTTGGTTATCTGCCTAAAGCTAAAATATTGCTGGGTGAGGTTTTGGTGGGGAGTACTCAGAAACAAGCTAATAATCTTAATGAAACTGAGTTACTGGAGAAATCCGAGTGTGAGAGTCCTATTCCTTCTACACTGTTGGTTACCTTCGCTCTTTTGTCCAATAGAGAGTGGCTGCTGAAGCTTTTTTTTAGAAAGATGAATTTACCATTTAAAGGATTAACGGTTAGAGTGTATCCGGATTTAGCTAGGGCTACACAGAAGCGCTGCAAAGAGTTTCTTTTGCTGCGCCCTAGTATCCTTCAGTTGGGAGGTTTGTTTTTTCTTAAGCATCCATGTAAATGTTTGGTAAAATATAATTCAATTTCCTATATGTTTTACGAACCTTCCCAACTTGCTGCTTTTATAAGTGCTAGGAGCTTGGAGTCCCCGTTGGGGGCCTCTCTTGTTCTCTCATAAATAAATCTGCCACAGTTTTGATAGCTGCGTCTAAATTTTCTTTTTTTCTGTTTTTTGGGGTTGATTTCTCTCCCTATGTTGTGGGCTAGTGTGGAAGATATCTTTGACTTGACAGAGTTGCTAATTGTTTGTTTTCCATATGGTCATTTTTCTCAGATGTCTTCCTGTTTCTTCAAGAATGTTGTTGTAACTTCTTGATTTATTTTGTAAAATGCTAGAAATAAAAATAAAAAAAAGAAGTGCAAAACACTTAACAATGTTTATAACAAACGTGCACTAGACAGGGTTAAAGAGTACATACATCTCAAGACAACTATCAAAGTAAGTCAAGACTAAGACCAAAGTTATTACTCAAATAACAAATAGTTCAGGATTGTCAAAGTTATTCAATCAGAAAGAAAAAGAAATCTGGTCATAAATAGAGCCACAAAAAGAAAAGAACAAAAAGAAAAGGAATGAAGAAAATTAAAGAAAACATACGAAGGGGCAAAAACAAATCAAGCTATGTAATCCACCCCATCCCAACCCCCCTCCCCCCTCCAGCTTCTTTTCCACCTACAACCCTTGGGGACCATATTAAAGGCAGATATTAAATGATTTCCAGTGTTTCTCAGCATAGGTTCACTTACCAAGTTTCTCAGCAAAAACATCCTCCATTATATAAGACAACAAAAGAGAATGCCACCAAAAATGAATTGTTAGGAAATTAACATCCTTCCATTTTTTCAGGATATATTGGACAGCTATAGTTAGACAGATATCATGCAAATGTAAATTAGATTTGGATAATCCATCTATAGATATTGCAGAATGCAGCATTACATTATGGTAAGACAGATGGATCTTACATCTAAAGACCTGAGACATAACATGTTCCACTTCATCCTAAAATACTTTGGCTTTTGCACACTCAAAAAACAGGCACACAAAGTACTAATTTGACTATGCCAGTGACAACATAAATTAGAATTTCTACATTTGCACAGATGCCCATTGAGCATGATATGCAATTATCTAGAGAGACTGGTGCAAGCTAGCTGAGCAGGAAAGACAAACTGATCTATACCAGAAGAACATCTAGTCCATACCATCTTCCATCTGAACGAAGCATTCCTGTTCCCAGATTGTATGCGGAGTCTTGGGTTCCTGATAAATCATATTCCTGAGGAGCTTATTCACTCAAGAACCAATGTGTCTAGTTTCCCAAAAGCAATCAGCATACACATCAATTTCAGAAAGAGCAGATCTACGTAGAATATCTGAGCCAACCTGTTTAAGACAGTGAGATAATTGCAACCATTTAAAGCAATCATCTGGCCCCATATCAAACTTTGAGGTGAGCTGTTCACATGTACATAATTTCCCTCCCATCAAAATATAGAGCATATTATCAGCAGTATCAAAACCACTAATTCCCTGCTCAATTCTTGTCCCATCAGCTGGATTAAAATGGCCAAGATTAAACTTCTCCAACCATCTGACTCCTAGCATAATGTTCACTTAATTAAGGTTTCCTTCCAAAGGAGCTAAAAATGGCTTTTATATGACCCATTCTAAAAAAACACAGCAGCTGACAAAGGTGACCTCCCACCTTACATACCCATCAGCAGCCTTCCCTTCATCTGCAAGATAATTGAAAGCATAATACTCCGACAACTGCAAGATCATATCGACAAGCACTCTCCACTGGATCCTCATCTACATGGCTTCAGGCCACTTCATGGAGTCGAAACACTCCTCACATCAATGTTTGACACAATAACATGAGGCATTGACAAAATCAACAGGGTTTACATCCTTATCTTCTTTGACATTATTGCATCATTTGACTCAATTCCTTACAATCTTCTACTACCAGACCACAATCTATAGGAATCGTCAGCACCCCACTCAAATGGATATGGTCGTACCTGACAGACCTTCACCAATAGGTATGTATAGGATCAACTACATCAGCACCATACCTAGAACACAAAGGAGTTCCATAGTGATCCGCACTATCATCATTACTCTTCAATATATGCCTTCATCCTATATGCGCCATCTTCCATAAACACAATATTCATTACAGGATCTATGCCGATGACATCATGATGTTCATGCCCTGTGACATCTCCAATCCAGACCACACCAACATATTTTCATGCTTTCAAGACATCTCACAATGGCTATATGAACATGGACTCCAATTAAATCACAAGAAAACAGAGGTATTCCATGTATCCAGAAATAAATTGCTTTCTTCCCCCACCACAAAATACATGACACCCTCCTCGAGACTAAACAGAAAGTGAAATACCTAGGCATAACTTTCAATCAATGCCTTACCTTCTCCACCCACATCTCCAGAATTACAAAAACAATTCACTACTAGATAAAAAAACCTCCGTTACCTCCAACCACTGCTTACTGACTCCAACTTCAGCTCGGTACTTCAAGTTCTGGTCTTCCCATTGCTAGACTACTGCAACAGTATATTCCAAGGACTACCTAAACAAGCCCTCCACCAATTACAAATGGTGCAAAATTTTTCAGCACGCACTTTCACTGGAACAAGAAACACTAGCCACATCAAGCCCATACTAAAAGACTTGCACTGACTACTGATTTACAGCAGAATCAGACATAAAACAACCATTAATATTTTCAAAAGCCTTCATGACCAGTCCTCATCGTATCTAAAGAAACCAGATCAAGGTGAAAATGCTGTACAAATCTCCTCAGCTTACCTTTGGACATCACATGAATCAACCAGAACACTCATAATAGGGCCTTCTACCTATGCACTAGACCTATAGAACAAACTTCCCAGCGACCTCAGGGAAACACACAAACTCACCATCTTCCACAAAAAGCTCAAATCCTCATTATTCAATGAACAGTACATCACGTAGATGACACCCATCAATCCTCAATAACCTAAATCTCTCACCCAACTCCCTTACTACCCATGCTCCACCTCCCCACTCCCAACAATCTAGGTATATAAGTTCAGTATAGTTATACTATAACTTACCTAATCTATATGTTAAGTTTACCATTTAATGTGTTCAACTACCAAAGATCTATGTAAACCATTGTTGTAATGTTCTTTGTAAACCACCTTGATTCCCAGATAAGGTGGTATAAAAAATAGATTTTATTTATTTATTTAACATGCTCTTACATATCGTCACTCCTGAGATCAGGGGTGGTTTACATTGAACTCAAAAAGAAAATTTTACAATGGACTTGCAAACTTATGTACAAAGAACTATTTTACAACTAAGTGGATACAATGTTAGGGTAACTATATACAGTATTGCAGTGTGATACAAAGTTATGGGAATGATAGATAGTTTTGCAGTAGGAATGGATTCAGGTCCATCATTGCTTCTGTGGTCACATGTATAATGGGCAGGAATAGTAGGGAGTTTTTATTCAGATTGATCTTGGGGCGTATCAATATAAATAAATAAAATAAATCAACTGACATGATCTAAAGTCCAACTTCCTTTGTTCCACCATTGACTAAAAGATAGGTTTGGATCTTATCTTGAAACATAGGGGTATTTTTACTAAATGGCAGTAAGGGAGCAGTCTTTTCCGTACATTAATGACAGCGATAAGGGGTTACCGAGCGGTAAGTGTGCTGGGCGTGTTAGAGGCATTTTGGTGTTCTAAAGGGTAGTAGTGGACACTTACAGTGTGGTAACAGGACATTAAGGGGTGGTAGTGGACACTTCATGTGTGGTTATGGGACATGCTGCGTTAAGGTATCTGGCATGTACTTAATGCAGGAAAGCCACTGAAATGCTGAAAGGGGGCAGGGAAGTCATTGGAGAAGCTATGGATGCAAGCACAATTGGTAGCTGATGGAGTTGACTTACCTGATGCCTGTGGTAGTATGCGTGATGAGCATGTTTGACCATATAGCAGGCCTATGCTTTTGACTAGGCGAGATAGGTGGCTGCCTAGTGATGCTGGTCAGTGTGGGTGTTGTCTGTGTCATGGGTGGGTGGTAGCAGAAACGGAGTCAATGGAGGGGATGCAGCGGGAGATGCTGTGACAGTTGTGCAGTCCTAGATGCTGCTGAAGGCATGCACCATGCCATAAGCTACATTATAGTGTCTGTGAGGTGTGGACATGTATGCAGATGTACTGTCAGTGTGTAGCATGCCATAGGCTAGGACAGTGTTTGGGTGGAGGCAGTATGATCCTGATGTGGGCAGCAAAGGGAGGATTGTCCATGAGTGCTCATGTGGAGCAGTCACAGGAGAGGTGTGCATGATATGACTAACTGCTGCAAATGACCCCTGAGGTCCATGCTGGGGTAGCTTATAGGCAGTCAGCTGCCCCATCATGAATCCCCCTGATGGCCAAATGGTGGATGCAGGGCTGTGACGTGGATTTTCCAAGCAGAGAGTTTGCAGTGGATGTGGTGGGTGGATGTATGGGATCATACAGGCCAAAAGCATTTGGTGTGTGTGAACCAAAAGTAGCAGTGACATGGGGTACATGAAACACCATTTGTGTGGGTGGAATGGTGCCTCAGCCTGTGCAACTGCAAGACAATACACTCGACAGAGTGGCATAATAGAAAGGGACAAATTTAACCCATTTGCCCCATGCGGGCAAGTAACGATGGCAGAACAGTGCAGGGGATGGCTATGCAATGAATGTTATGTGCCTGAATGTACAAGATATATTCTCTTTACGTAAAGCTGGAAGGACACAATGATGGCACAACAGAAAACACATCCATACCAGTTGTCCCAGACATCTGCTTCATATACATCACTGACCCATTACAATGTGCCGTGGAAGAACCACTAAAGCCATGCTCATAGATTTCTATGATGGAGAATGCCATGTTGGGCTACTCATCATGTGGCCATAGCACATAGAAACGTAGAAGAATGATTGTCTGCGGGTCACAGCAGAGCCAGGACTGTGCGAGGTGAGCAAGTGATATGAGTAGCACCCAGGCACAAAATGAACAAGTGGGAATGAAATGCTGGACCGTTGATCATGGAGACATTTCAGCAACCAGTAGATCACATCTTCATAAAGCTCTCCAAAGATGCGTAGAGCCTGCAGGTCTCTGGATCAAATTGTTTGCTTTGTGTGCCGGTAAAAGTTGGGCCCTCCACTACCCATGAGGCACTGCACATGCAAAACAGTGCTCTGCAACTGAAGAACCAATGGAGAATGCACTCTACTATATGCAATACAATACTGAAAATTAGTTAATATCAGATGAGCTAAGAGTATCTTCCATCGCCTTTTAACCGACATAGTCAATTGTCTTGACAAACTTGAATGTTGAATCACGCATGCCACCATCTTGTCAGAAGACTCCTGCTGACCTAAATATCCATTAGGCACTGATGACAAAAATCATTCTCTGTGATTAAAACATGCCCTCTTATATGCCTTACACAATATACTGAATCTTCTGGGTAACCCCTATCCAGAAATTTAGCCAACATTTTCTGAGCCTGTAACTTAAATTCTCCTTCAGACAAAGAAATATGCTTACATCTCAACAGTTGTGAATATGGAAGACTCTTTTTCAAATGCTCAGGAAGATAATTTGAAAAGTGCAATAAAGTATTTGTATCAGTTGGTTTTGAGAAAATGGTAGTAAAAAATCCCATAGAGGTTTAATGAACTTGCACATCCAAAAAATGAAGAACATCTACATGACTCTTCATCTCACACTGAATACAGGAATCACATTGATTTAAAAGCTCAAAAAACACCACAAGCTGGTCATAAGTACCCCCCTCTACAAGAGGAAAATATCATCAATATATCTATACCATTTAATGATATAAGTCATATGTACTGAAGAATACACCCATTTCAATTTAAAAAAAATGCATATATAAATTTGCCAAAGAAGGCAAAAATAGCCCCAAAGCTGTACCTGAAATTTGTTGAAAAAATTCAGACTTATATACAAAGTAGTTATTTTTTAATGCAATTTCTGCCAAAGACAAAAGGAAACTTGTTGGAACCTTTTGTGGGCAAGGTCTTCGTCCCCATACTTCTCCCAGTACAAATAAGGCTACATCCTGTAGGATCGAGGTACACAAGGGCACCACATCTAAGGTAACCAAATATTTAACTTCACTGCAATCAATCATGGCTTGTAATATTTGTAAAAAATGAGCAGTATCCTTAATATAGGATGGTATTAACGGTACTTCATCTTTCAAAAAATAATCTAAATATGCCCCTACTCGCTCCTGTAATGAATCATTGCCAGAAAGTATAGGCCTACCTGGAGGGTTATGCAAAGCTTTATGTACTTTAGGCAAAATATAAAATGCTGGTACCTTAGGAAAAGGCGGATTCAAAAAGTTGTTTACTTTCATTGTCAAGAACCCTTTCTCATTAGCCACTGTGTGACTGTAGTAACTTCCAAAATCAGTTGCTGTAAATCTCCAGTGGGATCAGCAGGTAGTCGTACATAATTATTAACATTATAAAGCTGGCGATACATTTCTTTCTCATAATCTGCTGTATTCATAACCACTACAGCACCTCCTTTATCAGCCCACTTTATAACAATGTCTGTCTGCTCTCGGAGAGATTCTAAAGCTTGCAATTCATCCAGTGTAAGATTGCATGAAAAAAATTGATAATGGGATTCATATCTATGCAAATCCAATAAAAGAAGTTGCTTCAAAGGTCTAAAGGACCTGGAGGGATCCAGTCCGATTTAACATGAACCACCAAGTTACTGGTCTAGACTTCTCTTCCATCAAAAAATAACTTTAATTACAAAGATCTAATTAGTCATTCTGTTGAAATTCTACTTTGAAAGCCATCAATATGAGGACCATTAATAAAAGACAGACCTCGCAAAAATATCTGTAATTCAGCAGTAGTAAGGTTCTTACTCGATAAATTAATATAACTGTATCAACTATTGGAAATCACTGATTTTTTTTTTGCGACGAGATCTGGTTGGAGGTCCAAAAAAATAATTATTTTGATGATTAACAGGCATCCTGTGCTTATCTTTCACCTGTTCTCCAGATCCCATAGCATTTGGAGGCACACGCTGTCCACTCTCATCTGTATTAGAATCTGAAGAAAATGTAGATGTTTCCAGATTCACACCCTTACGCACTGCACTTTTACCACGATTCCTCAAAGATGATCAATTATATATAGAACCTTCCTTTATTATCCACTCATCTTTCAGAAACTTAAAAAAATAATAATAAATAAGAAAAATAAGTATAAAGATAAATGAATACAAAAAAAGTACTTTTTCTGTGTGAAATAATTTGATGAATGGTTTTGTTGTTTAATGAAGGGAGTTTTCTGAGACCAATGATGTGTGAAGTCATGTTCTCCTATGGTGATTAAGTTTGCCACATAGTGGGAGGTTGTGAGTTATCCTGAGGACTTTTTCTCCCATATAAATGATTGTGGAATAAGTTGTAGTTATAAGGGAGTGTGAGTAAACATAGAAACAGAAACATGACGACAGAAAAAGACCACATGGCCTATCTAGTCTGTCATTCCATATCAACCACTATAACTGTCCTCTTTTTTCCTTAGAGTTAGGTTATAAATTGGGTTTGTTGATCTAAGGGTGTGGTTGTGTATCTTTATCTCTGCCAAGGGTGCATTGTCCCTTGGACCACCCCATGTGGCACATCACTGTACCACCCAGCAGTTTGTCTGTGTTCTACCACTGTCAGTGTGTGATCATGACAGACAACACAGATGGTGCTGCGGATGGAAGGATTCCCCTCTATGGGAGGGATACAAAGGTTAGGCCTCCCAAACCTGTTGGTGAGATTTATGTGGGGAGATAAGATAGGAGTCTACACATTACTGAATGGTGTGGCATGCTTAACCGTTGTTAATGTCATCACGATATGGGGAGATTAGGGGACAGGCACAGCTGCTACAGTGTAATGCATTTCAGACACATTGGGGCATATAGTTTATCATTCAATGTGTTGGCAAACACTGACATACAGTGGCAGTGCATGTCCTGACAGCTCCTCCTATAGCAGGGCTTCGGGAAGGTTTGGTCACAGTCCTGGAGGAAAGGTCATTATACGTTTATTTTGGGGACACTGAGGATCACCTGCTTGGCCAAATACAGGCCTCTTTGACCATGGGTGTCATTTTGGGACCCACCTTGGTACCAGTGCCCCTGATTGGCTACTATTGAAGAGAGGATAGTGGGTTTGAAGGACCTTGGTCTGACACATGGCATTTATTGTGAACTGATTTTCTTATGCCCCTCTGTGCCACCCAGGAAGCTGCCTAGTCTGCCATGTCAACCAGAATCCCCTACTGTATGACCAGCATGCCACCCCCTGTGCCCCATTTGCACCATCAGCATGGTGCCCTTTCCTACTATCACTATCTTGGGCTCCCTTGTCAGTGCATCACATTCCTGACGTTCAAATAGTCTCTCTCCCCTCTAAAAATATCCTTTCTGCGAGGTTTTAATTGGTGATCCGGTTCCCAGCATTAAAGGGCTTTTCAGGTCATTGCGCAATTGGCGATATGAGAACCTGCCCACTCCCCGCCCTGTTCGTGCCCACTCCCCACCCCATTTATGCCCACTCTCTGCCCCCTGCACCCTTATCTCTTCCAGTGCCTTTGCCGCACCTTAAGGCAGCATTTGTTCGGTGTTAAAGGAGCAAGTGTGCCTATAGCCTGTGTTAAAGGCATACATTCTCCCTTACCGCCATTTACTAAATATACTCCATACGTTTATGGTTTATGGTTTATTTAAAATTTGGATATATCACTCTTTGAACATAGTATTAGGGTGGTTTACAATAACAATAAATAAACCATAAAAAAGGAAAGGAACACCATCTAAAATTAAGAGAAAGTATTAGAGATGGGATATCATGGGAGGTAAAAAAGGGTGGGAATGGAGAGCATGGGGGGGACAAGGTGTGGGGATAGCTGGGTGCCCGGAATCCTCATGTACTAAATTACATCAGGGGCTATGTTAAAGGCTTGATTGCATTTTAAGAGCTGTTTAAAATCTAGAAAAAGAGGATTCAAGATGTCGGGATTCAGGGAGTGAGTTCCAAAGTGAGGGCCCTAGAAAGAAGAAGGCAGAGTTTTGGATGCTTTCCAGGTGAGCATGTGATGGGGATGGCAGATAAAGAAGATTGGCATGGATTGAATGGAGGGAGCAAGAGGTAGCATACGGAATTATATGGGAGGAAAGATACGTTGGGATACCTGAGTGAAGAACCTTATAGTTAATAATTTGTAATGGATTCTGTATGGAAGTGGAAGCCAATGTGATTTTATAAACAACGGGGAAACATGATCTGATTGTGGAGCATGATGAAGGAGGCGGATGGCAGTGTTCTGCACTGATTGTAAACATTTTAACTGATATTGGGGGATCCTGAATAGATAGTGTTGCAATAATTCAATTTTGTCATAACTAAAAAAAGCAGAAGGGTAATAATTGCAGATGACAAAAGGTTTGCCCATAATGGTGTCAAGGAACTATGGACCCGATATTCAGCGGTGGTGGCTAGCACTTGTAAAACATATAGCCGCCACTGCTGAATACTAATCTTGCATATTCAATGCTGGGGCCATATTTCGCCACCAGCATTGAATATGTGGGGTAGCTGCAGACCACGGAAGCTAAAGGGCAGCAACTCAGTATCACTGCTGCCAAGTTAGCTTCCACAAGTAAGGTTAGGCCTGCATTTGATCTCTGATAATAACAACTCTAGTCATAGCTTTTCTAGCCCTCAACATCTGAGCTAATAGTCTGTCAGATGTGTTGTTATGCATATAATAAGAGGATTGGTTTACAAAAGGTTCAATGGAAGACATTTGGGAAGTAAGTTTATGATATTGAAATTTTAGGTTTTGAAGGTGATTGTAGCATGTACCTGTAGATCTATGAAGACACAATTTCTTCTGACTCTGAATTTCTTGCTCCAGATGATCAAATTGTCTATTTCTCTCCTTTTTAAGCCTAGCTCGGTAAATTGTATGACTCCCTGAAGGTAGGCCTTACAAGCACTCTAGGCAGAAGAGAGGGATATACCTTCAGTGATATTAGTTTGAGAAAAGTCCAAAATATCTATATTTTCTTCTTGAATTTAGGATCACCAAGTAGGGAAGTATTAAATCACCACTGGGAGGCTTTAGGCCCGTTAGTCCAGAGACAGATATCACAACTTACAGCTGAATGATCAGAGATAACTCTGGATAAAAGAGAAATAACAGCTACCTCAGGCAACATGTTTTTAGAAGTGAGAAAATAATCCAAACGAGAGTATGATTGAGGATCGGAAATTAAAATAGGTGCATTCTCTTCCAGCCAGGTTTAGGGTTCTCCAGGAATCTATGAGACCACAGTCTTTTAACATTGAAGTGCTTGCAAGACTTTGGGAGTTGAGATTCTAGGCTTAGATTGCCTATACTGTATAGCACAGGGTCTTCAACCAGGTTAAAATCTCCTGCCAATATAATTGGAAGATTACTGTAATTTAGTATCATTGCTCAGTAGGTGACAAGATAGATTAGAATGTAAATTAGACCACACAGCTCCAAGGATAGATATATATACTGAAAAGAGCAGCAGAGCTCTCATATTAAGCAACCATCTTGACTGAATCCAAAGCCACACTCTCTGGGGAGGTAATTCAAAGAAGGATTGGGGTGGAAGGTATGTCAAAGGAGGATTGGAGGTGAGGAGGCAGATCAAAGGGAAATCAAGAATGGGGGCCTTGACAAAAGGGGTAAAATGATGGAGGGCTATTTTTTAGATGTACCAGCTTCTTAAGGATTTTCTCTGACAGTACTAGGCAACACTTTAGTATCTCATTGCTCCCAGGGAGGAAAGGTAATATCTCTTGAGGCATTATTACCTTTCCATGAATAGAAACATTAGAAACATGATGGCAGAAAAATACCATATTGTCTATCTAGTCTGTCCTTCCATATCAATTACTATAGGCCCTTTTTTACCTTTAGAGACCTTCTCTGTTTGTCCCATCCTTTCTTGAATTCAGATACTGCCCTTGTCTCAACTGACACCACTGGAAGACTATTCCATGCATCTACCACTCTTTCCGAAAAGAAATATTTCTGCACATTACTCCTGAGTCTATCCCCTTTCACCTTCACCCTGTCACCTCATTGCTGAGCTTTCTTTCAATTGAAAGAAACTCTCCTCCTATGCACTGATGCCCCAGAGGTATTTAAATATTTATATCATATCTCTTCTCTCCCTCCTTTCCTCTGTCTAAAGTGTACATATTGAAATCTTTAAGTCTGTTCCGTATGGCTTATATCAAAGACCACTGACTATATTAGTTGCTTCCCTCTACACTGACTCCATCCTATTTATATTACAGTCAAACCTCGGTTTTCATGATTAATCCGTTCGAAAAAGTCTGACTAAAACCGAAACGTATGAAAACTGAAGCAATATTTCCCATAAGAAATAATGTAAATCCAATTAATCCGTTCCAGACACCCAAAAATATTCACAAAAAATACATTTTATAGAGAATAACTATATTTTTACATACAGAAAACAATGAGAAATAAATATAAATGACTAATGAAATGGATAAATGAACATTTAACATCACTGAAAGCAAGCTAAGTACAGTACTGTACAGTACAGTATGTTAACATCTGGCCTTAGCCACCCCTGACAAGCTGCTGTGCCCAGCTCTCTTCGGAATCACATTGAATTCAGTCCATTAAAATACCTTTACATTATCTGCTCAATGCTTCAGAATGGCAGAAAATCTTAATGATATAGCTTCAGACGTACCCTGCAAGAGAAAGAACTGCCTCCCACATTCATGCAACATCTCCTGCTTACGTTGACAGCTTTTCTTCCCTGCTACCGGGACAAAATCTCAGTCAAAAGACGTTGAAAACCGAAGCAATGCATGAAAACCGGGACAAAATCTCAGTCAGAAAAGACGTTGAAAACCGAAGCGTATGAAAACCGGGGCAAATGAAAACCGAGGTTTGACTGTATTTTGTAGGTGTGGTCTCCAGAATTGCCCACAATATTGTAAATGAGGTCTCATCAAAGACATATATTGAGGCACTATCACCTCCTTTTTCCTGCTAGCCATTTCTCTCCCTATGAACCCAAGCATCCTTCTGGCTTTTACTGCCTACTTTTTTCTACCTGTTTAGCCACCTTAAGATCATCAGAAACAATCTCACAAAGGTCCTGCTCTTCTTTCATGGACAGAAGTACTTCACCCCTTATACTGCTCTACTGGATTTTTGCAGCCCAAATGCATGACCCTGCATTTTTTAGCATTAAATCTCAGCTGCCAAATTCTCGATCATTCTTCAAGAATAGATAGATCCTTCATCTTATCTACTCCTTCCTGGTGTCTACTTAATTGTAGATTTTGGTATCATCCACAAAGAGGCAAACCTTATCCAACAGGTTTTCCGCAATATCACTAACAAAAATGTTAAAAGAATCAGACCAAGGACAGATCCCTGTGGCACACCACTGGTAGCATCCTTCTCCTCAGAATGAGCTCCATTTACTTTGTCGCCTTCCACTCAACCAATTTCCAACTCAGTTAATTTAGGGTCCATTCCTAGAGTACTCAATTTATTTATAAGTTGTCTGTGCAGAACAGTGTCAAAGTTTTACTGAAATCCAAGTACACCACATCTAGGGCTCTCCCTCGGTCCAACTCTCTGGTCACTTAGTCTAAGAAATCATTCAGATTTGTCTGACAAGACCTGCCTCTAATAAGCCCATGTTGCCTCGGATCCTGCAATCCACTGGACTTCAGAAACCTCACTATCATCTGTGTACCAGCGTTTACATTAATTTACTCACCACAGATAATGCACCTTGTGAGCTTTTGCATAATAATAAGCTATTAATATGCATTTGCATTTTTCACAATTCATTATTATTTAACATGCACTATGGTAAATAAATTTCCATATTAATCTGAATTATTGGCAAATCATGCATTACTGCCAATTGGCACATATTATTGCCATAACAAAGCTCAATAAATAGATCACTTGAAGCCCCCTTTACTAAAGTCCATTAGCTTGTTAATGAACATTTTAATGCATGGCAACTGGTAGTCGGGAACACTAACATGCAATGGTGTCTGCCACCATGTGCTAAAAAGTACATTAATTGACAATCGTGGAATGGTGCAGGATATGAGTGGAGAGTGGGTATGGAGAGTACATTACCACTAGTGTCAGGGCAAGTACCATGTGCTCATTCGTAATGTGACTCCTCTATAGGAGTCTTTATGTGAACCCACCTTAGTGGAGCACATGTTAGGCAAACCCTTTGCATGTTCATTGCAAAGGATATACTGGACACACCCCAACAGCTAACGTGAGATTGACACATTAATGGCAAATCCTTAGTGGGCTTTAGTAAAAGGGCTTAAGTTCATATCTGGGATGGTGAGTTAAGGTGATTTGTTCAAAGTCACAAGGAAAATCAACAGGAATTGAAATCTAACTTCCCCAGCTATCAACCTGCTGCTTTAACTACACACCTACATTGTCTATGCCTAAATCTAGGCATCCCTTCATGAGGATCTCACTAAAATACAAGCCCTTATGTTTCTGTAAATTGACTGATAAATATGTACCCCTTTGCAGAGGTTTCTGCTCTAAATTCTGGCATGAATGCTTGCTACCACCTTTGGGAATTATAAACATGACCATTCAGACTGCAAACAGCAAACTCCAAATGGATTACAATGAGCCAAACTTTCAAAATGCAAGGGAGTGCTGGACTGACATTTTAGTCAGTAATAGTAGGGTTGGTTCTTGAATAAGACTGCAGCCCTCTGTGACTGAAACTTAGGGGCATGTTTACTAAACTGCGGTAACGTTACATAACACATGTTATGTAAGGTTAACGATTGTTGAGTAGCGTTAATGTGCGTTATGATGCGTTAACGATCATTAATGTCTCATAACGCGCGTTAACGTTACTTAACGATCGTAAAGTTCCGCGGCGCGGTAAAACACCACAGAAGGTGGAGAGAGGGCGGAGAGAAGGGGTCAATGGGTGGAGTGTGGGCAGAGAGAGGCTCCTTTCACACTAACATGCTTATCTGAAGAGCTGAATCCTAACGCGATTGAAAACCTGCCGTTAAACGCACATTTCAGGGGAGAGAAACCATTTAAGTGTCAGCAATGTACAGCATAGGCAGGGAAACTTAAAAAAAGTGATAAGTGTGATACATGTGCACAGAACAAAAGGGCACCTAAACATTGAAAATGACCTCAACAAACTGGAAAAAAAAATAACCGAGCTGGCCAATATTGATATTAATGGGAAACATCAAACCCCCCCCCCCCGAGAAAGCCCCCCAAAAAGGATATTAATCGTGGAAGGGTCTATGCTCCGTCCCCATACAAGGTGAATGAGCCCACAGTGAAATTGCGCTGTGCAGGGTTTTCCTCTCCATCGGACAGGTGTCCTATGGCGTGCACATGTGCGGAAACAGCAGGGCGGGCATGTCGGAACGGCAACTGGACAGATGCCGGAAAAGGGGATACAGAGGGCCGCAGGCGGCACATACTGTGGTGCAGCTGGGCCACAGTGCAGACTAGGGTGATGCCTAGGTGGCCCATAAGAATGCTGGAACAGCAGAGCAGCCAGACAGCAACTGCTGAAGGCCCAACATGGGCATGACTGTTTTTCCCACAGTGTCATAGGGGATAGTACCCAGCAGCTACCCCCAAGGGCACGGAACATTGGCAAGCGGTGCTGGGCGGAAACGTGGACACCTATGCAGACACCCCTACCCCAGAACCTGCACCATAGGCAGTCGTCTACCCGCACACTGGATGGCCTGAGACTGTGCTCCACCAGCACCACCAGCAGAAGGGAATGTCAGCATGGTGGCAGAGGGTTACTGGTGGTGGAGGGGGCAGTGGCAGCTGCCCAGAGCAGACCGTGGCCTAGCCCTGTGTAGGTGGGTGTCATGTACTGCAACAGACAGTCCCTGTCTGACAAACAGTCAGGGTATCACCAGGGAATACACTGACTCTGTGATAACATGGTGGTGCAGTGCACAAAACCAGTGTATTCAGAAGCAGGTCACAGGTTCAAGTCCCAGCTGTGGTTCCTGCCAACCCAGTCCCCACATTTTTCCCATTACTAAAATGTGCTAATACAGACAGAACCTTTATTGCAGATGACATAAACATGCATACATTTTACCCTACAGAGCACAGACACCATAAACAGGTGCATTACCTAGAGCAGAGTCTCCCAAATGCAGTCCTGGAGGGCCAAACACCATTCAGGTTCCATGCTGCCTCTAATAAAGATGCCTGTGCTGCATTTCTATGTGCCGCCCCCATGGTATGCAGATGTATCTCATGCATATTCATGAGGTACAGCATGAAAACCCGAACAGTGTTTGGCACACCAGGACTGGAGTTGGGAACCTCTGCCGTAAAGCAGCAGTCAACAGGGGCAGACACACCTGCACCCACCTGCTCCATTATCCAATGCCTCCTGGAGAGGCAGGACATTGGGCCCTGCGTGCATCTCCCAATACTAGTACTTGCATACCTTAGCAATGCCACCCTAAACCTGGGAATACGGTACACAGCTATCAAAAAGTTGCTATGATTACTGTCAGATAGCACTTCCTAAGTTAAGCACAATTTGCTGATTGAGCTGCATCATAGCAACCTTTCTGATGTCTGTGGAGTGTGCTTCAGGTCTGGTGTCTGACAGTGTTTACCACCCTGGGGAGTGACCCCAACAGTATTGCTTACCATAGCCATGCCTGCACTCTGCCCAGGACTGGTGTGGTGGCCAGGGCTGCCAAACACCTCTATAGTTGCACAATGCTGGCATAGGTGTGGGGAGTATGTGTCTGTCTATCCAGTGTGTGGTGGCTGCAAACACCCTCCACAGCCCACACTGCTAGCACTGTTGCCAGTATTGGCCTGCCAATGTGCATAATGAGGAGCAAGGTACTGTGGGAATAGCCAGGATAGGATGGCCTGGCCTGGATACATCTGTACATAGCATAGGGCAATGGCTCGGACATTGTAGTGGCCGGCCACCACCTGCACGGACAGGGTGGCCACAGCAAGTTCTGCTGGGAGGCCACTCTCACCCTGACAGAGCAGTGACCACGGCATGGCTAGGTTCCCCCATAGTGCTGTATAGTATTTCCGTCATGTGATGTTTGTGGGTTCTCTTTTGGGGCCCAATCACTGATTTATTTGCTTGGTGTGTATGCTGATATCCCAGTTCTGGGTACATGCATCTTCTCCAGGACCATGTACTATGGACTAGCTAGCAGACTGCCTGCAGCTAGTATGTGTTTTGCTGGAACACCTTGCAGGGTGCAGTGGCTGGAGGTTTGCTGCTGGAGAATGTCAGATAGTGGTGGTGGGGGACAGCTGTGCATTTCCAGGCCTACTGTCTGTCTGCTATTGCTTTATGGATGTGTACAGCTCTGCATTGCCTGCCCTGTAGGGTATCTGTTCCCGAGCAGGACTGTGGTGATGGTCCCCTCTACTGCCACCATTGCAGGGGGGGGAGGGGGGTAGAATGTTGATCTGTTGGTGGGAGATCCTGTTCCCCAGAGGGTTGGTTGGGTGGTGGTATGTAATCCAAACCCACCCCCCCTTTCACTTAAATCATGTGACCATAGCACCCACACAGGGTATGCACTTTTCTGGGTGCATCATAGTCCACAAGGGCTAGATGTGAAATACAGATGGATACAGGCATATTCTAGGGGTGTTTGCAAGGACTATCTATCACACATTGGCACTGATGGGGACCTGCAGCATAGCCTATCTCAGCAAAGCCAGGTGCTGCAAAAATGGTGCTGGGCACCCCACCTCACCCTCAGAATGAGCACAGGACCCGCACACTGTGACGGTCTGTAGCTACTCTGTGCCACTAACACACACCGTCAGCACCCCCTACCAGGCTGCGGTGCTGTGGGGTGCATACCCCATCTTGTGATCATCTGTAGACTGCTGATTTGCATGTGCTGTGCATCCTGGTACGGGTGGGTTGACCCTATCCTGGTAACCACAGCAGAATGTTTGTGTGGTGCCGTGCATTCCTCCTGTAGCCAGCCCGGGGTTGGTTAGCAGCTATAGAGCTGTAGCCCACTGGTTATGTCACTGCCTGTAAAGCCTGAGGTCATGGGTTCAAACCCATGGTGGGGTTATTTGATAGGGCTTTCTGCAGCATTTTCTATTTTTAATATACATTAGTGCTGCCAGCAAAAACACCCTCAGAGTACTGTAACCTTAAGGTGCCTCATAAGGTGCCCCATACGGCACCTTATAGGGCGCCCTATAAGCACCATATAGGGCACCTTATCAGGTGCCTTATAAGGTGTCCTATAGGGGACATTATAGGGTGCCTTGGTGGACAGTGCACTTTATAATGTGCCCTATGGAGTGCGTTATGGGGTGCCTTATGCGGCACCTTAGGTTACACCACCGTGAGGGTATGTTTGCTGGCGGCACTAATTAAAATAAAAGTAAAATGCCTCAACAATCACTACTTAAACATAAAGGGTGTTGCCTCAACCAGCCTTATGCATTAGACACACTGGGGAATCAAACCCATGACCCTTGTACTATCAGTCAGTGTAGTAACCATCGTGCTACAGCTCTGTTTCTGTGTTTGTATGTCTGCGCGCCTTCTTAAGATTAACGCGTGGTAATGTGCCATGTCACACTTGTTAATGTAAGGCGTCTTATAACGCGCATTATCGGTAACGATGTACCGCCCATGTCCTTATTTGGGATATCTGCCTCTACCGCGGATCCTAACGCGAATCACATTACCGCAGTTTAGTAAACATGCCCCTTACTGTTTTTTTTTTTTTAACTGAGGCATTTGGTTGCTGGTCAACTTTTAGCTAAGAAGCATCAAGAGGCTGCTCCTGGGCTTTTGTGAGAGAAAAGGCCTGAGACTTGTACTTAACCCTCATAAAAGTTCATAAACTAAGACTCAGACTTAAAAAGAAGGATTAATCTGTTCCAGCTCTGGGTCAGATTTCAGAAGGAAAAAGAATAAGCACTTGCTGTCTACACTGAAAGTTCCAGGTTCCCTTTGGTGAAAGGTCTGAGACACACAGGTTGGTAGACCCAGATGAACTGCCATTCAAACTGTGAGATCTAACCATAAATAAACAAAAGGAAGCAGGAGTTTTCCTAGCAGGAAAGGCACCAAGGATTTGAATGGGACTGGTCCTGTATTCGGGTCTGAACAGACCTAATGGTACTTTTGCAACATTTTCAAATATCATTGGATTTCAATTATCAAACTGACTAATTTAGATGAGTTAGAGAAAACTGCCTTGGTTTTTGTTGTCAGCCAGCAGTGCAAACTTTTAATTTACCATATTTTACTAGTTTATCTTAACTGATGATTTATTTTGGAAGATTCTGTTATTTAATGATTTAATTTATGTTTTTGGTTTGTTGAGCAAACATCTGTGTATATCTGTATTATTTTTCATTATAAGCTGCTTCTTGTTCAGATAGTAAAAGGAAAGGTTTGGTTCAAATATTTTTCTGCCTCTGCTATTCTGAACACAGTACATTACACCACAGGACTCAGTACCCACTATTTCATTTAGAATGAATCAATCTCACTACATCTGATACAAGTCATTTGAATCCTGTAAATTTCCAGGGGCTGGAATACGTATTAAAGCTTCAGAAAACTCCAGCCCCCTGATGGTGTCTCAGGGCCTGTCTCCAGTATGTTTTAACACTAGAAGCCCCAAAGTGCGTCAATTGACGCAAATGCATCTTCGAAGTTGTATACCAGAGCCACTGCTAGAACCATGTCAGTCATGTTCCATGACTTCGTTAGCAAGGTCAAGATGTTCAAATATATGCATCGAAAATTAATGACAGATGCACCACCTAGCGGGAAAATGAATTTATACCTAGAAGCCCCAAAGTACGTCAATTGATGCACTCAATTGTCTTGGATGTGTCAATTGACGTACTTTGGGGCTTCTAGGTATAAATTCATGTTCCCACTAGGTGGCACATCTCAATCACTGTTTACAGTTTTACTCTGACATTACAAACAATAAACACACGATGACATCATGTAATGACGTATTTAACAAATAAGTAACTTCACATTAATTCACATCTGCATTTCATGCTAAACGCAGTCATCGTGATAATGCATCAATTGACGCACTTTGGGGTTTCTAGGTAAAATTCCTTTTGGGGCTTCTAGTATTAAGCAACTTTAAGGCAGAAAAAGCAGCCCTACAACAGAGCTCTTCTGTCTGCTGCAAAGTAACTTCTCAGTATTTATTTCTGTTTTATTTACTTATTTATTTCCCTGTCCTTAGAGGACTCATGATCTAAATTTGTACCTGAGGCAATGGAGGGTTATATTCTCATTTGCCTTCCCTTCGAAAGAACTGGCAAGGCAGTTTGTACCTATTTAAATATATTGGAAAGATAGTTAACTAAATATCTTGTATTCCCTTCAGCTATTTATATTGCATTGCCATTATAAGAAAGATTTGTGCAATGGATACGAAAACACTGCTCACGAACATGTGCTTGCTACTGTTACCAACACGCCCTTGTCATAAGAAGCAGGCCGAGCAAATATTGGTTTCACCACACTATTCACGTGGATTTGCAGGCCTATCTTTCGGGGTACTTTTCTCATAAGGTGCCATGCCTTGCATTATTTTTTACACTAAAATGTCTCTTCTCTTCATCTGGAATAAGGGTAAAGTGAACTTAGTAAGGGGGGACATACAGTCAAACATCACACACACACATACGCACTCACTTATCTCATGCCATTTCCAGAGGGGGGAAAAAACCCTTAGAGCCCCAAGCAAGAAACATTTTTTGGGCAGTTATTTTCATTTAAAGTCCCATGTTTCATACTGTGATTCAGTCATTCATATGACTCTTTCCTACTCTTCCCTGTGAGATTTTGCTCTCCTCATTTTTTTCTCACTATTCCAGATCCCTAGATGCAGTTCTTAATTAAGCCCATCTCAGCATCATTGTTGACTGTAGCACCTGAGTCCACCCTATGAGATATGAAAGAATTGTCTTTTACTCCTGTTGGACTCACCTTGTCCGGCATAACAGCATCATATGAGGATTCTTCAGCTGTAGAAGGACACAACATACTCAGAATTCAGATAAAATACAAATATAATTGTATAACCACTCCTGAAGATTTCAGGACTCAACTGTGGCCTCACCAATTTCCCAGGATTGAAGAGCAACCAGACTCAAATGTCATACTAAGGGGTATGTTTACTAAACCATCTTAATGTGCACTCTGTGACGTTATCGCGCGATAGGGTACCTTATCGTGCAATAATGGCGCTTTATCGGGCGCAGCAGTACCTTAGTGCGCGATAACGCGCTCAGTGGCGCAAACGAGCACTGAAGGCAGAGAAAGGCTCCCGGAGGGCGGAGGAAGGCTCCCCAGGGGCGGAGAGAAGGGGTCAATGGGTGGAGAGTGGGAGGGGAGAGGCTCCCCGCACACTAACGATGTGAAATCTGAGGCTGAAAACTAACGCCAGTGAAACCCTGGCGTTAGAGCTGATTTAAAGGGAAGAGAAACCATTTATGTCAGCAATGTACAGCAAAACCAGGGAAACCTACAAAAAAGTGATAAGTGTGATACAAATGCAGGGAACAAAAGGGCAAATAAACAGTGAAAATGAACAGAAGAAAATGGAAAAATAAAATAAACAAGCTGGGCAATAGTGATCTCAATGGGAAACATCAAAAAACACTCCCAATAAAGCACCAAAAAAAGGATATGAATTCTGGAAGTGTCCATGCTCCGTCCCCATACAAGGTGAATGAGCCCACAGTGAAATTGCGCTGTGCAGGGTTTTCCTCTCCATTGGACAGGTTTCCTATGGTGTGCACATGTGCGGCAACAGCAGGGTGGGCATGTTGGAATGGCCAACTGGACAGATGCTTGAAAATGGGTTACAGAGGGCTGCAGGTGGCACAGGCTGTGGTGCAGCTGGGGCACAGTGCAGACTAGGCAGATGCCTAGGTGGCACTTAGGAATGCTGAAACTGTACAGCAGCCAGACAGCAACTGATGAGGGCCCAATATGGGCACGAGTGTGTTTATCACAGTGTCACAGGGGGTAGTACCCAGCAGGTACCTCCAAGGGCACAGAACATTGGCAGGCGGTATTGGGGGGGAAGCGTGGACATCTAATCAGGCACCCCTACCCCAGAACACGCACCATAGGCAGCCGCCTACCTGCACACTGGATGGCCTGAGACTGTGCACCACCAGCAGAAGGGCATGCCAGCATGGTGGCAGAGGGGTACTGGTGGTGGAGGGGGGCAGTGGCAGCTGCCCAGAGCAGACCATGGCCTAGCCCTGTGTATGTGGGTGCTATGCACTGCAACAGACAGGCCCTGCTGGAAGAACAGCCATGGTATCACCAGGGAATGCACTGTCTCTATGGCAACACAGTGGTGCAGTGCACACAACCAATGTGTTCAGAGGCAGAAAGTCACAGGTTCAAGTTCCAGCTGAGGTTCTTGCCAACCCAGCCCCCATATTTTACCTATTACTAAAATGTGCTAATACAGACAGAACCATTATTAAAGATGACATAAACATGCCCAAAACACCTACATTTTACCCTACAGAGCACAGACTCCATAAACATGCCCATTACCTAGAGCAGAGTCTCCCAAATGCAGTCCTGGAGGGCCAAACACCATTCAGGTTCCATGCTGCCTCTAATAAATGTGGCTGTGCTGCATTGCTATGCACCGCCCCCATGGTATGCAGATGTATCTCATGCATATTCACTAGGGACAGCATGAAAACCCGAACAGTGTTGGGCCCTCCAGGACTGGAGTTGGGAACCTCTGCCCTAGAGCAGCGGCCAACAGGGGCAGACACACCCGCACCCACATGCTCCATTATCCCAAGCCTCCTGGAGAGGCAGGATGTTGGGCCCTGCGTGCCTCTCCCCATACTAGCACTTGCATACCTTAGGAATGCCACCCTAAACATGGGAAAACTGTACACAGCTATTAAAAAGGTTGCTATGATAACTGGCAGATAGCAATTCCTACGTTAAGCACAATTGGCTGATTGAGCTGCATCATAGCAACCTTTCTGAAGTCTGTGGAGTGTGCCTCAGGTCTGGTGTCTGACAAAGTGACCCCAACAGTATTGTGTACCATAGCCATGCCTGCACTGTGCCCAGGACTGGTGTGGTGGCCAGGGCTGCCAAACGCCTCTATAGTTGCACAAAGCTGGCATAGGTGTGTGGAGTGTGTGTCTGTCTATCCAGTGTGTGGTGGCTACCAACACCCTCCACAGCCCACACTGCTAGCATTGTTGCAAGTATTGGCCTGCCAATGTGCATAATGAGGAGCAAGGTACTGTGGGAATAGCCAGGATAGGATGGCCTGGCCTGGATACATCTGTACATAGCATAGGGCAATGGCTCGGACATTGTAGTGGCCGGCCACCACCTGCACGGACACCGTTGCCACAGCATGTCCTGCTGGGAGGTCACTCTTACCCTGACTGAGCAGTGACCACGGCATGGCTAGGTTCCCCCATAGTGCTATATAGCATTTTTCTTATGTGATATTTATGGATCCATTTTGGGACTCAATCACTGACTTATCTGCTTGGTGTGTATGCTGACATCCCTGTTCTGGGTACATGCATCTCCTCCAGGACCATGCACTATGGACTAGCTAGCAGACTGTCTGTAGCTAGTATGTGTCTTGCTGGAACTCCTTGCAGAGTGCAGTGGCTGGAGGCTTGCTGCTGGAGAATGTCAGATAGGTTGGGTGGGGGGCAGCTGAGCTGAGCTGAGCTGAGCATTTCGAGGCCTACTGTCTGTCTGCTATTGCTTTATGGATGTGTACAGCTCTCTGTTGTCTGTTCCCCAGAAGGACTGGGGTTGATGGTCCCCTCTACTGCTATCATTGCAGGGAGGTAGAATGTGGATCTATTGGTGGGGTGATCCTGTTTCCCACCCTGAGCCCCAGCTGGTGGGTTGTGTGGTGGTACATAATCTGCCTATGGGTCTAAACACCCCCTTTCTTCACCTACATCATGTAACCATGGCACCAACACAGGATATGCACTATTCTGGGTGCATCATAGCCCATAAGGGCTAGACATGACTGAGAAATACAAAAGGACACAGATGTAACCTAAGCGTGTCTGCAGGAACTACCTATCACACACACAGCAGCACCGATGTTGACCTGCAGCATGGCGTATTTCAGCTATGACAGGTGCTGTGGACCTGGTACTGAGCGCCCCACCTCACCCTCAGGGTAAGCACAGTACCCGCACAATGTGACAGTCTGTGGCTACTCTGCGCCAGTACCACACATGGTCAGTTCCCCCTACCAGGCCGAGGTGCTGTGGGGGTGTATACCCCATCTTGTGCCCTTCTGTCGACTGCTGATTTGCATGTGCAGTGTATCATGGGTACGGGTGGGTTAACCCTATCCTGGTAACCACAGCAGACAGTTTGTGTGGTGACATGCAGTCCTTCTGCAGCCAGCCAGGGGCTTGTTAGGAGCTGTAGCCCACTGGTTGCTTCACTGCCTGTGAAGTCAGAGGTCATGAGTTCAAACCCATGGTGGGGTTATTTGATAGGGATGTCTAAGGCATTGTCTATTTTTAATGTATATTAGTGCTGCCAGCAAAAACACCCTCAGAGTTCTGTAACCTTAAGGTGTCTCATAAGGCACCTTTTAGGGCGCCCTATAAGGCACCTTATAAGGTGCCCTATCAAGCCCATTATAAGGTGCCTTATAAGGTGTCCTATAGGGGACATTATAGGGTGCCTTGGCGGACAGTGCACTTTATAATGTACCCTATGGAGTGCCTTATGGGGTGCCTTATGCAGCACCTTAGGTTACGGCACGTGAGGGTGTGTTTGCTGGCAGCAATAATTAAAATACAAATAAAATGCCTCAAGAAACAATACTTACATGTCAAAGCTGATACCTCAGCCAGCCTTATGCATTAGGCACACTGGGGGATCAAACTCATGACCCCTGCATCATCAGTCAGTGTATTAATCAATATGCTACACCTCTGTTACTATGTTTCATGTCTGGGCGCCAGTTAAGATTATCGCGCATTAACGCGCTTAGCGGTGCTTCGCGCGATAATGTGCGCAGCAGCGTGCGTTATCGCGTGATAATCCCATTTTGCTACTTTAAGACTGAAACGCCCACTCCTTTTATGGCAGCCTGCACACTATCGCCGGGCGCACGTTAAGACGGTTTAGTAAACATACCCCTAAGATACATGATTACTGACTGGAAATGTTGAAAACATGGGTGTGAATTTAGTCAGTTTTTATTCTTCTCAGCACAGGTTTGAGCTGTTGTTACCTTGGAACACTGACAAGGAGGGAGGTAAAGGGGACAGAGGGCTTTGGTAGTTATGGTGGGTTTTTTTACATCAAACTCAGAAGAGGGTAACTGAGCAGTGGCTGGACATACAGGCCTGATGTTGTGCCGCCTGGACTCATCTAACCAAATATAGACAGTTACAGCTAATTATCGCATTGACTCACTAAATACGACCATGGCATGCTTCAAATCAGCCTCCTTTTGTTGCTGATTTGCTAAAGTACAACGTAAAAGATTTTGCAAAGCATCCTTTTGCACATGTTTTCATGCAAGGAAATGTAGCACTAGCAGTGAGCTGGGGCTATTTTCCCAGATGGTGGAGGCAGTGCAGGAGTGAGTAGGGATAATTGCTTCTACTCCCAACAAGATAAAAGGCTTTGGTAAGCTTTGTGGTGTACAGGATGAGTGGAGCTAGGGGACCTTAGATAAAGGTAAATTCAATGGAAAATGCAATTAGAACAAAAACAATTCCAAAAAAAGGAAAGAATAATCATACATATAACCCCTGTGAAGCCCGATCCATAATGAGGCATGTCGGGGCCATCAGCACCCGATTCTGCACTGTAGGAGCAAGATGCTCCCACAGATACAGGATCAGGCCCTTGGAGACAGTCCAGCCAGGCCAGCATTGCCGCAGGGACGTGCTCGCTATGGCATCGCATGTCCTGCACCTCCCAGGACCCTGAATCCCCACTGCCCAAGCCCAATGGGGGTTGCCAGTGTACCGATCGGGTGGTGAGGACCCATCGCCACTCCACTGCTGGCCCCAGTGTCGTGGCCTGCTGATCTGGGGGGTCAGCTGCCACTTATTCCACCTCCGAGGTGGAATAAACAGGCCATCCCCCCAGTGGCCCCCGGAAATACAGGGCTGTGAGCAGAATCAGCCCTGTACATCCGGGAGTCGGTTCCGCCCATGCCCCTCCCACTCTCCACCCCTGTCACATCCCTGTCTCCCGCAGCACGTGCAGCATCTTTGTGTTTGCAGAGAGGGATGGAGGAGAATACCGGCCTCATAGAATCAGGACCATTATGAATAGAAGAGAGAAGGAAAAGAAAAAAATTATAAATCCCCAATTATAGGATTCCATTATTTAACTAAAATGATCTTATTGTTTAAATAAAGTGTTCCCACCTAACAGCCGTAACATAACAAATATATTTCTTTACCTTGTTCTGCTTTTCACAGGCGAGTTGATTTCAGAATAAACAAAAAAACATATCTATTCCCCTTAAAAGGAATCAATCATTTGCGAGGAAAACTGAAAGAAAATCACATTCAGAGCTTGAGCACAGTATTTCTACTGAAGAGAACTTTTCCTCCGAACCTGAGTACCCTGGATATAACAGGAAATAAGTATAATATTTGGCCATAAAAAAACTCATATCCTTATTGCAAAAGTAGGATTTGAAAACCAGTAGCATTTTCTTCCACTGAGAAAGAAACTAAAGTGTGGGTCTAGTTGTAATAGTATCACTGAAGTTTTAAAAAATTATAAATCTGACTAGCGGGCAACATTAGCTCAACCAGCCCATCTTTGGCATCCCTTCTCAGCTAAGTATTAGAACAAAGGTTCCTAGCCTTTCTGGTTATATGGATCCTTATTAACCTCCCATAAATTCAGGAACCCCCAGTTCATCCCCATCACTCTTTCTGAATCTTTCACTTCAGCACGAAGTCTGGCCCTACTAACCCCTCTTTATTCCCCTTTCCCTTCCTATCTCCAATAGTCCCTCTCTCTCTCCATTGAGACTTTCCCCACCAATCTCAGTCTCTTTTTCTCTTTTACCCCTCCCCCCAGCCAGCACCCATGCATAAAGACACTGAAAGCCTACATCATTGCCTTGCCCCTTTGCAGTTGCGTGAGCGTTTCCCTTCACTCACATGGCTGTGCTGTGCTGTGCTGCAACCACTGACATTGTGAAGACAGGAACTTCCTATTCCTTGCAAAAAACAGGAAGTGCCTATATTTACCTTTAAAAATGCCATGGTACCAGACAGCGGCGGCTCAAGGCAATCTGCTGCCTGAGGCAAAGGACGAGATGGCGCCCCCCACACCTTTATAGGGGGGGGGGCGTTCTCAAAACTCCAGTCAGGGACTGCATGAAACCAAAAAGCCAATTAGATTATATGGAGGAAATGCAAGATGTCTACACACCAAGGAACTAAAAGAGCGAAAACCACAGCACAGTTTATAAAACTAAACTATAACTTATTTTTATTTTGTTATAAACTGCGTTATGGTTCTTGTGTTTTCTTTTTGAACATGTATTTTGCATCCACAGAACCTCCTTCAACAATGGGTGCAGAGCAGAACCAGGACATTCACCCACAGAACTCAATATCTTAAAAAAAAAAAATCTGATTCTGATCATCTCAGTAACAACAAACATTTTTTCCAGTACCAGGCATATTGTGAACTAATACAAAATCCTTCAACAAAGTCACTGAGGATCTATACAGCAAATCTACCATACCATACCATACTAAACCATACCATACCATATCAGCACCAACTTCCAAAACTCATATAAGGAGGCCATCCAAAAAAAGCATCACTATAAATAATATAGTGGGCCCTGAAACATCGAAATACCATTTGAGAAGCTGAACAATTCAGAATACAGATCCCTACATACAAACGCCATGTTAACAGAACACCTGGTCTTGGTCACACACTCATAACATAGACCCTTACAAAGTACAGAATAAGTGACCATAACCTAAAAATAAACACATGTAGATAAAAATTAAAGGACATCCCCAAAAAGCTAGATTCTGCATACAGTGCAATAGAAAGAGATGCATTTCCATGTACTGTATAAAATATAAAGAAATCACCAAATAGATAATTACATTGAAAATAAAATTATCTTTGAATTTTGTCTGACCATTTTATTCCCCGATCATGTAGGTCCCAATTTTTGCTTTCCTCCATCTCCCAGTGATACAGGGCCACATGTGGGGACTCACTGCGGCATAATGTGCATACATTTAGTATACTGTATTTTTTTTTTGTAACTTAATCTTTATTGATTTTTATGATTTGAATTCCGCAAGTCAACAGAACAATACAAAATAAAGCACAATACAGAGGAGATTCCTAAGCTCCTCCCCCCCCCACAATATATCCAAAATGGAACATTCAACAGTATATCAGATATAAAGACCCGTACCCACCCCTCCCCCCCCCCGCCCAAAACAGAGAGAGGGGGATACAACTGATAACCCCCCCCCCGCTACCCCCATTCCCCCCATTCCCTACCCGAGAGAAGAGGCTAGCGCAGACCTGAAGTTGCTAGGTATGCAATGAGTGGCTGCCATTGACGCTCGAACCGCTCCCCCTGATCCAATGCGTAGATCTGGCGCTCCCCCTTGTCTCCACCTCCAGGCGATCTCACACCTGGCGGCAACTATACATGTTCGCATAGGACGAGACCAGTGAGTGGATAAATTATCCGGCCAGACCCCCAAGAGAAAGAGAGAGGGGCAAAGCTCCAGTCGCACCCCAAAAATATGGGCCATTTTATCCCCGAATCAGCCCTCTGGATAGTATACTGTATTTTTAAATGTATATGCCACCCATCTAAAATCCTAGGTGGCTTCCAAACATGCACATGCAATTTACTAAAACAGACGTTACAATAAAACAAGCATAATAATAAAACATGGACATTTGATTAATGAAAAGCCACTTACACACTACCCTCCCCCTAAATAAACCAATTTGGGGCATGTTTACTAAACTGAGGTAACGTTACAGACCGTGCGTTATGTAATGTTAATGATCGTTAAGTAACTTTAATGTGCAGTATGTAACATTAACACATGTTAACGTTATCTAACGATTGTTAATGTTCCCGGCCACGTTAAACACCGCAGAGGGTGGAGAGAGGGCGGGGGGAAGGGGTCAATGGGCGGGGAGAGGCCCCCTGCACACTAACGTGCTGAACTGAAGGGCTGAATCCTACCGCGAATGAAAACCTGCCATTAGATGCACATTTGCAGGAGAGAGAAAACATTTAAGTGTCAGCAATGTACAGCATAGACAGGGAGCCCAAGAAATGTGATAGTAGTACTCCATTTCCAGCAACAGCATATTGCCCAAGTATGAAAGGCCACTATGGCGATGGTGCAAGTGGGGCATAGGGGGCAGCAGGCAGGAAATGTAGCGGGGGCAGCTTGGGCACAGGATGGACTAAGCGGTCACCTAGGTGGCACATAGGAACATAGAAACCGGAAATCAGCATGACAGCAGCTGACAAAGGCCAAACACAATCCACCTATATCTACCTGGTCCACCCGAGCTAACAGTTGCCAGGGCACTGACCTAACATCCCCCTAGCCAACCCTCCCACAAACAGAAGGGACAGACTATTGGTAGGCAGTGATGGGGGGGATGCGAGGATGCTCATGTATGCCGCATGCCCCGCTCCCTAGGTGACCACCTACCTACACAGTGGATGGCCTGGGACTGCGCACTACCAGCACCGACAGCATATGGTCATGTCAGCATGGCAGGGGGGTGTGTGCCCATGCTGGAGGGGGCAGTGGCACCTGCCTGCAGTGGACCTAGGCCATGCCCTGTACCAGTACATGGTGTGCAGTGCAACAGAAAAGGTTTGGCTGAGGAAATGTACAGGTAGCCCCAGGGAACACCATGCACCTGTGGCAACAGTGTGGTGCAGTACACCCAGCCAGTGTGCTCAGAAGCAAAGGATCACAGGTCCAAGCCCCAGCTGTGGTTCCTGCAGAGCATGTCCCTATGTTTTACCCTACAATGCAAAGCCCAAAGCAACGGTGAACAGGAGTACAAACACCCACTCACACAGGTTCCACAATCCAAAGATGCATGGAGAGTCAGGCTGTGGGACCCAGCATTGAGCTGCAGTTACCACCAGAGCACTACTACTACCTCCTGCACAGTTTAGCAATGTTGGCCCTGTGATCAGGACCAGTGTGGTGGGCAGGGTTGCCAACCACCCCTATCTTTGCACAATGCTGCAACAGGAGTGTGTGTGTGTGTGTATGTCTATCCATTGTTTTGTGGCTGCCCACACCTCACCGGGCCCACAATGTCCCACTGTTACCAGCGTTAGCCTGGATATGTGCATAATGGTGAGCAAGGTGTTGTGGGTATGGCACAGACAGGGCGGATTGGCCAGGATGCATCTTCACAGGGTGCAGGGCAATGGCTGGGACACTATAGTGCCTGACCACCACCTGCATGGACAGGGTGGCCACAGCATGGCATGCTGGGAGGGCACTCACTCTGACCGAGCAGTGACCATGGCATGTCTAGGTTCCCACATAGCGCTCTACATTATTTGCCTTCAGTGATGCTTTTGCATTCTCAGTGCTGGGGCCCAATCACTGAGATGGCTGCTTGGTGCATACAGTTCCTCTGTGAGCATGCATCAACTGGCTAGTGGACTGTTTGCAGTTAAGTTGTGCATGGTTTGAACACCTATACTGTTCAGTCTGACTGTGCTGTCTGGTGATGACTGGCAGACAGTGGTGTGAGGCAGTTGGGGTTTTCCAGAGCTAACTCCATCATTGCTGCTGGTCTGCCTGGAGGGATGCTGTATACCAGCAGGATTGAGAGGGCTTGGGTACCTGTCCCTTACCTACAACAAGGGGCAATGCTTGCCTCACCTGTGCCTGATCAGCATGGCACCGCCACTCCTCTGTCCACCCATCATTGTAACTATCCTGCCACCTTTGCCTCCACTGGGGGACACGTATTCCCATCGTGATGTGATAAATTGGAAGACCGGATGTCCAAATGGCAGATGACATTTAATGTGGACAAGTGGAAAGTTATGCACATAAGAAAGAACAAATCAAACTATGGTTACATGATGCAAGGTTTTGCATTAGGAACCACCACCCAGGAAAAGGATTTAGACATCATCATAGATAATATGTTGAAATGCTTTGCTCAATGTGCAGCCACAGTCGAGAAAGAAAATAGAATGCTAGGAATCATAAGGAAAGGAATAGAGAATAAAACCAAAGATAGTATAATGCCTCTGTATCTTTCCATGGTTCGACTTCACCTTAAATATTATGTGCAATTCTAGTCGCCATCTTAAAAAGGATATAGTAGAATTAGAAAAGGTACAGCCACCAAAACGTAAATAGGTAAGAGTAATAAGAGAAAATAATTTTTCACTCAACACATAATCCCTTCTCATCAACAATCTGGTCATAGCAAAATAAAACTGATGCACAGATACCACTGGTCAACATTGAAATTGTTACTGACTTTAAAAGGCCCTGATCTGTAGTATCTTGGTGAGCTGAACATGAATATAACATTAAAAAAAATTATTGGCTCTCGTTTTGAAGATATTGCATGTAGTTCATTTTTGACATTTCACTGTGTAAATTTATCCAGTAGGACATCAACAACATCGCAAATAAGCCTTGAATGATGTAATATTGCATCACATTGCATAATACCAGCATGCACACATCATTCAGAGTTGGAATGCAATGCAATACTACTGCCAGACGGCTGCTGAAGCCATCTGATGTCAGCAGTGTACTATACGCAGTCAGAAAGGAAAGTAATCTGGTATTCTGTTCCGATATTGAAAGCCTCATGAATGCCTTAAAAATCACTCATGACCCCCAAGACTGGAGACTATTTATAGACTCTTCGAAACTGAGTCTGAAGGCTGTGCTTTTGAACAATGGAAACCGTTTTCCATCTATTCCAGTAACGCATGCCATCCACAAGAAAGAGACATACGATAACTTAAAGCATCTACTGACTTCCATTAACTATAACAAGTGCAGCTGACACCTCTGTGGTGACTTGAAGGTAGTTGCCCTTTTAATGGGACTACAGCAGGCATATATAAAATACATGTGTTTCTTATGTGAGTGGGATAGCTGAGCAAGGGATTGGCACTACTTGCAGAAGGAATGGAATCGCAGACAAAATGTAACAGTTGGAGAGAAGAATATCCAGCACCCAGCTCTGGTTGAGGCTCACAAAATCCTGCTACCACCCCTTCACATCAAACTAGGTTTGATGAAAAACCTTGTGAAAGCCATGGACTGCACTTCGCCAGCTTTCCGATACCTGCATAAAAATTCCCTCAACTCAGCGAAGCAAAGATTAAAGAGGGTGTTTTTGTGGGTCCTCAGATTTGAGAGCTCTTCAAAGATGATCGGTTCAACAACTTGCTGCAGGTTGATGCGAAACAAGCATGGAATGCTTTTCACCTAGTGTCAAACTTTCTCGGGAATGTTAGAACAGAAAACTACAAGGAACTAGTAGAAGACATGCTGATGCAGTATCAGAAACCTGGCTGCAATATGTCTCTAAAGATCCATTTCCTTGATTCCCATCCCGATTTCTTTCCTGACAACTGTGGTATGGTTAGTGATGAACAGGGCAAACGTTTTCACCAGGATATCACAACGATGGAACAAAAATACCAGGGAAAATGGCACACTACAATGCTGGCTGACTACTGCTGGACACTCCCCAGAGAAGCTCCCGAACAGCTGTACGAGAGACAGGCGAAAAAATCTAAGAAGTAGTCTATGACTTGTTTTTTTACTTAACCGAAGGCCTATTATATTTACTATTGACATGCATTTCATGATGTAAACATTAATTCTTGTAGATTACAAAAAAAATAGAGCCAACTTTGCAATTTCACTGTCATATTCGTGTTCAGCATATAAAAATTGATAAGAAATGACTATTTTTATTTCAGTAACATGACTTTTGTAAAAATTTGTTGACCAGTGTACTTAGTGGTATGTTTACTAAACTGCGGTAATGTCATTCGCGTTAGGTTCCGCAGTAAAGGTACAGATGCCCATATAAAGGCATGGGCGGTGCATTGTTACAGCAAGCCGTATCAGCTAACGCATGTTACAAACTAACACGCGCTACAATGCGCCTCATAAGGCACCTTATAAGGCACCACCATGTTTGTCATCAGTACTGGCAGCCACATAATCAAACTCTGTAATTTGTTGCCAGAGGATGTAGTAAAAGCTGCTAGTGTAGCTGGGTTTAAAAATGGTTTAGACAAGTTTCTGGAGGAAAGGTCCATAAACTATTATTAAAGAGGACCCACTGCTTACCCGGGGACAAACATTTTGGAATCTATACCTTTTTATAAACCTGCCAGGTACTTGTGACCTGGATTGGCCACTGTTGGAAACAGGATACTGGACTTGATGGACTTTGGTCTGACTCAGTATTGAATTTCTTATGGGGCTTTTTATGTTTTAAATTTTCAGCTGAGGCAATAGAGGATTATGTGACTTACCCAAGATCATTGGAAGCTTAAGCCCCAAGGGGGTTTAAACCCTAATTACCCTGATTTTAGCCTATTGTTGTAAACTTTAGCCTACTCCTCCACACAGTTTGCTTTAAGCCCAAGCTCATAACAAGTGTTGTCATCACAGCCAGCATACAGAAGACACTGAAAAAGAAATCCATCAAATGAACAAAGGCAACATGGCTTCAAGCCATTCAAACAGGTTTACCTTTCATGAACATCTTTCAGGAGTGTCTTCAAAAGTATGGCATCATTTGCTCATCAACACGTAAGTTGTATGAGAAAATTCAAACTTGGAAAATTTTGTATTCACAAGATCTGAGTAATGATGTATTTTGCACAGTTTGTCCTCCTGCTGAATGACAGTGTTATCAACTCAAATGAAGTTTTCTCTAATATTTCAGAACATGTGGTGAGTCAGCTTTCATGACAATCTGAACACTACAGTCTTCCGCATTCTCCTAATATATATCCTCTCTCAGAAAATTGTGGTATCCTGTGAACAACAAGAATCTAATAAAATGATGCAACTGGAAAAAACTTCAAGTTGATTCTGCTGTTGGGCATACCTTATGCACTCATCAATGATAAAAATGATGCAATCACCATCAAAGAACTCCTGAAAAAGTTCCACTTCACTTTTCTGTAGCAGATGGTCCAGAATCTGTGACATTGCCTGTTTCTCATTATCAGTTAACTGAGAACTGTATTCTGGGATTTGTTGTGTCCACTGGACTTTTGGAGTTTGTGACTTTCACTCTGATATCTTTACTATTTTTGCCTTGGTTGATGTTTCAATTGGTTTGAAAAGTTCAGATTCATCTGAATAGCAGCAAGTTTCATTGTTTGCTTGGACATAATTGCCCTGCCTCATGAATTCAATAGCCTTCTCCTTGCTGCAGCTACATCCAGCATCTATTGTCATCATTGAAATACCTTGAATATGGTTTTCAGATCCTGCCTGACTTTCTGACTGGCTGTTGTTCCTCAGTTTTCTTGCCACACTCTGGATTGCCAATAGTCTTTGGGTTTCTTCAACTGTATATTGAATCTCAATTGATCCTGCAACATCATCTAGCAATGCATCAATTCATCAACTTTTGATGGAGGAAGAACAACGATGTCAACCTCTGTTATTTTAATTTCCTCAAGGATCATCATGACTGCCTCCATCAAACTAAAATTTTCTTTGTTGGCATCTACAACATTACAAAGATGTATTGCTGAAATGACACATGACATGCAATGTTTCACACTATAATCAAACAACAATCTGAACTACAAATAAGTTATACTGATGATATTTATAAATATATGCTGCACATAGAATCAACTAGCCTTATGTACTATGGATGCAGTTGATGTTGTATAAACACAACACACATTTCAACAATAACCTATTCCACTAAGGGGCATGTTTACTAAAGGTTAATGTGTATTAACGAAAGTTAGCATGTGTTAAGTGCTGCAGTGGTCCATAGAAATGAATGGGCAGTGGCAGCACTTAGTGCACATTAACTTTACTTAATGTGTGTTAATTTTTAGTAAACATGCCCCTAAGCCTTCTTGACAAAGACAAATGTATTATATAATTGAATACTGACCTTTTCACTTTCAAACTGTTACTTTGCTAGAAATGAGGTATCAATACACAGCATCAATGAATTTTCAACCTTTGAATGACAAAAGATACACCTTATGTAAATAACAACAAACATGAGCATAGAATATATATTTAGGCTGAGTACATTGTTGATAGGTATGTTACAAGCTATGGGTACTGCAATAATAACCCAGCATTCCTAAACAGAAATATAAGCATGGGAAGTATATGCTGCATTAACGTATAATCAGCTGAAAATGGGTTGCCGTTCCAAAGGAGGTACTAAGCTAGGTTTTTGGAATGTTTAGGAACCTCAGATTCTTCAGTCTCACCAATCTGATAATAAAAGAACAACATCCTTGATTTTACTCATCCTACTAATTTCAATTTTATTTAAATTATTAGAACATATCTGGGAGGTGTACAAAGTAGAATGTTCAGTAATAATAATGAAGAATCCACAATAACAATAATATTACAAACAAAAATAATAAATATTTAACATTAAAAGAGAAACAATATTGTGCATAATAAGTTCAAGTCTATGGGAAGGTCTTCAATTTCTTCTGAAATGCCAAATATAATGCCCCAGCTCCTGCCCCTCCAAGTGCCTGCCATTCATTCACCTGGGGAGGGGAACAGAAGGGGTTCCGGTGGGAAAGCGAAGGAGGAGGGGTTGTAAGGAGAGGAAGCGATGCTGATGCAGAGGGCACCGGGAATTGGTGGGCTGCAGTGGTAGTGGCGGATGGCAGGAGTGGGCCCAGCATGGTCAGGTCTGCAGTGGCTAATTCTCCTTCCATTTCAGTGTTTGGTATTGAGGCGAGTCTTGCTGGCAGCAGGGGAATCGCGGCAAGGTGCTGGTCAGGCGGTGGCGTTATCCTGAGCTGCGGGCTTTCAGTGAGCCAGCGGGGGTGTCGGTGCAGGCCGTAAAGGGAGAAACCCTGAGGCGGCACCTCCGGCTGAGGACAGACAATGGGGTAATTGGGCAGTTTCTGGGGTCCTAGTGCCCCAGGGGTTTGGTGGCTCAGCTGCCCATCACTTTAGTGCTGTGCTTTTTCACTTGGCAGGGTGCTAGCAGTGGTTTTTTTTAGCAGGGTTTGCTGCTGTTGGGAGGGTACTGTGAGGACTGTGTGAGGGTGGGAAGGTAGTCTGGGGTGGGTATGGGGGGCATTGCATAGGGGGGGTGGGGAAAGGAGGAGCGGGTTTGAGGTAGGTGTGGGGATTAGCAGGTATCAGGGAGAAGGGCATATGGGGCCACACAAGGCGAGCAGTGGCGAGGCAGCGAGGCAGCCAGTCCACGGGCCATCACAGTGGCAGACTAAGCAGCTGGTGTGCTTGATCACTGGTCCTGCCCCATGGAAAAATAGAAAGGATAGTATCATGGGAAAAAGTGGGGGAAAGGGAGGGACAGCCATCGGGGTGGGCAAAGAAGGGTAACCCAAAGGGTGATTCGGAGTGGTCCCGATGAGGGTCGTAGCCTGATGTTGCTGTTGGGGCAGACCCACTAACCAGTGAGGAAGATCAACCTGAGCATGGTCAGCAGTATGCCAGTGTGGAGAGTCTGCCAAGGAGTGCAGTTCAGTATTTGCTGTCAGATGAGGGGTTGGGGACAGAGGGTACGGGCATGTGCAGGATGGCAGTGTGGAAATGGGAACGTTTGATCACCCGGACATTGAGGGATAAGACATTTTTTAAGAACTTACGGAGGGTCTTACATTGCATGCCTTGTGAAAAGTGCTTGCATTACTTGGGTGACGAGTCAGCAGTGCACGTTTGGGATACTTTGGATTCTTAGGACCACTGTTCCCTCTAAGCTGTGCGCGTGTGCGGCGCACACACCTCGCCGAGCGAGCGCACATACTTTACAACAGAGCGCACAAAAATTACAACTCTGATTCTGATAGAAAACAGCATAGACGTCTTAAAATTTAAAAGTTATGATTGTAATTACTAGAAATTTCCCGCTTCATTTAGTAATTGTCTATTTTCATTAATTTGATTAAAATCAATGTGGTGTACATACTGTATTCTGACGTGTAGTCAAATTTTAAAGTATATAACTCAGAGAGTCGTTATGTGGCGCACAAAAATTTAACCTTCCTTCAAAAGCTGCACACAGCTGATACTTTATGCGCACACAGCCTACAGAAAATTAGAGGTAACATTGCTTGGGACTCTTCTGATTCCTCATCCTCTGAGGGTATTGAATCGTAGGATGATGGCATAGGTCCGCATAGTTCGGACCTTCTAGGGTTTAGTTCCCCAGGGCAAGGTGCATGTGGAGCTGGCGACAACCCACGGTTGGGGGGAGTGGGAATACTATGGGCAGGATTGCTCCATTGGATTGTCACGTGTCATGGAAGCTTTGGGAGAAGGCATTGTGGGGGCGGTATGTAGAAATTTTTACTCTATTGGCTTATGACTAGGACATTGGAGATAAGAAGAAGGGAGAGAGCTCCAAGGATGAGGGTAAGAAAGGGCAGTCTCAGGTTCCTAAGACTATTGGTAACTGGTTGTTGGTGTTTCATGTTTTTTCCTCCATTCTAGGAGGGGCCAAGCTGGCCCTTTACCTGGGGCTCTTGCGGTATTTGGATGTGTTCTTGTGGGCGCATAGGACATATGGTGGTTGGGCCTAGCTCAACTATGATGAAAGTTCCAGAAGTGTTTGGCAATGGACAAGAAGGAGGCTTGGGGATGTTGGGGTGTGGACATTTTTTTGGCAGAAATGAGTCCATGTCGGTCTCCTTTCGTGAGAACCAGCATCATGGGCATCCCAGGGCCGTCTGCTGGGGTTTCGCTGGGGGGCTGGTCACAGGCGACGGTTAATGGGTGAAATGGAGGGAGGGCTGGGAGGCCAGGGTTGACGAATAGTGGAGGAAATTTTCTCCCGTTGGGGGATGGGGGTTGGAGTCCCGTAGGGAACAGTGCATGTTTCCAGTTCAATGCAGGCTGTTGTGACCAACTGGGGTGCCGCTTCAAACATAGATGCTCGATGTGTGTCGGTGGATACCCGGCTGTGTGATGTTTTACCAGGGGTGGGGGCACCTGGCCAAGGCCCCATCATTCATTAACCTGGTGGCATTGGAATGCTGGCTGCAGAGTTATCCAGATTTGGCAGCGGCCAGGTTATTACTCGAGAGTTTTTAGGATGGGTTTGTGATTTATTTTTCTGGACTGCCTCTTGTTCACCAGGCCCATAATTCTCCATCAGTACAACAGTTACCGGGAGTTGTCTCCAGCAAGTTGTAGAGGGAACTGGAGCAGGGCAGGATTGTGGGTCCCTTTAAGTATCTGCCTCTTCCTAATATGGGCAAGTATCGGCTCATTCACAATTTGACCTATTTGGTGGGGCATATTGTGAACGATTTCATTGACCTGGTGCTTTGTTCAGTGCAATATGCGTCCTTTGAGTCCGCTGTCTGCCTTCTTCAGAGTGCAGGGCAAGTGGCATTGATGGCAAAGATGGATATTGAGTCTGCATTTCGATTGTTCCAAATTCACCCCAGCTTTTTTTAACCTTCTGGGCTTTCATTTTCAGGGGCTGTACTATGTTGACAAGTGCATGCCCATGGGGTTATCAGTGGTCTGTGCCTGTTTTGAGGCCTTTTCTTCTTTACTTCATTGGGCATTCCAGCTAATGGCACAATCTGATGTGATGGTGCATTATTTGGATGATTTCCTCATAGTGGCTGTGGCGGGGTCCCCAAAATGTGGCTAGTTGTTTGGGATCTTCCATCAGTTGGTGAGAATTATTGGAGTGCCATTGGTGGAGGGGAAGATGTAGGGGCCCACTATCTCCCTCATATTTCTTGGCATTGAGCTTGATTCTGTCTGAATGGAATCGCGGTTGCCTGCGGAGAAGGTTTCCAAGTTGGTGGTTTTGATTCAGCAGGCTTTAGACCATCCTAAGTTAATGTTGGGGTGGGTGCAGGAATTGTTGGAGCATTTCAATTTTGCTTGTCGAGTGATACCTATGGGCATAGTATTCTTGCTGTGGCTGGCATTCCTTTCTAAAGGGGTGCAGAGAAGAAACTTATCAGGTAGAGTAGTGATGTGTGGGCGGTTCTGAATATTTGGTGGGAGTTCTTGCAGGATTTCAATGGAGTGGGCTGTGGCCATTTTCTGTGGTGTCTAATGATCTGGAGTTATATACAGATGCTTCTGGTGGAATCAGCTTCGGGATATATTTTGGAGGTACATGGCGTGTGGAGACTTGGCCTGAGGCATGGAAGGAGCGGGGTTGGTGCCGGAACATCACTTCTTTGGAACTATTCCTGGTTTGGGTGGCCTTACTGTTGTAGGGCAAGTGCCTATGTAATTGGAGCATGCTCTTCTGTTCTGACAATATGGCAGTGGTGATGGTGATCAACCTGCAGTCTGCCGGCTCCCCTTTGGTGGTGGGATTGCTCCGTCGGTGGTGCTGTGGTGCTTACAGTTTGATATGTCCGTTGGGGAGAAAGCATGTGCCAGGAGTGGCTAATTCAGTCATGGATGCTTTATCTCATTTACAGTGCCATGGTTCTGGGCCTTGGCACCAGCTGTGGATGCGGCCCCTTCCAGAATCCCGAGGAGTTGTTGGAACATCCTTCCTCAGCCCTTGGAGGATTGTTGAAGACTACATTGGTGGTGAATACATGGAAAGCTTATGCAGTTGGCTGGCAGAACTTTCTGAATCTTGTGCCCCCAGGAGGATGGTGGATTACGCAGGAGGACGTTTTGCATTTTCTGGAATTGGCAGTGGAGCGTCACTTGTTGCTGCTTATTTTATCGAGGGCATTGGCAAGTGTAGCTTTTGTGTTGAAGCTATGTGGCTTTTCTGACCTGACAGCATTTTTCATGGTTCAGATGCTCATGAAAGGCTTTGCAAGACCTTGTGCAGCCTGGGTGGTAAGGCTGGTGCATAAATCCCTTCACCATGATATGCTGGTAGCTCTTTTGACGGTCTTGCCCTGGGTGTGTAATTTCCCATTTGAAGTGAGCTTGTTCAGCGTTGCCTTTGCCTTTTCTTTCTTTGCAGCGCTTAGAGTGGGGGATTTTGTGGCTGTGTCAAAATCCGCAGTGGAAAAATGAGACTCTTGACTGAGGATGTGGTGTCAGGGAGGATGTGCAGTTGCATATTTGTCACACATCCCAGCTGATCCGTCTTGCTGGTCAAAATTGCTACTTGTATTGCTAGAGGCTCATCAATATAATCAACCCCATTGTATTGTTCATTTGGGAGGGAATGATCTCTGTGCTGTTAAAGGGGTTGACCTTATCCGATAAAAATGAAGAGGGATTTTTTTCTTAATCTGTTGCTACTTCTCAACTGCAATGGTCATTTACTTGCAGATAATTCTATGGTGTCTATGGCATGAGGCCATCCTTCTGCAAATGGTGCAGCATTTGCGGAGGAGGGTGAAAGTGGAGGTCTCCAAGTTTGTCCATTTATTGCAAGGCTTAGCCATGGCATATGACTTAACTACAATGGATTGCCTGGGACTTTTCCACTCAAATGGTGTTCATTTGTCTAATATTGGTCAGGATATTTTTATAAGTTCAGTGTAGGATGTTTTGGAGGGGTGCAGTAAGGCATTTCAAGTTGTGGCATTGGTGGTGGGGGCGGATACATGCAAGGTGCAGTCCCCGCCCTTGGTGGAATTTAGAGGTGACTGACCTCTTCCTGGGGTTAATTCATTCCACCCCCGACCCCTCAAAAGGGCAGGGTGGAAGACAGGGATGGGAGTACTGGGAGGCTTCTTGCAGCATGGGTGTCACCACCATGTTGGTCCCAGTTACATTAAGCCTCCCACAGGTGGAAGCATGCCTCAGCCTGGTGTCACCGTAGGCTGAGGAGTGGGGAGAGAGTTGACTGAAGAGGAGAATATGGAAATATGTATTAGTGGGGGCTAGGATGACACCATCTAGCCCAACCCTACTGTAGAGATTGATATCACTTGCTTTGATGTTACTGTTAATAATTTGGATGTTGAATTAAACTCATGGCCACTATTTTGCCAAGCATCTCTCCAAGGGAGTGTTATTTTAGTTTTAGCAAGCCAGGAAGATTGCTATGGGAGGGGCTGGGGCAGTAGGGGGGAAGGGAGTTCTGGGGGCTGCTGGGGTAGGCCTTCTTGTCGCAGTTTAGAGGGCAGAATTTAGAGGTGGCTGACCTCCCCATGGGGTTACATTAAGTCTCCCATAGGTGGAAGCATGCCTCAGCCTGGCGTCACCACAGCCTGGGGAGTGGGAGGGGGGTTGGCAGGAGAGGAGAGTATGTAAATATGGATTAGTGAAGGCTAGGACGACACCATCTAGCCGAATCCTGTGGTAGAGATTTATATCACTTGCTTTGATGTTACTGTTAATTATTTAGATGTTGAATTAAAGCTGCAGCCAGTATTTTGCCAAGCACATCTCCAAGGGAGTGTTATTTTGGTGTTAGAAAGGCATGTGTTGGGTGAATAGATGGTGAGTGTGAATGCCTATGTTAAATGGATCTTGGCACAAAAAAGATGGCATACCTTTCCACAATTGAAGTTCTCCTATCAAAGGCATCCTAATGTTTTGCATGGTGGACAAACAAGAATACAACAAATTGATACTGAACCATAAAAGACAACACCATACAAATATCATAATGAAGTCACTCAACCGCCCTAGAGAGCTTTTTGCAATTGTCAAAGACCTAACCAGAAAACCCCATAACAACAATGCAGACTTATTAACCCCCGAGACATATGCAACTTATCTACAGAACAAGCACAATTGCCTGCAGACCTCAACAAACCTTCCTTCCCCTCCAGCACTGCCATCATCAAAACAGGATACCTCGAAGAATTTGACAGCATTTTACTCAATCACCAAAGAATGCTGCAACAATTTAATATAAGCTCTCAATACAACAACATCACCTCTCAACCCATGCCCCACTACCTGGATAAAAGCTATGTCTCAAGAACTAGCACCAGTACTATGCAAAATGGTAAACCTTTCCCTCACACAAGGAATTATGCCACCACAACTCAAAATCTCCTCAATAAGAACTCTCATAAAAAGCGCAGCCTCTGACCCAAGCTCACCATCTTCATATCGTCCAATATCAAGCATACCACTCCTATCCAAGACAATAAAAAAACCATACGGCGTCAACTCCTGGACCATGTGGATTCAAACTTCCCTCTTGATCCACAGCAGCACGGATTTTGAGAATCCTACGGAGCTGAAACACTATTCACATCTCTGATGAACACAGTCCTTAAAGGGATTGAAAATAGCAAACATGGTTTTCTACTTATTTTTATTGATATTTCTACCGCATTTGACTCTATATTGCACTACTCACTCCTGGATAGACTGGCAAAGATTAGAATAAGCGAAACCCCACTAACCTGGTTTCACTCCTATTAAACCAACAGAATAACAGAAGTAAAGACAAGGAACAACAAATCAAGACCATCCACTATACATCAAGGCCTACCTCAAGGCTCAGCCTTATCTGCCTTACTCTTCAACATATACATTCAACCAGTCTGCAAGATCATACAAAAATATAACATACACTTTAATCTATATGCAGATGACGTTATGATATACTATTCTATCAACATCACAAACCCAGACTTTTCATCCATCTCTGCATGCATGTTAGAAGCAACTGAATGACTAGCACAACACAATTTAACAATTAACTACAAGAAATATGAAGCCCTCATAATCACAAGAAACACTTCATTCAACCCACCATATAGCATACTAATTGGAAATTGCCCAATCCCAATTAAGAACAAGGTAAAATATCTGGGAATACATCTGGACCAGAAGCTCAACTTCCAAGCTCATATTAAGAAAAATCACCTCCGAAGTCTACTACAAAATTAAGATCCTGCAAAACCTACAACCCATATTAGAACAGAATCACTTCAGAACTGTCTGTCAGGCAATAATCACCCCACAGCTAGACTACAGCATTATGATACTCCATGACCTACCCACGAGCACAACCCACACCCTGCAACTAGCACAAAAATACTGCTGCTAGATTAATTACTGGATCAAAGAAACATGAGCATATCACCCCCACCTTAAAAGACCTCCACTGGCTACCCATCAGATCCAGAATAGAATATAAAGACATAATGATGACATACAAGATATTAACCAGTCTGCCCAATGTTTAAACAAAATCATCAAAAGAGTACCAAGCACTCGTTCAAGGAGGAAGTTCCACCAAAACACCCTCTCAGTACCCTCCATACTGTCCAACTCTTCTCAAAGATTGCTTCACAGGGCATTCAAATATTATTCACCTATACTATGGAACTCACTCCCACATTGCCTAAGAGATATCACACTCATCTAAACAAGGGAAACATATAAACAAACAATTTTTGTTGGAACTTACACTTTGAAGAAACAATTCCTTCTCGTAGTGTATTGTTCCTTTTTATTCTTTTTTTAGGGACGCAACCCTAACAAGTCCCAAGGGGACATTAACCCCTCAGTACCAACCGGTATAAACTCATTTAATCATAGGCAATAAACCAAAGAAAAGTCACTTAGCTGATCCAGCCTTCCCTTGTTTCTTCAAAGTGTAAGTTCCAACAAAAATTGTTTGTTTATATGTTTTCCTTGTTTAGATGAGTATATTTGTGGGAGATATAGTGGGGTTAGTTTCTAGGGATAAGAGATATCACAGGCATCGGTGACTTCAGAAAATATCTAAAAGCCTACCTTTTCAACAAACACTACAACAGCGCATGACACACACAACCGCCAAATTGAAATCCCTACACTACCACCCACATAACAAGATGTCATCTAGTTTAGTATCTATATATATTGTATATAGTTATAGTGTTGTAAACAGTTAAATGTAAATAGTTCCATACTGTTCCTTGTATAACCTGTTCCGTTTCACTGTAAACTGTTTTGATAAATTGAAAAGCGGTATATAAAAAATGTTAAATAAATATACATAATAACATAGTAAATGATGGCAGATAAAGACCAGTATGGTCCATCTAGTCTGCCCAGTAAGATGGCAGGAGTAAGATGGCAGAAGTAGGAGCACCCCTCCTGCCACTCTGTGCAGGCCACCCCTCCCCATGTCTTTGTTTAGGGGTGAACCCACTGCTCCATGTAGGACACCCCTATTTGTTGAGAAATGAGATGGTTCAGTTTATTTTGATTTTATTTTGTTGCTGTAAAGGGATCCACTGTGACTGTCTCATGACATTTTGAATTCCGTCACTGTGTTTGCCCCCACCACTTCCATCGGCAGGGCATTCCAAGTATCCACCACCCTTTCAGTAAAAAAGTATTTTCTGACATTGCCTTTCAATTTACCAAATAAATAAATAAAAATACCAGAAGGTTATGATTTTGAGACCTCAGGGTGCAAGATATTTGGTATCTGATCAGTAAGTTAGAAAGTCCATGATTCATTTTACCAAAGATAATTTTATGAACCATACAGAGACATTTATATTGTATATGATGAGAAGCCTGAAACAAATATAGATCATTCAAAATTGGTGAAGTATGTTCAAATTTAGATAGCCTGGCAATAACTCTAGTTGTGGCATTTTGGTCATTTGCAAGATTTTATTAAAATCTGAGCTAGTCCAAGATAACTCAAATTACAAAAATCTAGAATCTGTGAAGTCTATATATCATTGAAATTGGCTAACCAAACATAATTTATAAAATGAGGAACAATCTACACTGTTAATCTGAGAATGCAAGGACAAATCTGAATCATGACTAAATCCTAAATACTTTATTTTAGTAACAACTTTGAAGGAATGGCCACTAAGAAATAGTTTAACTCATTGAACATGTCCCTCGCTATGATAAATTATCACTGCATGTCCTTACAAAACTAATTGACAAAGCATTGTCCTGAAACCATCTTATAATCTTTGTAAAATATGTATGCAAAGGATTAGTGGTAAACTCTTCATGAACATCAAATGGACTGAAAAGTAATATATAATCTGCATAAAGACAAAACTGAATATTTAATGCTCTTAACAGTCAACACAAGGGCACTATGTATAAATTAAACAGTGGAGATGACAATGATGAGCCCAGTGGTATGCCTCATGTGATCAAAATCCAAGTAGAGATCATCTGAAAAGCTTTTCCTGTTTAGAATGTTGAGTCAAATATGACTCAAACCATTTATATACAACTCTTTCAATAATAATTTATTCTAAACATAGTAACAATATTGAAAGCACTGCAGAATATTAGCCTCATCAGCTTTAGGCTTGATGAGGTGAATATTCAGTGAGTCAGGGATCATGGGTAATTTATCCATATATCTTTATGTGGATTTTCAGTGAACCTATGGGAGTTATTTTAGAAGCCTTATTTGTGATTTATGCATGTACAATTAGGCATTACTTGTGTAAATGGCATCCACGTGTAAATGGCCATTTTAGAAAGGTCTCAATTTACAGGTGGATGTGCTTACTATGTAGAAGTTGTAAGGGGCATGTTAGGGCATGCAAGATGATTTGTACTTCTACTTCTTTCATTGGTATTTCAGGATTATTCAAACTCTTTAGCAATTTGCATATGTAGTTAAAGCTGTGGTATGCTGGCATATTTCATATGAGGAACTGACATGAATTTCCTCTCAGTGGCTAGGAGATGATGATTTGGGCTATGTCTCTCTTTCTCACAAGAGGTCACTTATCCTTAGTTCCAGAATTTTGTGAGCTGCCATTATCTAGGCAAAGAAATGTTGGCCAGCTCTCATTCTCACAACTTGTTCAAAACTTATTGAGGTGAAAATCCACAGCATGCAACAGATGGGGCACTTTTCAATGTTTACACAGAGGCTCCAACCTGCCCCATATTAGGTGACAAATATGCAGTCCTGGGGTACCTCCTGATCCAGCACCAACACCCTACACCCCTTGCCCTTGGGGCCATATTGGGCAGAGAAGAAAAACTTTTTCAAAGCCCTACCTCTAGTTTTTTTTCTCTCCAATACCTCTAATCCTCCAGCCCTCAGCATGGTCTCTCTTCAAGTCCTAATCAAGGATCTGCTGAAAGACAAATTTCACCCCAGCACCAAAAGCTGTGGTCTTCCTTTTTCCAAACCCAAGGTTTCTGAGACTTGATACTGGAGAACTGGCACTCCTCTTGAGCCCCAGCTTCCAAAGAAGAGGAAAGAGAAAGCACCCAAAGACTCCTCCCTTACAAGATGTTCAATATTCACACTCCTAGATGTTTCATGCAATGTGTGCCTTCTGGGCTGTAAAACCCAAAGAAGCAGTATAGAATAGGGGGATAGATTCTGGGCAGAAAATAACAAGATCTGAGAGTGATTTTATATGATCATCTTAATGTAATCAAAAGCTAAATAAGGTGACAGGAAAGCCCAATGGATGTGCAGCCCCGCAAGTTACCTTGCAGAATCAGGGCCAAAGTGTATATCCTGGACAAGAGGCTAGAAAGGGAAGATATGATGAAAACACCTCCATAGTATAAATTTATGGGGGGGTCAGACTTTTTCATTGGAAAAGAAGCTTTGAAATAAAGGGCTATTGGGTGAGGATGAAAGAAGGTAGACTCAGAGTAATCTAAGGAACTATTTCATTAAAGAAAGGGTAGTAGATGCATGGAGCAGCCTCTCTGTGAAGATGGTAGAGATCAGCACAGTATCAGGATTCAAAAAAACATAGGACAAGCACTAAGATCTCTGAGGGAGAAGAGATTGGCTGTTGGTTTAAATAGACACACTGCATGGACCATATGGTCTTCTTTTACCATTATTTTCTATGTTTCCGTGTGTCTCTCTCTCACACTGAAACACACCGTCAGTACATCCTCCTCTCAAAGTCAATCACTGCTAGCAGAACCTCTTAAGCCTCTGAAGCAACTGCTAGCAAGAGGAATTTGTTGAGCGGTGGGTTCACCTCTAAACAAACAAAGATATGGGGAGGGGTGCACCTACTCCTGGTGGGTGTACCACTAAGCAAAGACATGGGCAGGGGTGCACCTACTCCCTAAAAGACATGGGAAGGGGTGCAACTACTCCTGCCATATTGCTGGGCAGACTAGGTGGACCACGCTGGTCTTTATCTGACGTCATTTACTATGATACTATGTAGGATATGTCCTATAGCTTATATTTGTCTTTTTTCTTTTAGCAGGAACCATTGTATATTGAAGGAATGAGTGGAGGGGTAGCCTAATTGTTAGGACAACAGTCTTAACCAAAAAGAGCAGCATTCAGATCCAACTGGTTATTCCTTGTGGCCTTGGGCAATCACTTAAACCTCCATTGGCTCAGGTACAAACTTATATTGTAAACCCTCTGGCAATAGGAAACTGCCTACTATGCTTGAATGTAACTCACCTTGAACTACTACTAATGGAAAGGCATGAGCTAAATAGACGTCTTACCACTACCAGGATTAATCACTCTTCAATAAAATTTAAACTATGGGGTATGTTTACTAAAACCCCGTTAGGTGCGCACCGCGCTATTGTGCGGGATGCCATATAAGGAGTGGGCATTTCAGTCAGAAAAAAGCAAAACCGGGATTAATCATGCGCTAATGTGCACTGCGCTCATGTGCGCCGCGCACATTTGCGCATGAGAAACTTGCGCGGGAAGCATACGTGGCACGTTGATGTGCAAGCACAGGAACAGAGCCACAGTACAATGGTTAAGACACTGACTGATGGTGCAAGGATCAGGGGTTCAATCCCCCACTGTGCTGAATGAAGAAGGCTGGCTGAGGCATTACCTATTATGGGGAAGATTGCTTTAGGAGGCATTTTATTTATATTTTAATTACCTCTACTAGCAAACGCACTCTCAAAGCATGTTAACATAAGGCGCCCCATAAGGCACATTTTAAAGTGCACTGTCCGCCAAGGCACCCTAGAATGTTGCTTATAAGACGCTTTATAGGGTGCCGTATGAGGTACCGCAAGGTCACAGCACTGTTTTTGATGGCAGCACTGTGCAGTTTAAAGAATGAAAATCATAATTAGGTGCGCTGACATGCAAGAAGGAGCAGCAACATAGCACAATGGTTAAAACACTGACCAATGATGCAAGAGTCATGGGTTCAATCCTCCACTGTGCCTAATGAAGAAGGCTGGCTGAGGCATTACCTGTTATAGGTAATATTGCAGTAGGGGGCATTTTATTTTTATTTTAATTAGTGCTGCCAGCAAACACACCCTCAAAGTATTGTAACATAAGGTGCTGCATAAGGCGCCTCATTGGGTACCCCAGAGGGCACATTTTAAAGTGCACTGTCCGCCACTGCACCCTACAGTGTTGCTGAAAGGGTGGCCTATAGGGCACCATATAGGGTGCCCTATGAGGCACAGCAAGGTCATAGCACTGTGTTTGATGGCAACACTGTGCTTTTAAACGCATGGAAATCTGACGTAGGTGCGCTGACATGCAAAGAGGAACAGCAGTGTAGCACAATGGTTAAGGCACTGACTGCTGATACAGGGGTCATGCGTTTGCTCCCCAGTGTGCCTAATACATAAGGCTGGCTGAGGCATCAGCTTTGCAATGTACCTATTGTTTCCTGCAGCACTTTATTTGTATTTTATTAATTGCTGCTAGCAAACACGCCCTCACATGCCGTAACTGAAGGTGCCGCATAAGGCACCCTATAAGGCACTCCATAGGGCACATTATAAAGTGCACTGTCCGCCATGGCACCCTAAAATGTCCCCTATAGGGCACCCTATAAGTCGCTCCACAGGATAACGTATAGTGCACCTTATATGGACGGTAACCATAAGGTGACCTATAGGGCGCCCTATAAAGCGCCCTCTGAGGCACCTTATGGGTACAGTACGCAGAGAGTTTTTGCTGGCAGCAATAATGTACATTAAAAAGAGATAATGCTTTGAGCAGCCCTATCAAATAACCCCACTGTGGGTTTGAACCCATGCCCTCTGACTGCACAGGCAGTGAAGTAACAAGTGGGCTACAGCTCTATAGCTGCTAGCAACCCCCTGGCTCGCTGTAGAGGGACTGCACATCACCACACAGACAGTCTGCTATGGTCACCAGGATAGGGTTAGGCCACCCGTACCCATGATGCACTGCACATGCAAATCAGCTGTCCACAGATGAACACAAGATGGGGTATGCACCCCCACAGCACCTCGGCCTGGTAGGGGGAACTGACCATGTCCACCCCCATAGCACCTCGGCCTGGTAGGGGGTACTGACCGTGTGTGTTACTGGCACAGAGTAGCTACACACCGTCACATTGTGCGGGTACTGTGCTCACCCTGAGTGTGCGGTGGAGCGCCCAGCACCAGGTCCACAGCACCTTCCATGGCAGAAATAGGCCATGCTGCAGGTCCCCAGCAATGCTAATGTGTGAAATAGATAGTTTCTGCAGAAACACCTTGGGTATATTTGTCTGTCTCAGTCAGGTGTAGCCCCCATGGACTCCTAGGAGGATTATGCACCACCACCCTCCCTCTCCAGGAGCTGAGGGTGGCAAACATGGTCTCCCATCAACAGATGCACATTCTACCTCCCTACAATGGCAGTAGAGGGGGACCATCAACCCCAGTCCTGGTGGGGAACAGACACCCTACAGGGCAATCAATGCAGCTCTGTACACATCCATAACACACTAGCAGACAGACATTAGGCCTGGATACCTAAGCTGTACCCCACCACTATTTGATATTCTCCTGCAGCAAGCCTTCAGCCACTGCACAGCACTCTATCAAGACACATACCAGCTGCAAACAGTCTGCTAGCTACTCCATAGTGCATGTTCCTGGTGGAAATGCATGCACCCAGAACTGGGATATCAACATACACAACAAGCAGATACATCAGTAAACAGGCTCCAAAAGGAAAACCATAAATATCACATGAAAAAAATACTATATAGCACTATGGGGGTGCCTAGCCATGCTGTGGTCACTGCACAGTCAGGGTGAGAGTGATCTCCCAGCAGGACATGCTGAGGCCACCCTGTCTGTGTAGGTGGTGGCCAGGCACTAAAATGTCCCAGCCAGTGCCCTATGCCCTGTGCAGATGCATCCTGGCCAGGCCACCCTGTCCGGGCTATACCCATGGTACCTTGCTCCTCATTATGCACATTGGCAGGCCAATACTGGCAACAGTGCTGGCAGTGTGGGCTGTGGAGGGTGTTTGCAGCCACCACACACTGGATAAACAGACAGACACACCCACACCTATGCCAGCATTGTGCTACTATAGAGGAGTTTAGCAGCCCTGGCCACCACACCAGTCCTGAGCACAGTACAGACATGGATATGGTACGCAATACTGTTGGGGGTCACTCCCCAGGGTGGTAAACACTGTCAGAGACCAGACCTGCAGCACACACCACAGACATCAGAAAGATTGTAATGATGGAGCTCAATCAGCAAACTGTGCTTAACGTAGGAATTGCTATCTGCCAGTAATCATAGGAAACGTTTGATAGCTGTGTACCGTATATCCAGGTGTAGGGTGGCATTGCTAAGGTATGCAAGTGCTAGTATTGGGAGATGCACGCAGGGCCCAATGTCCTGTCTCTCCAGGAGGCATTGGCTAATGGGGCCTGTGGGTGTGGGTGTGGGTGTGTCTGCCCCTGTTGGCTGCTGCTTTACGGCAGAGGTTCCCAAATCCAGTCCTGGTGTGCCAAACACTGTTCGGGTTTTCATGCTGTCCCTCATGAATATGCATGAGATACATCTGCATACCATGGGGGTGGTGCATAGATATGCAGCACAGGCATCTTTATTAGAGGCAACATGGAACCTGAATGGTATTTGGCCCTCCAGGACTGCATTTGGGAGACTCTGCTCTAGGTAATGCGCCTGTTTATGGTGTCTGTGCTCTGTAGGGTAAAATATAGGCGTATTAACCATGCGTATGTTCTCTGCAATAAAGGTTTGTCCTTACTATCATGGTTTATTTGTGGGAAAAAGATGTGGACTGGATTGGCAGTAGCCCCAGCTGGGTTTTGAACCTGTGACCTTCTGTTCTTGCACACACTGTCTGTGTGCACTGCACCACCGTGTTGCCACAGATATGCTGCATTCCCTGGGGAGTCCATGACTGTACATCCGACAGGGCCTGTTTGTTGCAGTGCACGGCACCCACCTGGACAGGGCTAGGCCATGGTCTGCTGTGGCCACCACCTGCTGCCACCTCCACCACCAGTACCGCTCCATCCTTAGATTGGAGACAGCATAAACCCTGAAGGTTTTGTGGCCCTCCAGGACTGCATTTTGGGGAATCTGCTCTAGGTAATGTGCATGTTTCTGGTGTCTGTGCTTTGTAGGGTAAAATAGAGGTGTTTGAGCCATGCTTATGTTCTCTGCAATAAAGGTTCGTCTTTACTAACACTAGTTAGTTGTGGGTAAAATATGGGGACTGGATTGGCAGGAGCCCCAGCTGGGGCTTGAACCTGTGACCTTCTGTCTCTGAACACGCTGGTTGTGTGCACTGCACCACCGTGATGCCACAGAGACAGTGCATTCCCTGATGATACCATGACTGTTTGTCCGGCAGGGCCTGTCTGTTGCAGTGCATTGCACCCACCTACACAGGGCTAGGCCATGGTCTGCTTTGGGCAGCTGCCACTGCCCCCCTCCACCTCCAGTACTCCTGTGCCACCCTGCTGACATGCCCTTCTGCTGGTGGTGCTGGTGGTACGTAGTCTCAGGCCATCCTGTGTGCGGGTAGGCGGCTGCCTATGGTGCGGGTTCTGGGGTAGGGGTGCCTGCAAATTTGTCTGCAAGTCCCCCAATCACCGCCTGCCAATGTTCTGTGCCCTTATGGGTACCTGCTGGGTACTATCCCCTGTGACACTGTGATAAACACTCTCGTCCCCATGTTGGGCCCTCATCAGTTTCTGTCTGGCTGCTGTTCAGTTTCAGCATTCCTAGGTGCCATCTAGGCATCTGCCTAGTCCGCACTGTGCCCCAGCTGCACCACAGCATGTGCCGCCTGCAGCCCTCTGTATCCCCTTTCCCAGCATCTGTCCAATTGCCCATTCCGACCTGCCTGCCCTGCTGTTGTGAAAATGTGCATGCCATAGGAAACCTGTCCAATGGAGAGGGAAACCCTGATCAGTGCTATTTCACTGTGGGATCATTCACCTTGTATGGGGATGGAGCGTAGACCCTTCTAAAATTCATATTTATTTTTTGCGGCTTTCTTGGGAGTGTTTTTTGATGTTTCCCATTACTATCACTATTGCCTAGCTTGATTATAATATTTTTAGATTTTGTTGGGGTCATTTTCAATGTTTATTTGCACTTTTGTACCGTGCACAAACACATGTATCACACATATCACTGTTTTGTAGGTTTCCCCGGTTTTGCTGTACATTGCTGACATAAATGGTTTCTCTTCCCTTTAAATCGGCTCTACCACGAGGTTTTCACTCGCGGTATTTTTTGGCTTGAATTTCAGCCCCACTCGTGTGCGGGGAGCCTCTCCCCTCCCACTCTCCACCCATTTACCCCTTCTCTCCGCCCCTGGGGAGTCTTCCTCCGCCCTCCGGGAGCCTTTCCACGCCTCTATCGCACATCAGCGTGCCGCGCACATGAGCGGGCACTTTAGTGCGGCGCGCATGTGTGCGGGGCACAAATACGCATCATTAGCATGCGCACTGTTTAATAAACATACCCCTATATATCTCTTTAATAGTTCTTGAGGAGCAGATCAGTTTTAAATTTGCAATTTGCAGTCTTTTGTTTCTGTTACTTTTGTTCTGTTTTTTTGAAGTGCAAAACAATGTCAATCAGTTACTAGAAGTAAGGAAGCTAATGAGATGGTGAATACCTGACACCATCTCTTGTTCTGGCAGGTGTTCTGAGTTATTGATATACGTATTTGCCTCAAGTAGGGTCCATCCAATTGCCCTGTAAGAAAACACTCCAGTTTTACTAAAAGAAAACTAAACATATTGGAGAATAGCTGGAGTGAAAATTCAGCTTTGATTAATGGAGATCAATGGCTTGTACAAGCAAAGGCTTTTAAAAAGTCCATTATATAGAATGAGAAGACCTATTTATCTAGAATGCAGAATTCAACAACTAAGAGGTCATAAAAACTGTTTCAGATAGCCAATAACAGTCAAAATATCAAATAACACCAGCCTCTCTTTGATCTATCTGAAGAGATCTATGAGGGTATCTCTAAATTCTTTTGTACAGTGGTTCTTAACCCAGTCCTCAGGACACATCTAGCCATTCATGTCTTCAGGATATCCACAATAAATATCCAATAGACAAACCTACAAACAATGGAGGCAGCACATTTGAATTTATCTCATGGGTATTCATTTGGGATATCCTAAAAATTTGACTGGCTGGCTGTGTCACAAGGATTGAGTTGAGAGCTCCCATCCTATTGTAGTAAGATCTCAACTTTGCATACAGAATACCTGGTACAGAGTATTCAATATTCAACAAAGTGCTGTTCAATTATATGTTTGTTATGATGTCCTCAACACACACATAAGAAAATAAGATATGCCATACTGGGTCAGACCAAGGTCCATCAAGCCCAGTATCCTGTTTCCAACAGTGGCCAATCTAGGTCATACGTACCTAGCAGTTTCCCCAAAGCAGAAGAAAAGGACCTCGGCTTCAATTGCAGGGCTGTTCATTCAAATGGCTTTTATAGTCAAACCACTTAATCTACCCCTTTAAATACCATCATAGGTCCTTTCCTCCCCCTTCCTTTAATTGTAAACTTTAAACACACATATCTTTAATTGATGTCACACATTATAAGTCAGCAATTCCACAGTCCCAAAGAGCTGACAGTGTTTCGCCTATGCTGCATCAGTGGACTCAACAGGAGGTATTACTCGAAGGCACAGTCCATTGTAAGCAGGCTTGAGCACAGCAGCACAAACAATTAGTCTGGAGAGCACAGTAAGGGCATACTTCAAGTAATACCCCCTGTCAAATCTCCTGATGTAGTGTAGGCAAAATGCTGTCAGCGTTGGGACTGTGGGATTGTTGATTTATTATAACATGTGACATAATTTAAAGATAAGTATGTTTAAAGTTTAAAGTTCACAATTAAAGGAAAGGACAGAAAAGGACCTATGATGGTATTTAAAGGGGTAGATTAATTGGCTATGACTATAAAAGCCATTTGAATGAATAGCCCCGCAAGTGAAGCTGAGGTCCTTTTCTTCTGCTTTGTGTTGAGGACATCATAACAAACATATAATTGAGCAGTGCCTTGTTCAATATTGGATATTTTTGGAGCAGCTGCATAGAGGACAATTATGTTTGTAGTACAAAGTATTGTCATCAACCCTAGTATTTGCCCTGGGAGTCCATTTATGGGCAGTTTCTTCAAATGGGTCAGTTTTGCACATTCCATGACAGTCATGAACCTCACTTCTAAGCCAGGGTATGTAAAATATGATCTCAGTCTTTCAAATTTACTGCTAAAGCTCAGCGTAGTACTTGCACCATGCCAAACACAGCTTCCTTCTGTAGTTCATAAGATGTAACATGTATGAGTAGTTTGTCAAAATGTGCTTGGAAATTCTTCTTTATCAAGCCTGTGGCTCCCAATACGATGGGAACTATTTTTGTATCTTTCTGCCACATTTTCTTGGTCTCTGACTGCATTTCTTGCTAATTTAGGATCTTTTGCCACTCCATGCAATTCACAGAATAATCACTTGGAATCAACACCTCTATTATCAATGCCATTCTGGTGTTTTTCTCCTTTACCACTATGTTGGGTTTCCTCACATCCAGTTTCTTATCCATCGGAATGGGAAAGTCCCAGGTGATCACAACCTCTAAATTATCTGTAATTCTCTTAGGGTCATGATCTCAGTGCTTTTCAGAGATAGTGATATAGGGGTATGTTTACTAAACCGCGGTAATGTTACCTGCGTTAGGTTCCGCAGTAATGGTACAGATGCCCATATAAAGGCGTGAGTGTTGCATCGTTACAGCAAGCCGAATCACCTAACACACGTTACAAGGCACCTTAGACTAACATGCATTACAAGGTGCCCTGTAAGGCACCTTACTTATAAGGCACCTTACAAGGCACATTACAAGGTGCCTTATAAGATGCCTTGTAAAGTGCCTTATAAGGTGCCTTGTTAGGTGCCTTATAAGGTGCCTTGTTAGGTGCCTTATAAGGTGCCTTAAAAGGTGCCTTGTTAGGTGCCTTAAAAGGTGCCTTGTAATGTTCCTTATAAGGTGCCTTGTATAAGGCGCTTTGTAAGGTGCCCTATAGGGCTCCTTAGGCTAAGCGCCGTATTAGGCACCCCTGGACAAGGCACCTTATAAGGCACCCTGGGTTATGGAACCATAGGTTAAGGTGGCCTAACAAGGTGCCTTGTAAGGTGCCTTTTAAGTAAGGTGCCTTATAAGGTGCCTTGTTAGGCGCCTTATAAGTAAGGTGCCTTGTTAGGTGCCTTATAAGGTGCCTTGTTAAGTGCTTTATAAGGTGCCTTGTTAGGTGCCTTATAAGGTGCCTTATAAGGTGCCTTGTAATGTGCCTTATAAGATGCCTCATAAGGTGCTTTGTAAGGCGCCCTATAGGACTCCTTAGGCTAAGCGCCGTATTAGGCACCCCTGGACAAGGCACCTTAGAAGGCACCCTGGGTTATGGAATCAAAGGTTAAGGTGGCCTAACAAGGTTACGGTGCCCTAGGTTAGTGTGCCCTAAGGGCTGCAAGATGCTTCAGGATGACATGCATGACCTGTGAGGCATATAGACGGATGTGGCCCTAACACTAGATAGAGCACCGAGGAAAGGCAATGAACAGGTGAGTGAAGGAGGGAGAGCTGGGAGCTTCTGGAACTGCCATATCTGCGGGTATCCCTTGTGGCTGCTAGTACTGTTGACAAACATGGTGGGGGCAACTGTACCACAGCACAGGGTGTTGGCAATGTAAAGCACTGGAAAGACAGTGGGTAGCAGACGATAGGAATACATGTCCCCCAGTGGAGGTGGAGGTGGCAGGATAGTTACAATGATGGGTGGACAGAGGAGTGGTGGTGCCATGCAGAACAGGCACAGGCGAGGCAAGCACAAAGAGGCGCAATGCAGGAAAGGGTAGCAGTGCAGGACATGGGGTGGTAGCATGAACAGGTAAGACAGGACTCCACACAGCTGACAGATAGATGGATAGACAGACAGACGGACTGAAGGACTGTTGGCAACTGTGGCGAGGGTATTGTGGGCTGGCAGAACGGCTCTGCAAAAATATGACTGTTACAGGCATGCAAACTATTTGAGTAGGACAGACATGAAAGGAGGGAACAATGAGGAATTGAACCCATGAACACTGCTGAGAATGGCATTGTACTAACCAGTAGGCTATACCTCCATGGCATATCTCACAGCAATGGCTGGGTACAGAAGGACTGCAGGTCACTGCACAAACTGTCTGTTCTGAGTGCCAGAATAGGGTAACTCCACTAGTCCCCATGATGCAATGCACATGCTGAATAGCTGTCCACAGCTGATCACCAAATGGGGTCTTCACCTCTCCGGTACCTCAACTTGGAAAGACGAACTGCCAGTGCATGATCCTGGCACAGAGAAGCTACAGACCATGCTATTGTTCAGGTTCTGTGTTCACCCTGAGGGATAGGATGGGTGCCCAGCACTAGGTCTGCAGTACATATAATGAGCTAGGTCTTGCTGTACATCCCCATCACTACCAGTGTGTGACAGGTGTTTCTTGAAGTGTGTCTGAAGGTAATTTGGTGTTCATCTGTATTCTGCAGTCACATGTGGCTCTCTGGGACCAGACACCACCCATATTAGTGTGTACCCAGTGTTAGGGTCTGGCTGACATGGGCACCTGTTATCAGGGCAGGGGGTTTCTGGACTTGCGTGAGGTTTGTGCAGTAGTGCCTCTACAGGTCAAAGTAGCATACACTATATACCCTAAAGGGCCCACAATCACCCTTTATGTAGGTAAGTGACAGGTGCTGGAACCCCAGTAAAGCAACCTCCATTCTGCTGCTATAAGACAGCCCGCCATGGTTGGTGGGCCAGAGCCATACCTGTGACTGGGGTAGTGGTAAACCAGCAGTAATGCTGGGGTTAGGTCTAAAAAAAACCCCAACAGCCTCACACCATTGTCTGCCATTCACCAGTCAGACTGTACCTGCAGCACCCTACAAGGTGTTCCAACCATGCACAGTCTAACTGCAGACAGTCCACTAGCCAGTCCATAGTGCATGCTCACAGAGGAACTACTTGCACCAAGCAGGCAGCACAGTGATTGAGCCCCAGCACTAGGAACACACAAGTATCACTAGAAACAGATAGTGTAAAGTGCTATGTGGGAACCTAGACATGCCATGGCCACTGCTTGGTCAGAGTGAGTGCCCTCCCAGCATGACATGCTGTGGCCACCCTGTCCATGCAGGCAGTGGTCAGGCACTACAGTGTCCCAGCCATTGCCCCACACCCTGTGAAGATGCATCCTGGCCAATCTCCCCTTTCTGGGCCATACTCACAATACCTTGCTCCTCATTATGCACATATTCAGGCTAATGTTGGTAACAGTGGGACATTGTGCCCCCAGTGAGGTGTGGGCAGCCACTAGAACAATGGATAGACATACACACACACTCCTATTGCAGCATTGTGCAAAGATAGGGGTGGTTGGCAACCCTGCCTGACACACTGGTCCTGATCACAGTGCTGACACTGATAAACTGTGCAGGAGGTAGTAGTAGTGCTCTGGTGATAACTACAGCTCTGTGCTGGGGCCAACAGCCTGGCTCTCCATGCAGCTTTGGATTGTGGAGCCTGTGTGAATGGGTGTTTGTACCCCTGTTTTGGGCTTTGCCCATGTTGCTGTTGTATCTGCATTGTAGGGTAAGATATAAGGACATGCTCTGCAGGATCCACAGCTGGGACTTGAACCTGTAACCCTCTGCTTCTGACCACACTGGCTGAGTGTACTGCACCACACTGTTGCCACAGATGCATAGTAGTCCCTGGAGCTACCCGTACTTTTCCTCAGCCAGACCTTTTATGTTGCACTGCACACCACATACTGGTACAGGGCATGGCCTAGGTCCACTGCAGGCAGGTGCCACTGCCCCCTCCAGCACGGGCACCCCCCCTGCCATGCTGACATGACCATATGCTGTCGGTGCTGGTAGTGCACAGTCCCAGGTCATCCACTGTGTGAGTAGGCCGTTGCCTAAGGAGCAGTGTCTGGGGTGGGGAGGCATACATGGGCATCCTCACATCCTCCACATCACCGCCTGCCAATATTATGTCCCTTCCTCTTGGGGGAGGGTTGGCTGGGGGGATGGCAGGTCAGTGCCCTGGCAACTGTTAGCTAGGGTGGACCAGGTAGATGTAGGTGGATTGTGTTTGGCCTTTGTCAGCTGCTGTCTTGCTGATGTCCGGTTTCTATGTTCCTATGTGCCACCTAGGTGACTGCCTAGTCCACCCTGTGCCCCAGCTGCCCCCACTACATGTCCTTCCTGCAGCCCCATGCCCCATTTGCACCATCACCATAGTGGCCTTTCATACTTGGGCACTATGCTGTTGCTGCAAATGGAGCACTACTATCACTTTTCTTGGCCTCCCTGCCCATGCTGTACATTGCTGGCACTTAAATGGTTTCTCTCTGTTGCAAATGTGTGCTAACGCCAGGTTTTCAGTCATGGTAAGATTCAGCCCTTCAGTTCCCCGCGTTAGTGTGGAAGAGGCCTCTCCCCGCCCACTCCCCACCCATTGACCCCCTTCTCTCTGCCCTCTCTCCACCCTCTGCGGGACTTACCGCGGCCGGAAACACTAACACACGTTATGTAACATTAACGCGCATTATTACGCTCGCTAAAGTTACCTAACGTGCGTTAACGTAGCATCTGCTACATTAACGTGGTTTAGTAAACATACCCCATAGTGTTTACAGAGTTTCCAAAGGATGAGGCATGCTACTTTGTTGTGCCTTTCTGTATAGAAATGTTCTGCCATCAGAACGTCATAGCCAACTATGAGGTAAGTCACTGTTTTTAGCCTTTTCTTACAAAATCGACATATGTCTGTTTTGCCAGTTTTTTTCAGTGCTCACTGTAAACCATCTCTTCCATTTAGCTGTGAGGACTTCCGGATGATCAAGAGCAGACAGTTTTTTAGTAGTCTTTTTTTTTTTAATATTTTTATTTATAAATTTCCTGAATTACAACAAACAATAAAGAATAAAGTTAACACCCGCACAGTTTACAATATTCAAGAAAAAGAATATACCACATAACAAAAAACCACATCAAGGAAGAGCATACTACCAATTTATACAATACATGATAAGGAAATCAGAAGTATACAAAACTCCACTATTGGGAGACAGAAATCTCACCGCCTACTTCCTTTGCCTTTTTCTGATTCAAAAAGGATTTAAGTTGGGACACATCCGTAAACACAGAAGACTGACCCTCAAGAGTAACTATACATCTACAAGGAAATTTTAAGTAGAAGCATGCACCTATAGCCAAAACAGATGATTTTAACAGCAAAAACTGCCTACGCCGGGCCTGAGTAGCCCTGCTCACATCTGGGAAAACCTGCAGCTTTTGGCCACAAAAAAGGGATTCCCTGTACTTAAAATAAGCATGAAGAACAGTTAATTTAATAAGCTCAGAACCAAAGGTAGCAACTAAGGTGCTACGCTTGGAAATAGTATCTGCGGAGTCTTCTAAGAAGGCAGTTAAATCCCGCCCAGCAGTGTCGTCTAAAGGGGAAGAGGAAACAACCTCACCCTGAACATCAGAGGAGGCAGAGCGAGTAGGCAAATAATATAGGTAAATAGCCTCAATACTACCATCCAATTTCAATACTTCAGTAAAATATTTCTTAAGCAATATGACAGGAGACAACAAATGGGTGACAGGAAAGTTAAGGAAACGTAGGTTTTTGGCTCTAGACTGATTCTCAAGTATCTCCAATCGATAGTTAAGGGAGGAAAAATCCCGTATCAAGGCATAACTATTATCTGAACAAACTTGGAGTTGAGATTCAGTCTTAGCCAAAGCATTAGTTATGGCACCCAATTGTTTATCAGTGCTTTGCATTTTACAAACCGCTTCAGAGGTAAACATACAGAGAGAGGATACTGTAGCTGTTAAACGCTTATCAATGCCATTGATAGCAATCCAAATATCCTTTAGAATTACCTCACCAGAACCAAGATCAGAACTCTGTGGGATTTCCTCTGGCTTCCCCGGAAGAACCGGTCGTGGGATAGGTGTAGCATGCTCCAACGGTGATTCTATTTTCGTTGATGACAAAGAAGGCACAGGAGGGAGAGGCGGTGTCCTGAAACGGGGACTTAATGAAGCTCCCTCAGGTGACGATACAGCAGATAGCTGGGAGACTAGGTGTTTGTCCATGGGCCCTACGATTTTCTCTACTAACACCTTCTCACCAGATTTCACAGCTTTACCTTTGCGTTTGCCCATGACGCAAAACAACCAGCCTCAGCTTCTCAGTTGCGCCGAAGGGGCGCCCAAGGGGCGTGTCCTGCCCCTTCTACCACGCCCCTTAGGTCACGCCACACGGGCCGCGACACGCGGCCGCGTGAAGAAGCCGCCGAAAGAAATGGAGGATCGGAGAAGGGGTCCTCCTCTGCCGAGGGCGACCCTCCCACTGCCTGGCCGGATCCGGGCAGGGCCTCCAGGCACCTGCCAGCTGCTCCCGCGGCACTGAAAACCTTGCCGCGTCTATCTCCGATGCAGGTAGGCTCCCCAATGACCACCTGCAGCCACCGGAAGAAATGGAGGATCGAAGAAGGGGTCCTCCTCTGCCGAGGGCGACCCTCCCACTGCCTGGCCGGATCCGGGCAGGGCCTCCAGGCACCTGCCAGCTGCTCCCGCGGCACTGAAAACCTTGCCGCGTCTATCTCCGATGCAGGTAGGCTCCCCAATGACCACCTGCAGCCACCGGAAGAAATGGAGGATCGAAGAAGGGGTCCTCCTCTGCCGAGGGCGACCCTCCCACTGCCTGGCCGGATCCGGGCAGGGCCTCCAGGCACCTGCCAGCTGCTCCCGCGGCACTGAAAACCTTGCCGCGTCTATCTCCGATGCAGGTAGGCTCCCCCGTTTTTTAGTAGTCTTAAATGGCATTGCAGATCTTTCTGGAATGAAGCCTATGGTCAACCGGACTTGATCATCTGAGATTTCTATCCTAGACACAAACAAAAACATCACATTTTTTGATTTTAAGAAAGTGGACCCCACCAAAATTCATAAAATTCTATAAGGACTAAAATCTATCAATCCAAAGGATCTCTGTCCAGTTTAGTTTAAAGCTGCATAAAGGTTTGAGCATCACTGTCATTAATGCATTACTCATTACACAGCTGATGTGTGCCCTTTTCCTAAAAAGTCAGTTTAGTATTCAAAAGCCTCAATGGGCTAGCATTAGCTGCAGGCCGTATTTGGGGTTTTTTTATGCTAACATACACAATGGATACATTTTGGCTGTGTAGCCTAGTGGTTAGAGCTACAACCCAAGATATCTGGGTTTGATTCCCACTGGCACTCTTTGTGGCCTTGGGCAAGTCGCTTTACCCTCCATTGTCTTGGAAGAAAAGTCCTCACAATGTACTTCCGGTGATACCTTGCCAAGAAAACCCAAGGACTGTTGGGTTGCCAGGAGTCACCATTGACTTGGTGGCACAAAAACAAAACAAAACACTATGGAGCATGTTTACTATTGTGCATTGCCAGGGTAGCATAGGGTTAGCGCACGGTTTCAGCACAATGCTATGTAGTGTGGAGCCCTGCACTGAAAACCACATGCTATCCTGGTAGCACATATGTGGTAGGTGAATGGATGGCATGGGGAGTGCTCCCAGAATGGCACAGCTAATGAGGGCATTTATGGTCCACACTACAAGCACTTGATGCCAGTAGCATGGGTGCAGCTAACACCACCTCAGTGGGTGGTGTTACTTGCACCCATAGTAGGTTTGCCAAAGTAAAGTATGGTAAGTGCAGGTAGATGGATGTATCCTCTCCCCTGCAGTTAGTGAGATGCCTCACGCTGGTAATGCTGTCCAAACATATATTAGCAGCACAAAGCTTAGTAAATATGCCCCTATATGACCAACATTTATCTATTCAAAGTGGGATGGTCTGGTGAGAGGATAGAAATTATTCCAAGAGATACAAAATTCAGCTAAAAGCAGGTATAGACCTAGGCAGGTAAATTATACTTTGCAGCCACAGTTGGTATTGTAGCTTCTTGTCTTCTGAACAACAAAAAGTGAAAAATATTATAATATATTTATTTCCCTAAGCTACTTAGACTAACAGGCTCATTAATTGTAATTTAACTATGCATCTTAAACATATTTTCAGTGTAAAAATCATTCACTCTTGCAGATCAGTTTTCATTTGGGCCTCGTAGCAATAAGCTGTACCTAGTTCTATGCACCCACCCTACCTCCCATCCAAGGCAACAGAATGATTAGATTGAAATACCATGCACTAAAATTAGTAATGCTTGTCTGGTACTATTTACATGACTTTTCCATTACATCTAGCACAATTGTTTAGTAAATCAATAGGGAATAAATATATATTGTGTTAAAGTACTGGGGCAAAGAAGAGTAGACATCCTTGTCTTAAAATTACATGCTTTGGGTGGATTGTGAGTTATAAGATTGAAGGCCAAATAATATCAAACACTTAGAAGTATTATTATAAGGTAACAATAAATAACATAAAAGTGTATTATTATACAATATTATAAAAGAGATCTGTTATTCTTTTTTTCCCAGTGTCATTTACATCTTCTTTTCTGACATTTAGGCTTTTTGAAAACCTGTAACTATTTTACTTTCCAAAATGTATCTTGATTTTTGTGATTGTGCCCACAGGTCCCTCACTAGAAATACCTCTCTCCATTCAGGAGGCACACTAAGGGGTATGTTTACTAAACTGCATTAGAGCGATTCGCGTTAGGAGCCGCGGTAGAGACAGAAACCCCAAATAAGGACATGGGCGGTTACATCGTTTCCGAGAACGCGCCGAGAACGCGCGTTACAAGGCGCCATAAATGAACGAGCGCTACAGGGCACGTTACCGCGCGTTAATCTTAAGAAGGCGCGCAGGCATACAAGTACAGCAACAGAGCTGTAGTACAATGGTTACAACACAGACTGATGGTACAGGGGTCATGGGTTTGATTCCCCACTGGGCCTAATGTAAAAGGCTGGCTGGGACAGCACCCTTTACATTTAAGTAGTGATTGTTGAAGCATTTGACGTGTATTTTAATTAGTGCTGCCAGCAAACACACCCTCACGGTGGCATAACCTAAGGTGCCGCATAAGGCACCCCATAACGCACTCCATAGGGCACATTATAAAGTGTACTGTCCGCCAAGGCACCCTATAATGTCCCCTATGGGACACCTTATAAGGATGCAAACAAAGCCCTGGCTGGCTGCAGGACTGCATGTCACCACACAAACTGTCTGCTGTGGTTACCAGGATAGGGGTAACCCACCCGTACCCATGATGCACTGCACATGCAAATCAGCAGTCGAGAGATGGGCACAAGATCGGGTATGCACCCCCACAGCACCTCGGCCTTGTAGGGGGAGCAGACCATGTGTGGCACTGCCACAGAGTAGCCACAGACAGTCACATTGTGCGGGTACAGTGCCCACCCTGAGGTTGAGGTGGGGCGCCCAGCACCAGGTCAACAGCACCTTTCATGGCTGAAATACACCATGCTGCAGGTCCCCATCAGTGTGTGATAGGTAGTTCAGTTAGACACACCTAGGATACATCTGTGTCCTGCTGTATGTCTCTGTCATGTCTAGTCCCTATGGGTGATGCTGCACCCAGAATAGTGCATATCCTGTGTTGGTGCCATTGTTACCTGCTGTAGGTGGGGTGGGGGAGAGGGGGTGTATGGACCCAGAGGCAGATTATGTACCACCACACAACCCACCAATAGATCCACAGTCTACCTTCCTACAATGGCAGCAGCCCCAGACCTGCTGGGGAACAGACAGAGCAGTACCCATCCCTAATGCAATAGCAGACAGACAGCAGGCCTGGAAATGCTCAGCTGCCCCCCCCCACCACCATTATCTGACATTCTCCAGCAGCAAGCCTCCAGCCGCTGCACCCTGCAAGGTGCTCCAGCAAGACACATACTAGCTGCAGACAGCCCGCCAGCTAATCCATAGTGCATGGTCCTGGAGCAGATGCATGTACCCAGAACGGGGATGTCAGCATACACACCAAGCAGATAAGTCAGTGATTGAGCCCCCAAAAGAAAACTCATAAACATCACATGAGAGAATGCTATATATCACTATGGGGGAACCTAGCCATGCCATGGCCACTGCTCAGTCAGGGTGAGAGTGACCTCCCAGCAGGACATGCTATGGCCACCCTGTCCATGCAGGTGGTGGCCAGGCACTACAATGTCCGAGCCATTGCCCTATGCCGTGTGCAGATGCGGACAGGCCAGGCCACCCTATCCAGGCTATTCCCACAGTACCTTGCTCCTCATTATGCACATTGGCAGGCCAATACTGGCAACAGTGCTAGCAGTGTGGGCTGTGGAGGGTGTTGGCAGCCACCACACACTGGATAGACAGACACACACTCCCCACACCTATGCCAGCATTGTGCAACTATAGAGGTGTTGGGCAGCCCAGGTCACCACACCAGTCCTGGGCACAGTGCAGGCATGGCTATGGTACGCAATACTGTAGGAGTCACTCCCCAGGTTGGTAAACACTGTCAGACACAAGACCTGTAGCACACTCCACACACATCAAAAAGGTTGCTATGATGCAGCTCACTCAGAAAAGTGTACTTAACCTAGGAATTGCTATCTGCCAGTACTCATAGCAACCTTTTGATAGATGTGTACCATATTCCCCGGTTTAGGGTGGCATTACTAAGGTATGCAAGTGCTAGTATTGGGAGATGCACGCAGAGCCCAAAGTCCTGCCTCTCCAGGAGGCTTTGGATAATGGGGCCTGTGGGTGCTGGTGTGTCTGCCCCTGTTGGCTGCTGCTTTACGGCAGAGGTTCCCAACTCCAGTCCTGTGTTGCCAAACACTGTTCGGGTTTTCATGCTGTCCCTCATGAATATGCATGAGATACATCTGCATACCATGGGGGTGGCGCATAGAAATGCAGCACAGACATCTTTATCAGAGGCAGCATGGAACCGGAATGGTGTTTGGCCCTCCAGGACTGCATTTGGGAGGCTCTGCTCTAGGTAATGTGCATGTTTATGGTGTCTGTGCTCTGTAGGGTAAAATGTAGGTGTCTTGGGCATGTTTACGTCATCTGCAATAAAGGTGCTGTCTGTATTAGCACGTTGTAGTAGTGGGTAAAATATGGGGATTGGGTTGGCAGGAACCACCGCTGGGACTTGAACCTGTGACCCTCTGCTTCTGAATACACTGGTTTGGTGTACTGCACCGCCTTGTTGTCACAGAGTCAGTACATTCCTTGGTGATACCATGACTGTTCGTCAGACAGGGCCCGTCTGTTGCAGTACACGGCACCCACCTACACAGGGCTAGGCCACGGTCTGCTCTGGGCAGCTGCCACTGCCCCCTCCACCACCAGTATCCCTCAGCCACCATGCTGACATGCCCTTCTGCTGGTGGTGCTGGTGGTGCGCAGTCTCAGGCCATCCAGTGGGCAGGTAGGCGGATGCCTATGGTGCGGGTTCTGGGGTAGGGGTTCCTGCATAGGTGTCCACGCTTCCCCCCAGCACCGTCTGCCAATGTTCAGTGCCCTTGGGGGTAGCTGCTGGGTACTATCCCCTGTGACACTGTGGGAAACACCGTCGTGCCCATGTTGGGCCTTCAGCAGTTGCTGTCTGGCTGCTCTGCTGTTTCAGCATTCATATGGGCCACCTAGGCATCACCCTAGTCCGCACTGTGGCCCATCTCCACCACAGCATGTGCCGCCTGTGGCCCTCTGTATCCCCTTCTCCGGCATCTGTCCAGTTGCCGTTCTGACATGCCTGCCCTGATGTTGCGGGACATATGCATGCCATAGGAACCCTGACCGATGGTGAGGAAAACCCTGAGCAGCGCTATTTCACTGTGGGCTCATTCACCTTGTATGGGGACGGAGTATAGACCCTTCCACGATTTATATCTGTTCTATGGAGCTTACTCGGGGGGGGAAGGGGTTGATGTTTCTCATTGATACCACTATTGGCCAGCTTGGTTATGGTTTTTTTCCAGTTTGTTGGGGTCATTTTCAGTGTTTATGTGCCCTTTTGTTCTGTGCACATGTATCACTCCTATCACTTTTTTTAGGTTTCCCTGCCTGGGCTGTACATTGCTGACACTTAAATGGTTTCTCTCCCCTGTAATGTGCATTTAACGGCAGGTTTTCATTCACGTTAGAATTGAGCTCTTCAGATCAGCCCGTTAGTGTGAAGGGAGCCTCTCCCCGCCCACTCTCCACCCGTTGACCCCTTCTCTCCGCCCTCTCTCCACCTTCTGCGGTGTTTTACCGCGCCGCGGGAGTTTACGATCGTAAGCGCATCATAACGTGCGTTATGTACGATTACCAGTTTAGTAAACATACCCCTAAATGATGTCTACGTTTTTTTAGGAATAATAAAAGTCATAGCACAGATCCTGGGCTCTCTCTTCTGCACAAGTCCAGTGCTAAAGGTCATAGTCCCAAGGACTCAAGGGAGGGAAAGAGAGAGCGTATGTGGAGCATCCATACGAGTCTTCAATCTGGAATCTCAGAGTATTTTCAACTCTCTTTTTTCTACCAGGATTTATTATTGCCAATATTTTCTGAAGCTGTGAAAAAATACATGGGAGCTGATCAGGTTCCAAATGTTCTGCAGTCGTAGAGCTTATGTGAGTAAAAAGAATGTTGAGAAGGAGAAAAACACTTACTAACATGGAAGGAGAGTCTTTCCCTGTTTATCCAAAGGAATTAAGGTGAGGAGGGGAATTATAAGAGGAAATCCATGCCAAATAGAGAACTTCAGAACCTTAAGAAATTCCTTGGAGTTAAGGGACACCCTTGCATGATTACAAGTAGGTCATGTGTCTATTTGAATTTACTTTTTGGATATTACAAAAAGGAAATGTGTCTTTTGCCAGATCATTATTACTCAGAATTTTTTTTCAGTGCATTTTTATTTTTGGGACAGCACAAGTTTGTATGGAAGTACTTTTGTTCTTAAACCCCAAGAAAGTGCCCTAGCCCTGAGGTTCTTCCAAAACAATGTTCCCTTGCCAGAAGAACCGTCAAGAGCTTTATGTATTTGATGATGGTCACACAGCTTCAAGATATGCCCCTTAAGGCTGTCCAGGAAGGAGTGTTACATTCCAAAAAAGGCTAAGTGGGTCATTCCAGAACACGAATAAGGGGTTTGTACTTGCAGTGGGGACATTTATGTGCTGAAAACGTCCCCGACTCTTCTGAAACACTGCTGACCTGCACATCCACAGCGCTAGCATGGGGATCTCAGAATGTGGGCAGGAGAGGGCAGGAACTGGTTAAAAGATAGAAAGCAAAGGGTAGGGCTAAATGGCCAATTTTCCCAATGGAGAAAGATAAATAGTGGTGTACCCCAAGGATCTGTGCTGGGTCCGCTGCTTTTTGACATATTCATAAATGACCTGAAAAAGGGAATAACGAGTGAGGTTATCAAATTTGCAGATGACACAAAACTATTTAAAGTTGTTAAAACCCAAGAGGATTGTGGAAAATTGCAAGAGCATCTTGATAAATTGGAAGACTGGGTATCAAAATGGCCGATGAAATTTAATGTGCACAAGTGCAAAGTTATGCACCTAGGGAAGAACAACCCAAACTATGGTTACACGATGCAAGGTTCCATGTTTGGAACCACCACCTAGGAAAAAGATTTAGGCATCATTGTGGATAACATGTTAAAACCCTCGGACCAGTGTGCAGCAGCAGCCAAGAGAGCAAATAGAATGTTAGGTATCATAAGGAAAGGAATGGAAAATAAAAGAAAGGATATTATAATACCTCTATATCGTTCCATGGTGAGACCACACCTTGATTATTGTGTGCAATTCTTGTCGTCGTATCTTAAAAAGGCTATAGCATTATTAGAAAAGGTTCAGAGAAGAGCCACAAAAATGGTAAAGGGGATGGAAAGATACCCCTATGAAGAAAGGCTAAAAAGGTTAGGGCTCTTTAACCTGGAAAAGAGACGGCTGAGGGGAGATATGATAGAAGTCTATAAATTAATGAACGGAGTGGAACGGGTAAATGTAGATCATAAGAACATAAGAACATAAGATATGCCATACTGGGTCAGACCAAGGTCCATCAAGCCCAGTATTCTGTTTCCAACAGTGGCCAATCTAGGTCATATGTACCTAGCAGTTTCCCCAAGGGACACAGGTTCCACAATGCTTGTATTGGTTCAAGCATTGATATCCTGGGTCCCTTCTTAATAATGGCTTATGGACCTTTCCTCCAGGAACTTGTCCAAACCTTTTTTAAACCCAGCTACACTAACAGCCTTTACTACATCCTCCGGTAACAAATTCCAGAGTTTGATTACACGTTGAGTGAAAAAATATTTTCTCTTATTAGTCTTAAATAGTTTACCCTGTAGCTTCATTGCATGTCCCCTAGTCTTTCTATATTCTGATAAGGTAAACAATCGATCTACGTTTACCCATTCCACTCCGCTCATTAATCTATAGACTTCTATCATATCTCCCCTCAGCCGTCTCTTTTCCAGGTTAAAGAGCCCTAACTTTTTTAGCCTTTCTTCATAGGAGTACCCTTCCATTCCCTTTACCATTTTTGTGGCTCTTCTCTGAACCTTTTCTAATAACTCTATATCCTTTTTAAGATACGGCGACCAGAATTGCACAAAATATTCAAGGTGCGGTCTCACCATGGAATGATATAGAGGCATTATAATATCCTTTGTTTTATTTTCCATTCCTTTCCTTATCATACCTAGCATTCTATTTGCTCTCTTGGCCGCCGCTGCACACTGGGCCGAGGGTTTTAACATGGTATCCACAATGACGCCTAAATCTTTTTCCTGGGTGGTGGTTCCTAATGTGGAACCTTGCATCGTGTAACCATAGTTTGGGTTGTTCTTCCCTAGGTGCATAACCTTGCACTTGTCCACATTAAATTTCATCTGCCATTTTGATGCCCAGTCTTCCAATTTATCAAGATCCTCTTGCAATTTTCCACAATCCTCTTGGGTTTTAACAACTTTAAATAGTTTTGTGTCATCTGCAAATTTGATAACCTCACTCGTTATTCCACTTTCCAGGTCATTTATGAATATGCCAAAAAGCAGCGGACCCAGCACAGATCCCTGGGGTACACCACTATTCACCTTTCTCCATTGGGAAAATTGGCCATTTAGCCCTACCCTCTGCTTTCTATCTTTTAACCAGTTCCTGATCCACAATAGTACACTGCCTCCTATCCCATGACTCTTTAGTTTTGCCAAAAGTCTCTCATGAGGGACCTTGTCAAAGGCTTTCTGAAAGTCCAGATACACAATATCAACCGACTCACCTTTGTCCACCTGATTATTCACTCCTTCAAAAAAACATAACAGATTAGTAAGACAAGATCTTCCTTGTCTAAAGCCATGTTGGCTGTCTCTCATTAGTTCATGACTATCTACATGCTGAGTAATTTTATTCTTTATGATGGTTTCTATCATTTTTCCCGGTATTGACGTCAGGCTCACCGGTCTGTAGTTTCCCGGATCACCCCTGGAACCCTTTTTAAAAATTGGTGTTACATTGGCGATCCTCCAATCTTCAGGTATTAGAGATGATTTTAATGATAGATCACAGATTACTAATAGCATGTCTGCAATCTCATATTTCAGTTCTTTCAATACCCTTGAATGTATACCATCCGGCTCAGGTGATTTGCTACTCTTCAGCTTATCTAATAGTTGTAATACATCTTCTCGATGTATCGATATTTCCTTCAATTCTTCTGCACCTTTAAATACCACTTCAGTCATGGGTAACATCCCTACATCTTCCTCAGTAAAGACTGAAGCAAAGAATTCGTTCAGTCTCTCTGCTATCGCCTTGTCGCCTCTTAGTGCTCCTTTAACCCCTTTATCATCTAATGGACCAACTGACTCTCTCACAGGTTTTTTTCAATGTACTTGAAAAGGTCTTTACTTTGCGTTTTTGCTTCTGCAGCAAGCTTCTTCTCAAATTCTCCCTTTGCCTGCCTTATCAATGCCTTGCATTTGACTTGCCAGTGCTTGTGCTGTTTCCAGGTTTCGTCGTTTGGCTCTTTTTTCCATTTCCTGAAAGATGCTTTTTTGGCAACAACAGCCTCTCTGACCTCAACTTTAAACCATGCTGGCAGTTTTTTGGACTTCTTTCCACTTTTCTTAATGCGTGGAATACAGCTGGTCTGGGCTTCCAAGATAGTATTTTTCAACAACAGCCAAGCCTGATGTACGTCTTTAACCTTTGCAACTGCTCCTTTTAGTTTTTTCTTGACTGTTTTCCACATTTTATCATAGTCTCCCTTTCGAAAGTTAAAAGGTAGTACTGTGGATTTCCTTACTATCCCTCCTCCACTAATTAAATCAAAGGCGATCATGCTATGATCACTATTGCCAAGTGGCCCCAACAACCTTATCTCTTGCACTAGATCTGGTGTTCCACTAAGGATTAGGTCTAATATGGCTTCCCCTCTGGTCGGTTCATGAACCAGCTGCTCCAAGAAGCAGTCATTTATTTCATCTAGGAACTTTATCTCCCTAGCATGTCCTGACGTGACACTGACCCAGTCGATACCGGGGTAGTTGAAATCACCCATGATTATTACTGTGCTGTAACTTTTGTTAGCTTCCTTGATTTCTTTGAGCATTTCATCGTCCATTTGGTCATTCTGGCAGGCGCTCGATAGTACACCCCCACTGCCATTGCCTTCCCCCTTTTACATGGAATTTCAATCCATATAGATTCTACAGCAGATTTTGTTTCCTGCAAAACTTTAATCCTTTCTGTCTCAATGCCCTCTCTAACATAGAGAGCAACCCCTCCACCAATTTGATCAGCTCTATCATTACGATATAGTTTGTACCCAGGTATCACAGTGTCCCACTTGTTGTCGTCCTTCCACCATGTCTCTGATATTCCAATCATATCTAACCTTTCATTTAGTGCTATATATTCTAACTCTCCCATCTTTTATGTTTATGTTATCAGAATATAGAAAGACTAGGGGACATGCAATGAAGCTACAGGGTAAACTATTTAAGACTAATAAAAGAACTCCACTTTCCAGGTCATTTATGAATATGTCAAAAAACAGCGGACCCAGCACAGATCACTGGGGTACACCACTATTCACCTTTCTCCATTGGGAAAATTGGCCATTTAGCCCTACCCTCTGCTTTCTATCTTTTAACCAGTTCCTGATCCACAGTAGTACACTGCCTCCTATCCCATGACTCTTTAGTTTTGCCAAACGTCTCTGATGAGGGACCTTGTCAAAGGCTTTCTGAAAGTCCAGATACACTATATCAACCAACTCACCTTTGTCCACCTGTTTATTCACACCTTCAAAAAAACATAACAGATTAGTAAGACAAGATCTTTCCTCTCTAAAGTCATGTTGGCTGTCTCCCATTAGGCCATGACTATCTATATGCTGAGTAATTTTATTCTTTATGATGGTTTCTACCATTTTTCCCGGTACTGACGTCAGGCTCACCGGTCTGTAGTTTCCCAGATCACCCCTGGAACCCTTTTTAAAAATTGGTGTTACATTGGCGATCCTCCAATCTTCAGGTATTAGAGATGATTTTAATGTTAGTTCACAGATTACTAATAGCAGGTCTGCAATCTCATATTTCAGTTCTTTCAACACCCTTGGATGTATACCAATCGGCCCAGGTGATTTGCTACTCTTCAGTTTATCTAATAATTGTAATACATCTTCCTGATGTATCGATATTTCCTTCAATTCTTCCGCACCTTTAAATACCACTTCAGTCATGGGTAACATCCCTACATCTTCCTCAGTAAAGACCGAAGCAAAGAATTCATTCAGTCTCTCCGCTATCGCCTTGTCGCCTCTTAGTGCCCCTTTAACCCCTCTATCATCTAATGGACAAACTGACTCTCTCACAAGTTTTTTGCTACGAATGTACTTGAAAAAGTATTTATTTCGCATTTTTGCTTCCGCAGCATGCTTCTTTTCAAATTCTCCCTTTGCCTGCCTTATAAACGCCTTGCATTTAACATCTTGAAAGATGCTTTTTTGGCAACAACAGCCTCTCTGACCTCCCCTTTAAACCATGCTGGCAGTTTTTTGGACTTTTTAGGAAAGAGGCCAGAGGAGAGGGTAGTTAAAGATGGCAAGAACAATTGGGAGAAGGACGAGGGAGGGTTCGCAGATCCAGGAGGAAGGAATCGGGTCAAGCGGGCAGGTCGTCTTGCGAGTGGAGGAAAGTGCTTTAGACAGCTCAACGGGGGAGATGGGGTGAAATAAGAGTCAGAGAGTCAGGGAGGGAGGAGATTGCAGGCAGGAAGACAGGGGAGGGAGGAGGGGCCAAGGGTGGAGGGGGAGAGAAGGGTGGGGGTAGGCGGTGAAAGCGGAGCGAAGGACCTGGATCTTATCGCTGAAATAGGTTGCCAGGAGAGCGGGGTCGGGAGGAGCAGAAGGAGCGGCTAGGGTGGGGTAGGTAGAAGGAGCCGACAAAGTGCAGAGGACAGAAAATAGCTGGCGGGAGGAGCCAGAGGCAGAGGCGATGAGATTAGTGTAGTAAGTGTGTTTGGCATCATGAATTTACGAACGGTAAAGGGAATGACAGTAACGAAAGTGAGCCATGGATTCCCCAGAGGGGTGTTTGCTCCACAGGTGCTCAGCACGCGGAGGCGAGAGTAGAGAGGGTGATACCAGAGGTGGTGATTGGACTGACGAGGGCAAGGGGCCAGACGACCTGGGACAAGTGTGTCGAGGGTGGAGAGCAGGGAGGAGTTCCAGACTTGGACTTGCTGGTCGAGACGGAGAGAATGAAAATCAGGTGCAAAGATGGTGTCTGCAGAGGGGAAATGCTGGAGAGTGGTAGGTGTGATCTGGTGCGAGGATATGAAGGGAGGAGGCCGGGCCTGGATGATGTCAGGGAGAGTGGAAGATCGAAAAGAATGCAGAAATGATCCAACCAGGGGACTGGGAAAGTGGAAAGGGCAGAGGGGAGGAAGGGGGAGGTAAGGGGAGAAATCACGAGGTTGAGGGTATGGCCAGCAGAGTGAGTAGGGAAGGAAACATATTGGTGGAGGGATACATCAGAAAGGAGGGTGAGGAAGAAGGTGTCACGAGAGGTAGAGGGGGAGTTGAAATGCACATTAAAATCACCAACAAACACAACATGAGGATAGAGAAGGGAGGCCTCAGAGAGGGTAAGAAGGAAGATTCCCAGAGGTAGGGCTGGAGGGTAGGGGGAGAATAAGTGAGGAGAAAGTAGAGAGGTGGGGGAGGAATCAAGGCATAGGAGAAGAGACTCAAGGTAGTGCAGGGCGGGGGGAGGGCAGCTCATGAATAGAAAGGGAGGAACAAAAGATAGCTGCGACCCCACCTACAGACTGGCCCCGTAGAGCAGAGTACCCTGGGGGGGATGCAGCGGTTGAGAAGTGGTTCTTCACCCTCATGGAGCCATGTCTCCAAGAGGAAGAAGAGGTCCAGGGAATGTTGCTATAAAAGATCATGGACAGGAACAGCTTTAGAACGCAGAGAGCGACAGTTCAGAAGGGCCAGGTGTAGGAAGGAAATGAGGGGGGGAAGGGTTAGCAGGGGAGAGGGAGTAGAGGAAGGCAGAAGGATTAGCAGGGGAGTAGAGGGAGACACAATTGCCGAACCAGAGCGCCACCCCAATGAACAGGAACAGGGGCCATGGTAAGGACAGGCATCACAGAGGAAAGATGGGTAACCAGAAAGAATAGAATACAGGTGATCTTACCAGAGGGAGTCTGGGACAGAGACTTATCCTTGAGGACTGAGAGAGGCAGAGGAAGAGCTGGTAAGTGGTTGCCCCAGGCGTTGCCCCAAGGAGCTCACCCAAGGAGTGTTTTGTGCTCCTTGGGTGCACTCCTTCAGTGCATGCCACCGCGGCGTGGAATGTTTCAGGGGAGTTGTTTAAATGGAGGAAGTGCAGAGTGTGGCAGACAGCCAAGTGAGCCAGTGATGTCACTTCTGGGTCGGTGGGAGGAGGCAGAATGCTATTGTGGACAGTACCTGGAGAATGGGAGAGCAAACAAACACAGAATCAACAGCAACAGCAGCAGCAGCAGCAACAGCAGACAGAGCACAGTGGCAGGCACACAGGTAGCTGAGGTATGGTGGCAGCACTATCCACATGGTAACACTGAATCCTCCATAGATCACACCCTACTATCCAGTCAGTGCAGGGGTGATCTGTGGGCAGGGCAAAGGCAGTATCGGCACTATCTGGATAAGTGCTGACTTTGTCCAGTTAATGGGATTTTCAGTCAGCACTTGTACGGGCAACCTAGGCCTCTGAAAAGCTGTCATGTTGCAATCCGGATTAAGAATCAGAAGAAAATCCTATTAACTGGATAAGTGTCAGCTTTTGGCTGTATAAATCACTATGTGGCATTTTTACTAGTGCCACTAAGCCCAGATATTTAGTGGCAGCTCCTATGCGGATTTTATGGCTGAATATCCCACTGATAATTATTGTATTCAAAGGGTCCAGTATGATTCACTTACCTACTTCGTTTGTTAGATGAATGTACCATGTGTAGATCATTATATGGAAGTGAAGCATGAAATAAGAGTTGCTGTTGCTGTTGGTATTGTCATTGTCATCATTATTGTTATCAGCCATAAAACCAAACTTGTTTCTTATAAAAACCAAAGTCCACCATTTATGTATAAGGATAACTGCACAACTATTTATAAATTCCAACAGACCCACTGGTATGGTCTGTAACTGCAGTATTTATTGCACATATCAATTGATGATGTTAATGAGATGCAAATGAGGCATACATTACTATTTATTTATTCATTTATTTATAAAACTTTATAGACCCTCTTCTTGGACAAAGCCAGTCAAGATGGATAACAACAAATTAAAAACACAATATCCAATAAACAAAGGTAAAAGAAAAACCCTACAATTCTGGAACTTTAACATTCTTTACCAACAACCCAAGAAACTCTGTCAGTACTTACTTATGGAAAAATATATAATTTTAATTCCTTCTTAAATATTAACAATAAGATAGCTTCACATAAAACCTCATGCGGTGTTTTCCAAAGTTTGGCTACAACAATCTTAAATGCCCTTTTTATCTATTTTTCCAATCTCACATTCTTTCTATCTGGGAAAACCAACAGATTCTTCCCTTTTGAATGTAGAGATCTCTTCAGCTTACATTCTTGTAATTATGACCGTAAATACTTTACTCATCTGGCTCTCATTATCTTGAATGCTATCACCAGCATTCTAAAGCAACATTGATACTTAATGGAAAGTCAATGCAACTTCCACAATAAGGGGGTTATTTTAAAAGCCCTATTTGTACTTTGGGTGACTGAAAATGGTCATGAAGATGTCTGCACCATAGAGACATCACCAGAACCATTTTAGAAGCCATATCTGTGGATGTTTCCGGGGCAAGGATGTCCACTTCTGAATGGGGGGATCAGATATGCCGCAAGGCAAAACAAACCATAGAAGACAAATTTGTAGAATCCTAAACTTTATTGGGAATCTCAAAAGGTTCTACCCTACATGTGCCTTGTTTAGTGGTAGGCCTTCATCAGGGGTATCAGAACCCTTAATGAGAAATATGATCATATTTTACAAATAAAAACAATACATAAATCATAGATAATAATAAAACATTAAAAACATTGAATAACCATAATGACGGCACTAAAAAGATATAAATCACAAGACACAATAATAAATGTATAAGAAAACAAAACAATAAAATGATCAATTAAAACTTCAGGGAAACTTAAGGCACTATGGGGTATAGTCACTAAGCGGTGGTAATGTTACCAGCGATAAGTGCAGTGCTAATGTTACCGATGCCATACAAGGAAGTGGGCAGGTAGAGGACGTTCCGGCGTAAAAGGAGCAATGGGCTGTTTAACATGCGGTAAAGGGTGCCTTGGCCATTTAGCGGATGTTAACAGGACATTGCATGTTAAGGCTGACAAACAGGGCACGTTAAGGCTGGCAAGTTCAGGCGCCTTATCTTAAGACACCCTAAGGGCTTTAAGGTGCCTTAAAGTCCTTAGGGCGCCTTAGGTTAAGACTCCCTAAGGGATTTAAGGCACCTTAGGTTAAGACACCTTATGTTAAGGCACCCTAAGGGCTTTAAGGCACCTTAGGTTAAGGCACCTTAAAGCCCTTAGGGCACCTTAGGTTAAGGTGTCCTAAGGACATTAAGGTGCCTTAAGTTAAGGTGCCCTAAGGGCAGTAGGGTGTTTCTATTTGACAAGCATGAACTGTAAGGCATAAAAACAGCTGTAACACTAACACTGGATAGAGCACCATGGAAAGGCAATGAATAAGTGATAGAAGGAAGGAGAGGTGGGAGCTGAAAGACCTGCCATATCTGCAGGCATCCTACATTATGTGGCAGTCGGTAAAGCAGTCAAACATGTTGGAAGCAGCTGTACCGATGCACAGGGTGTTGGCAATGTAAAGTGCTGCAATGACAGTGGGTGGCAGAGGATGGGAATATGTGTCCCCCAGTGGAGGCAGAGGTGGCAAGATATTTGCAATGATAGGACAGAGGAGTGGTAGTGCCATGCAGATTAGGCACAGGAGAGGCAAGCACGAAGAGCGCAATGCAGAAAAGGGTACCAGTGCAGGAAATGGGATAGCAGCCTGCCCAAGAAGACAGGACTGTATACAGCTGACAGACGCAGATAGATGGACTGAAGGATGGTTGGCAACTGATGTGAGGGTGTTATGGGCTGGCAGCACAAATCTGAAGAGATGTGACTCTTACAGGCATGAAAATTATTTGAGTAGGATAGGCATAAAAAAAGAAAAAGAGGAATTGAACCCATGACGTCTATAGTTGGTTCCACAGCAATGGATGGATACAGAAAGACTGCAGGTCACCACCCAAAATGTCTGATGTTTGCCAGGATAGGGTAACCCCACCAGTACCCATGATGCAATGCACATGCAGAACAGCAGTCTACAGCTGATCACCAAATGGAGAATGCACCTCTCTAGTACCTCAACTTGGTAAGAAGAACTGAGAGTGTGTGATACTGGCACAGAGCAGCCACAGACCATGCCAATGTGCAGGTTCTGTGTTCACCCTGAGGGTGAGGATGGGTGCCCAGCACCAGGTCCACAGTACCTGTAGTACTAGAGTTAGGCTCTGCTGCAGATCCCCATCACTACGAGAGTGTGACAAGTGTTCCTTGTAGTGGAACCTAAAGTAATCCTGTGTCCATCTATATTCCCCAGTCACATCTAGCCCTGGTGGACCAGGACCCATCCAGAATAGTACATACCCAGTGTTACAATATGGCTGTCATGGTCACCTGTTAACAGGACAGAGGGGTGTCTAGACTTGCATGAGGTTCATGTAGCACTGCCCTCTCTGGGTCAAAGTTGTGTACAGTATATGCCCCAAAGGGCCCACAATCAACCTTTTTGTAATTGAGGCAGTGGAGGAACAGGTGGCTCAGCCATGAAGAATGGCTGTGGGACCAGCAACCCCAGTCCTGCTGACAAAAGGCTGCCCCCTAGGGCGGTTGGTCCAGATCTGTACCTGTTACTAGGGCACTGACAGACTAGCAGCAATGCTGGGAGTAGGCCTGGAAAACATCAACTGCCTCCCCATCGAGATCTGACATTCACCAGCAGAAGGAACAGTCAGACTGCACCTGCTGCACCCAACATGGTGGTCCAGCCCTGCACATTCTAACTGCAGGCAGTCCACTAGCCAGTCCATACTGCATGTTCACATAGGAACTATGTGCACCCAGAGTTGGGATATACAGCAGAGACACCAAGCAGGTATCTCAGTGATTGGGACCCAGAACAGAGAACACACAAGTATCACTAAAAACAGAAGCTATACAGCACTATGTGGGAACATAGCTATGCCATGGTCATTGCTCCGTGGGAGAGTGTACTCCCAGCATGACATGCTGTGGCCACCCTGTCCATACAGGTGGTGGTTGGGCACTATGATGTCCCAGCCATTGCCCTACTCCCTATGCAGACACATTCTGCCCAATCCACCCTCTCCGGGCCATACCCACAATACCTTGCTCCTCAGTATGCACCTTTGCAGGCTAACGCTGGAAACAGTGTAAGCATTGTGGGCCCAGTGAAGAGTAGGAAGCCACAAAAAAATGGATAGACATACACACACACATACTCCTATGGCAGCATTGTGCAAAGAAAGGGGTGGTTGGCAACCCTGCCCGCCGCACTGGTCCTGATCAAAGTTCAGGCATTGTTAAAGTGTGCAGGAGCTAGTAGTAGTGCTCTGGTGATAACTGCTGCTCCGTGCCTGAGCCAACAGCTTGACTCTCCATGAAGCTTTGGATAGTGGAGCCTGTATGTGGGGGTGTTTGTACCCCTGTTGGCTGATGCTTTGGGGATTGCACATGTTGATGTTGTATCTGCAATGTAGGGTAAAATATAGGGACATGCTCTGCAAGATCCACAGCTGGGACCTGAACCTGTGAGCTTCTGCTCCAAGACACACTGGCTGTATGCATTGCACCACACTGTTGCCGTGAAATTGTAGCAGTCCCTTGGGCTACCTTTGATTTTCATCAGACAGACCCTGTCTGTTGCACTGCACACCATGCACTGGAACAGGGATGACCTTGGTCTGCTGTAGGCAAGTGCCACTGCCCTCTCCACCACCAACACCTGCCCCCGCCATGCTGACATTTCCATTATGCTGTTGGTGCTGGTGGTGTGCAGTCCCAGGCCATCCAATGTGCAGGTAGGTGGGTGCCTAGGGTGTGGGGTCTGGGGTGGGGAGGTAAACATAGACATCCACACATCCCCCCCATCAGCTCCTATCAATATTATGTCCCTTCCACATGGAGGAGAGTCAGCTCGGGAGTGTCAGGTTGGTGATCTAGCAACTATTGGCTAGGATGGTCCTGGTAAATGTAGGTAGATTGTGTTTGCCAGCAGACTGTGGACAGGCTAGAGCATGCAATGCGGGTACAGTGTACCCAGTTTGGACTACTGGGTGTATTTATTTATTTATTTAGTATACATTTGTATACCGCTACTTCCAGCGATCAGCAGCGGTTTGATTACAGATTGGAAATTGTCAAATCATGACAGGAATTTTTTTTTTGAGGTATAAACACATTGATTAGACAGGAAAGCACAGCACACAGAGAACTATTTTACAGGGAACATGGGCTATGGAGGGTTAAGTGGCTTGCCCAAGACCACAAGGAACACCTGTGGGACTAGAAACCCCAGTCCTTCCGGCCCAAGGTTGCTGTCCTCTAGTGGGATTTGAACCCCTGACCTTCCGGCCCGAAGTACCTTGCCCCAACCACTAGGCCACTCCTCCACTATATATGTTTCAGACGACATGTGGTCACACCCTGCACTGCCTTACCAGGGGCTGCAGTAAAGGGTGTTCGTTTAGCTGGGTTTATTAACAGTTTGGGATGCATCCTGGGGAAGGTCTGTAGACCCTTGTTAGAGTGGTCCCCAGATGTGCACTTCTTGCCCCATTATAGACATAGTGGTACCTGTGTCACTTTTGGGGTACCTGCTGGGTACATGTCCCCTGGATGTGACACTGTGGAACACAGACTACTGGGCATGTTTGACCTTGGTCAGATGCTGTCTTGCTGATTTCTAGTTTCTATGTTCCCATGTGCCATCTAGGTGACAGCCTATTCCACCCTGTGCCCCAGCTGCCCCCACTGCATGTCCCGCCTGAAGCCCCCTTTGTCCCATTTGCACAATCACCATAGTGCCCTTTCATACTTGGGCACTATGCTGTTGCTGCAAATGAAGCACTACTATCACTTTATACAGTGACAGAATTCAAAATGGCATGGGACAGACACAGTGGATCCCTTTACAGCAACAGGATAAAATCAGAATAAACTTAACTATCTAATCTCTCAGCAAACAGGGGTGTCCTACACGGAGCAGTGGGTTCACCCCTAAACAAAGACATGGGGAGGGGTGGCCTGAATGAAGTGGCAGGTGCACCTACTCTTGCCATCTTACTGGACAGACTAGATGGACCATACTGGTCTTTATCTGCCGTCAATTGCTATGTTACTATGTTACTTTTCTTGGGCTCCCTGTCTGTGTTGTACATTGCTGACACTGAAATGGTCTCTTTCTCCTGCAAATGTGCATTTACCGACAGGTTTTCACTGGTGGCAATGTCCTGGCATTAATGTTCTAGCGTTAGTGCAGCAGGGGCTTCCCCCCCCCCCCGCCCACTCCTCGCCCATTGACCCCTTCTCTCCGCCTTTCCTCCACCATCTTGGAAATTTACCGCTGCTGGTAACGTTACCACATGTTAACGTTACATTAGGTAACGTTACCGTGCATTAACGTTACCAGTGCTACACTACCTCCACTTAGGGATATGTTTGCTAAACCATCCTAATGTTACCGGCGCTAGTTGCAGCGATAATGTGAAGCATGCCATATAAGGAGTGGGCGTTCCAGTTCTAAGGTAGCAAGAATCTGTATCGTGCGATAGTGGGCGCCGTGGCACCTTAACGCGTGTTAACCCTAAGTACATGCCAGCGCAGTGCTAGATGCTATAACAATGTAGCCCACTGGTTACTGCAATGACTGTGAAGACAGAGATCATGGGTTCAATCCCACAGTAGTGTAATCTAAAAAGGCTGTCTGAGGCATTTTCTTTTAATTTAAATCAGTGCTGCCAGCAAAAACACCCTCACAGTGTCGTAACCTAAGGTGCCTCATAAGTTGCCCTATAAGGTGCCCCATAGGTCACATTATAAAGTGCCCTGTCTTCCAAGGCACCCTATAATGTGCCCTATAGGGTGCTGTATAGGGTGCCTTATAGGGCGATTTACAGGGCGCCTATGAGGCACCTTAGGCTACAGCACTGTGAGGGTGTTTCTGCTGGCAGCACTGATTTAAATTAAAAGAAAATGAAGCAGACAGTCTTTTTAGATTACACCCATGATCTCTGCCTCCACAGTCATTGAAGTAACCAGTAGGCTACATCTCTATAGCTACCACCACACTGCTGGCTGGCTATAGAAAGACTGCAGCTCACCACACAAACTGTCTGCTGTGGTTACCAGGATAGGGTAAACCCACCCGTACCCATGATGCACTGCACATGCAGATCAGCAGTCTACAGCTGATCACATAATGGGGTATGCACCCTCACAGCACCTAGGTCTGGTAGGGGGAACTGACCGTGTGTGTTACTGACACAGAGTAGCTACAGACCTGTGCTCACCCTGAGGGTGAGGTAGGGCACCCAGCACCAGGTCCGCAGCACCTGGCTTGGCTGTGACAGGCTATGCTGCAGGTCCCCATAAGTGCCAGTGTGTGATAGGTTAGTCCTTGCAGACACACCTAGGATACATCTGTGTCCATCTGTATTTCCCAGTCACGTCTAGCCCTTGTGGACTATGTTGCACCCAGAATAATGCATATCCTGTGTGAGTGCCATAGTCACTTGTTATAGGTGAAGGGGGGTGTTTGGACCCAAAAGCGGATTATGTAGCACCACCCAACCCAGCCCACCCTCTGTGGCTCAGGGTGGGGGGACAGGATCTCCCACCAACAGATCCACATTGTACATCTCTGCAATGGTGGCAGTATAGAGGACCATCAACCCCAGTCCTGCTGGGGAACAGGCACCCTACAGGGCAATCAATGCAGATCTGTATGCATCACATAAGGCAATGGCAGACAGGGAGAACACTGGAGAACCTCAGCTGCCCCCCAACACTATCTGACATTCACCAGCAGAAGGCACAGTCAGTCTCCACCCACTGCACCTTTCAAGGTGTTCCAGCCATACACATGCTAATTGAAGACAGTCTGCTAGCTAATACATAGTGCATGTTCCTGGAGAAACTGTGTGCCCCCCAAAAATGGGATGTGAGTGCACACACACAAAGCAAGTATGTCAGTGATTGGGGCCCAGAAAAGAAAACCCATAAATATCACTTGAGAGAAATGCTGCACAGCACTATGGGGGAACCTGCTCAGTCAGGGTGAGAGTGTTCCCCCAGCATGACATGCTATGGCCACCCTGTCCGTGCAGGTAGTGTTCGGGCACTACAATGTCCCAGCCATTGCCCTATACGCTGTGCAGATGCATCCTGCCCAGGCCACCTGTCCGGGCCATACCCACAGTTCCTTACTCCTCATTATGCACATTGGCAGGCTAACACTGGAAACAGTGCAAGCAGTGTGGGCTCAGTAAGGTGTGGGCAGCCACAAAACACTGGATAGATATACACACACTAGCACACCCATGCCAGTATTGTGCAAATATGGAGGTTTGTGGCAGCCCTGGCCGCTTCACCAGTCCTGGGCACAGTGCGGGCATTACTATGGTACGCAATACTGTTGGGGTCACTCCCCGGGGTGGTAAAAACTGTCAGAAGCAATAACTGAAACACACTCCACAGATATCAGAAAGGTTGCTATAATGAATCTCTATCAACAAATCGAGTTTAACTTAGGATTTGTTAGCTGACATTAATCATAGCAACCTTTTGATATATGTGGAATGTGTTCCTAAGTTTAGGACGGCATTGCTAAGGTATGCAGGTGCCAGTATTGGGAGATGCTGCTCCGCGCAGGGCCAAACAGCCTGACTCTCCATGAGGCTTTGGATAGTGGAGCCTGTGGGTGTGGGTGTTTCTGCCCCTCTTGGCCACTGCTCTAGGACAGAGGTTCCGAACTCCGGTCCTGGTAGGCCAAACATTGTTCAGGTTTTCATGCTGTCCCTAATGAATATGCATGAGATACATTTGCACACAATGGGGGTGATGCATACAAATGCAGCACAGGCATATTTATTAGGCACAGCATGAAACCTGAATGGTGTTTGGCCCTCCAGGACTGCAGTTGGGAAACTCTGCTCTAGGGATTGCACATGTTTATGGTGTCTGTGCTCTGTAGGGTAAAATATAGGCATTTCAGGCATGTTTAATTTATCTGCAATAAAGGTTCCGTCTTTATTACCACGATTTAGTACTGGGTAAAACATGGAGACAAGGTTGGCAGGAGCCACAGCTGGGACTTGAACTTGTGACCTTCTCCCCCTGTACACACTGGCTGTGTGTACTGCACCAAACTGTTGCCACAAGGGCAGGTCATTCCCTGGGGATACTAGGACTGTTCGTCAGACAGACCTTGTCTGTTGCAGTGCACGGCACTCACCTAAACGGGGCTTGGCCGTGGTCTGCTGTGACCAGATGCCACTGCCCCCTCTGCCACCAGCACCCCTCCACCACCATGCTGACATGCCCTTATGCCGGTGGTGCTGGTGGTGCGCAGTCCCAAACCATTCAGTGTGCCGGTAGGCAGCTGCCTGTGGTGTGGGTTGTTGGGTAAGGGTGCCTACTTGGACATGCACGCTTCCCCCTGGCACTTCCTTCCAATGTTATGTGCCCTTGGGGGTACCTGCAGGGTAATATCCCCTGTGACACTGTGGGACACACACTCGTGCCCATGTTGGTCCCTTGTCAGCTGCTGTCTTGCTGCTTTACAGTTTTGGCATTCCTATGTGCCACCTAGGCATCTGCCAAGTCCGCACTGTGCCCCAGCTGGACCACAGCATGTGCTGCCTGCAGCCCCCTGTATCCCATTTACAGCATCAGTACAGTTGCCCTTTCCTATGTGCCCACTGTGCTGTTGCTGCACATGTGCACGCTTTAACACACCTGCCCAATATAAACAACATTCACTTTGTAGGGGGATAGAGCATAACCCCTTCCAAACATATCTTCCTTTTTACTCTTTGTCAGTAGTGTTGCTTTATGTTTATCATTAATATCAATATTGACCAGCTTGGTTATTGGGATTTCAGCTGTGGTTCTGGTAATTTTATATGTGTATTTGCCTTTTTGTTTCCTGCACATGTATCACTACTATCACTTTTCCGGGTTTCCCTGCCTTTGCTGTGCATTGCTGACTGAAATGTTTCTTCTGTCCTGAAAATGTGCCTAGCGCGAGGGTTTCACTGGCATTTCTCTGGGAACATGCACTATGTACTAGCTAGCAGACTGTCTGTAGTTAGCATGTGTATGGCTGGAACACCTTGCAAGGTGCAGCGGGTGTAGACTGACTGTGCTCTCTGGTGAATGTCAGATCATAGTGGGGGGCTGATGAGCTGACTGGGCCCACTACCTATCTACCAGTGGCCCTGTCCCAAGTGCAGATCTTCAGCAGCTGTCCATTTGCCACCAGGACTGGGGTTGCTGGTCCCACAGCCTGTCCTCATCTACCTCCACTGCCCCCCTTGTACAGGATGAGAGTGTCGATCTGTTGGGAGCAGATCATGTCCCCCACCCTGACCCAGAGAGGGTGGTTTGCTAAGTACATTGTTGCCATATGAGCCCTGACACACCCCTGCTTCCTAAACAGGTGACCATAGCAAGCACAGTGGATATGCACTATGCCAGACATGACTGGCAATTACAAATAGACACAGAGGCTTCCTAAAGGTGTCTGCAACAAATACCTGTCACACACTGGCACTGATAGAGACCTACAGCACAGCCCACATCAACCAACCCGGGTACTGTGGACCTGGGGCTGTCCACTCCACCTCACCCTCAGGGTGAGCACAGAACACGCACATTGGCATGGCCTCTGGGTACTCTGTGCCAGTAACATGCACCATCATTCCCCCTACCAAGCTGACATGCTGTAGAGGTGCATACCCCATCTGGTGAGCAGATGTAGACTGCTTTTCTGCATGTGAATTACATTATGGGTACTGTTGGTTCTATTCTATCCTGGTAGCCACAGCAGACAGTTTTATGGTGACGTGCACTCTTTCTGAATCCAGCCATTGACCAGATAACTCCGATAGCCATGTAGCACAATAGTTAATGCCATGACTTCAATAGCAGAGGTTATGGGTTCAATTTCTCTCTGTTCCTTTTTTTTTTATGGCTGTCCTACACAACTACGTTTCATTCGTGTAACAGTCATATCTGTGCAGATCTATGCTGCCTCCACAATATACCCGCATCACTGTTGCCATCCATCCTTCTGTCCATCTATGTGTGTGTGCCAGCTGTGTGACGTCCTGCCCTAATATGCAGGCTGCTACCCCATGTCCTCCACTGGCACACTATTCTGCATTGCAGCTCTTCATGCTTGCCTCTCCTGTGTCTGCTCTGCATGACACAGCTCTCCTTTGTCCTCCTGTCATTGCACTTATCCTGCCACCTCTACCTCCTGTGGTGGACATGTATCCCCATCCTATGCCAAACACAGTCATTGTTGCACTGTACATTACCATCACCTTGTACATCGGTACAGCTGCCCCCAATATGTTTGTCCACTTTACCTGCTGCCACATGGGCTGAAGGCAGATTTGGCTGGTCCATGAGCTCCGTCATCTACTTCCTTCCATCACTTGTTCATTGCCTTTCCTTGGTGCTCTGTGCAGTGTTATGGTTTCATCTGTGTTTGAGCCATACATTTCATGCTTGTGACTTTGGAGCACCTTTGTGACCCTGGGCACCATCTTCTGTGTCACCATGGCATCACTGTGGCATCTTTTGCAGCACCTTAGGTTTGGCCAGCTTATTGGGCACCTTATATGCTGCCTTGGAGGGTGCCAACCTTTCCTGCCACCCTCTGGGGCACATTATGACCTGCCTTGGATGATGTGGTGCTTGATGATGTGCCTTATGGTGTGCCCTAAAAGGTGCATTAGATTGTGACACTGGAGTGAGGCTTTTTTGGCTGGCAGTGCAAATTGTTGGGATGTGTCTGACTGTTACAAGCAGGAAAAGGGACTTCCTCAGACAGTCTTTTAACTGAGCCCACTAGGAGATCAAACTCATGAGCACTGTATCAGCAGTCAATGTATTAACCAGTGTGCTACACCTCTGTTGCTGTGATTGTAGGTCAGCATGCCTAATTAAGGCTAATGCGCATTAACGTGCCACGGCTCCCTCTATCGCGTGATAATGGACTTTATCGCGCGTTAACCCAAAATGCTACTTTAAGACCGGAACGCCCACTACCTTATATAGCATTCGTCACAGTAAGACTGTAACTAACGCCGGAAACATTAAGACGATTAAGTAAACATACCCCTAAGAGGTACAACTTTACCTTCATTGGCTGATACTGTGTAGAAGCATAAAAGGACGCCGTGCAATGCAAGAGCTAGTAAAAAACTGATTGCTAACCCTGATGCCATTTTTAAAGGTCCCAATTGGTGCCAAAATTGGTGCATGCTTCCGTATGTATATAGAATATGTGTATAATACCTTGTTGAAATGATACATATGGGAATAGTCAATATGTGGATGGTGTAAATAAAAATAAAAAGGTGAAATAAAATAAAATTAAGAGATGGAACAACCAGGGGAAGGGGGAGGGTGAAAGAAAGAAGGAAGGGAGGCAAATATGAATAGACCTATTACCAAGAATTACAAGAAGAATCCTACTATCATTTCAAGGCAGGCAGACCCACATATTTAATTGTTGCTAGTAAAAGAATGCATGTGCTATCATTGCTACAGTGAAAGGCAATCATAGTAGTATTATATGGTTGAAATGTCTGATAACATAAGTGAACCATCCCTCGGCACTCCTGTCAATGAAGGATCAAGAGAAACTGGACATCCCCGTGTCTCCTAATATTAGGTGATTCGTGACACGTATTTAGCAATACTTATGGGAACTGTACTATCTCAAATTATTGAATTGTACCGGCCTCATATATCAAGAGACCAGTGAAAGGGGTATGGAATAGATGGTCAACCATATTAAAACTAAGCAAACTGAGATAAAAAAGCAGTTGGAGATAAGAAGATGTGATCCATAAGAATCAATAAATTATAATGATAGCATATGTGCATATGTGCATGAAAGCATAAGTCACTGATCAATTATAGTGTATACAAGAAGAAAGGGGAAAGAGTGACTCACTCTGAAGATGAATCTTACTGCTGTTATCTACTTAAGTATTATCTGTGACCACATTATAGGAAAATATTCAACTATAAAAGAGACACATTATAATTATAAAAAAAACCTTCAAAAATAGAAAAAAGGGTGAAACAAAGAGAAGCAGGGGGAGGAAAAGGAGAGGTGGGAGAGGCGGAGGGAGGGGAAAGGGAGTGATATATGTAGTCCAAAAGTGCATCGGGACATACCAGAGTACTTCTATTTCAGGAGACCATTAAAATATTATACTATATTAGTAGTAATATATTGGAGAGGGACCCGTATAACAGGTATCCTCGTTGAAGTAATCACAATTTCAAATCATTTGCTTTCTCACAAAATTGCATCATAGTAGAGCAAATCCTTTTCAAAAATAGCAATTGTCCCACTGGCAAGTTCTATTTCAAATGGTAAGGATGTGAGATCTGAAGCCATAAAAGATTATCATGATCTACTGCCTTATGATACAATGTAGTATGTTGCTCATTCACTCATTTTATAATGAGAACATCAAGAAATGCAATACATTTAGACGACCTCTTCATGGTGAACTTGAAATTGGCATTAACAGAATTAATCCAATATTCAAAATCCTTCAAGGCTGAAAATAATCCTGACCATAAAAGAATATATCATTCAGATATCTTCGCCAAAATATGAGAAAAGAACTTAGGGACATGTTTACTAAATGGAGATAAGGGAGCAGTCTTTTCCATGCATTAACGGCAGCAATAAGGGAATTACTGTGTGGTAAGTGTGCCGGGCATGTTAGAGGTATTCCGGCATTAAGGGGTGTTAGTCGACGCTTACCGTGTGGTAATAGCAGATTCTGTTTTAAGGGGTAGTAATAGATACTTACCGTGCGGTAAGAGGACATTAAGGGGTGTTAGTGGACACTTAGGGGTATGTTTACTAAACGGCAATAACGTAGCAGCAGCTACGTTATCGTGCGTTAAGTGATGTTAACGTGCGTTAACATCACCCAATACAACATTAGCGCGTGTTGGCGTCGCCAGTGGCGGTAAGTCCCGTGGAAGGTGGAGAGAGGGCAGAGAGAAGGGGGTCAATGGGCGTCATGGCTGTTTGGCATAAAAAAAAGAACAAACAAAACAAAGAGGAATTAAACCCATGACCCTTGGCTTGGGAGGTATCAGTACTAACCAGTAGGCTACACCTCCAAAGCTCTCTGACCTGCAATGGCTGGATACAGAAGGAAGATGTGTTGGGACAGCAGCTTAGAGGGGCTTTCCCACGGCTGATGTGCAGTCCTATATTAATCTGAGACCTATTCTTCCTCTCAGATTCTGTTTCTGTTTTGTGCTCCAGTATTTTCTACCATATGCATGTTGATGTTAGGATGGAGTGATCGTTACTTATCTCCGGATATAGAAAGACTGCAGGTCACCACACGGCATGTCTGCTGTGGTTACCAGGATAGGGTTAACCCACCAGTACCCATGATACAATGCACATGCAGATTAGCAGTCTACAGCAGGTCATCAGATGGGGTATGCACCTCTACAGCACTGCACCATGGTAGGAGGTACTGACCGTGTGTGTTACTGACATAGAGTATCTACACACCATGCCATTGTGTGTGTGCTGCGCTCACCCTGAGGTTGAGGTGGTGCGCCCAGCACCAGGTCCGCAGTACCCGGGTTGGATGAGATAGGCATTGCTGTGTGTAAGGTGTTCCTTGTAGACATGCCTAGGATGTTCGTGGGTCCACCTGCATTCCCCAGTCATAGCTGGCCCTTGTAGACCATGATGTACCCAGACTGGTGCCTATCCAGTGTGGTTGCCATGGGGGTGGGGTCTGGATCCGCATATAGATTATGTAGCACCACCTACAAGACACCCCCCCCCCTCCTCTCTTTGCCAGGATCTGGCTTCCAACAGACTCATACCCCACATCTTTGCAAAGGAGGCACATGATGATGGGCTGTGGGACCAGCAACCAGAGCTGTTAATGTAGATCTGTACTTATCACAAGGGCACTGGCCTGTAAGGGCTCAGCTGCCCCACACCACAAACTGACATCCACGAGCAGAGAGCATACTCAGTCTGCACCCTGAAAGGCATTCCATACATGTGAAATGCAGACAGTCTACTAGCACGTCCACAGTGCAGCTTCCCAGGGAAACTCTGTGCACCCAGACATGGGATGTACCCACAGACACCAGTCAGATAGCTCAGTGATTGGACCACAGAGCAGAGACCACACAGATATCACTTGAGAGAAACACTGTATAGCACTATGTGGGAACCTAGACATGCCATGCTGTGGCCAACCTGTCCATGCAAGTGGTGGTCGGGCACTACAATCTCCCAGCCATTACCCCACACCGTGTGCAGATGCCCATTCTGCCCTGTCCATGCCATACCCACAATACCTTGCTCCTCATTATGCACATTGACAGGCTAATGCTGGAATCAGTGTAAGTATTGTAGGCCCAGTGAGGAGTAGGCAGCTACAAAACAATGGATAGACATACGCACACTCCCACTCCTATGTTGGCATTGTGCAAAGATAGGGGTGGTTGGCAGCCCTGCCCCTCACACTGGTCCTGGGCACAGTGCAGGCATTGCTAAGTTATGCAGTTGCTAGTAGTGCTGCTTTCCTGGAAACTGTTGCTCCATGCTGGGCCCAACAACCTGACAATCCATGGGGCTTTGGATAGTGGAGCCTGTGGGTGTGGATGTTTGTGCTCCTGTTGGCCAATGCTTTGAGGAGTGCACATGACAATGTTGTATCTGCAATATAGGGTAAAATGTAAGGACATGGTCTGCATGAGCCACAGCTGGGACCTTAACCTGTGACCTTTTGTTCCAAGACACACTGTCTGTGTGAACTGCACCACACTGTTGCCACAGAAGCATAGTAGTCCCTGGGGCTACCTTTGCTGTTCACCTGACAAACCTTTGCTGCACTGCACACCATGCACTATTACAGGGCAAGGCTTTAGTCTGCTGTGGACAGGTGTCACGGCCCCCTCCACCACCAACGCCCCCTCCCCCACCATGCTGATGTGTTCATATGCTGTTGGTGCTGGTGGTGCGCAGTCCCAGGCCACCCACTGTGCAGGTAGGCGGGTGCCTAGGGTGTTTGGTCTGGGATGGGGGGGCATACATGGACATCCACACATCCCCCCATCACTGCCTCCCACTATTATGGCCCTTCCACATGGGGAGGAAATGGTTGGGGGTGGCAGGTCAATGATCTAGCAACTATTGGCTAGGGTGGGCCTGGTAGATAGATTGTGTTCTGCCAGCAGACTGTTGACAGGCTAGGGTATGCAATGCGGGTACAGTGTATCCACTTTATTTATTTTATTTATTTGAAAGGATTTATATACTGCCTTCTCCTGTAATCAAGACGGTTACTTTGGACTGCTGGGTGTATACATGTGTCAGGCAACGAGTGGCTGCTCCCTGCACTGTCCTTCCCAGGGGCTGGTGTGATGGGTGTTCATATAGCTGGGTGTTTGGACAGTTTGGGATGTATCCTGGGGTGAGTACGTGGACCCCTATTAGAGTGGTTCCCAGATGTGCACTGCTTGCCCCATTACAGGCATTGAGTTTCCTGTGTGACGTTTGGGTACCTGCAGGGTACGTCTCCCATGGGTGGGACACTGTAGAGCACAGACTACTGGGCAAGTTTGACCTTGGTCAGCCGCTGTTTTGTTGTTCTCCATTTTATGTGTTCCTCTGTACCACCTAGGTGGCTGCCTGATCTGCCCTGTACCTCACCAGTGGCCCCCTTTGTAGCATCACCATAGTGTTCTTTCATATTTGAGCACTATGCTGTTACTGCATATATAGCACTACTATCACTGTCTTTGGGGTCTCTGCCTGTGATATACATTGCTAACAGCAAATTGTTTCTCTCTCCTACAAATGTGCATTTACCGACAGGTTTTCACTCGCGGTACTGTTCCAGCATTAATGTGACAGCGTTAGTGCAGCAGGGGCCTCTCCCCGCCCACTCCCCACCCATTGACCCTCTCTCTCCGCCTTCTCTCTGCCCTCCGGTACAGTAACAGTCGAGAGGCATACCCCATCTGGTGACCTGCTAAAGACTGCTAATCTGCATGTGCATTGCTTCATGGGTACTGGTGGGTTAACCCTATCCTGGTAACCACAGCAGACATGTCATAGGGTGACCTGCAGTCTTTCTATATCTGGAGATAAGAAACATTCACTTCATCCTAACATCAACATGCATATGGTAGAAAATACTGGAGCACAAAACAGAAACTGAATCTGAGAGGTAGAATAGGTCTCAGATTAATATAGGACTATACATCAGCCATGGGGAAGCCCGTCTAAGCTGCTGTCCCAACACATGATCCTTCTGTATCCAGCAGATAGCAGATCAAAAAGCTGTGGAGGTGTAGCCTACTGGTTAGTATTGATGCCTCCCAAGCCAAGGGTCATGAGTTCAATTCCCTTTTGTTCTTTTTTTTTTATGCCAAACAGCCATGACGCCCATTGCTCCTTTTTCGTCGGAATGCCCCCTACTTGCCCATTGCCTTTTATGGCTTCAGATACCTTAACATTGCACTTAATGCTGGTGACATTACCGCAGTTTAGTAAACATACCCCCTACTGTGTGGTAATAGCACATGCTGCAGGAAGGTGTCTGACATGCACATTAATGCAGAAAAGCCACTGAAACGCTGAAAAGGGGGGGGGGGGGGGCAGGGAAGCCATTGGAGAAGATATGGATGCAAGCACAATTGGTAGCTAATGGAGTTGACTCACCTGATGCCTGGCAATGGGTGAAGAGCATGTTTGACCATACAGCAGATCCAATCTATAAAACCTAATCAGAATCCCAAATTAAAGTCCAGCAATATGTAAAATTCTGATATATCATCCCCTACAATTTTTGTCGGAGTTAGTCAGCCCAGTAGCCAAAATGTCCTCTGACCACCACTGTGACTGCTCCTTTTTTTATATATTTGAAAACACTAAAAAAAGTGAAGAATTAAATACTTAGCTTCACTGACATTAAACAAGCAAATTCTGGTACCAGAATTAGATGAATCTAAAGCAGGGTAGCAAGGTCCTTTTTGGCAGCACCCGAAACGCAGCATGTCGGCATTTCTGACTTCTGGGAAATCTTTCAAGTTGGAATTACTTGCTTGTTTAATGTCAGCGAAGCTAAGTATTTAATTCATCACTTTTTTTAGTGTTTTCAAATATATAAAAAAGGAGCAGTCACAGTGGTGGTCAGAGGACTTTTTGGCTACTGGGCTGACTAACTCCGACAAAAATTGTAGGGGATGATATATCAGAATTTTACATATTGCTGACCGTACAGCAGGCCTATGCTGTTGACTAGGTGAGATATGTGGCTGCATAGTGATGATGGTCAGTGTGGGTGTTGTCTGTGTCATGGGTGGGTGTTGGCAGCAGTGGAGTCAGTGAAGGGGATGCAGCAGCAGGGGGCGCTGTGACAGGCAAGCAGTCCTAGATACACCTGAAAGCATACACCATACCATATGCTACATTATAGTGTCTGTGAGGTGTGGACATGTATCCAGATGTACTGTCAGTGCATGGCATGCCATGAGCCAGGACATTGTCTGGGTGGAGGCAGCATGTAGTTGATGTGGACAACAAAAGGAAGATTGTCCATGAGTGCGCATGTGGAGCAGTCACATGAGAGGTGCACATGATATGGCTAACTGCTGCAAATGACCCCTGATGGTCAAATGGTGGGTGCAGGGCTGTACCATGGATCATCCAAGCAGAGAATTTGCATTGTGTGTGGTGGGTGGATGTATGGGATCATACAGGCCAAAAGCATTTGGTGTGTGTGAACCAAAAGTGGTAGTGCCATGGGCTACATGAAACACCATTTGTGTGGGTGGGACTGGTGCCTCAGCCTGTGCAACTGCAAGACAATACACCTGACAGAGTGGCATGATAGAAAGGACAAGTTGAGCCTATTTGCCCCATGTGGGGCAAATAATGATGGCAAAACAGTGCAGGGGATGGCTATGCAATGAGTGTTAGGAGCCTGAATGTATGAGATATATCCTCTTTACATAAAGCTGGGAGGTCACAATGATGGCAAAATAGAAAACAGATCCATACCAGTTGACCCAGACCTTTGCTGCATATATATCACTGACCTGCTGCAATGCGCTGCAGCAGAGCCACTAAGGTCATGCTTGTAGATGTCCATGATGGGGAATGCCATGTTGGGCTCCCCAATGTGTGGCCATAATGCATAAAAATGTAGAAGAATGATAGTTACACCACAGCAGAGCCAGGACTGTGCAAGCGCACCCAGGCACAAAATGAGCAAGTAGGAATCAAACCCTGGACCTTTGACCTTAGAAGCATTGCGTCAACCAGTAGGCTACACCTCTAGACAGCTTTGCATGGATGGGTAGAGCCTGCAGATCTCTGATTAAACTGTTTGATGCCAGTATAGACTGGGCCCTCCACTACCCATGAGGCACTGCACATGCAAAACAGCAGTCTGCAGCTGAAGAACCAATGCAGAATGCACTGATTCAGCATATCAGCTCAGTAACATGTGCTGGCTGCATGTGCTACATGCACATAAAAACAGCAAGCCGTGCTGCACAGTGGTTTCAGATGCCATCCCAAGGGTGAGGAGGGGTGCCCAACACCTGGTCTACAGAACCTGCACTGTTAGAGATGGTCTCTGCTGCAGATCTGCATTATTGCTAGTGTGTGGCAGGTATTGTTTGTAGTGTGTTATACTTTTCTCCTTGTTTCCTGCATGCAACTGCTTGTCCCTGTGTTCTGCCCATATTGGATACTAACTCTCTGATAACAGTGCAGGTTAGTGACCGGTGTCAATATGCTGCTGCTATGGACAGCAACTGCAGTGGGGGTGTATAGGCGGGGGTGGGGCTACTCCCTACCAGGACCCCAGAGAATAAACTATGAACCACTGCTGCCCCAACCATCAAGGACTAACCATTTTTATAGCATGTACAGTGAGTCTGCCCTTGCTGCCATACACTGGGCTGCATCAGCCAAGCAGAAACCAACTGCAGCTGGTCTGCTGATCATGAGCACTCAGCCTTGGGATATTCAGCATTGACGCCAAGCTGCTTGATCAGTGATTACCATCTCCAAACAAAGAATGCATCTATATCACTGGAGACAGACATTCTGATAGCTCTATATGGATCTTCTTCCACAATAACAAAACCAGGTGCAGTTATGAAAAAGACACAGCACTGAGTTGCGGGCAGATACCAAATTAATGCCCTGTCTCAATGCTTAAAAAAACTGCAAAAGAAACTCAAGCGTCTCAGTCCTTATCAGACGCCAATGCATGCTCATTAGCAATCTGAACCGCCACAATCCAAGTTCTAGTTTAAATGACCTCAGCCAGCCAATCCAAAACTAGCCATATTATGCCGTACACCCCGGCTATAAACATGCCCGGGAAGCTGTTACACCTAAACGGAAAAGAAAAAACTCAAAGAACACTAATCCAATCTAACTCCTTATTGAGCCCCATTGGTTCCACTGTTGACCAGGTAAATATCCAATGTTGCTCCAATATTTGAAGAAGTTTTTCTCAGTCTCCACCCCACGGGTTTTCAGGTACCCAATCAAGCACCCTCCAAAGCAAATCTTCAAACGCATGACCAATGTCCAAACAATGCTGGACAATTGGAGCAGACAATGTTGCAGTTCTAATGCATGATGCGTTGGCGTCTGATAAGGACCGAGACACTTGAGTTTCTTTTGCAGTTTTTTAAAGCATTAATTTGGAATCTGCCCGAAACGTAGTGTTGTGTCTTTTTCATAACTGCACCTGGTTTTGTTTTTGTGGAAGAAGATTCCTGTGATTCCTGAGATGAGCGTTATTGATGAGTTCTTTATACTCTTTGCAGTCGCAGAAGATTCTAACAAATCATGTTACAGATAAGCAATTGATTTTGTTCTTTTGATTGGGACTTTTGTAAACATAAAATATATAGGTGGCACTATTTCATGGTGAATTTTACCTATAATATATAGCTCCATTGTGGGCTCAGTTAAAAATTGAGCAAAATGGAAGTGTAGCTTCGAGAGGCTGTTTTAACCTCATGGCTGATCTTCCGACAAAAATATTATCATACACACGCAAGCTCATTTATTGAGATTTAGTTAGCTCTATTTTGTTTATGGGATACTTATTTGGTATGACTGGCATGCAGAGTCTCGAATAGTGGTGTTAGATGTCAGGAGAGGATATCCAACCCCCTCTATTCACCGGGACCCTATTCTTGGTCCAAAGCTCCCTGCATGTACAGGGCTGCTGTGTGGGGAGCTCTAGACAGGGGCAGGAGGGGGCAGCAACAGGGAGGAGACTGGTGAGGTGGAGGAGGAACCCTGACCCCATGTACAGGGCCAATTCTGGTCGTGGCCCTAAATGTCTAGGACTGCAGGAATGGTTGGGAGATTTATTCCACCTTGGAGGTGGAATAAGTCCTCCCGAGGAAGGGAATCAGCACTGGTAGACCTGCAGAACCAGTGAGGAGCACGTGGGGGGTTCCCCACAGCCCGATCTTAGCCCTAGCAGGCCCAATCGGGGGTTGAGCGGCAGGGAAAATATATGTATTACTGCTTGCAGCAGATCGGACTCCAGTATGGCATCCTGGTGCCATGGCGATGAGATGCACAGCACTGGGCTCCATGCCGGAGCATAAGGCGGCCTAGACAGGGGGTTTTCTAGGCGTGCAGTGTCATAGCATCGGGGCACAGCTGGCACATCCAGGCCCTCTGCAACCAATTCTGCTTCCATGGGAACTAGCTCCTGTGGGTGCAGATTTGGTCTGCCCAGATTTTGGATGCCCTGAAGGGTCGGACGTGTCCCTTTCAGTATCGGGCTCTACATTTAGTATTTTATATTGCCTTATGATATTTGCTAATATTCAATAAACTTTGAGGGGTTATTAGATGCAGAAGATTTCTGAGAATGGAAGATATGGTGTTCTCGTCCTTTGGCATTACAAGATACTTCTAATCTTACTCATAGTGATACAATGAGTTATTTTATTTTAGAGCCAGTTTTGAATGAATTATATAATCTTAGCATTATATTCATAAATGCTGAATCAGTTAAGAATAACACTTTGTTAATATTTGATCTTATGTTTTTAGATCTGTTAGATATTTTGGCCATAGAAACTTGGCTTACTCTTGCAGATGTGTTTTCTCTTAATGATTTATGTCCTCCTGGTTATGAAATACAGCAAATGATGTGATCTAGACATAGATGGGTTTTTTAAGTGTACATAGGGATTATAAGGATAGTTCTCCTCAAGGATTCAATATAAAGTAAAAGCATTTGTAAGACTGCTGAATACTGACATTACACAATGTTCACATATCATTGTAACCAGCAAGTTAGGAAAAAGAGAGAATGTGTAATGAACACTGATTTACAGATGAGTTGAAAGAACAGAAGGGAATGGAAAGGACATGGCATAGACATAGGTGAGACTCTAATAAGATGGTTAATTTGGAGGAATATAAGAAACATTTAAAAAAAAGACAGAAAGGAATTTTTATCATGCCAACATTTATTTTACCTTATCACAATCATCAGAATTATTTAGGGGTATGTTTACTAAACCATCTTAACATAGCAGCGGCGACGTTATCACGTGCTACGTAATGTTATCGTGCAATATCGCGCAATAACGTCACATATTGTGCGATAACGTCGGCAGCGGTGTTAAGGCACACTAACGCTGTGAAATCCGGGTCTGAAGGGTGGAGTAAGGCTTCCCAGAGGGCGGAGAGAAGGGGTCAATGGGCGGAGAGTGGGCGGGAAGAGGCTCCAGGCACACTAACGCTGTGAAATCCGGGTCTGAACACTAACGCCAGTGAAACCCTCGCGTTAGAGGCACATTTGCAGGAGAGAGAAACTATTTCAGTCAGCAATGTACAGCAAAGGTAGGGAAACACAAAAAATAATAGTAGTGAAACATGTGAAGGAACCAAAAAGGCAAATAAACATATAAAATGACCAGAACAACATCTGAAATCCCAATAACCAAGCTGGCCAATAGTCATATTAATGATAAACATAAAGCAACACTACTGACAAAGCGTAAAAAGGAAGATATCATGTTTGCAAGGGTCTATGCTCTGTTCCCTTACAAAATGAATGATCCCACAATGAAATAGAAGTGATCAGGGTTTTTGTCATTTATATTGGGCAGGTTTGTTATGGCATGCACATGTGCAGCAATAGCAGATTGGGCACGTAGGAAAGGGCAACTGTACTGATGCTGTAAACGGGATACAGGGGGCTGCAGGCAGCACATGCTGTGGTCCAGCTGGGGCACAGTGCAGACTAGGCAGATGTCTAGGTGGCACATAGGAATGTAAAGCAGCAAGAAGCAACTGACGAGGGCCCAAGATGGGCATGAGTGTGTGTTCCACAGTGTCACAGGGGATATTACCCAGCAGGTACCCCTAAGGGCACATAACATTGGCAGGCGGTGCCAGGGTGGAAGCACACATGTCCATGTAGGCACCCCTACCCGAGAACCCACACCATAGGCAGCTGTCTACAGGCACACTGGATGGCCTGGGACTGTGCACCACCAGCACCACTGGCATAAGGGCATATCAGCATGGTGGTGGAGGGGTGCTGGTGGCGGAGGGGGCAGTGGCATCTGGCCACAGCAGACCACGGCCAAGCCACGTTTAGGTGTGTGCCGTGCACTGCAACAGACAAGGTCTGTCTGACAAACAATCATGGTATCCCCAGGGAATGGCCTGCCCTTGTGGCAACAGTTTGGTGCAGTACACACAGCCGGTGTTTTCAGGGGCAGAAGGTCACAAGTTCAAGTCCTAGCTGTGGCTCCTGTCAACCTTGTCCCCATATTTACCCAATACTAAACCATGGTAATAAAGACAGAACCTTTATTGCAGATAAAATAAACATGCCTGAAACACCTATATTTTACCCTACAGAGCACAAACACCATAAACATGTGCAATTCCTAGCACAGAGTTTCACAACTATAGTCCTGGAAGGCCAAATACCATTCAGGTTTCATGATGTCCCTAATAAATATACCTGTGCTGCATTTGTATGCATCACCCCCATTGTATGCAAATGTATCTCATGCATATTCATTAGGAACAGCATGAAAACCTGAACAGTGTTTGGCCCACCAGGACTGGAGTTGGGAATCTCTGCCCTAGAGCAGCGGCCAACAGGGGCACAAACACCCACACCCACAGGCTCCACTATCCAAAGCCTCATGGAGAGTCAGGCTGTTGGGCCCTCTGCGGAGCAGCATCTCCCAATACTGGCACCTGCACACCTTAGCAATGCCGTCCTAAACTTGGGAACATGTTCCACATATATCAAAAGGTTGCTATGAGTAATGTCAGCTAACAAATCCTAAGTTAAACACGATTTGTTGATGATTCATCATAGCAACTTTTCTGATATCTGCGGAGTGTGTTTCAGTTATTGCTTCTGACAGTGTTTACCACCCCTGGGAGTGACTCCAACAGTATTGCGTGCCATAGCAATGCCCACACTGTGCCCAGGACTGGTGTGGTGGCCAGGGCTGCCACAAACCTCCATATTTGCACAATGCTGGCATAGGTGTGGGAGTGTGTGTCTGTCTATCCAGTGTGTTGTGGCTGCCTACATCTTACTGATCCCACACTTCTTGCACTGTTTCCATTGTTAGCCTGCCAATGTGCATAATGAGGAGCAAGGTACTGTGGGTATGGCCCAGACAGGGTGGCCTGGGCAGGATGCATCTGCACAGGGTATAGGGCAATGGCTGGGACATTGTAGTGCCCGACCACCACCTGCACGGACAGGGTGGTCACAGCATGTCATGCTCGGAGTTCCCTCTCACCCTGATTGAGCAGTGACCACGGCATGGCTAGGTTCCCCCATAGCCCTATGCAGCATTTTTCTCAAGTGATATTTATGAGTTCTCTTTTCTGTGGCCCAATCACTAACATACCTGCTTTGTGAATGTGTTCACATCCAATTTTTGGGTGCACAGAGGTTCTCCAGGAACATGCACTATGTACTAGCTAGCAGACTATCTGCAGTTAGCATGTGCATGGCTGGAACACCTTGCAGAGTGCAGCGGGTGGATGTCATATAGTGGTGGGGGTCAGCTGAGCTTCCCCAGTGTTCTACCTGTCTGTCATTGCCTTATGTGATGTGTACAGATCTGCATTGACTGCCCTGTAGGGTGCCTGTTCCCCAGCAGGACTGGGGTTGATGGTCCTTTCTACTGCCACCATTGCGGAGATGTACTATGTGGAGCCACAGAGGTTGGGTTGGGTGGTACTACATAATCTGCTTTTGGGTCCAAACACCCCCCTTCACCTATGACATGTGTTCATGGCACCCACCCAGGATATGCACTATTCTGGGTGCATTATAGTCCACAAGGGCTGGAGGTTGCTGGGAACTACAGATGGACACAGCTGTAGCCTAGGTGTGTCTGCAAGGACTACCTATCACAAACTTGCACTGATGGGGACCTGCAGCATAGTCTATCTCAGCCATACCAGGTGCTGTGGACCAGGTGCTGGGTGCCCCACCTCACCTTCAGGGTGAGCACAGGACCCGCACAATGTCACGGTCTGTAGCTACTCTGTGCCAGTAAAACACACAGTCAGTTCCCCTTACCAGGCCTAGGTGCTGTGGGGGTGCATACCCCATTATGTGATCAGCTGTAGACTGCTTATCTGCATGTGCAATGCATCATGGGTACGGGTGCGTTTACCCTATCCTGGTAACCACAGCAGACAGTTTGTGTGGTGACCTGCGGTCTTTCTGTAGCCAGCCAGCAGTATGGTAGTAGCTATAGAGATGTAGCCTACTGGTTACTTTAATGAAGGACTAGAAAGGGGGACTGTTACTTCTGGAGAGAAATCTGCAACTGTGAGCATATACTTCTGGTAATTTTCTAAAAAGAATTCTTTGTATTAAAGCTACTTAATCTGTTTTTTGTTGGATCAGTTAGGGCCTAGTAGCAGCAATTAAAGTTTGAATTTAAAACACAGAGGAGAACTTTCTGGTTACATTTCATACCCAGCAGAGAGCTTGTAGTTTAAATTTAATAGTCACTCAGGGCCAAGTAACAGCAAAATACTTTTAGTTTAAATTTAACATACAGAAGAGAGCTTTCTGGTTACATTTGGAACCCAGCAGAGAGCTTGTAGTGTACATTTAATAGTCACTCAGGGCCTAGCATCAGAAAAGTACTTTTAGTTTTAAAACACAGAAGAGAGCTTTCTGGTTAAATTTAGAACCCAGCAGAGAGCTTGTAGTTTAAATTTCATAAGAAGTTAGAGCCTAGCAGCAGCTAAGAGCTATAATTTAAATCAAATCAGAATTTAGCTTACCTCAGCAGCACAAGACAGGGTACTGTGTAGCAGCCCTCTTTTAATAAGTGTTATTTCCCTCCCTTCCTCCCCACACCCCCCCCCCCCCTGGGATAATCATAGCTTTATAGGTACTTACACATCTTAAAAGACAGGAGGTGCTTTCAGGTGAAGCTCATTACCCAAATCAGTCATACACTAAGGACCTGAGATTAATTAAGCTTCAGGTGAACAAGGTATATTAAACGTATTAGGTACAGTTTTATTGGTATAAATACCCATAGCAACCCCTAATAAGTAAGAACTTAAAGATCTAGACACAAACTTAAAACTAAGATGCAGACAGCAGTCCAGCAGCGGGATGGGGGCTTTCCAGTCTTTTGCATTGAGTGTCACATGTATGATTTTCTCCCAGTTGGTGAGAGGTCTTACGTGTGCACTAGGTGCAAGGAGCTCTTTGCTCTCAGGGAACAAGTCCGTTCTCTAGAGGCTAAAGTAGAAGACTTGGAAAACATAAGACAGACAGAGAGGTACATAGACGAGAGCTACAGGGATATAGTCCTGAAGTCCCACCTCCAGTCTGGCAGCACCCCTGTTGCCATGGAGGAGAGAGGTCACGTGACAGGAGAGCATCACTCTGGTGTGGCAGGAAGTGATCCTGTAACTAGGACCTGTCCTCCAGGTGATGTAAAACCCTCTCGCACCGAGGAAGTTTCTCCAGGGCCATGTGCCCATGAGGGAAGGGTTAGGACAGCCGTTATAGTTAGTGATTTGATCATTAGGCATGTAGATAGCTGGGTGGCTTTTGGACGTGAGGATCGCCTGGTAACATGCCTGCCTGGTGCGAAGGTAGCGGACCTCACGCACCACCTAGATAAGGTCTTAGATAGTGCTGGGGAGGAGTCTGCTGTCTTGGTACATGTCGGTACCAATGACATAGGAAAATGTGGTAGGGAGGTTCTGGAGGCAAAAATTAGGCTTTTAGGTAGGAAGTTGAAATCCAGAATTCCATGGTAGCATTCTCCGGAGTCTCAATGCGTGGATGAGACAATGGTGCAGAGATGAGGGTTTTGGATTTGTTAGGAACTGGGAAACATTCTGGGGAAAGGAGGGGCTCTTCTGAAGGGATGGGCTTCACCTTAAACGGGATGGAACCAGGCTGCTGGCATTAACCTTTAAAAAGGAGATAGAGTAGCTTTTAAACTAGATATTAGGGGAAAGCCGACAGTCGCCCAAGAGCGGATGGTTCGGAAGAATGTATCCTTGAAGGATACTACCAAAAGCAGAGAGGTTCCACAAAAGAGTAAAGTAGCCCAAATGCCCTCAAGTATGGAGCAGACAGAGCTTAAAGATCCCAATTTACCCATGTCTAACAAAAGCCAAATTAACATGAATAAAATACATTCTCTAAAATGCTTGTATGCAAATGCTAGAAGTCTAAAGAATAAGATGGGAGAGTTAGAATATATAGCACTAAATGAAAGGTTAGATATGATTGGAATATCAGAGACATGGTGGAAGGAGGACAACCAGTGGGACACTGTGATACCTGGGTACAAACTATATCGTAATGATAGAGCTGATCAAATTGGTGGAGGGGTTGCGCTCTATGTTAGAGAGGGCATTGACTCAGAATGGATTAAAGTTTTGCAGGAAACAAAATCTGCTGTAGAATCTATATGGATTGAAATTCCATATAAAAGGGGGAAGGCAATGGCAGTGGGGGTGTACTATCGAGCACCTAGCCAGAATGACCAAATGGATGATGAAATGCTCAAAGAAATCAAGGAAGCTCACAAAAGTTACAGCGCAGAAATAATAATGGGTGATTTCAATTACCCCGGTATCGACTGGGTCAGTGTCACGTCAGGACATGATAGGGAGATAAAGTTCCTAGATGAAATAAATGACTGCTTCTTGGAGCAGCTGGTTCATGAACCGACCAGAGGGGAAGCCATATTAGACCTAGTCCTTAGTGGAACACCAGATCTAGTGCAAGAGATAAGGGTGTTGGGGCCACTTGGCAGTAGTGATCATAGCATGATCGCCTTTGATTTAATTAGTGGAGGAGGGATAGTAAGGAAATCCACAGTACTACCTTTTAACTTTCGAAAGGGAGACTATGATAAAATGAGGAAAACAGTTAAGAAAAAACTAAAAGGAGCAGTTGCAAAGGTTAAAGATGTACATCAAGCTTGGGTGTTGTTGAAAAATACTATCTTGGAAGCCCAGACCAGCTGTATTCCACGCTTTAAGAAAAGTGGAAGGAAGTCCAAAAAACTGCCAGCATGGTTTAAAGGTGAGGTCAGAGAGGCTGTTGTTGCCAAAAAAGCATCTTTCAGGAAATGGAAAAAAGAGCCAAACGATGAAACCTGGAAACAGCACACGCACTGGCAAGTCAAATGCAAGGCATTGATAAGGCAGGCAAAGAGAGAATTTGAGAAGAAGCTTGCTGCGGAAGCAAAAACGCGAAATAAAGACCTTTTCAATAAATTCGTAGCAAAAAACCTGTGAGAGAGTCAGTTGGTCCATTAGATGATAAAGGGGTTAAAGGAGCACTAAGAGGTGACAAGGCTATAGCGGAGAGACTGAATGAATTCTTTGCTTCGGTCTTTACTGAGGAAGATGTAGGGATGACTGAAGTGGTATTTAAAAGTGCGGAAGAATTGAAGGAAATATCGATACATCGGGAAGATGTCTTACAACTATTAGATAAACTGAAGAGTAGCAAATCACCTGGGCCGGATGGAATACATCCAAGGGTGTTGAAAGAACTGAAATATGAGGTTGCAGACCTGCTATCAGTAATCTGTGAACTATCATTAAAATCATCTCTAATACCTGAAGATTGGAGGATCGCCAATGTAACACCAATTTTTAAAAAGGGTTCCAGGGGTGATCCGGGAAACTACAGACTGGTGAGCCTGACGTCAGTACCAGGAAAAATGGCAGAAACCATCGTAAAGAATAAAATTACTCAGCATGTAGATAGTCACAACCTAATGGGAGACAGCCAACATGGCTTTAGACAAAGAAGATCTTGTCTTACTAATCTGTTATGTTTTTTTGAAGGAGTGAATAAACAGGTGGACAAAGGTGAGTCGGTTGATATTGTGTATCTGGACTTTCAGAAAGCCTTTGACAAGGTCCCTCATCAGAGACTTTTGGCAAAACTAAAGAGTCATGGGATAGGAGGCAGTGTACTATTGTGGATCAGGAACTGGTTAAAAGATAGAAAGCAGAGGGTAATGCTAAATGGCCAATTTTCCCAATGGAGAAATGTGAATAGTGGTGTACCCCAGGGATCTGTGCTGGGTCCGCTGCTTTTTGACATATTCATAAATGACCTGGAAAGTGGAATAACGAGTGAGGTTATCAGATTTGCAGATGACACAAAACTATTTAAAGTTGTTAAAACCCAAGAGGATTGTGAAAAATTGCAAGAGGATCTTGATAAATTGGAAGACTGGGCATCAAAATGGCCGATGAAATTTAATGTGGACAAGTGCAAGGTTATGCACCTAGGGAAGAACAACCCAAACTATGGTTACACGATGCAAGGTTCCACATTAGGAACCACCACCCAGGAAAAAAATTTAGGCGTCATTGTGGATACCATGTTAAAACCCTCGGCCCAGTGTGCAGCGGCGGCCAAGAGAGCAAATAGAATGCTAGGTATGATAAGGAAAGGAATGGAAAATAAAACAAAAGATATTATAATGCCTCTATATCGTTCCATGGTGAGACCGCACCCTGAATATTGTGTGCAATTCTGGTCGCCGTATCTTAAAAAGGATATAGCGATTTTAGAAAAGGTTCAGAGAAGAGCCACCAAAATGGTAAAGGGGATGGAAGGATACTCCTATGAAGAAAGGCTAAAAAGGTTAGGTCTCTTTAACCTGGAAAAGAGACGTCTGAGGGAAGATATGATAGAAGTCTATAAATTAATGAACGGAGTGGAACGGGTAAACGTAGATCAATTGTTTACGTTATCAGAATATAGAAAGACTAGGGGACATGCAATGAAGCTACAGGGTAAACTATTAAGACTAATAAAAGAAAATATTTTTTCACTCAACGTGTAATCAAACTCTGGAATTTGTTACCGGAGGATGTAGTAAAGGCTGTTAGTGTAGCTGGGTTTAAAAAAGGTTTGGACAAGTTCCTGGAGGAAAGGTCCATAAACCATTATTAAGAAGTGACCGAAGATATCAATGCTTGACCCAGTACAAGCATTGTGGAACTTGTGTCTCTTGGGGAAACTGCTAGGTAAATATGACCTAGATTGGCCACTGTTGGAAACAGAATACTGGGCTTGATGGACCTTGGTCTGACCCAGTATGGCATATCTTATGTTCTTATGTTCTTATGTGGAGGTAGACGTCATGGTTTTGATTCCACAGTGGTATTATTTGATAGGGCTGTCTGAGGCATTTCCTTTTTTAATTTAAAACAGTGCTGCCAGCAAAATGCACCCTCACAGTGCTGTAACCTAAAGGTGACTCATAAGGCACCTTATGGGAGCCCTATAAGGCACATTAGAAGGCACCTTGGCCGACAGAGCATTTTATAATGTGCCCTATGGAGTGCCTTATAGGGTTCCTTATGCAACACTTTATGTTACGGTACTGTGGGGGTGTTTTTGCTGGCAGCACTGAATTAACTTAAAAAAGGAAATGCCTTAGACAGCACTGATTTAAATGAAATACGGGACCTGCCTCAGACAGCCTTCTTACATAACACCACTGCAGGATTAAACCCATGACCTCTGCCTTCACAGTCATTGCAGTAACCAGTGGGCTACTTCTTTATAGCTTCTAGCACTGTGCTGGCATGAACTTAGGGTTAACGCACGTTAACGTGCCATGGCACACACTATCGCGCGATACAGATTCTTGCTACCTTGACGCCGGAACACCCACTCCTTATATGGCATTCTTCACATTATCGCTGCAACAAGCGCCGGTAACATTAAGACGGTTTAGTAAACATGCCCCTTAGGGGTATGTTTACTAAACTGCGTTAGTGTAATTCGCGTTAGGAGCCGCGTTAGTGGAAGGAAAGCCAAAAAAGGACATGGGCGGTACATCGTAACCGATAACGCGCTGTTGCGCGCGTTATTACGCGCTGCACACCAACGATCATTACAGCGCACGCGCTGCTGCGCGCAAGCATAAGACAGCGCGCAGACACCCAAATACAGAAATAGAGCTGTAGTACAATGGTTACTACACAGACTGATAGTACAAGGGTCATGGGTTCGATTCCCCAGTGTGCCTAATGAATAAGGCTGGGTGAGACGTCCTGTGAAAGCCGACTATAATATTTTAATCCACAGTCTACAGGCGGGTTACAGTTTGCATATGTCAGGAAAATTGTACCCGTCCTATGAAATAGGTTCCAATAGTGACGTTCTCTCTGACATGGTCATGTATTATATACCAGTTGATAGGAATATTTAGGCGATCCCTATAGGGCGAAGTGTAAGGCGCGCCCTATAGGGAGCGCCTAAATATTCCTATCAAATGGCATATAATACATATAATATAGGGCGAAGTGTAAGGCATGCCCTATAGGACGCCGCGTAAGGTGCACCCTATAGGGCGCCGCGTAAGGTGCGCCCTATAGGGCGCCTTCTGAGCTACCCTAAGGTGACAGTACCCTGAGGGTGGTTGTGCTGGCAGCACTAATATACAGTAAAAATAGACAATGCCTAAGACAGCCCTATCAATGAACCCCACTGTGGGTTGTGAACCTATGACCTCTGGCTCCATGGGCAATGAAGTAACCAGTGGGCTAGAGCTGCTAATAAACACATGGCTGGCTACAGGAGGACTGCACGGCACCACACCCACATTCTGCTGTGGTTACCAAGGAGATTACATACCACCACCCAACGCACCCTCTAGGGCTCAGGGTGGGGGACAGGATCTCCCGCCCACAGAGCCACGTTCAACCCCCTGCAATGGTGGCAGTAGAGAGGACCATCACCCCAGTCCTACTAGGGATCAAACACCCTACAGGGCAGGCAATGCAGAGCAGTACACATCCATAACGCAATAGCAGACAGAAGGTCTGGAAATGCTCAGCTGCCCCCCACCATTATCTGACATTCTCCAGCAGCAAGCCTCCAGCCGCTGCACCCTGCACGGTGTTCCAGCAAGACACATACTATCTGCAGACAGTCCGCCAGCTAGTCCATAGTGCACGGTCCTGGAGGAGATGCATGTACCCAGAACGGTGATATCAGCATACACACCAAGCAGATAAGTCAGTGATTGGGCCCCAAAAGGAAACCCATAAATATCACATAAGAGAAATACTATATAGCACTATGGTGGAACCTAGCCATGCCATGGTCACTGCTCAGTCATGGTGAGAGTGACCTCCCAGCAGGACATGCTATGGCCACCCTGTCCGTGCAGGTGGTACCATGCGCTACAATGTCCGGCCATTGCCCTATGCCCTGTGCAGATGCGGACAGGCCAGGCCACCCTATCCAGGCTATTCCCACAGTACCTTGCTCCTCATTATGCACATTGGCAGGCCAATACTGGCAACAGTGCTAGCAGTGTGGGCTGTGGAGGGTGTTGGCAGCCACCACACACTGGATAGACAGACACACACTCCCCTCACCTATGCCAGCATTGTGCAACTATAGAGATGTTGGGCAGCCCAGGCCACCACACCAGTCCTGGGCACAGTGCAGGCATGGCTATGGTACGCAATACTGTAGGCGTCACTCCCCAGGTTGGTAAACACTGTCAGACACAAGACCAGTAGCACACTCCACAGACATCAGAAAGGTTGCTATGATGCAGCTCACTCCGAAAATTGTACTTAACCTAGGAATTGCTATCTGCCAGTACTCATAGCAACCTTTTCATAGCTGTGTACCATATTTCCAGGTTTAGGGTGGCTTTACTAAGGTATGCAAGTGCTAGTATTGGGAGATGCACGCAGAGCCCAAAGTCGTGCCTCTCCAGGAGGCTTTGGATAATGGGGCCTGTGGGTGCGGGTGTGTCTGCCCTGTTGGCTGCTGCTTTACGGCAGAGGTTCCCAACTCCAGTCCTGCGGTGCAAAACACTGTTCGGGTTTTCATGCTGTCCCTCATGAATATGCATGAGATACATCTGCATACCATGGGGGTGGCGCATAGAAATGCAGCACAGGCATCTTTATCAGAGGCAGCATGGAACCGGGATGGTGTTTGGCCCTCCAGGACTGCATTTGGGAGGCTCTGCTCTAGGTACTGTGCATGTTTATGGTGTCTGTGCTCTGTAGGGTAAAATGTGGGTGTTCTGGGCATGTTTACGTCATTTGCAAGAACGGTTCTGTCTGTATTAGCACGTTATAGTAGTGGGTAAAATATGAGGACTGGGTTGGCGGAAATCACAGCTGGGACTTGTGCCCCTCTGCTTCTGTGCACTGCACCACCATGTTCTCACAGAGATGGTGCATTCCCTGGTGATACCATGACTGTTGGTCAGACAGGGCCTGTCTTTTGCAGTGCATGCCACCCACCTACACAGGGATAGGCCACGGTCTGCTCTGGGCAGCTGCCACTGCCCCCTCCACCACCAGTATCCCTCAGCCACCATGCTGACATGCCCTTCCGCTGGTGGTGCTGGTGGTGTGCGGTCTTAAGCCATCCAGTGTGCAGGTAGGTGGCTGCCTATGGTGCGTGTTCTGGGGTGGGGGTGCCTGCATAGCTGTCCACGCTTTCCCCCAGCACTGCCTGCCAATGTTCCGTGCCATTGGGGGTACCTGCTGGGTACTATCCCTGTGACACTGTGGGGCGCACACTCTTGCCCATGTTGGGCCCTCAGCAGTTGCTGTCTGGCTGCTCTACTGTTTCAGCATTCCTATGGGCCAGCTAGGCATCACCCTAGTCCCCACTGTGGCCCAGCTGCACCACAGCATGTGCCGCCTGCAACCCTCTGTATCCCCTTTTCCAGCATCTGCCAGGTTGCCCGTTCCGACATGCCCGCCCTGATGGTGCGGGACATGTGCCCGCCATAGGAACCCTGTCCGATGGTGGGGAAATCCCTGAGCAGTGCTATTTCACTTTGGGCCCATGCACCTTGTATGGGGACGGAGTATGGACCCTTCCGCGATTTATATCTGTTCAATGGAGCTTACTCGGGTGGGGGGGGGGTTGATATTTGTCATTGATACCACTATTGGCCAACTTGCTTGTTGTTTTTTTCCAGTTTGTTTTGGTCATTTTCAGTGTTTCTGTGCCCTTTTGTTCTGTGCACATGTATCACACCTATCACCTTTTTTTGGTGCTCTGCCTAGTCTGTACATTGCTGACACTTAAATGGTTTCTCTTCCCTTTAAAGTGCTTTTACCGGTAGGTTTTCATTCGCGTTGGAATTCAGCTCTGAAATTCAGCGCATTAGTGTAATGGGAGCCTCTCCCCACCCACTCCCCGCCCATTGACCCCTTCTCTCCGCCCTCTCTCCACCTTCTGCGTTGTTTTACCGCGCCGCGGAGCATTACGATCGTTAGCGCGCACTATAGCGCGTTTACGATCGTTAATGCGCTACAGCGCGTGCTATTGCGCACTAACAATCGTTAATGTCATACAACGCACGTTATTCACGTTTACCGCAGTTTAGTAAACATACCTCTTAGTGTCATACAGCAGCTGTTACATGAACCTATACCTACTATACCTTGACATGACTATGTATACAGCACAGGAATTTGCAAATATTTTTGGATTAGAAGTGCGTACTACTAATGTTTTTCATTCTTTGAAGGTTGATTTTTAATCTCAATTGAACACAGACCATACCATGTTGAGATCAATTTACAACAGTAGATGCAGATTGTATTGCAATGATTTTACAGAATATTGAAATAAACTACTGGTCCACTAGATAATATTGAAATTAACCACTAGTCCACTAGATAATACATCAATTGTTTGTTAAATTAATTAAAAATCTGTTGGAAAATTCCTGCATGATTTGGTTTGTTCTTCACTGAGAGAGGGTGTTATGACTGACACAATGCAATGTACGAGTGTGAGACCTACTGTTTTATAAAAAAAAGTCCTCAGCCTCTGTGACTGAATTATCACTCAATTTCTGTTTTATCTGGTAAATTAATTGAAGAGGAAGTACATTTATAACTGCAAGATGTCTTATATAAGAACGATGTACTTGGTCTGTATCAACATAGATTTAAATAAAGGCATATTCTGAGACTATTAATATCTATATACAGGTACAAGTTTGAAACAACCTCACTCTCATTACCACTGTGCTGTCTCCTCTCTGCCCAACATTCTTTTACTCCTTCGCCTTCTCTCTTTCAAAGATATCAACTCCAACCCTGGCCCTGCTAGACTTTTGTCAAACTCCCAGAACAGATCCTCACACAACAGCTCAAATCTTATTCATATCCTTTCCTCTCCCCCTCCTCTCTCTCCCTTTCTCATGTGCCTTGTTGAATGAACACTCCATCTCAAATAAACTTGCCTTTACTCAGGATCTCTTTATTTCTAATGCTCTCTATCTCCTTGCTCTAACTGAGACCTGGCTCCTCCCAGAGGACTCAGTCGCTGTTCCTTGTCATAGTGGCTATCAATTCTCCCACATGCCTCGTCCCACTGGCTGTGGTGGTGGTTGTGGGCTTCTATTCTCTTCTTCCTGTCAATTTCAACCCCTCCTTCTGCCTCTGTCTTACTCCTTTCCCTCATTTGAAGTCCATTCCATCCTACTTTTTATTCCACTACCTTTCTGATTAGCTGTTATTTATCAACCCCCTGACAAGTCCACCTCTACCTTTCTCTCTGACTTTGACTCATGGCTTTCCTTCTTTCTGGATTCATCTTCCCCCTTCCTTATTCTTGGTGATTTTAACATTCATGTTGATAACCCCTCTGACCCCAATGCTTTAAAGCTCCTCTCTCTTACCTGACCATTCAACCACCAGCTTTGCTCTACTGCCCCTACTTATCAGCAAGACCACTGCCTTGGCCTTGTATTCTTCTCTATTTGCTTACCCTCAAACTTCTGTACTGTGGAGTGGAGGAGTAGCCTAGTGGTTGGGGCAAGGTACTTCAGGCCGGAAGGTCGGTGGTTCAAATCCCACTAGAGGACAGCAACCTTGGGCCGGAAGGACTGGGGTTTCTAGTCCCACAGGTGCTCCTTGTGGTCTTGGGCAAGCCACTTAACCCTCCATAGCCTATGTTCCCTGTAAAATAGTTATCTCCAAGTTATAATGCCCTGTTCAATGTAATTTCAGTTTGTTCAATGTAAACCGCACTGATGCAGAATAGCGCGGTATATAAGAGAATGTAAAAAAATAAATAAATAAATACTTCTTCCCTTATTGGACCTTCACTCTTCATCACCCTTCACCTCAACCAAGCTCTGTCTCTTCCAACCTCTTTAGAAATCTTCATGCTATTGACCCATTGGAGCTCTCCTCCACTGTCTTATCACTTTTTTCCTCCACTATGTCATCTGAGTCTGTTGATGAGGCAGTAGGTTCCTAAAACATTGTGCCCTCCTCTGTTCTGGATGCTCTTGTTCCATCCATGCCATGTCCCGTGAGGCGTATTGTACCTCAACCCTGATTGTCTTCCAATACCTGCTATCTATGTCCCTGCGCCTGCTCAGCTGAGTGTGCTTGACTCAAATCCCATTCCCTTGCAGACTTTTGACACTTCAAATTCATGCTTGTCTCATTCCAGTCAGCCATAGCACTTGCCAAACAAGACTATTATGTCCATTTGACTAACTCTCTTGCCTCTGACTCTCTCCATCTAGTTACAACTCTCAACTCTCTCCTCAAGATGCCTCCACCTCCAACCCCTCCCTTCCTTTCTGCCCAAATCCTAACTGACTACTTCCATGATGAAATCCACAAGATCACACTCCAATTCCCCATGAGGTCAGCTACTTCCCCTCCTCCCCCTCTTCACTCCTAACTTTCCTCCCCCCAAACACACACTTCTGCTGCCCTTTCTTCCTTTTCTATGATCTCTGAGGAGGAAACCACTCACCTTCTTTCCTCATCCAAACTCACTACCTGCTCCTCTGATCCTATTCCCACCCATCTCCTTAGCTCCATCTCCTCCACTGTTGTCCCTTCCATCTCTCATATTCTCAAACAATCACTCTCCACTGCAACTATATCTGCAGTCTTCAAGCATGCTGTGGTCACTTCTCTCAAGAAACCCTACCTGTCCTTCTAACTATCAACCTAGCTCTCTCCTCCTCTTTATTTCTAAACTACTTGAACATGTGGTTCACCGCTGCTGCCTCAACTTTCTCTCCTCTCAAGTCCTTCTAGATCCTCTACAATCTGTCTTTCTTCCTTTACATTCTACCAAAATGGTTCTTGCCAAAGTCTCCTGTGACCTGTTCCTGGCAAAATCCAAGGGCCTTTACTCAATCCTCATCCTTCTTGACATTTCTGCTGCTTTGATACTGTTGATTACAATCTTCTCCTTGATACCTGGTCCTCACTTGGTTTTAAGAGCTCTGTGTTATGCTGGTTCTCTTCTTATCTCTCTCATTGCTCTTTCAGTGTATTTTCTGGTGGATCTTCCTCTACTGCTATCCCACTGTCAGTTGGTGTACCCCAAGGATATGTCTTGGGTCCATTCCTTTTCTCTCTATATACCCAGTCCCTTGGTGCACTCATCTCTTCACGTGGATTTCAGTGCCATATTTATGCTGATGACTTCAAGATCTACCTCTCTATACCTGAAATTTCTCTGGCAATCCAGGCCTCAATCTCTGCTTGCTTTTATGACATTGCTGCTTGGATATCTCACGGGCACATGAAATTGAACATGTATTTATTTATTTATGTGTTTGTTTGTTTAACAGTTTTTCTATACCGCTTTTCTTAAATTCAAAGCGGTTTACATTCAACAATAAACAAGGAAACTTTACATAGAACAAGGATATTGAACTTGGATGAAACAGGGGTATAGTCTACAAAGAGGTATAGATTAGTTCATAATTTATTGTAATGAGTATGTTCTGCCTGATGTTTCAGTCTCTGGACCAAAGTATTCAAAAAATAGGTGAGTTTATAATACGAGGGTTGCTCAGAAAGTAATGCCCCACATGTTTTTTCTCAGTCCAGAATGAAGATAGAGGTGTGAAATTGAAAGGGAAGTAACTTGGAACTTCAAAGGACACATGTGTTTAATTTTACAGTCATCCAACAAATAGTGAGGCGGTAGTGATCCTTCAAATGGCGTCTGTGAGTGACACATGGTACAAACAACGAGCTGTAATTGAATTCTTGGTGGAGGAGAAAGAAAGTGTGAGAAACATTCACAAACGGTTGTGTGCTGTACATGGAAGATCTGCGGTAGATAGGAGCACCGTTGGATGATGGGTGAAGACAGTAAAGGCTTCAGGAAGTGGTAAAAGAGAACTGGAAGATCGGCCACGGTCTGGGCATCCTGCCTCAGCCACCAGCCTAGACAAACTACAGCGTGCTGATGACATTATTCATGCAGATCGGTGCATCACGAGCCGGGAATTTTCCTTACAACTTTCCGTCAGTAGAGGTAGTGCAATGGCAATTATTGACTCTTTGGGATACTCAAAGGTGTGTGCAAGGCACACCGCAACAGCTTACAGTATTTTAATGCCCGCTGGCAGCTATCGCAGGGTGCTGCAACTTGTCTGGACTGGTGGCTGAGGCAGGACGCCCAGACCGCGGCCGATCTTCCAGTTCCATTTTACCACTTCCTGAAGCCTTTACTCTCTTCACTCATCGTCCAACGGTGCTCCTATCTACCGCAGACCTTCTATACACAGCATACACCCGTTTGTGAATGTTTCTCACACTTTTTTTCTCCTCCACCAAGAATTCAATTACAGCTCGTTGTTTGTACCATGTGTCACTCACAGACGCCATTTGAAGGATCACTACCGCCTCGCTATTTGTCGGATGACTGTAAAATTACACACATGTATCCTTTGAGGTTCCAAGTCACTACCCTTTCAATTTCACACCTCTATCTTCATTCTGGACTGAGAAAAAACATGTGGGGCATTACTTTCTGAGCAACCCTTGTACTTTTCGGAAGTCCCATAAATTACACAGGTACACTAAAAAAAATTTTTTTTAAACTGCCTCTAATGTTTCGATTGATTTTTACGTTTTTTGGTGCGCTGAATCCAAATCTGGTAACCAATTTGCTTCATCACGTACAGATTTTTTGCTACATTGGGTTAGCAGTTTTAGGTGAACGTTTCAGATTGAGTGCGATCGAGATAAAAGTTTCTTGGATGAATTCTTTATACTAATTGTTTAGTAGTTATTCAAATAAGAATAAAGAAAATTGTAACAAGGCAGCACATAAGAATAGAGTAATGTCAACAAAACACACTGTGATGGTAGCAAAATTGTCTGCACTTAAAACAGCCACATACATGTGCACAAACATTGAGCATATAAGAGCGAGGTTAGACACAAAGCAAAGAAATGTGCAAAAAATGTTGTACAGGTATGTATGTAAGAATAGAAAACGCAAACCGCACCATTGCAATACATGAAGACAAACACCCGATGGTGTGAAAATAAAATTCTAATAAATGAGATCCGACACTGTGGTAATAACTAGCAAATTTTTATTTCAAAGTTTAGTAAAAACACGATATTTGTCAACACAGTTTAGATTTTAAAGTCATTCTTGGGTCAATCAATCTCCTGGTGGGCCCGTTTCTTCTTCCCCCGAATGCTTCTCTTGGTGCGCTGCTTGGCGTATTTTTCATCTGGGGTTTCCCGCAGCAGCAACCAGCAGAAATCAGCCATCATAGTGGTGTTCCATCTTCCTTGGTACCTTCTCTCTGCGTCCTTGATGTCCTGGTGAAACCTTTCACCTTGTTCTTCACTGTACGTCCCCAAGTTTTCGGGAAAGTAGTTCACATGGGAGTGCAAGAAATGGACTTTCAGGCTCATGTTACAGCCTTGTTCTTTGAAGGCATTGAGCATCCTGGCAACAATATCCTTATAGTTCTCATCCCGTCTGTTCCCCAAGAATTTGAGAACAACATCCTTGAAGGAATCCCAGGCTTCTTTTTCCTTCTCAGACATCGTTTCAGCGAATGCTCCATCTGAAATGAGTTTCCTTATATCAGGGCCAACAAACACTCCTTCCTTTAGCTTTGCTTCAGAAAGTCGGGGGAACTTTGAGCAAAGGTACCGAAAGCACTCACCATCTTTTGGAAGGGACTTGATGAATTGCTTAATGAGACCCAACTTAATGTGGAGAGGTGGTAATAGAATTTTATCACGAGGTACCAAGCTCTCATGAAGCACATTTTTCTCACCGGGTCTCAAATACTCCCGAATTGGCCAGTCTTTTTTCCCCCAGTGTAGGTCGCGGGCCCGGCTATCCCACAAGCAAAGGAAGCAGGGATATTTGGTGAAACCGGATTGCTGCCCTAATAGCATGGATAGAATTTTAAAGTCTCCACAAATCATCCACTTATGCTCTCTGAAGAATCTTCTGAAGAATCAGGGCCAAATTCTCGTATTTTTCTCGGAGAATAACAGAGTGAGCAATAGGAACTGAAGCAAATGTGTTGCCATTATGAAGAACACCTTTTATGCTGTCTTTTGACGAATCAATGAACAGCCGCCATTCAGCAGGATCATACTTGAGTTTAAACTTTTCCATCACTCCGTATATATCGTTGCAAAATACCAAATCTTCCTCTTTGATGAAATACTTCAAAAATTGTGTCTCGCGGTTGCGGTACCAATAAAAAGTTGTTCCTGGTGACAATAGATTTTTTTGTTTAAGCCGAGAACCTAGCAGTTGGGCAACATCTTTTGGGAGTCCTAAATCCCGGACTAAATCATTCAATTCAGCTTGAGAGAAAAGTTCAGGTTTCGGATCTGGTTCAGTTTCAAACTCGGAAGTACTGGACTCATCGGGAAAAGCCATCTGATGAGTCTCATCATGATCAGAACCTTCCACACAAATATGATCCAAAGATTTTGGTGGTTCAGGCACAGGTACTTCGTTGCTATGAGGCATAGGCCTAATTGCTGAGGGAAGGTTGGGGTAACTTATTACGTTCTTATTTTTTAAGTTGTATCCCTTCACAATGCAAGAGCAAAAATAGCAGTCACTGCTGTGGTCTCTTTGTTCACGCCACATCATAGGTATTCCGAAACGAAATGCTTGTTTTTTACCTTTCATCCATAAGCGTAGATCTTCCTCACATGTCTTGCACATTTTGTGAGGAGCCCACGGTTTGTCTTGATCGCCTAACTTCAAACCGAAATAGGCGAAATATACTTTTTTAATAAATGCAGAAATGTTCCTCTGCCGCTTTTTCACGGTATATTCCCCACAAATAAAACAAAAACTGTCCGGAGAGTTGACGCAACCTCTGGCTCTGTGAGCCATCACAAATACACAGCACTGCAAACTACAACTGTAGTGAACCACTTCGGAATAAAGCTGAATTACGACTGAGCAAACAAAAGGTAATAATGAACTTGCAAGAAACTGAAATTTGACAGGAACGTTCATGTCGCAACCACCGTGTTTGAGTGAGCGAACAAGGCGAGGCGAACAGGAAAGAACATGCGCCAGCGCAAGTACTGGATTTAGCCCCCCGCCTCCCAATTGTCCTGTTAATGTATAAAATGAATACAAAACACTCTAAAATATCATGAGGGAGTGTTTCTAGTTAGTTAACCATTACAACCTCTATTTTGGGCCAAGAAAATAAACTTCAGTCGGCTAAAAAGAAATTATGTGAACATTCCTTATATGGGTAAGAAATCTAATTTTGCAAGAAAACGTGATGTGATGGAACATTTTGGCTATTTTTCCTGGATTCAGCACCCCAAAATCTATAGGAATCAGTTGCAAAACTGGAGGCAGTTTTTTGGTAGTGTACCTGTGTTATTGATTGTTCTTATGCTTTCTGGGAGTGCATTCCAGAGTGATGGAGCATATATCGAGAAGGCTCTGCTGAAAGTTGTTTCTTTTGCTTTGGTTTTGTTTATTCGTATATTAATCTGTTTTTATTGTCTTTCCTTTTTTCTTCTGCTTTTGGAGTCTTTACTTATGAGAGCTGTAGTATATATAGGTGGTGATAAATGGTGGAAGATTTTAAAGATGGTGAGTGTAATTTTGTATTTAGTCCTGATAATTATGGGGAGCCAATGGAGTTGTTTTAGTGCTGGAGTTATGTGATCGGTTCTTGATTTCCCAGATATAATACGAGACATTGTATTTTGTAGTAGTTGTAAAGGGTAGATAGATTGGATAGGTAGACCCTGATAGATGATGTTACAATAGCCTAAGATGGGCAAAATCAATGCTTGACAGACTGTGCGGAAGTCATTAGAGTTTAGAAGAGGTTTGAGCTTTTATATTATTCTTAATTTGTGGAAGTAACCTTTGTAACCTTTGTTATATGAGTTTGGAAGTTTAATTTCTGGTCAAGGTATATCCAAAGGTATTTAATTTCTGTTTTCACTTCAATGAAGTTATGTGATATTTGTAGAGATTTTGATGGGACATAGAAAGAATTCTTTGTTATAAAGATTGCCTCAGTTTTCTTGTAGTTTGTCAGCAGAATTTGTTCCATTAGCCAGGTTGTCATTTCTTTTATACATGCTATTATATTTGAGTAGTCAGGTTGGTCAATGTTGAATGATATATAAATCATGATATCATCTGCATAGATATTGTATTTTACTTTGTATTTAGTTATTATGCTGCAGAGAGGCTGCAAATATATATATGTTAAACATCAGAGCAGAAAGTGCTGAACCCTGCGGAACTCCCTGTAACTGGTCTATTATGGTTGATCGGTGTGTTCCAGATTTTAAATGTATTTTTCTGCAGATAAGGTATGATGTAAACCATTTAAGGGGGATGTTTACTAAACTGCGTTAACGTTACATAACGCGCGTAATGTAACGTTAACAATCGTTAAGTAACGTTAACGCGCATTAACGTTACCTAACGATTGTAAAGCTCCGCGGCGCGGTAAAACACTGCAGAAGGTGGAGAGAGGGCGGAGAGAAGGGGTCAATGGGCGGAGTGTGGGTGGGGAGAGGCTCCAGGCACACCAGCGCGCTGAACTCAAGGGCTGAATCCTACCGCGATTGAAAACCTGCCATTAGATGCACATTTGCAGGGGAGGGAAACCATTTCAGCGTCAGCAATGTACAGCATAGGCAGGGAAACCCACAAAACGTGATAAGTGTGATACATGTGCACGGAACAAAAGGACAAATAAGCAGTGAAAATGACCATAAGAAACGAGGAAAATAACATAACCAAGCTATCCAATAGTGATATCAATGGGAAACAGCCAAAAATACCACTGAGAAAGCCTCAGAAAAAGATGTTAACTGTGGAAGGGTGTATGCTCTGTCACCATAGAAGGTGAATGATGCCACAGTGAAATAGCGCAGATCAGGGCTTCCCCTTGTTATTGAACAGGTTCCCCATGGCGTGCACATGTTCCGCAACAGCAGGGTGGGCATGTCGGAATGGGCAACTGGGCAGATGCTGGAAAATGGGATACAGAGGGCCGCAGGCAGCACATGCTGTGGTGCAGCTGGGCCACAGTGGGGACTAGGGAGATGCTCAGTTTGTCCCATAGGACTGCATAAACAGTAGAGCCAGACTGCAACTGTTGAGGGCCCAATATGGGCATGAGTGTGTCCCCCGCAGTGTCACAGGGGACAGTACCCAGCAGCCACCCCAAAGGCACAGAACAGTGGCGGTGCTGGGGGGAAGTGTGGACGTCCATCCAGGCATCCCTACCCCACCACCCATACCATAGGCAGCTGCCTACATGCACACTGGATGGCCCGAGACTGCGCACCACCAGCACCACCAGCAGAAGAGCATGGCAGCATGGCGGCAGAGGGGTACCGGTGGCAGAGGGGGCAGTGACATCTGACCATAGCAGGCCACGGCCCAGACCCATGTAGGTGGGTGCCATGCACTGCAACAGAAAGGCTCAGTATGACAAACAGTCATGGTACCTCCAGGGGATGATCTTTCCCTGTGGCGCAGTAAGCACAGCCAGTGCGCTCAGGAGCCGAAGGTCACAGGTTCAATCCTGAGCTGTGGTCCTTGCCAACTCTGTTCCCATACTTTTTACCAGTAATAAACTGCGGTAAGAAAGATGGAACCTTGCATTGCTGATAGAATAAACATGCTTGGAACACCTACATTTTACCGTACAGAGCCCAGACACCACAAACAGGCGCATTACCGAGAGAAGAGTCTCCGAAAGGCAGTCATGGAGGTCCAAACAACATTCAGGTTCCATGCTGTCTGCAATAAAGATGCCTGTGCTGTATGTCGATGCGCTGCCCCCATGGTATGCAGATGTATCTTATGCATATTCATCAGGAACAGCATGAAAACCTGAACATGGTGCGGCCCACCAGGACCGGAGTTGGGAACCCCTGTCCAAGAGCATTGATCCACAGGGGCGGAAACACCCCCACCCACAGGCCCCATTAGCCACAGCGTCCTGGAGAGGCAGGATGTTGGGCCCTGTGTGCATCTCCCAATACTAGCACTTGCATACCCTAGCAATGACACCCAAAACCAGGGAATACGGTACACAGATAGCAAAAGGTTGCTATGATAACTGGCACATAGCAATCCCTAAGGTTAGCACAAGCTGCCTAGTGTGCTGTACCATACCAACCTCTGTGATGTCTGTGGAGTGTGTGTCACGTCTGGAACCTGACAGTGTCCACCACCTTGGGAAGAGACCCCAACAGTACAGCATACCATAGCCATGCCTGCACTGTGCCCAGGACTGGTGCGGTGTCCTGGGCTGCCAAAGGCCTATATTGGTGCACAATACTGGCATAGATGTGGGGGTGTGCGTCAGTCTATCCAGTGTGTGGCATTTGCCAACACCCTCTGCAGCCCACGTAGCACTGTTGCTAGTATTGGCCTGCCAATGTGCATAATGAGGAGCAAGGTACTGTGGGTATAGCCGTACAGGGTGGCCTGGGGAGGATGCACCTGCACAGGGCCCAGGGCAATGGCTGGGACATTGTAGGGCCTGCCCACCACCTACACGGACAGGGTGGCCATGGCATGTTCTGCTGGGTGGTCATGATCACCCTGACTGTGCAGTGACCACGGCATGGCTGGGTTCCCCCATAGTACTACATAGTGTCCTTCTAAAGTAAGATATATGGGCTCTGTCCTCTGGAGTCCTATCACTGACCCATCTGCTTGTTGGGTGTGTGCACATCCCAGATGTGGCTGCACATGTCACCTCCATGAACATGCATTATGGACTAGCAAGCAGGTTGTCTGCAGTTAGTATGTGTGCAGCTGGAACACCTTGCAGAGTGCAGTGGCTGGTGACTCACTTTGCTTGCTGCTGGAGGATGTCAGATAGTGGTGTGGGGCAGCTGCGCAGTACCAGGTCTACTGTCTGTCTGTCACTGCCCAGTGTATCAAGGTGTACAGATCTGCATAGACTGCCTTGTGAATTGCTGAGTTCCAGCTGTGTGTTATTTCTTCAAGGTTTGCTGAGTCATAGTTTATTTAGCCAAAACTGAGCTTCTTATTTTTCCCCCTAAACCCGCCTCTCCCCTTCTTCCTTTCTTAGTCTCTGTGGATAACGCTCTACTCCTCCCTGTTTCCTCAGCTTGCAACCTTGGGATCATCTCTGACTCCTCTCTCTCCTCCATCCAATTGATAGCTAAAACCTGCCATTTCTTTCTTTACAACATCACCAAAATTTGCCCATTTCTTTCTGTACACATTAATAAGACACCTATCCACTTTTTAGTCATCTCTCATCTTGACTACTGTAACCTAGTCCTTTCTGGTCTCCCTCTGAATCATCTCTCTTCTCTTTAATTGGTTCTTCCACCATCTTCGTCATGCTCATATTACCCCTCTTCTCAAGTCACTTCATTGGCTCCTTATCCATTTCCACATCCAGTTCAAACTTCTCCTGCTGACCTATAAGTGCATTCACTCTGCAGCTCCTCAATACCTTTCCTCTCTTATCTAGCCCTACACCCCTCCTCAGGAACTCTGCTCTTCTGGAAAATTGCTTCTATCTATGCCCTTCTCTTCTACTGCCAACTCCAGACTTCGCTCATTTCACCATGCTGCTCCTTATGCCTGGAACAAACTACCTGAATCTGTATGTCAGGAACCTTCTCTGACCCTTTTCATATGCAGGCTGAAAATTCACCTCTTCTCTGCTGCTTTTGGATCTTGATTCACCTAATCTCCTTTGTGTTTCCTTACCATTCCCCCTAGATGTATTCTATGTCTACAGTACAGCTACTGTGTTGACTGTCTTGACTAGATTGTAAGCTCTATTGAGTAATGACTGTCTTTTACATGTGTCTTTGCAGCACTGCGTATGTCTTGTAGCGCTATGCAAATGTTCAGTAGTAGAAGTCGATTGTAATGAAGATTCAGCTTAATTTCCACCCTTTATGGATGTGATTACAACATTTTATAAGGGTATTTCTCCTTGTTATTACCAAGATTAACACTAGAAACCCCAAAGTGTGTCAATTGACGCAAATGCATCTTCGAAGTTGTATACCAGCACCACTGCTAGAACCATGTCAGTTATGTTCCATGACTTTGTTAGCAAGGTCAAGATGTTCAAATATGTGCATCGAAAATTAATGACAGATGCACCACCTAGTGGGAAAATGACTGTATACCTAGAAGCCCCAAAATACGGCAATTGACGCAACCAAGAAAATTGAGTGGTTTTCGCAAGTTTCATACAACGACTAACATAAGAACAGTGTTAACTAAATGTAAAAGTAACTACAAATTCAAAAGTAACTGCAAAGTCCATGTCAGTTAACAAACAAACAGGATAAACATGTATGCCTGCACAACCTGTAATACGTAGGTTAACGTTTGAATCTGATTTTGTACCAGCAGATCTAGGCACTGCTGTCTTCTTATGAGGTCTCGGCATTCTGGAAATAGAATCATAGAAAAAAAATGAATAAAATTTCAGGGAGGAAGCAATATGGCAAAAGTTATGGAGTGTCGGCCTGTTCTAGGGCGTGTTCGAAAGTCACGATATTGTACATACCTGTGTAACAGAGTAAATTTCGGTTTTAAATCAATCACTGTTTACAGTTTTACTCCGACATTACAAAACAATAAACATGCAATGACATCATGTAATGACGTCACATACTGCACATATTTAACAAATAAATATCTTCAAATTAATTCACATCTGCATTTCATGCTAAACGCAGTCGTTGTGATAATGCGTCAATTGATGCACTTTGGGGTTTCTAGGTAAAATGCCTTTTAAGGCTTCAAGTATTAATTGATCTGGGTATCGGGGTGGGGGGGTAGTACTTAAATTGTTTACTTCATTTTGGAATGAACATCAACAGCGGGTAAAAACTTGTACTGATTCCTTAGACTGGTTTAATATAGTTAGTGGAGTTCCTCAGGCTTAAACGTCATCAGCTGTGTTATTTGACATTTATATGATACCCCCCTATGTCAGGGCTTCCAAGATCTGTCCTGGGGACACCATAAAATAAATAGAATCTGCTTAATAAAGCATAGAGTAAATAAAAATAAATAGAAACGCCAAGCAAGCAAAGCCTTCAATGCTTAAGAGGAAAGAGACCTCAAATATATCCATGAAGCAAAATACTAAAAACAACAAACTCCAGTGGGTGCAGTCATCCAGAACTAAACTCACCCAGAAAAATCTGCTTAACTGTACATCACTGATCAAAGAAAAAAATCTCTTAGAAACATCAATGGAAGGCTTAGCAAAAAAAAAAATAGTAAGTCTCTGAATAAACTTTCAGTATGCTCTTGCCTCTTCTGGCAAAACAAGCAAATTAACAAATAATAATATCTTGACTGAGGTGAAAGAAGTCAAAAGCGTAAGCACAGCCACTTTTCAGAAGTCAGCCACTCTCCAGCACCAGGTGTTTCGACAGCAGAGGCTTCTTCAGGGAGTCAGAAACATCAAGAATTGCTTGTTTTGCCGATTGACACAAGAGCATACTGAAAGTATATTCAGAGACTTAGGGGTATGTTTACTAAACCGTCTTAATGTGCGCCCGGCGATAGTGTGCAGGCTGCCATAAAAGGAGTGGGCATTTCGGTCTTAATGTAGCAAAACAGGATTATCGCGCGATAAAGTGCGCTGCGCACATTATCGGGCGAGACGTCGCTAAGCACGTTAACACGCGGTAATCTTAAGTAGACATGCAGGCATTCAAACACAGAAGCAGAGGTATAGTACAATGGTTATTACACTGACTGATGGTACAGGGGTCATGAGTTTGTTCCCTCAGTGTGCCTAGTGCATATGGCTGGCTGAGGCATTGGCTGTTACATGTAAGTATTGCTTTTTGAGGCATGTTATGTATGTTTTAATTAGTGCTGCCAGCAAACACACCCTCACGTACCGTAACCAAAGGTGCCGCATAAGGCACTCTATAAGGCACTCCATAGGGCACAATATAAAGTTCACTGTCCGCCAAGGCACCCTATAATGTCCCCTATGGGGCACCCTATAATGCGCTTTATAGGATACCTTATACGGCACCATAGAAGGTGCTTTATAGGGCGCCTTATGAAGCACCTTATGGCTACAGTACTCTGAGGGTGTTTTTGCTGGCAGCACTAATGTACATTAAAAATAGACAATGCCTCAGACAGCCCTATCAAATAACCCCACTGTGGGTGTGAACCCATGACCTCTGGCTCTACAGGCAGTGAAGTAACCAGTGGGCTACAGCTCTATAGCTGCTAACAAACCCCTGGCTGGCTACAGAAGGGCTGCAGGTCACCACACAAACTGTCTGCTGTGGTTACCAGGATAGGGTTAACCCACCCATTCCCATGATGCACTGCACATGCAAATCATCAGTCTACAGATGATCACAAGATGGATTATGCACCACCACAGCACCTCGGCCTGGTAGGGGGAACTGACCGTGTGCACCCCCACAGCACCTCAGCCTGGTAGGGGGTACTGACTGTGTGTGTTACTGGCACAGAGTAGCTACAGACCATCACATTGTGCGGGTACTGTGCTCACCCTGAGGGTGAGGTGGGGCGCCCAGCACCAGGTCCACAGCACCTTTAATGGCTGATATATGCCATGCTGAAGATCCCCATCAGTGCTACTGTGTGTGATAAGTAGTTTCTGCAGACACGCCTAGGATGCATCTGTGTCCATCTGTATTTCTCAGTCATGTCTAGTCCTATGGGCTATGATGCACCCATAATAGTGCATATGCTGTGTTGGTGCCATGGTTACATTATGAAAGTGAAGGTGGGTGCGGACCCATAGGTAGATTATGTACCACCGCCCAACCCACCCTCTGGGGCTCAGGATGGGAAACAAGATCTCCCACCAACAGATCCACATTCTACCCCCCTGCAATGGTGGCAGTAGAGAGGACCATCAACCCCAGTCCTGCTTGGGAACAGACATCTTATAGGACAGTCAATGCAGATCTGTACACACCCATAAAGCAATAGCAGACAGCCAGTAGACCTGAAAATGCTCAGTTGCCCCCACCACTATCTGACATTCTCCAGCAACAGGCCTCCAGCCACTGCACAGTGTTCCAGCAAGACACATACTAGCTGCAGACAGTCTGCTAGCTAGTCCATAGTACATGTTCCTGGAGAAGATGCATGTACCCAGAACTGGGATGTCAGCATACAGACCAAGCAGATAAGTCAGTGATTGGGCCCCAAAGGGGAACCCATAAATACCACAAGAAAACAATACTATATAGCACTATGGGGGAACCTAGCCATGCCGTGGTCACTGCTCAGTCAGGGTGGGAGTGACCTCCCAGCAGGACATGCTGTGGCCACCCTGTCCATGCAGGTGGTGGCCGGGCACTATAATGTCCGAGCCATTGCCCTATGCCCTGTGAAGATACAGCCAGGCCAGGCCACACTATCCAGGCTATTCCCACAGTACCTTGCTCCTCATTATGCACATTGGCAGGCCAATACTGGCAACAGTGCTAGCAGTGTGGGCTGTGGAGAGTGTTGGCAGCCACCACACACTGGATAGACCAGTGGTTCTGAACCAGTCCTCCTTGAACCCTTAGGCCAGTCGGGTGTTCAGACTAGCCTAATGAATATGTATGAGATATATATGCATTAGAGATATCCTGCCAACCTGACTGGTTTGTGGCTCTCTAGGGCTGGATTTGGGGGGCCCTGCCTTACATCTCTGTCATTTATGAATGTGAGTGGACAAGGTGCAGATCCCAAAGACATCAAAAAGGTTAGATAGAATTTGCTACATGCCTCTATGCTTCTCACCACCACCACCAAAATATTGTCTATTAGACAACATTTTGGTGGTGGTGAGAATTGGGGAGGCATGTGACACATTCTATCTACCCTTTTGATGTCTAGGACATCTGCACCTTGCCCACTCACAATCTTAAATGACAGAGGTTTAAGGCAGGGGTCTCCAAATCTAGCCCTAGAGGGCCACAAACCAGTCAGGTTGGCAGGATAGCTCTAATGCATATATATCTCATGCATATTTATTAGGGCTATCATGAACACCCAACTGGCCTAGGGGTTCAAGGAGGACTGGTTCAGAACCACTGGGATAGACAGACACACACTCCCCACACCTATGCCAGCATTGTGCAACTATAGAGGTGTTTGGCAGCTCTGGCCACCACACCCGTCCTGGGCACACTGCAGGCATGGCTATGGTGCACAATACTGTTGGGGTCACTCCACAGACATCAGAAAGGTTGCTATGATGCAGCTCAGGAGTCCCCAAACCTGTCCTGGAGGGCCGCAATCCTGGCAGGTTTTTGGGATAGCCCTAATGAATATGCATGAGATATATATGCATTAGAGATATCCTCCCAACCTGACTGGTTTGTGGCCCTACAGTACTGGATTGGGAAACCCCTGCCTTACACCTCTGTCATTTAAGATTGTGAGTGCGCAAGGTACAGATGTCCTAGACATCAAAAGGGTAGATAGACTTTGTCGCATTCCTCCTCACTGCTCACCACCACCAAAATGTTATCTATTAGACAGCTTTTTGGTGGTGGTGAGAATTGAGGAGCACTGTGACAAAGTCAATCTACCCTTTTGATGTCTAGGACATCTGTATCTTGCCCACTCACAATCTTAAATGACAGAGGTGTAAGGCAGGGGGCTCCCAATCCAGTACTGGAGGGCCACAAACCAGTCAGGTTGAGAGGATATCTCTAATGCATATATATATCATGCATATTCATTAGGGCTATCCCAAAAACCTGCCAGGATTACGGCCCTCCAGGACAGGTTTGGGGACCCCTGATGCAGCTCAATCAGCCAATTGTGCTTAATGTAGGAATTGCTATCTGCCAGTTATCATAGCAACCTTTTGATAGCTGTGTACAGTTTTCCCATGTTTAGGGTGGCATTGCTAAGGTATGCAAGTGCTAGTATTGGGAGATGCACACAGGGCCCAACATCCTGCCTCTCCAGAAGGCTTTGGATAATGGAGCCTGTGGGTGCGTGTGTGTCTGCCCCTGTTGGCCGCTGTTCTAGGGCAGAGGTACCCAACTCCGGTCCTGGAGGGCCTAACACTGTTTTGTTTTTTATGCTGTCCCTAATGAATATGCATGAGATACATCTGCATACCATGGGGGCGGTGCATAGAAATGCAGCACAGACATTTTTTTTTTTTTTTTAAACGTTTATTTTCATTTTACAACAAACAAAAGTAACAACACACCAAAAGATACAAATACACACATACAATAAGGAAAACAACCCCAATTAACCCCCACCCCAATGCTTCTTCTCTAAGCTAATAAGAGTCATCACATAAGCGCATACACACAACAGTTATTGTACAGCAAACAAGCAGAAATGGTATTGATTATAAAGGCTGATACAGTGGCAGAAATGTATACAAAATTAAACAGTCAAATGAGAGCATTTAGCAGTTAGAACATAATCATGGAACACCTTCCTTTTAAACAAGTAGTGAAAGGCTTGAGTGGAAGAGATTGACATACAAGATAGTTGCTCATAATTACAGTAAAAATGGACATAATTCCACCGATCATAGAGGCTCAGAGGGGAGCCAATTTCCAGTATTTCGTAATGAAGGAGATAGGAAATAGCTATGCCCAGTAAATGGGCCTCCTGAAGAAACACTAACTCAGAATAATCATGATTAAGAGAGCTAAGGATTGTCCTTCTTTGGAATAGACTATTGATGCCTTTTTACAGTCAGTAATGATAACTTACATAAAGCCATGCAAAATAGTTAACAATCTGAAAAAGAAACATAATAGCGCACAGAGTACACAATGTCGCTCATAGTACCAGTAAATGACTGCAGAAAACAACATGATAGAAATTAAACTAAGGACACCATGAAGCGCCCCATATACAAATAAGCACCGAAGTGCCTTAGAGAAGAAGCAAAACCCCAGAAATTACTGGCGGCCTGATGTCTGCGGGGAGAAACCCCCAAGAAGGCCTGAATTGAAACATAAATCCTACAGAGCTATAACGGCTCCGAAACTAACCAAGGATATCATCGTGGAAAGAAAGAGACCAATAAGGTATATATAAAGAGAAAGAAAAGTCAGGCAGTCTCCGTTTTCAGGCAGCGATCACCGCATCTGGGCCATTCAAAAATGGCGGACAGTTCCAGCGGATTCCATCCAAGCTGTTGGATTAGCGCATCTGGTCTGCTTCTTTGGAAGCTAGAAATGTTGCTAGCAGATCAGGATCTTCGGAAGGTACGAGTTTGGTTATGGAGAGTCACTCTGAGCTTCGCTGGATATAAGATGCCGAAGCGAGCCTGTAACTGTTGAAGTCTAGGTCGAAAAGCAAGGAGTCTCTTCCGACGTCAACTGTGGGCTTAACCAAGTCAGGGAAGAAGAAGGAGACTTTATGATTTTCAAACTCCAAATGACGATTCGCCCGGGCAGCATTTAGAATTTGCTCAACTTGCTGATATCTCAGTAGACGAAAAATGATGGGCCGGGGGGCGTCCGATTGAGCGCCATGCTGGCAGGAACACGATGTGCTCGGTGTCAATTTCCAGATCTCTGTGAAAAGTAATCTTCAGCAAGGAGGGAAGAGTTTTGACCAGGAATTCTCTCATATCTCCTGCTTCCGCGCCCCTCCGGTACAACCAATGAGCCTTACATTGTTGCGACGGGCTATATTATTGCCATCCTCTTACTCTTTTTGTTGATTCTTTATCTGACGATCAGCCTAATCCTGTTTCACCAAGCGCACCGAGTGCGAGTCGAGGACCCCCGCCATTTTGTCCTGCCGTAATGAAAGACCTTCAAGTTCGATCCTGAAGCACACCAAAATCTTCTCTCATGGCTCGGAGCGCTTCTCCGTTTGGACTGCACCAGTTCCTTCACACCACGTATTTCCTCCAAGATCTCCTGTTGCATTTCGGGGTTATCCCGAAATGGCACCATCTTTTGTGGGGAAGGCAGCTCTGTCTTGGAACGTTTTTCCGTGTGAAGAAGAGGGAGATCCGAAGTCTAAGCGCGCTGGTTTTATGGGGCCGCCATCCCCCCCGAGGCACCCCGGTAAGTTCGGAGCAAAATATTAAGTTAATGTAGGTATTAAGTCAGGATTCTGAGTAGGCCCCTCGGGAGCTTCAGCGCAAAGCGTCTAACCCGCTGGACATCAGGCTCCGCCCCCCAGCACAGACATTTTTATTAGAGGCAGCATGGAACCTGAAGGGTGTTTGGCCCTCCAGGACTGCATTTGGGAGACTCTGCTCTAGGTAATGTGCATGTTTATGGTGTCTGTGCTCTGTAGGGTAAAATGTAGGTGTTTTGGGCATGTTTACATCATCTGCAATAAAGGTTCTGTCTGTATTGGCACATTTTAGTAGTGGGTAAAATATGGGGACTAGGTTGGCAGGAACCACAGCTGGGACTTGAATCTGTGACTTTCTGCTTCTGAGCACACTGGCTGTGTGTACTGCACCATCGTGTTGACACAGAGACAGTGCATTCCCTGGTGATACCATGACTGTTCGTCAGACAGGGCCTGTCTGTTTCAGTGCATGGCACCCACCTACACAGGGCTAGGCCATGGTCTGCTCTGGGCAGCTGCCACTGCCCCCTCCACCTCCAGTACCCCTCTGCCACCCTGCTGACATGCCCTTCTGCTGGTGGTGCTGGTGGAGCGCAGTCTCAAGCCATCCAATGTGTGGGTAGGCAGCTGCCTATGGTGCGGGTTCTGGGGTAGGGGTGCCTGCATAGCTGTCCACTCTTCCCCCCAGCACCGCCTGCCACTGTTCTGTGCCCTTGGGGGTACCTGCTGGGTACTATCCCCTGTGACACTGTGGGAAGCACACTCATGCCCATGTTGGGCCCTCATCAGTTGCTGCCTGGCTGCACTACTGTTTCAGCATTCCTATGGGCCACCTAGGCATCACCCTAGTCCGCACTGTGGCCCAGCTGCACCACAGCATGTGCCGCCTGCAGCCCTCTGTGTCCCCTTTTCAAGCATCTGTCCAGTTGCCCATTCCGACATGCCCGCCCTGCTGTTGCGGAAAATGTGAACGCCATAGGAAACCCTGCTCAGCGCAATTTCACTGTGGGCTCATTCACCTTGTATGGGGATGGAGCATAGCCCCTTCCAAAATTCATATCTTTTTTTTGGAGCTTTCTCAGGAGTGTTTTTTGATGTTTCCCATTAAAATCACTACTGTCCAGCGTGGTTATTTATTTATATTTATTTATTTATTTACAGTCTCTTTTATACCACACTATTCAGCATCAGTGCAGTTTCCATATAACAACTTACACATCTCAATAGCTGATTCGTGTTTACATTGAACAAGGTAAATTGAACTTGGATAACAGGGTGTAACAAGGTAGTTGAACTTGGATAACAAGGGATTAACTATGTACATCTGTAAGGCATCACATCTCTAATCGTAGTCGTGTTTGGCTATGTTGTAGGGCTTACTGAAAAGTGTCGTCTAAGTTGTGGGTGAGGGTATTAAGGTGCTGTCTGGGGGTAATATAGGAGGAAGAGATGGTGCTTCAATGCCTTTCTAAACTGTGCTAGGTCAGGGATTGCTCGTATGCTGGGAGGTAAGGCATTCCAGCATCTTGGCGCGCAGAATTTGAAGGCTCTGTTTACCGTTGAGCATGCACATAGGGTTATTGATTTCGGGACAATCAAAGAATTAACTGCTGTAGATCTTCTGGATCTATTGGGGGGCGTGGCCTGGATCAGCTCTGCTAGTGATGTGGATGAGAACCCGTTGTTAGCCGTGAATGTCAGCAGTAAGATTTTGTATGTGAGTCTGCCGCGTATTGGGAGCCAGTGTAGGTGCATCAGGATGGGTGTAACGTGGTCTTTCCTGGATTCTCCATGGAGAACTCTTGCCGCAGCATTCATGGCTAGTTGCAGCGGGTTCAGCGTGGATTGAGGGAGTCCATGCAGAATTGAGTTTGCATAATCCAGATGTGGTATAATTAGTGCCTGATAGATTGTCCTGAAGTCATCTGGTGTTAGCAAGGATCTTAGGTACCTGAGAGACCAGATCTTGTGATACACCGCTCTAACCGTGTTGCCTATGTGCGTTTTCATGTCTAGGCGCTGGTCGAGTGTGACTCCCAGATACCTGATCGTGGGTTTGGACTGGAGTACTGCTTCATCGACGTTTAGAGAGGGTAGCATGGAGAAGTTTTGATTCCTTGCAATGAACAGGATCTCTGTTTTCTTATGCTGAATCCTAAGGTTCTGAGTTTGTAGCCAGGTGGATACTGCATTAAAGTAGTTTGTTAGTGGGGAGAGGTCAGTGTTTTCAGTTGAGAAAGGCATGTATAGCAGTATGTCGTCTGCATAAATCAGGCAGTTAACGTTGAAGGAACGGATCAGGTTACAGATGGGCTGCATGTATATGTTAAACATGAGGGCGGAGAGGGAGGATCCCTGCGGGACACCCTGCTTCTGATGGAAAGGCTCCGATGATGTATTCCCTGATTGTACATGCTGCCATCTGTCAGAGAGGTAGGACTTGCACCAGTCCAGTGCTTTGTCTGTGATCCCCTTCTCTTGGAGACGGTCGAGGAGAAGCTCATGGCTTACTGAATCGAACGCTGCCACAATGTCCAAAAAGATAAGGACAAAACCTTGACGGATGTTGTCTATCCCTGCAATTATGTTGTTGAATAGTGTGGTGAGTAGAGTTTCTACACCGTGGGCCTCTCTAAAGCCATGTTGGCATGGATCGAGTGGCGCGGCGGAGTCTATGTGGTCTTGAATTTGACATTAAACTTCTTTTTCGATTATTTTCGCTAGTAGGGGTATGCTTGAAATTGGTCGATATGATTCCACCTTCTTGGGGTCCAGCTTGTTGTTTTTGAGCAGTGGTCATATGGACGTCTGTTTAAGGGGTTGCAGGAATGAACCTGTTGTAAAGGACTGGTCCATGAGTCTAGCTATAAAAGGGCTCAAGTGGGATCGTAGTTCTTTGATCCAGAACGCAGGGCATGGGTCGGTCTGGGCGGTGGTTGTGTTGATTGCAGCAATGGTGTCCTCTATGTGCTGCTTTGATGGTGTGGAAAACATGGAGAGCAGTGTTCCGCGTTTTGGCACGAGAGAGGCATTGGAAGATGAAACTTTGTTGGTTTTTGACATAACTTGGATTGTAAGTAATCTGTAAATTCTTGAGGTTGGATCTCAACTGGTTGGACTGAGGTTGGTTCTTTTGTTAGGTTGTTAACGAGGGCGAAGAGGTCATGTGGCTTGTTTATTTTATTTATTTATTTAGTATACCGCTACTTCCAGCAATCAGCAGTGGTTTTGATTACAGATTGGAAATTGTCAAATCATGACAGGAAATTTTTGAGGTATAAACACATTGATTAGACAGGAAAGCACAGCACACAGAGAACTATTTTACAGGGAACATGGGCTATGGAGGGTTAAGTGGCTTGCCCAAGACCACAAGGAGCACCTGTGGGACTAGAAACCCCAGTCCTTCTGGCCCAAGGTTGCTGTCCTCTAGTGGGATTTGAACCCCCGACCTTCAGGCCCGAAGTACCTTGCCCCAACCACTAGGCCACTCCTCCACTCCACTCCACTCCACTCCACTTGTTCAGGGAACATATAAGGGTGTCCATGTGGAATTGTCTCAAGTTCGTCATTACTGCTTCACGATGTAATGACAGGTGATCGTTGTATGCTCTTTGATCATCAGTCGAGTGGGAGCGGCGCCATCGTTGTTCAAGCTTTCTTAGGAGAGTGAGTGAGGTTTTCAGTTCTGTAGAGTACCAAGAAGCTGAGGCTCACTTCCCTGGAGGTTTGTTGGATGGTGGAAGTAGCGCAATTGAGTTGAGGGTCTTGTTCCAGTTGGAAATGAGATCATCAGGACTGTGAGCAGTTGAGGTGAGTAGTGGGTGGGTTGTGCTCAGGATTAGGTCTCTGTTAAAAACCTGGAATCTTCATGGAGGTACTCTGGGAGGACCGCTGAGTCTCCTTGCTTCCTTCTGAGTGCTGTTGGGTAAGGGAATTTGGAATACTATCAGCTTGTGGTCTGACCAAGGAACTGCAGTAATGGACAGCTCAGGAATGTTGGGTGGAGTGGCAATTGCCTGTGGAGCGAACACCAGGTCAAGTATGCCTCCTTTGTCGTGGGTAGGTTCTGTGATCAGTTGGCAGTATCCTAGTTCTTCGAGAGCTGCAAGGAAAGCTGATGAGTGGGACTCTTGTAGTGAAGGTAGATTGACATCTCCTAGAACCCAGCATGGTGTGCCTGTATTTTGGGTATTGGAGGCAAGGTCGATTATGGTTGCGAGAGCATCCGGGTCTGCTGATGGGGCTCTATATAGGAGGTTAATGGAACAGTGCTTGTTTGCTATTGTGAGGGCGTCGAGGAGTGATGTGCTGGTTGAGTTGCATAGGTGGAATTGTTGATCCATTTTGGTGATGGCAAGTACTCCTCCTCCTCCTTTTCCGTTCCTGTGGCATGTATGGATAGAGAAATTGGCGGGCAGGAGCTGTTTGAGGAGGACGTTATCATCACTGGAAAGCCATGTCTCTGTTATTAGGAGAATGTCGAGGTCATGATGAGCTATCAACTCGGATACAATGGGCCATTTCTTGCGTATAGAGCGTGCATTTATGAGCGCACATCTCAGCAGTTGGGGGAGGGGGTTCCCAACATGTTTTGTTTTCTTGTTGTGTTGTAAGGCAATGTGTAAGAGGTGGTGGTGAGTTGTGTGGGTGGCTTTCTCTGATCTATGGAAGGGGGCATTTGGCCATCTCTTCCTGTGATTCTGAAGGACCAGTATTTGGTTGTGGTTGGTGGCTGTGTCTGTAACGCTGCTTTGGCCTATATAGAGGAAGTAGAGGGCAATTGTGATCATGCTCAATAGGGCCATTTTAGGTGTTTACCTTGTTGTGTGTGGTCTTTGGTCTACTCTCAAGGCAGGTAGATACAGGTGCTTACACCTCTAAACAGGTAAATATAACACTTGCAGCCCAAGTAAGTAAAACATGTACTTACACCTCAAAAACATGTACTTACACCTCAAAAACATAACACCTGGTTATGTTTTTATTATATTTTCTGCTGGTCATTTTCACTGTTTATTTGCCCTTTTGTTCTGTGCACATGTATCACATCACTTTTTGTAAGTTTCCCTGGTTTTGCTGTACATTGCTGACAGAAATGGTTTATTTTCCCTTTAAATCAGCTCTAACGCCAGGGTTTCACTGGCGTTAGAGCTGAAAACTAACGCCAGGGTTTCATTGGCGTTAGTTTTCAGCCTCGAATTTCACAGCGTTAGTGTGCAGGGAGCCTCTCCCCTCCCACTGTCCGCCCATGGGGAGCCTTACTCCACCCTCCGGGAGCCTTTCTCCACCCTCAGCGCTCATTTGCGCCGCTGCGCACGTTATCGCGCGCTAAGGTACCTCTGCGCCCAATAAAGCGCCATTATTGAGCGATAAGGTACCTTATCGCGCGATAACGTGGCAGAGCGCACATTAAGACGGTTTAGTAAACATACCCCTTTCTGTTTTTTCGCTAAGCCTTCCATTGATGTTTCTAAGAGTTTTTTTCTTTGACCAGTGATGTATGGTTAAGCAGATTTTTACAGGTGTGTTTAGTTTTGGATGACTGCACCCATTGGAGTTTGATATTCAGTTGATAAAGCTGCAGTACGCATGGAGGCAGATTCTATAACATGCATGTCCTGTCTGCAGACATGTCTAAACTGAAAATGGGCCCCATTTGAACCCAATTCCGCATCCACAGGTCTAGACGTGCCCTTGGATCCAGAATCGGGGAGGTAGATGTGTCCGGTGTGGCACAGGGAAAACATGGGCAAATGTAAGCCACAGCCTGCACATGGTTATAGAGATGAGTCATGTGATATAATGGAGAAACACGTTCCCCATCAATATCATGGGGCATGGGTAAATGTTTTGAATGTCCCTATGCCCACTATATTCTGAAAAGTCGCACATTTCAGATCCTGCTCTCCGCTGCGATGTACCAGCGGACACCATGCCTCCTCAGTAAAAGTGTACATCTCCAATGCTGCTCTTCACACTGACAATAATTTGCTAATGCAAACTAGACAGAAATACTTATGTTAAAAGACTGCTGCTGCAACCTAGACCATATACCAATCCTCTTCATGCCCTGAAAAGTGCTAGGTAATTCCATTGCACCCTAATATGGTATAAGAAAATGTAAATTTGAACATGTATGTCATGACATACCTTGCATCAAATGGCACTTGTCATTATAAAATGGCCCCAGTGATTCCTGCCTTGGTCATCTCTACAAACACACTTTAAACTGCTAAGGATAGACCCTTAACAAGTGCACCAATCCCGAAACTAACATTGTAGTTCCCCAAAGGATGCATAAGATTGCTCAGCATCAAATGTATGCCCTTTTCATGCCTATGATCTTTAAGTGCACTCATTCTGCTGTTCCTCACTACCTTTCCTCTCTTAGCTCTCCTTATACCCCTCCTTGGGAACTACACTCTTCTGGCAAATCACTTCTATCTGTGCCCTTCTCTTCTCCTGCCATCTCCAGACTTTGCTCCTTTCATCTTGCTGCTCCTTATACCTGGAACAAACTACCTGAGTTTGTACATCAGGCTTCTTCTCTGGCCTTTCCCAAATCCAGGTTGAATGCTCACCACTTTGTTGCTCTTTCTGGATGTGATCTGCCTAATATCCCTTGTGTTTCCTTACTATCCCCCCTAGCTGTATCCTGTCCACAGCTGCTATGTTGTCTGTCTTGACTAAATTGTAAGCTCTGCTGAGAAAGGACCATCTTTTACATGTGTCTGTGCTGTGCTGCATACGCCTTGTAGCGCTATACAAATGATCAGTAGTAGTAGTAGTTGTCATAGCCAGAAGACCCTACTACTACTACATCTGATTCCCATATATCTGGGTACTGGCATTTCTTACAGCTATTACACCTATCCCATCATGGTGTATGTCAGTCTGTATACATCCGCTATCTGTGACCTGTCTGCCTTCCCACAATCTGCTTTGTGGCACTGCTCCTCTGGTCAGGCCTGTGTGGTCATCAGAGGGGGGATCCCTGTGCTATCATACTCAGATAAGCAGCCTCCAAATATATCACCTCTCTCACAGCTTGCATAGATCCTGGACTGGGGAAGGATGTAGGCCTCATGGCACAATCTGGGGGATGTTGGCACAACATCAGTCATCTCTGCCAGTGCCTGGCACAGTTGATATATGTTACATTGGCACCTGATGACACCCAGGTACCATCCAGCCATTCATGGTCTCCCTGAATTGCAGAATCCTCCCATGCTACCCCCAAACTACACACACTCACTTGCAATCACAAAATACATCATTCTGCCAAACTGAACTTATAATAAACAGCACTACTCATATGATCTCCTTTTCTCACTCCAACATGATTCATTTCCAGACTCACTCATATGCTATTCTTACATCCACAGTCCCAATTTTCAGAACACAGGATTTGTTAGGGTTTTCTAGATTAACTCGTTTAGCACAAGCAGCACATTTCAGCATAGCCTGAATCAGCACTATTGCTGTTCTTCATATTTCTGTAAGAGTGTTTATAAATGTTTCTTTACCTTACAACATTCCCTCACTTCTGCTTTCTGTTCTTCATAACTGCATCTTGTGTTTTTCTGGACTGCAGTCACACCAGTTCAGCACATGCTTGTCACAACCATTCTTCAATATGGGACGAATTGAAGAGACGAGCAGAATATTTTCTAAGTCCTGGCCTTATTTCATGTCTCAGCAGGAATAATAGGGACATCTGCAGGGGTGTCCCGCAGAATGCACACAGACCTTTCCGGAATATGCTATGCATGTCTCTGTGGCTGACCACACCCATGTTCCACCCCTTCTTGGCACATTCTGAGATAGCGCCATGGATATACATGACAGCAATGTTTCAGAATACAGTTGGGGACGTTTTCAGTACATAAACGTCCCCGCCACATGTACAAAACCCTTATTTGTGTTCTGGAATGACCTCCATAGTATAATTTCCCGCAACAAATTACTCACTGTTTATAAATTCCCGTTATTGTTGCAGCAAATAGCTAGTGCATAGAAACTGATTCAGACTGATTCAAGCCTGATACCTTCTATGAGAGTACTTTTATAAGGCACTTCCTAAAGTTACATGTCATTAATGCATGCAGATCATGATATTTTAATGATTTATGCATGTAAATCGGCATTTACACACTAAACTGATCCAATCGCTATTCTGACAGTACTTGCATCGGCCCAAAGGTGCGTGCTTTCACTGTCGTCATGTGCATGGGTGGAATTTGGGAGGAGTGTGGGCAGGGCACACAAATCTAGGTGAGGGCATTTACACCAGTTGTAGAGCTAGCCTAGGTGATTGCACCTTAGTTTAATGGGCATATTCGGCCACTTAAGCTAGCACTCTATAAAGAAAAGTGGGCAACTACTTGTCTTTATAAAATAAACTTGACATAGACATACAAAAACATGTGTTAACTAGGAGGGACATTTTAAAATTACCTTCCATGTATATAAAGCGTAGTTACTCACCTGTAACAGGAGATCTCTGGGAACAGCAGGAATTTAGTCCTCACATATGGGTATCGTCGGTACCGACGGAGCCTGCGTGGGAACGCTCCCCAGCGTCCAATAGGAACGCTTTTGGGAGCATCCCTCAACAAATGCACACTGCCTTCCCGCCTTTCCAACTGTCCCTCTTCAGTTAAGTTTGTAGCTGAGTGAAAGGATAGAGGGAGAGAGGAAAGAGACAAAAAGAGAGAGAGAGAGAGAGAGACAACTCCTAGGGGTTGTGGGTGGGTTGTGAGGACTAAATTCCTGCTGTTCCCGAAGATCACCTGTTACAGGTGAGTAACTACGCTATCTCCAGGAACAAGCAGGAATGTAGTCCTCACATATGGGGACTCCCTAGCTGAAGATGCCAGGGAGATAGCCCCAGGAAGGTGCCACCGTCGAAGGTGAGAATCCTTCCTCCCATGGATCTCTGGCATCCCACCAGGGTTGGTGGGTAGGAGTTGGTTTAGGTTTGAAAGAGATTTTGAAGAACAGCTTGGCCAAAGAAGGCATCCCAATGGGAGGCTTTATCTAGGCAGTAGTGGGCTGTGAAGGTGTGTACCGAAGCCCAGGTGGCTGCTCGACAAATGTCATTGATAGACACAGAGTGGAGATTAGCCATAGAAGCTGCCATGGCTCTCACATTATGAGCTGTGGCATTGTCCTGAAGAGGATGACCCTTACTCTCATAAGTAAAGAATATGCATTGGGCAATCCATTTAGATAAAGTTCTTTTGGAGACTGGAAGTCCCAAATGACTAGGGTCAAAAGCTATAAAAAGTTGTGAGGACTTACTATGTTGCTGTGTTCTTTGTATGTAAAAGGCCAAGGCCCTTTTACAATCCAAAGTATGAAGGTTTCTTTCTGCATTAGAGGCGTGAGGCCTTGGAAAAAATACAGGAAGGTAAATTGATTGATTTAAATGAAAAGGCAAAACAACCTTTGTCATAAAATGTGGGTGAGTTCGAAGAACAACCTTATCATGATGAAACCTAGTATAAGGAGGATCAGCCACTAAAGTTTGCAATTCACTGATGCGACGAGCAGAGGTGATTGCAATTAGGAAGATGACCTTCCAGTAGCTTTAGGATATTGGAGGATTTCCATTTCCTTTGCTCTGGGTTCCTCTTTGGGAGCTACTGTGATTGAAAGACCCTTGGCCATATCACGGATGAAATCCTGAAATGACATGTCCTCTGGAGGTGACATTCTGCGTTGGGGAGAAGAGGGATCTTCTAGGAGAAACCCTCTAGTGCCAGCAGATTTGTCAGAGTCTTCAGAATCGGAGGAATCAAAGTATTCCTGACCCTGATGCTCTTGCAAAGCACGATCCCGGTACCAATCGAAGTCGGTACCGAGGTGACCCCGTACCGCTTTGTCCACTCCAGCCAGAGATGGCATGGGAAGAGTTCCCACTGAACATAAGAACATAAGAACATAAGACATGCCATACTGGGTCAGACCGAGGTCCATCAAGCCCAGTATCCTGTTTCCAACAGTGGCCAATCTAGGTCATACGTACCTAGCAATATCCCCAAAAGACACAGGTTCCACAATGCTTGTACTGGGTCAAGCATTGATATCCTGGGTCCCTTTTTAATAGTGGTTTATGGACCTTTCCTCCAGGAACTTGTCCAAACCTTTTTTAAACCCAGCTATACTAACAGCCCTTACTACATCCTCCGGTAACAGATTCCAGAGTTTGATTACATGTTGAGTGAAAAAATATTTTCTCTTATTTGTCTTAAATAGTTTACCCTGTAGCTTCATTACATGTCCCCTAGTCTTTCTATATTCTGATAGCGTAAACAATTGATCCACATTTATCCATTCCACTCCACTCATTAATTTATAGACCTCTATCATATCTCCCCTTAGCCGTCTCTTTTCCAGGTTAAAGAGCCCTAACCTTTTTGGCCTCTCTTCATAGGAGTAGCCTTCCATCCCCTTCACCAATTTGGTGGCTCTTCTCTGTACTTTTTCTAATAACGCTATGTCCTTTTTAAGATACGGTGACTAGAATTGCACACAATATTCAAGGTGCGGTCGTACCATGGAGCGATACAGAGGCATTATAATATCCTTTGTTTTATTCTCCATCCCTTTCCTTATGATACCTAGCATTCTATTTGCTTTCTTGGCCGCCGCTGCACACTGGGCGGAGGGTTTTAACATGTTATCCACGATGACTCCTAAATCTTTTTCCTGGGTGGTGGTTTCTAATGTGGAGCCTTGCATCGTGTAACTATAGTGTGGGTTGTTCTTTCCTAGGTGCATAACTTTGCACTTGTCCACATTAAATTTCATCTGCCATTTGGATGCCCAGTCTTCCAATTTATCCAGATCCTCCTGCAGTTTTCCACAATCCTCTTGGGTTTTAACAACTTTAAACAGTTTTGTGTCATCTGAAAATTTGATAACCTCACTAGTTATTCCCTTTTCCAGGTCATTTATGAATATGTCAAAAAGTAGCGGACCCAATACCGATCCCTGGGGTACTCCACTATTCACCTTTTTCCATTGGGAATATTGGCCATTTAGCCCTACCCTCTGCTTTCTATCCACAATAGTACACTGCCTCCTATCCCATGACTTTTTAGCTTCGCCAAAAGTCTCTGATGGGGGACCTTGTCAAAAGCTTTCTGAAAGTCCAGATACACTATATCAACCGACTCACCTTTGTCTACCTGTTTATGCACACCTTCAAAAAAACATATCAGATTAGTAAGACAAGATCTTCCTTGTCTAAAGCCATGTTGGCTGTCTCCCATTAGGCCATGACTATCTACATGCTGTGTAATTTTGTTCTTTATGATGGTTTCTACCATTTTCCCTGGTACTGTCGTCAGGCTCACCGGTCTGTAATTTCCCGGGTCACCCCTGGAACCCTTTTTAAAAATTGGTGTTACGTTGGCGACCCTCCAATCTTCAGGTATTACAGATGATTTTAATGAAAATCCACAGATTACCAATAGCAGGTCTGCAATCTCATATTTCAGTTCTTTCAACACTCTGGGATGTATACCATCCGGTCCAGGTGATTTGCTACTATTCAGTTTATCAAATAGTTGTTATATATCTTCCCGGTGTAGCGATATTTCTCTCAATTCCTCTGCAGTATCACCTTTAAATACCACTTCAGTCTTGGGTAACATCCCTACATCTTCCTCAGTAAAGACCGAGGCAAAGAATTCATTCAGTCTCTCTGCTATAGCCTTGTCTCCTCTTACTGCCCCTTTTACCCCTCTATCATCTAATGGTCCAATTGACTCTCTCACAGGCCTTTTGCTACGAATGTACTTGAAAAAGTCTTTATTTCGTGTTTTTGCTTCCTTAGCAAGTTTCTTCTCAAATTCCCGCTTTGCCTGCCTTTTCAATGCTTTGCATTTAACTTGCCAGTGCTTGTGCTGTTTCCAGTTTTCATCCTTTGGCTCTTTTTTCCATTTCCTGAAGGTTGCTTTTTTGGCAGCAACAGCCTCTCTGACCTCACCTTTAAACCATGCTGGCAGTTTTTTGGACTTTCTTCCACTTTTCTTAATGCGTGGAATACAGCTGGTCTGGGCTTCGAGGATAGTATTTTTAAATAACACCCAAGCTTGCTGTAAGTCTTTAACCTTTGGAACAGCTCCTTTTAGTTTTTTCCTAACTATATTCCTCATTCTATCATAGTCTCCCTTTTGAAAGTTAAAAGGTAGTACTGTGGATTCCTTTACTATCTGTCCTCCACTAATTAAATCAAACATGATCATACTATGATCACTATTGCCAAGTGGTCCCAACACCCTTATTTCTTGCACCAGATCTGGCGTTCCACTAAGGACTAGGTCCAGTATGACTTCCTCTCTGGTCGGTTCATGAACCAGCTGCTCCAAGAAGCAGTCATTTATTTCATCTAGAAACTTTATCTCTTTAGCTTGTCCTGCTGTGACACTGACCCAGTCGATACCGGGGTAATTGAAATCACCCATTATTACTACTCTGTTGTGACTTTTGTTAGCTTCCTTGATTTCTTTGAGCATTTCATCATCCATTTGTTCATTCTGGCCCGGCGGTCGATAGAATACTCCCACTGCCATCACCTTCCCCTTCATAAATGGAATTTCAATCCATAGAGATTCTACAGCAAATTTTGTTCCCTGCAAAACTTTAATCCTTTCTGACTCAATGCCCTCTCTAACATAGAGCGCAACCCCTCCACCAATTTGATCAGCTCTATCATTACGATATAGTTTGTATCCAGGTATCACAGTGTCCCACTGGTTATCCTCCTTCCACCATGTCTCTGAGAGTGCAATCATATCTAACCTCTCATTTAGTGCTATATATTCTAACTCTCCCATATTATTGTTTAGACTTCTAGCATTGGCATACAAGCATTTTAGCGACTGTATTTTATTAATATTAATCTGGCTATTGGTAGGCATGGGTAATTTGGAATCTTTATGTTCTGTCTGCTCCTTACTCAAGGGCATTTAGGCTACTATACTCCCTTTTGGAACCTCACTGCTTTTGGTAGTATCCTTCAAGGATACCTTTGTCCAAACCATGCGCTCCTGGGTGACTGTCGGCTTTCCCCTATTTTCTAGTTTAAAAGCTTCTCTATCTCTTTTTTAAAGGTTAATGCCAGCAGTCTGGTCCCATCCTGATTAAGGTGAAGCCCATCCCTTCGGAAGAGCCCCCCCTTTCCCCAGAATGTTCCCCAGTTCCTAACAAATCCAAACCCCTCATCCTTGAACCATTGTCTCATCCACGCATTGAGACTCCGGAGCTCTGCCTGTCTTTTGGGTCCTGCACGTGGAACAGGAAGCATTTCGGAGAATGCTATCCTGGAAGTTCTGGATTTCAACTTCCTACCTAAAAGCTTAAATTTAGCCTCCAGAGCTTCCCTACCACATTTTCCTATGTCATTGGTACCAACATGTACCAAGACAGCAGACTCCTCCCCAGCACTATCTATGATCCTATCTAGGCGGTGCGTGAGGTCTGCTACCTTCGCACCAGGCAGGCATGTTACCAGGTGATCCTCACGTCCACCAGCCACCCTGCTATCTACATTCCTAATGATTGAATCACCAACTATAACAGCTGTCCTGACCCTCCCCTCATGGGGACATGGCCCTGGAGAAACGTCCTCGTTGCGAGAGGGTTTTACATCACCTGGAGGACAGGTCCTAGTTACAGGATCACTCCCTGCCACACCAGGGTGATGCTCTCCTGTCACGTGACCTCTCTCCTCCATGGCAACAGGGATGCTGCCAGACTGGAGGTGGGAATTCAGGACTATATCCCTGTAGGTCTCGTCCATGTACTTCTCTGTCTTTCTTATGTCTTCCAGGTCTGCTACTCTAGCCTCTAGAGAACAGACTTGTTCCCTGAGAGCAAAGATCTCTTTGCACTTAGTGCATATGTAAGACCTCTCACCAACTGGGAGAAAATCATACATGTGACACTCAATGCAAAAGACCGGAGAACCCCCATCTCGTTGCTGGACTTCTGTCTGCATCTTAGTTTAAAGCTTGTGTTTAGGTCTTTTAAATTCTGTATATAATAAGGATTGGTGTAGATGCTTATACCAATAAAAGTGTATCTAATACCCTAATACACCTTGTGTACCTGAAGCTTAATTAATTAATCTCAGGTCCTCCGTGTATGACTGATTTGGATAACGAGCTGCACCTGAGAGCAGCCCCTTTCCTCTAAGATGTGCAAGTACCTATAAAACTACAATTACCCCAGGGGTGGGTGGGTGCTGGGGAGGAAGGGAGGGAGATAAGTCCTATTAAAGAGGGTAGTTACAAGGTACCCTGTCCTGAACCCTCAGCAGGGGGGAGGGGGTTACCACACAAAGCCCAGTTAGTTGAGAGAGGCAAGGTAAGTTACAGCTGAGAAGGCTGAACTAGCACACCACTAAGACAAACAATAAACAGTTAGACAAACAATAAATAATTAAATAAACAGCTAGAACTCACAGCAAGGTGTCACAGGAGGCAAATATCCACTTCTCTAGCAGAGCACTGTAAAAGCACTGCTCTTCTCTGATCAGAGAAAAGCAAACTAAAACAGACTATGCACACGTGGAGGAAACAGGAAGAAGGCTACACAATACCTCAGCGGGGGGGGGGGGGAGGGGGAGGATTCACTCAGGCAGGCTAGGACAGGAAAAATGTTTAACACACAGCAGGTTCTGGGGAGAGAGATTTAATTTAAAATGAACAGTTAACCTGGCTACCACACAAAGCCCAGTTAGTTGAGAGAGGCAAGGTAAGTTACAGCTGAGAAGGCTGAACTAGCACACCACTAAGACAAACAATAAATAATTAAATAAACAGTTAGACAAACAATAAATAAATAATTAAATAAACAGCTAGAACTCACAGCAATGATCGCCGATGTCGGTACTGGTGTCTGTACTGGTGTCGGTACCGGCATCGGTGTCAATGTCGGCACTGGAGCCCTTGGGACCACCGGTACCGCAGCCGAAAGAAGAGCTGCGATACTGTGCTCGATAGCGAGGAATCTCTGGTCTATCGATGCTGCCGATGCCTGGGTGTCGGTACTGGTGAGGACGGCCGGAACCCCTGAGCATTGGACAGGTAGTTCTTGCGAGGTTGAGTCCTCGAGAACATCCTGAAGACCCATCGATGCTTTGGAAGCCGAAGCCTCCTGCCGGGGCTGTTTTGCCAGTGTCGTTCCCTCAAGGGCAATGCCAATGGCCTCTCAATGCTTAGCAGGAGAGCTACCCTTTGAGGACCAGCTTTTATGTTTAGTTACCTGAGATCCATGGGAGGAAGAAGAGGCCCTTGACGATGTCGATGCAATGGATCTGGCATCTGCAGAAAAGAGGGTACCGAGCTTTGCGGCCCGGTTCTGTCTTCTTCTTTTGGTCATCCCCATGCAGGAGAGACATTCAGTTGGAGAATGATCAGGTCCTAAACATTTCAGACACCAATCATGGGTGTCAGTGACGGAAATGGTACCGCCACACTTAGTACATTTTTTAAAACCACTAGTTGGCTTTTCCATAATTTAGGAAAATGGGGCCTAATGCCCAAAATGGCGCCTAGCACTTAAGGGAAAGTTTCTGAAAAGAAACAGTCAAAGTTTTTTTGTTTGTTTTTTAAGAAAAAAAAAAGAACCGGTGGTACTGATAGGCGTCGTGCGGTAGGCAAACGCGACCGCAAGAAATAAATTTAAAGATGGAATTTTCTGCAGTGACAGGGGATAGGTCCTGTCGGCTCCGCGGAAAATGAAGAACTGAAGAGGGACAGTTGGAAAGGCAGGAAGGCAGCGCGCATGTGCTGAGGGATGCCCCCAAAAGCGTTCCTATTGGACGCTGGGGAGCGTTCCCGCGCAGGCTTCATCAGTGCTGACGATACCCATATGTGAGGACTACATTCCTGCTTGTTCCTGGAGATTAAATGAAAATAAATTATGTTTTCAAAGAAAAAGCATGTATATACCGTGATAATCTGTGCAAAGCCCATGGGTATAAAATTGACTTTGGACTCCGCAGTAATGTGGCAGTCTGAAAATTGCCTCCCTAGTGCATAGTAGTGCATGAGGCTGTGTTGAATCAAAACAATATTCAAAGTAATAGTGCAAATGTTACCCTATTTAAGTAGCTGATTTGAGTACTAGCAGTGTTTAAGTTGCCTTTGCATTTTTTATAACCTGTAGAGTTGAGTATAGTTTTCACATAATTGTATAAGCAGAGCATATCTTCAGAGGCATTTGAGGTGAACTACAAAATGAGCCATCGTGCTGTTTATCTCAGCTGTCACTAGAGCTGGCAAGAAAATGCATTTCAAACTCAGTGAAAAATTAAATGAGGATGAAACTCAAACAGGCTATGTTTCTAGCTCATTTTAGGGAAAATTAAATAAGGATGGGATGCTGCCTCTGGGGGTCATAGTAAACATTTTGACAGTGCCTGCATAATAAAAACAAAATTCCTTCCTGTAAAACCTCTGTTTATTCATTAATCACCAAAGAAATCATATGAGTGGGAGAAATACTGAAAAAGCATAGTGCGACTGTAAGAAGGAAATAAATCTGCAGCTCTCTAGAGTTTGTTTTCATTTTATTTCACATAGTATATATTGTCTGTATGGCAATATGTGTAGCTGTGTCTGTGGTACATCAAAACTCAACTGCCAAGTCCCCGAGGCTGTTGTTAAGATATTTTTATCAGCTGTCATTGGCATTCTGTTTAGCATGTTTAGACTTTCTTTTTCACAAGTTGTCACTAGCTTATTGTCACAGACATACATTTTCTGCAGACAGTATGATAAAATATTCTTAATAAAAGAGTTTTGAAGCAACACTGCCATTTCCTAGCTAAGTGCAGGTAGTATTATTTTTGTGACAGAAAAGGAACTTCCTGTTATAATAGGTTCTTAATATTTTCTTTCTCTTTTTTTTTATTTTGTGCTGCTTCCAACAGTAAGATTCTGGCAGTTGCTCAAGGAAGTCTAATTTATGTAGTTGAATCAGTTACGAGAATGATGTTGGCTATTATGGGCCCGATATTCAACTAGGCAGGCTATGCAGTGCCTAGCCCTGCTTGCTCACCCCTAACCCCGATATTCAATGCCGCGGTGATGGCATTGAATATCCATTTTTGGAGCCTAGAGAAAACCGCCGCAGAGCCTAACCGGGTAGCGCCGATATTGCACCGCTACCCGGTTAGCATCCGCAGATAAAACTAGGCGAGCCAAAAGCTGGTCTAGTTTTAGCCACGGATCACTAACAGATAGTGGTGCAATATTGCTGCTACCCAGTTAGTGGTACTCCCTGTCTCCGCGGTACCCCGGAATTTCCTCGACATGCCCTGAGGCTAACTGGATAGCATCGCGGCGTATAGAGGAGTCAGGAGGGGATTTTCAATGGCAGTAACTGTGTAAGTGCCATTTAATATCCGGGCTTAAGGCATTTACACTATTTACAGAACTGTAAATTGTGTGTAATCGTTTCAGGAAGGCAAGCTGAGGGATTTCACACCCTAGTATTCGTCACAGGTAAGCCAGGAGTGATGTTTAACAATTTACCCTCAGAACAATGGTCACAGTAGAAATGCACCACGTTCCCCTAAGGAATATCCTTCTGAAAGAGAGGAACAACTAAGGGGAAAAAATATTTTTTCTAATTAGGGGCTAAGGTTCTGAACCAATTTGATGTTACAGTTTATTTTATTCAGATGGTTCTCACATAAAAACAGGTGATTATTTTGAACATAGGTAAATTATGCAAACCAGGTCAACAGGAATACTTAAAAATAAACAACATGAATGTCAATAAAGAGTTCACTCCAAAATACAGGCTGTCTGGTGGTCTATTTTTTTTCTCCCAGAGACTCACTCAGGTAAATTCTCATAAAAACTGCTAGTTTTCCAGATACGTGTCAGTTCCACCTTTTTACTATAAAGGTGAACCTATAAAATATTTGAGCTCAAATATCAGTGTTCAAATGATGGGATACTTATCCATCTGGAGTCTTTGTAGGTATGTTGGGGCCCGGTCTTTCCTCCTTCTTCAGTAACACAAACAGGAACAGTTGTGACAATCCGTTCACTGGGTGTTGACAGGAGCAGCTTGCTTGTGGAAAAACTACTGAGGTTTTCCAGCTTCTTGTGTCCTTTAGCCCCTTACTCTCTAAACTTTTGCTACCATCCACCCTTCCATCTAATGGGACAAAAATCTGGATCAAGAGAAAGCTTGCAGTGAAAGGGAAAATAAAATCCTTTCTCTCTCTCTTTTACTCCAAATCAATCACTCTCCCACACTTTAAAAACCCCAAATCATCTTATTTATTTTAATTCTCTTATATACCATGCTATTCTGCATCAGTGTGGCTTACATTGAACAAACTGAAATGACATTGAACAGGGCATTATAACTTGGAGATAACTATTTTACAGGGAACATGGGCTCTGGAGGGTTAAGTGGCTTGCCCAAGACCACAAGGAGCATCTGTGGGACTAGAATCCCCAGTCCTTCCAGCCCAAGGTTGCTGTTTTCTAGTGGGATTTGAACCCCTGACCATCTGGCCTGAAGTACCTTGCCCCAACCACTAGGCCACTCCAAATATCTCTCTTAAACATTCATTCACTACTCACAACATACTTTTATTTCACATCAAATGCTCATGCTCTCTCTCTCTCTCTCTCTCTCTCTCTCTCTCTCTCTCTCTCTCTCTCTCTCTCTCTCTCTCTCTCTCTATCTCTCTCTCTCTCTCTACTTCGTCTCAATTGTACTCACTTTGACTTTAAAACCTGTTACACCTCCCCCCCCCCTTTCTTTTCTATCAGGCCAATGCAGAAAGCCGGCGATAGATCTGCACTGAAACAATTTTTTATGTTCCTGATAATGCACACATTTTATTGTGCAATGCAGGAAGAATAGGGCATGAAAATTAACGCCACATTAACCGTGCGCATGCAAATGAGCCACTGCAGCATTAAACTGGGAGAACAAGTTAAACACATGCACACAAGAAGCCTGCACTAGTTTGGCTTGCTCTCCGGGCACCGCATGGCTCATTTGCATATTAGCCCTGACAGTTTTTGATGACATTGGGGATGACTGTGGCATCGGGAAAGGAACCCGATGCCATCAAAATACTGTCGGGGGCCGGTGTCCCGACAATAAAAGAATTCCTGGTAGTCTAATGGCCTCTGTACCCCCCCATTAAATACAAAGATTTAACCTGGTGGTCTAGTGCCTCTTGTATCCCCCCCCACCATTAAATACAAAGAAACAACCTGTTTGTCTAGTGGCCCCTGTACCCTCCTCCCATTAAATACAAAGAAATAACCTGGTGGTCTAGTGGCCCCTAAATTTAGCCCTTCCCACTCAGTACCTTAAAATAAGCGGGAGTGTTGCCTATGCACTCCCGCTCTGTGGCAGCCATCTTGAAAAATAGGGGCATCTGGCCCCGCTTGGTGCAAAGTGGGTCAGACTGCCATATAAAGTTTGTCTTCCCCTACCTGGATAACTGGCTAATCAGGGGTATGACACAGGCCAAGGTGTGGCAGGCGGCAGCCCTCACCATTCAAGTGTTGGAGCATCTCGGCTTTGTCATCAATTATCCAAAGTCTTACCTGCAGCCCTCTCAACATTTAGAGCTCATAGGAGCTCTCCTGGATACCACCCTATCTCGGGCTTACTTGCCCACAGATTGGGCCCAGCATCTCATTGCAGTATCCCATGAGTTACAGCAGAGTCTGATGATAGCCCAGTGGATGTATTGTGTCCTTGGCCACATGGTCTCCACTGTCCATGTCACCCCTTTTGCCCATCTTCAGATGAGGCAAGCATAGTGAACTCTCTGCACACAATAGCTTCAGGCAATGGGTCGTCTCGGGAACAGGATAGTGGTCACTTCACCTCTAAAGGAATCTCATTGCACGTTGACATTGCCTTCGGCCTCTGCTTTTAAACAAAATAAGTTTAGGGAAAGATGCTTTTCAGATGGGGTTCTAAAATTGTGAAATGAATTACCTGTCACAATTAGGGACATTGAGGATTATGTGCAATTTCAAAAAGTTTTAAAGACATGGTTATGGAACAAAATGTTTAATCAATGTGAATTGTTTACATTTAATTTTGTAATCCACTTTGTAGGATGTAAAATCAGAATATAAGTGTTGCTATTAAATTTAATTTAATTAAATCTCATGGATGATGATGTCTGCCACTCTGCCCATCTCCAATACTATTTTCTCTCCTGCATTCAAAGAGAGAATGTGATAGTAAAGTGCTAGCTTCATAGAATTAGTTTGCTGAAGTCAAAAAGAATTAGGGGCCCAATTTTCAATAAGGCACCGAGTCCTTCAATACCCACAGAAAGATACACACTCAGGAAAGGTGCTTGAATCATAAGTCATGCGCATCCAAAATGGGCAAGCTTCGAAAATGTGGCACAAACCAAGCACAGCAGCAGGTGCTCAATGCAGCATAGTTGGGTAAGCACAGGAGCTGGCACCCGGGCTTGGCGCCTAAGATGTGAACCCATGATACCCATGTAGGTGTCCATACCAGCAGCCAGAGAAGCAGTGGCAAGTGTGCATGAACTCATCTGGTATTCCCATGCATTGATGACACCGTCACGCAGGCCCTATGGGCTGCCTGTGCAAGAGTCCCCTGTGGCTGGGCATATAGACACCAGTGGCATGGCAGTGAGAAGGACAGTTAACTTCTGCCCCAATGAGAGTGAGGCCCTTGCCTATTCCATATTTCGGTACGAGCGGGTGCTATACCCCAGGTGAAGGCCGGCGGCCAAACCTGCGGCTGTCCATGGCCATATGGAGGGCCATCCAAATCTGCCTGTGCAGGTAAGGAGACCTGAACAGGGGAGGGTGGTGAACACCATTCTAGGCCATACATACCCTGAAAGGCACAGATGTGTGTCTGCACAAGGAGACAGGGCTGTAGGGCCAAGCCACATGCTGGTGGAAGCCCCAATGGCTGCAGAGAAGGTGACAGCTTGGGAATAGGCCATGCATGGTACAGGTGCCATCCCTGACTGCCTGCAGTAGTAGCCATATCCAGACACAGCAGGTGGTGAGGCCACTGCACCCCCTGGTGGTGGATGTCAGCAGCACCACAGGGCACACATAATAATGGCAGTACCCAGTGCATGAGGAGCTGTGGTTGGGCTAACAACCCCAGCAGAGTCTACTGGACACATTCCCCAGTCCTTGCGTCCTTGACCCAGGGGTCAGAGGGCCCAGTGGCAGTATCCACATATGTGCTGTCCATCTGTCTTTGCAAGAGGATCAGCCATCACTGTCCACCACCCCCTGTGGCAGCATATCAATAATGTGATGCCATAGGACCTGACAGATGTGTAATGGTGAGCAGGCACACACCGTTACACCCTGTCTTTCATGGTGCCTAATGAACCATGCATTGATGTGGCCCCTGAAGCAGTGGATGCCCCCTGCCATGACACTTGTCTATAGCCGAGGCCACTCACATATACCATGCCGAGGTCCACAACCATATACTATGGTGCCAAGCAAGATATGAGCAAGGGAAGGGTGGAGGACTGCCGAGGTGGCTGAAGGAACCAGAAGGGTGACACTGGTGTGTCAGTGGCCCAGATGCACTGTTGGTGATTTCACGGGGCATGTATTATAGGTCTTGGGGAGTGGTGGGTAGGAATCCAGTGCCAGATGCCAGAGGTGTACCATCGCATGCACCCCACACCAACTACCCTTGGGTATACCCCCCTCCCCCAATATGGGCAAGCCATGAGGCTGAGGCAGGATACAGGTATGTGCAATAGGCGATGTGGAAACACACAATTGAGCCCACGTGTGTCCCCTCACCCTCTCTCCCACAGTGACTATTTATTCGTTTATGTATTTAACAGTTTTTATATAAGCTTTTGTACCAAAGTGGTATTAAAAAAACTATGGCATGCGACACACCCTGAAGGCCCTAAAGTGCCACTACTGCACAATGCGACAAAAGAGAACGAACCAGCAGCAACCGTATCAGGGAGTAGCTGACAGCTGAGGAAGGTCAGTGGGGTACACAGTGTAGCACAGCAGATGCAGAGAGTGGCAGCCATGGCTGCCATGCGGGTGCAGGCAGTTCATCTGATGTATTCCCTCATTTCCCAGGATCATGCCACGATGCTTACATCCTAGTGCAATCTGGCAGCCATAAGCAATTTAGAAGTGGAGAAATCACCACTGGTTGGCTCCCAGGTGAGCATCCCCCTCCTTATGTCCATAAATGTTCAGTGAAACTAAATGGACCAGCATCAAGGTGTTGGTGACCAGATGAAGCACCATATGCAGCTCACAGAAAATGCCCATACATGTTACATCTTACAGACTCCAAAAGGAAGCTCTCTTTGGCATGATGCAAATACGACGCTGAGCATTAACAGTAAATTTCAGAGGCTGAGATCATATTCCACCTACCTGCCTTTGAAGTGAGGTTCAGGATTGTCATGGTATGTGCAAAACTAACTCATTTGGAGAAATTGCTCCGTGAGAAAATGCTACCTTGATGGATCTTGTAGGGGGGTGGCCTCAAGAAGATCCCACAAGGAAGAGAGTGCAAATCCTACACCTTACACTAGTAATGCAGCAAAGCACACATATATGGCTGTTGGAAGTGCACTGCTCAAATGGGATGGCCAGCAGTACACTTTTAGTTGGATAGGTAGGGAGGGGGATCCATAGGAAGAATGCCACAAAGAGGCAAGAGGTTATCTTAGCTGTGAGCAGGAGGCACCTCTCAAAATAGTTGATGTCTGAGAAGGGAACAGGGATGAATGTGGTCCTGGTGGTCATGGAGGAAGGAGGAGAGGTCAACAGGGCAGGGCAGGCACCATGGAGGTGCATGTCACACTTAGGGACCAGGACACAAAGAAAGCAGCAGCATCTAGGGGTGGGGGCCCTGTGTAATTATATTGCAGTCAACAGCGGTCCACTAGCTGGATGAAGTTCATTAAGAGAGGGATAGAGGTACAGGAAAGGATGTGAGTTGTAGCAGTGACAAGGACAGCATAGACTATGACATACTGTACTAACCAAGCTGCATTTCTCCTCCCCATTGTCCTGCAGGAGACCATGGATACCTCTTGAGGAACTGGCTAATGAATCCCATTTTGTCACCCCCCCCCAACACACACACACACACACAATGAGGCTGAGGAGGGCTACAGTCGGTCTCACTGCACCACATGGTCTATCATTGAGCTGTCATTTGGACAGCTGAAAACCTGGCTTTGGTGTCTGGACAGGTCAGGGGCAAACTCCTATACAGCTCCCAGAAGGTCTGTAAGATATTCATGACACGCTGCATGCTGCACAATTTAGTCAAGAGGAGGTGCCTGCCCCTACTCCCTGAGAACCAACTGTACAACATAGGGGTATATTTACTAAATGGCGCCAATGTCGCAGCGGCAGTATTATCACGTGATAACGTCACTTATCATGCGATAATGCGGCTGCGGCGTTAAGGCACCCTAACGCTGTGAAATCCGGCTCTGAAAGGTGGAGTAAGGCTTCCCAGAGGGTGGAGAGAAGGGGTCAATGGGTGGAGAGTGGGAGGGGAGAGGCTCCAGGCACACTAACGCTGTGAATTCTGGGTCTGAACACTACCACCAGTGAAACCCTCGCGTTAAGGCACATTTGCAGGAAAGAGAAACAATTTCAGTCAGCAATGTACAGCAAAGCCAGAGAAACCTAAAAACGTGATAGTAGTGATACATGTGCACAGAACAAAAAGGCAAATAAACATAGAAAATGACCTGAACTACATTTAAAATCCCAATAACCAAGCTGGCCAATAGTGATATTAATGAGAAACATAAGGAAACACTACTTAGAAAGCATAAAAAAGAAGATATCATGTTTGGAAGGGTCTATGCTCTGTCTCCCTACAAGGTGAATGATCCCACACTGGAATAGCAGTGATCAGGGTTTTCCCTTTATATTGGGCAGGTTTGTTATGGCATGCACATGTGCCGCAACAGCAGGGTGGGCAAACTGGGCATGTAGGAAAGGGCAACTGTACAGATGCTGGAAATGGGATACAGAGAGCTGCAGGCGGCACATGCTGTGGTGCAGCTGGGGCACAGTGTGGACTAGGCAGATGCCTAGGTGGCACATAGGAATGCTGAAACTGTAGAGCAGCCAGACAGCAACTGATGAGGGTCCAACATGGGCACGAGTGTGTTTCTCACAGTGTCACAGGGGATAGTACCCAGCAGGTACCCCCAAGGGCACATAACATTGGCAGGCGGTGTGTGTGTGTGGGGGGGGGGAGTACGCATGTCCATGTAGGCAACCCTACCCGAGAACCCACACCATAGGCAGCTGCCTACCAGCATACTGGATTGCCTGGGACTGCACACCAACAGCACCACCGGCATAATGGCATGTCAGCATGGTGGCGGAGGGGTGCTGGTAGCAGAGGGGGCAGTGGCATCTGCCCACAGCAGACCATGGCCTAGCCCCATTTAGGTGGGTGCCGTGCACTGCAACAGACAGGGTCTGTCTGACGAACAGTCATGGTATCCCCAGGGAATGAACTGTCCCTGTGGCAACAGTGTGGTGCAGTACACACAGCCAGTGTGTTTATGAGCAAAAGGTTGCAAGTTCAGGTCCCAGCTGTGGCTCCTACCAACCCAGTCCCCATATTTTACCCAGTACTAAACCATGGTAATAAAGATGGAACCTTTATTGCAGATAACATAAACATGTCTGCAGCGCCTATCTTTTACCATACAGAGCACAGCCACCATAAACATGTGCAATACCTAGAGCAGAATTTCCCAACTGCAGTCCTGGAGGGCCAAACACCATTCAGGTTTCATGCTGTCTCCAATAAATATGCCTGTGCTGCATTTGAATGTGCCGCCCCCATGGTATGCAAATGTATCTCATGCATATTCATTAGGGACAGCATGAAAAACCGAACAGTGTTTGGCCCAGCAGGACTGTCGTTGGGAACCTCTGCCCTAGAGCAGTGGCCAACAGGGGCATAAACACCCACACCCACAGGCTCCACTATCCAAAGCCTCAGGGAGAGTCAGGCTGTTGGGTCCTGCGCGCAGCAGCATCTACCAATACTAGCACCTTCATACCTTAGCAATGCCGTCTTAAACGTGGAAACACGTTCCACATATATCAAAAGGTTGCTATGATTAATGGCAGATAGCAATTATTAAGTTAAGCACAATTTGGTGATAGAGCTGCATCATAGCAACCTCTCTGATATCTATGGAGTGTGTTTCAGTTTTGGTTTCTGACAGTGTTTACCACGCTGGGGAGTGACCCCAACAGTATTGCGTACCATAGCCATGCCCGCAATGTGCCCAGGACTGGTATGGTGGCCAGGGCTGCCAAAAGCCTCTATATTTGCACAATGCTGGCATAGGTGTGGGAGTGTGTGTCTGTCTATCCAGTGTGTGGTGGCTGCCTACACCTTACTCAGCCCACACTGCTTGCACTGTTTCCAGTGTTTGCCTGCCAATGTGCATAATGAGGAGCAAGGTACCGTGGGAATAGCCTGGATAGGGTGGCCTGGCCTGGATGCATCTGCACATGGCATAGGGCAATGGCTCAGACATTGTAGTGCCCGGCCACCACCTGCACAGACAGGGTAGCCACAGCATGTCCTGCTGGGAGGTCACTCTCACCCTGACTGAACAGTGACCACAGCATTGCTAGGTTCCCCCATAGTGTTGCATAGTATTTTTCTCAAGTGATATTTATGGGTTCTCTGTTCTGGGGCACCATCACTGACTTATCTGCTTGGTGTGTGTGTGCTCACATCACAGTTTTGGGTGCACGCATCTCCTCCAGGAACATGTACTATAGATTAGCTATCAGACTGTCTGCAGTTAATATGTGTATGGCTGGAACACCTTGCAGGGTGCAGTGGTTGGACACTGTCAAATAGTGGTGGGGGGCAGCTGAGCATTTCCAGGCCTAATGTCTGTCTGCCATTGCCTTATGGATGTTTACAGATCTGCATTGACTGCCCTGTAGCGTGCCTGTTCCCCAACAGGACTGGGGTTGATGGTCCTCTCTTCTGCAGGGATGTAGAATGTTTATCTGTTGGTGGGAGATCCTGTCCCCCACCCTGAGCCCCAGAGGGCAGGTTGGATGGTGCTACATAATCCACCTATGGGTCCAAGCGCCCCCCTTCACTTAAATCATGTGACCATGGCACCCACACAAGATATGCACTATTCTGGGCGCATCGTAGTCCACAAGGGCTAGACATGACTGGGAAATACAGATGGACATGGTGTATCCTAGCTTTGTTTGCAAAGACTACCTATCACACACTGGCACTGATGGTGATCTGCAGCATAGCCTGTCTCAGTCAAGTCAGGTGCTGTGGACCTGGTGATGAGCGCCCCACCTCACCCTCAGGGTGAGCACAGGACCCGCACATTGTCATGGTCTGTAGCAACTCTGTGCCAGTAACACACACGGTCAGTTCCCCCTACCAGGCCGAGGTGCTGTGGGGGTGTATACCCCATCTTCTGATCATCTGTAGACTGCTGATCTGCATGTGCAGCACATCATGGGTATGGGTGAGTTAACCCTATCCTGGTAACCACAGCAGACAGTTTGTGTGGTGACCTGCAGTCCTTCTGTAGCCAGCCAGAGTTTTGTTGGTAGCTGTAGAGATGTAGCCTACTGGTTATTTCACTGACTGTGGTAGCAGAGGTCATGGGTTTGATCCCACAGTGCTGTTATTTGATAGGGCTGTCTGAAGCATTTCTGTTTTTAATTTGCTACCAGCAAACACTCTCACAGTGCTGTAACCTTAAGGTGCCTCATAAGGCCCCCTATAGGGAACATTATAAGGTGCCTTGGCAGACAGTGCACTTTATAATGTGCCCTCTGGAGTGCCTTATAGGGCGCCTTATGCAGCACTGTGAGGGTGTGTTTGATGGCAGCACTAATTTAAATTAAAAAAGAAAATGCCTCAGACAGCACTGATTTAAAGTAAAGGTTAATGCCTTGGATAGCCTTACTCATTAAGCCCACTGGGGGATCAAACTCATGATCCCTGCTTCATTAGTCAATGTATTAACCATTGTGCTACACCTCTGTTGCTGTGCTTTTAGGTCAGTGTGCCTAATTAAGGCTAATTCGGGTTAACGTGCCACGGCTCCCTCTATCGCGTGATAAGGTGCGCGGTGCACTTTATCGCACGATAACCCGCGATTGCTTCCTTAAGACCGGAATGCCCACTCCTTTTATGCCATTCTTCACATTATCACTGGAGCTAACGCCGGGAACATTAAGATGGTTTAGTAAACATACCCCATAGAGATAGAGGAAGGACTCAACATTGCCCAGATGATCAGGAACAGCCATATTGGCTAGGACAGCAAAAATCAAACTCATACAGAATCACTTCATGTGAACGTATGTATATTGTTTGACAGCTAACAGATGGCAGCCCTTGTCATGCATGCACCTACCTACACAGACCACACACTGATCATCATGTTGTGCAAAACCCAGCACTACCATGTGACCCTCCTGCATACCACAACTACCCCCCCCCCCCATTAGCCCTGGTATATAATTCTACTACTTCATATAGCCTTGTATGGATTCTCACAGCTACCCCTCACCCCTCCCATCTCCCTGCCCAGCCTCCCTCTCCAATTCAGGATGCCCCACAACACATCCACAACAGAGTGATATGTCTAAGTGGATTTTACTGCTCACTCAGACTGCCCCCTCACACACTATCACTTGCTCCCTTTGTCATTACAAGCTACTTGGCATACCTCCCCCTTCTCCTGGCCTGTCCCTTGTGCTGTATCCCCTACCACTGTAACCCTGAGTAATGGGTTGGGTGTAAGAAGTGATTCCTAATCCATCCTCACTTCTTTCACTATATGCAGATAATGGCTTCAAATTCTCCTCCATGTCCTCCCCACCCCATCGCTTACTAGCAAGAAAGTTTGGAAAGTGCAGGGAGAAGCCATGGCCCCACGGTGGTGCACTCCTGATATTGGTGGGTATGTGCCTTGGTTACCAGTGCTGGCTGACCCTATCACTTCTGTCACTGCTGTTGCTGGGTATGGGGCCAGAAGCAGTATATGTGGAGGAAGAAGGAAAGGCAGATGACACGGTAGGTGGCTGGGGTACCTGGGAGGCTTACTGCCCAATGAGTGACAGGAATCTATCAATCGACTGGCTGATGTGGTGAAGCTTCTCCAGATGCTGATGTCCTTCCTCCCTTCTCTCCCTCTGCATCTGCAGGGCTTTACACAGGATCTGATTTGGTTCCCTGTAGATCTGCAGGTACTCCGCATTCTGCTGTAGAAGCTGTTCCCCACAGTGTATCAGTTGCTGGCTTTTGCAGTTCATCTGGCAACTCCCCCATGGTGATTCCAGTGGTGCCTCCTTGGATGGTGAGTTACCTGCAGCTCTGGGTATGGGTGGTGGGGAATCCAGCAACTCCAGGTCCTATGTAGCCATATCCTCCCTGCTCTCTTCATGTTGCTTTTGCAGCAGTGCATCATCTAATGCCCTGCTATTATGAGTGATTAGCTCCTCTGCCATCTGGTTGGTCTCTGTGGTTGCAGCCAATCTGCCAGCATGTGACTCAGGGCTGTCCCTCTCCTCACTTAGGTGACTGTCATTGATGGAGCACTGTGGACCTCTCCACCAACCCTATCACCTGCAGGTATGGAAAACATGTCCTGCTCAATTCACACATATCACTGTTTCAGGTGTCATTGGAGTGGAGGAGTAACCTAATGGTTAGAACACTGACCTGGGAACCAGGAGACCAGCATTTAGTTCCCACTAGCACTTCTTGTGGCCTTGGGCAAGTCACTTAACCCTCCATTACCTCAGAAAAATCCAGGTTATCAATGTCCCTGTTTAATGTGCATTACCAAGTTTAAGTTACAATGTAAACTGCTTTGACTGAAATGATAAAGCAGTATTAAAAACCTGTAAAATAAATAAGTGCTGCTTGTGCAATCAACATGTGATGGTTGGGGATACAGAAAATGGAGTATAAAACACCATGAGGCATGTGAAGGCAGACTGAACTGCACAGTCATGCCACCAGGTATGCACAGGCGGGAGGGGGAGGGGATGAAGATGCATCAAGTGAGATGTGCTGTAAGTAGTGCCTACTGGCATTGGGGATGGTGTGGTAAAGGAAATGCATGCACAATGCAAAATAGTGTCCAGGAGGGGGAATGGGTAGATGGAGAGAGATGCCAGCCTGCAGTGGATATAGTGCTTCAGCCAACATGACTCATACCACTGCTTCTATATTTCAGGATAGCAATACTCACCTAGCTACTGTGAGGATATGGAGCTGTCCAGACTGCACAGCACAGTCACCACCTCCTCATTAAAGGTTTTGTTCCTCCATCTCACTCAATATGGCGGGCAGCCATATGGTCTATGAGCTTCTGCCTTCACCTTTGCCCTGCACCTCATACCCTGCCATTTTCACTTCATCTCCTCAATGTCCCAGTTACGATGGTAGATGACATTTAGCTTCACACATATGGCATGCCAGAGATGCTCCTTCTTGTGTGTGTTGAAGTTTTAGCTTGTATTGCCAAAAAAGAATGTGATGCTTTGACAGCACCTCTCAGAGCATCAGCTCCACTTTTCCGGGACAGAAGTTTTCCTTTTTTGAGGATACCTTGCTTTTGGGGGTCCTGGATACAAATGTGGTTTATCATTTGAGAGGCTTTAAAAATGAGCCATTGGTAAGTACAACCATGCTTTTATGAAAGTCCAAATGCCTTGCTTCTGTACTTCCAGCTGATGCGCATCTCAACATCCAAAACTGACAATTTGCATAGACATGCAGTGCAGAAGGACATCGCAGGCCTGCTTCCAGAATCAATTACTTGGATGCCTTCAGAGATAGCAGCACTAACATAGCTGATGTTGTGTTCTACAATTGGTGTGGACTACTGGCCCCCTGGTCACAATTGTATCATATGCAATTTTGAAGGGGTTTAGATCTCTGCGAGCCAGATGACATACACTCCCAGGGTCCCCTCTAACCCACCTATGGGTGGCCTGAACGTTCTTGTATGTGATGGATGATGTACCTTACAGGGCATGCTTCTGTAGTGCACTCAGGAGCTGGATAGAAAAGTGAAGCTCTGGGCATATGAGACTGCATAAATGGTCATGTGGACTAACTGTAGTGCTGTCTCCAGCTTGGGATGTACACCATGCTCCTGAGGAGAATGTCTAAGAACATAAAAACATAAGAAATGCCATACTGGGTCAGACCAAGTATTAAGCCTAGTATCCTGTTTCCAACAGTAGCCAGGTCACAAGTAACTGGTAGGTTCCCAAAAAGGCGCACAGGTTCCTGTTGGAGTTTTTCTGGGCTTCCCCTATGATTATTTGGGGAATTTTCTATTTTTTTGTTTGGCTGCTTGTGTTCAATCCCAACATATATAAACAGGACCCGCTTTAAACAAATTGCTCGTGCCACCATAAGAGCATGGAATTTTTTTTATTTATTTTGCCAGGTCTGTAACATCACAAGCTTTGCTTTTAACTTAAAAGGTACAAATTTCAATATTAATCCATAGCATCAAAAAGCACCTGACTTAAGTGTAAAAGGTCCTGGGGACAGAGACAGCCTCACTCCAGTGAGATCAGCTAATGTCTGTCTGCCTATCAGAATTTCTCCTCTATATTTATATTCATTTTTAGGCTCAAATTGCTAATAAGTAGATTTCCTTTCTTTTCTTATTGTCTTTTATTTCAAGCAAATCTGTTCCTTAATCTTTTACCCTCTGTTTTCCCTTATGGCATCCTGTCTTTCCATTCTTATGGCAGTCCTTGTCGCTGTGTGCTGGCTCTGTTTCCTGCAGATTAAGTTCTTCTTTTTGTTCCCCTTTGTTCATTCAAGGAGCCCAGGTGGTAGTTTCTCACTAGCTGTGTAGCTTTCAGAGCCTCTCATTGCATCAGCTCTGGGTCCGTATATTAGCTCATTTCATAGCTCAATCTTGCTGATTCTGCAGTTTCAGTGTGAAAAAAGTCAGCAGGCTGTTTCTTTCTTAGGCCTGAGCTATAGACGTTAGCACAAGATGGATTCAACCTGTGATAAAGGTACCTGAAGGGGGATTCATTTTCCCCTTCATTCCCCTCTTGAATCCCACTTCAGGTCCCTTCTGCTATCCCCATAGTGTGCCCTTCTAAACTCAGCCATTCGGAACCTCCAGTAACACTCACTGAAGAGATGGAGACATGACGAGACCAAGTTGCCACATGAGATCTGAATCCCATTAATTCTATACCTAACATAGGGAACTTGAAAAGAGAGGAAATTCATATAGGGTTACTTGTTACCTGAATATTGGACCGCTACCAAGTGTAACCCCTCTGGAATAAGAGGATGGGCATCAGACAGGTTACCATTTATATTAGTAACTCTAGGTCTATGGGCTAGGGAAGTATATTCATTGGCCTGATTTTGGAAGGAAGAATTAGAGTTGTGGTAGACACCTTAGTCAAGCACCTTCTACAGAAAGCTAGAATAAATGATGCAGAATAGCACGGTATATAAGAGAATGCAAATAAATAAATGAAAAAAAAACACAGCAGCCAACTGATAAAGCAATGAGCAGACCAAACAAGGCTACAAGTAAGCCACATTGGCCAGAGCTTAGGCCTGTAAACCAAGAAGCAACATCATTCCACCACGCTCCAACCTGAATCCCACCCTTGAAATCATCCAGATGTAGTTCTGACAAGTGTCTAATTCTGTCCATTGCATTAAGTACAAAAGTTGTATGGTATGCTATAACTGTGCAACAATTTGTTTCATTAATGAATTTACATGCCCCTCCCTCAGCTGCTAACAATAGAATAAAGCTTGTCTATTTTGCAGAGTCATTTGATTGTTTTGCTCCAGGGATTTGGCTAGGAGAGTAATGGATTCAGTGACAGAATGCATTTGGACATGAAGCAAACACTGCATCCTACGTACAGCCATACCTAGTTCAGCAGTAATTTCAGGGGTCTGAAATACAGGAATCCAAGAGGTATAGCTCAGGGCATCAAGCCGTGTTTTAGTCAGTGGATATGTGGAATTAATATATTCATAAGAGGCCATGACAGCAGCATCTTCAGATTTATCATACCAGGGGGAGGTGTCTCTTTTGTGTCTGTGGACGCTTGTGTGAGAGCGACTGACATTGAGAAGGATTAACACTTAATAGGCCTCAGCCCTAACCAGAGCACAAGGAAGGTGAGTCAGGCCTATAGCCTGATACAGGAAACCCTTACAATACCAATAATGGCCTGCAAGAACCGAGAATCGAGTATTTTTAGTCCAGGTCCAGTTCATATTGTGTCCCCATGCAATTGAAGTATGCCTTATGATAAATTGATCATTACGGGGAAAATAACAGGAAGAATAAGGGGTACCAGTTCTGCGTCCAGATGTCTGGACTGCTGAACCATTTCTATAAATAGGACCCACTGTGTATGTGTTGTGCCAATAAGCAGAGGTAACATTCAAAGATGCATTAGTGATAACAAACCAATTGTCCAAGCTATAAGGAGTCGAAAAGCTATAAGGAATTATGGACCTGGGGGAAACAGTAAATCGCTGTTGTGCAGGATGGTAGGTGATATTACACTTCAGCGAAGGGCGTGAGTCAGAATGGACTAGCCCCCCATTACCAATACATTATGGATATATCAAATGAGAAGGGGCATAGACTTGGACTGGGACCGGGTCAGATAAATTGAAATGCTCCCAAGTATGGGAGCAGTTAGAGGGGGCCCCACATGGAGTAGGGTAGTATTCGGTAGGATCCTGGCAAGCCAAGTTCCCTGAGTACTCCACTGGTTGTACTGGTACTATATTGACTGGTGCATACCCAACTCCCTTTGGCAGTGGGGTGGATATGATACAGTCCTAGAGATTCATTAATTGGACAACCTCAAGAACTGTGGATTTCCATAGATTAGGTCCTGGTGTGGACCTTCGGGATCGTAAGGGACTACTCTGGGAAATATTAAAGGAACTATTGAAAGAACTATTCAGTTTCTGTGTAGAGAGATTCAGAGGAGCAGGTTGAGAAATATAGATGTATGGAAGAAAAAGAACTAGAAGTGATCCTACCAATGTTCCGCAAAGAATTGCCCATACCAAGAAGGAGAAGGGATCCAATGGGGACTGGCGGGCCTTATGCATTATTAAAGCAATCTAAAAAGCAGCAATACCAAATGAAGTACAACAAATATGATTACTAACAGAATGAAAATTACAGGAGGCGGATCTAACACAGGGGGACTGACAGGAGATAAATAGGCTTCAGATAGTATATTAATCAATTATACTAATATCTTAAACAGGCACTAGGTAAATGTCTTTATAGTGGGTCCAAGTGGAACTTCTCTTTTTCCAGATCTCTCGGAGAAGTGTCTGTCATGAATGATATCACTGTTCTGTACCCACAATTTGTTGAACACTACTGGTGGTAGGGGCTGGAAAAAATATCTTTGCTGTGTATCCACGAAGTGCCGTTATCAAGCTGAACAGCGGTTGGATTTACAGCTGTAACAGTATGTGGTCCAGAGTAGATAGGATGGTACCATTTGTCCGTCACTTGGATCTGGCGGTAGACAAGATCACACAATTCAAAAGCATATGGGACTAATGCTGTTGGTGGTATGCGGGAAGCCAATTTCTGTTGAATCAAGGATACACTGGTCTGAAGTCCTGTACGATAAGCAGAAAACAAGTCGGGCAAATTTTGGGTACCTGACTTCATAACTGGGCACATGCTCCTTCTTGCAGTTATGATTTCATGAGGAGTTAGACCTAACCGCTTGATAGGATTATTTCTCAATAGATACAGGCAAAGAGGTAATGCTTACAGCCAGGTCTGGCCACTCCCAATCATTAGTTTTCTTAACTGTGTTTTATTAAGACCATTGCACCTTTCTACAAGGCCATTTGAGGTTGGAGAATAGACAGCAACATAGTGCCATCTAATGGGCAATTTTTCAGAAAAATTGTTGACTAATTGATTTTTCAAATGGGACCCATTATCTGATAAGATTTGGGCAGGGATCCCATACCGGGGAATTATATGTTCCATTAATACTTTTAGGACTTCAGCAGCAGTCTCCTTCTTACATGGAAATGCTTCAACCCATTGTAAGGACAAACCAGAACCAATAGGTATCGTCTGCCCTGACATTTCACCTGCATATCAGTGAAATCAATGTGCCAATGCAGAAAAGGTCCTTGTAGTCTTGGTATTGCACCCCCACTTGGTTTAAGATGTGCATGGGGGGTGCTAGTGATACAGGTGTGGCAGCCACTAACTACTGCCTTAACCAACTTACGCATATCAGGACACCACAATGTATCCCCAAGATGGGAGACAATGGCTGTCACACTGCAATGATCTGCATAATACAGCATAGCTGACAAATTTATCAAAGCAGTAGAGGAAACACACATCTTCCCCGAAGGGTGCGTCCATCCTTTGTGGATCTTAGTACATCCAGCATTTACGCATCGCTGTAATTCATTCTGTAATACATTTTCTGTAATACATTTTCCTGTAAATCTTCAAGTTTGCAAAAATCATGCTGGCTGCTCTGCTGACGGGTTACTACCATTTATTTATTTATTTATTTAAAGTCTCTTTTATACCGCGCTATTCAGCATCAGCGCGGTTCACAATAAACAATGAACATACACATTTCCAATAGTACTTTGTGTTTACATATGAACAGGATATTCAACTTGGCTAACAGGGTAACTATGTACAATCACAATATATACAATATATACAATTTGTAGGCTGATCATGTGTTTGTATGGTTTTAGACAGTGGAGATATGGGTGGTTTCGGCAAATGGTGCTGAGTTTCTATTGGTTTCCGGGTAATGTAGGAGGAAGAGGTAGTGCTTCACAGCCTTCCTGAATTGGAATATGTCCGGGATTGATCTGATGTTGTGAGGGAGGTTATTCCAGATCATTGGTGCATAAAGTTGGAAGGACCTGCTGGATGTTGACTTGGTGCATTGAGTTATAGATCTTGGGACTATCAAAGTGTTTTGAGCTACTGACCTTCTGTCCCTGTTGTGGGGTGTCATCTGGATTAGCTCTGTTAGTGAAGTTGACGAGAGACCTTTGGTGGCTTTGAAGGTGATCAGCAAGGTCTTGAATGTAATTCTACCTTGAATCGGGAGCCAGTGTAGTTGTTTCATTATGGGTGTGACATGGTCTTTCCTGGATGCTCCGTGCAGTACTCTTGCTGCGGTGTTCATTGCCATTTGCAGTGGGTTTAGGGTGGTTTGGGGGAGACCTTGCAGTATTGCATTTGCATAATCGAAATGCAGGATAATTAGTGCCTGATAGATAGTCCTGAAATCATCTGGCTCCAGCAGAGATCTTAGGTATCTAAGGGATCTAATTTTATGATATACTGCCCTTACAGTGTTACTTATATGAGCCTGCATATTTAGGTTCTGGTCTAGTATGATGCCGAGGTATCTGATCGCGGATTTGGTCTGGAGGTCTGCATCCTTCACTTTTAGTACTGCCGGCGCAGTGAAGTTACGGTTCCTTGTAATGAACATCACCTCCATCTTCTTGTGTTGAATCCGGAGGTTTTGGGATTGTAGCCAATTGGATATTTCATTTATGCAGCATGTTATTGGTGCGAGGTCTGGGTTTTCTGTTGCAAAAGGCGTGTATAATAGCACATCATCTGCGTATATCATGCAGTTAATGTTGAAAGACCGGATCAGGTTGCAGAGAGGTTGCATGTATATATTGAACAGCAAGGCGGAGAGGGAGGATCCTTGTGGGACACCTTGGCTTTGGTGGAATGGTTCTGATGATGTGTCTCTGGATAGTACTTGCTGCCATCTGTCCGAGAGGTAAGACCTGCACCACTCGAGTGCTTTACCGGAGATTCCCTTTTCTTTGAGGCGTTCTATGAGGTGCTCATGGCTAACGGAATCAAACGCTGCCGCGATGTCAAGGAAGACAAGGACAAAGCCTTGGCGGGTATTGTCGATGCCTGATATTATGCTGCTGAAGAGTGTGGTAAGAAGGGTCTCGACCCCGTGGGCTTCTCTAAATCCGTGCTGGCAAGGATCCAGTGGTGCATTGGAATCAATGTGATCTTGTATTTGTCTCTGAACTACCTTTTCCATTATTTTTGCTAGCATTGGTATGCTTGCTATGGGTCTGTAGGATTCTGGTTTCTGTTGGTCGAGTTTTGTTGTTTTTTAGTAGAGGTCTTATTGAAGTGTGTTTGAGGGTGCGTGGGAAATCACCTGTTGTGAATGATTGTTGAATGAGTCTGGATATGATGGGACTGAGGTCAGTCCGGAGTTCCTTGACCCAGAAAGCTGGGCATGGATCGGATTGTGCTGTGGTCGTATTGATGGCTGCTATGGTGTCTTCGATGCATCGTTTGGATGGAGTTGTGAAGGTAGTGAGTGGTGTTTGATTGTAGGGCTGAAGGATAGTGCTGGACGCTGGGTTGTTGTTTATCTGACAAAGTTTCGTTTGTAGATAATCCGCATATGTTTGAGGATGGATTCCATTTGTTTGTTCTGATGCAGGTTCTGTTGTAAGTTGCTTAACGAGGGCAAACAGGTCACGAGGTTTGTTGAGAGATCTCTTTAAAGTGTCGGCGTGGTAACGTCTCATGGTTTCAGTCACTGCGGTACGGTGCGCTGTGAGTTGTAAGTTGTATGCCTTTTGGTCTGCTTCTGAGCGTGAGCGGCGCCAGCGTCTCTCAAGTTTTCTTAGTGTCGCGAGTGAGGCTTTCAACTCAGTAGAGTACCATACTGCTGTGTGTCGTTTCGCTTGAGGTTTGTTTTTTGCTGAGCGAACAGCTATTGAACTGAGTATTTCGTTCCAGTTGGAGACTAGTTTGTCAGGGTTGTGTGCTGGTGAGGTCATTAGTGGGATTGCTGATTTCAGGATTAGATCTTTGTTGAATGGTTGGAATCTTCTCGGCGGATTGTTGGACTGACCGATTGCTGTGTTTTCATCTTTTTGGCCATGGCTTGGCTGAGGAATTTGGAATAGGATTAATGAGTGATCTGACCATGGGACAGCGGTGATTGATATATCAGGGATGGTTGTTTCTCTGATGGTTGCGTTTGTTGTGAATATTAGATCTAGCATGCCTCCTTTTACCATAGTCTCAGGGTCTTCAGGACAGGTGGTTTCTTGTGCTAGGCTGTCAGCTATCGAGTTTCCGCACTGCTCCCATGTCTTAACTTCCTGATGTGCTGCAACCCACTCACATGCTGTCAAATAGCCCTTCTCTGCTCTTTCTCTGAGCATTTCAAAAACTTCCATTAGGATCTCAGCTTGTTGGAGAGGCTGGTGTTTAGCTGACAGATATCCCCTCTTGGCCCAGATGGTACTATATATGTGTACTGAGCTGCTTACAAACTAAGAATCGGTGTAAATTACTAGATGTTTATTTTCATTCTCTCTCAGGACTTGTGCTAGTGCTGAAATTTCTGCACTCTGTGCGCTGTATCCTAGAGGCATCTCATACTGTGCTGTGGAAGTAGCTACTCCCTGTGGGGTTACTCTACAGATAGCAAAACCTGCTCTGCCTTCTCTCTGGAATCCATCTATGAACCAACATTCAGCCTCTTGAGGTACATCTGAATGTGGCACTATCCCTAACATAGTAACATAGTGAATGATGGCAGATAAAGACCAGCATGGTCCATCTAGTCTGCCCAGCACAATGGCAAGAGTAGGTGCACCTGCCGCTCCACCACCCCTCCCCACGTCCCTATTTAGGGGTGAACCCACCACTCCATGTAGGACACCCCTATTTGTTGAGAAATTAGATGGTTCAGTTTATTTTGATTTCATCCTGTTGCTGTAAAGGGATCCACTGTGTCTGTCCCATGCCATTTTGAATTCCGTCACCATGTTTGCCCCACCACTTCCATCGGGAGGGCATTCCAAGCATCCACCACCCTTTCTGTGAAAAAGTATTTCCTGACATTGCCTTTCAATTTACCACCTCACAGCTTCATGTTGTGCCCTCTAGTTGTACAGCTTCCCGTCTTTGGAAGAGGTTTGTTTGTTCATTATTTCCCTTTAAGTATTTAAAGGTCTGAATCATATCTCCCCTGTCCCTCCTCTCCTCCAAAGTGTACATGTTTAGGTCTTCAAGTCTCTTCTCATAAGGCTTATGACGCAGGCTCCAAATCATTTTGGCCGCCTTCCTCTGAACAGTTTCCAGTCTTTTTACATCCTTTGCAAGATACAATCTCCAAAACTGAACACAGTATTCCAAGTGAGGCCTCACCAGTGACTTTTACAGTGGCATAAGTACCTCTTCCTTTCTGCTGGTGATTCCTCTTTGTATGCAGCCCAACATCCTCCTGGCTTTTGCCACCACCTTGTCGAACTGTTTTGCCACCTTGAGATCTTCAGAAATAATCACACCAAGGTCTTTCTCCTGATCCGTGCATACTAACCTCTCACCCCCTATCACGTATATTTCACATGGATTTCTGCTACCCAAGTGCATGACTCTGCACTTCTTTGCATTAAATCTTAATTGCCAAGCATTAGATCATTCTTCCAGCTTTTGTAGATCTTTCCTCATGTTAACAACTCCCTCGGGGAGTCAACTCTGTTGCGAATTTTTGTGTCATCTGCAAAAAGACATACTTTTCCATTCAGTCCTTCAGCAATATCACTCACAAATACATTAAACCGTGCCAGGCCCAGGACCGACCCCTGGGGCACCCCGCTAATCACCTTCCCTTCATCCGAGTGAGCTCCGTTTACCATCACCCTCTGTTGTCTGTTAGTCAACCAATCAATTTCTGATCCAATTTACCATCTCAGGATCCATCCCCAAGCTACTGAGTTTATTGATAAGCCTCCTATGAGGAACAGTATCAAAGGCTTTGTTGAAATCCAGGTAGATGATATTCATCGCATGTCCCTGATCTAGCTCCCTGGTCACCCGGTCAAAGAACTCAATCAGATTTATTTGGCAAGATTGTCCTTCGGTAAAACCATGTTGCCTCGGGTCTTGCAACCTGTTGATTTTGAGAAAGTTCACTATTCGCTCTTTCAGGAGCGCCTCCATTACTTTTCCCACCACCGAGGTAAGGCTCACGGGCCTGTAGTTTGACACTTCTTCCCTGTCACCACTTTTGTGTAGAGGTATGACATCAGCCGTTCTCCAGTCCTGAGGAACCTCTCCTGTTTCCAAGGATCTGTTGAAAACATCCTTTAACGGCCCTGCAAGAACCTCTCTGAGCTCTTTCAGAATCCTGGGATGTATCCTATCTGGTCCCATGGCCTTGTCCACTTTCAGTTTTGCAAGATGTTCTAACACATCATCTTCTGTGAATGGTGTGGTATCTACTTCATTCTCATTTTTAGAATATTTGGGAGTCACAGGTGGTCCTTCTCCAGGACTTTCTTTAGTAAAAACAGAGCAGAAGTATTCGTTTAGCAATTTCGCTTTTTCAAAGTCACTTTCCACCAGTCTGTTTGCAGCACCTCTGAGTCCTGCAATTCCACCTCTGATCTTCTTCCTTTCCCGAATATACCTGAAGAAGGTTTTGTCGCCACACTTAACATCATTAGCCATCTTTTCCTCTGCCTTTAATTTTGCTATCCTTATTTCTCTCTTTGTCTCTTTGAGTTTGATCCTGAAATCATTTCTGTGTTCCTCTGTTTGCGAGCTTTTGAATCTTGTGAAAGCTGTGTTTTTTGCCTTTGAGCAGCCACTTCTTTGGAAAACCAAATGGGTTTTCTTCTCCTCTTGTTTTTGTTTACTTTTGTTACATATTTATTTGTTGCCCCTTTTATTGCCACCTTTAGTTTAGCCCATAGCAATTCCACTTCCCTTATCTCCTTCCACCCTGTCAGCTTCTCCTTTAGGTACTCGGCCATTTTATTGAAGTCGGTGTTTTTGAAGTTTAGGACTTTGAGCTTGCTATGATTGGCTTGTACCATGGCTTTTATCTCAAACCACACGGTGTGATGATTACTGCTGCTCACAGGGGCACTCACGCAGACATTTGACACTCTATCACCGTTGGTGAGCACTAAATCCAGCATTGAGCTTTCCCTGGTTGGTTCCATCACCATTTGTCTAAGTAACGCATCTTGGAGAGCATCCACAATTTTTTTGCTTCTTTCCAGATTTGCAGAAGGAGTATCCCAATCCACATCAGGTAGATTAAAGTCTACCAATATGATTGCTTCCCCCTTTGTGGCTATCTTTATTGCCTTTAGCCTTTCCCAGCAATCGTGGCTTCACAGATACAGCCGCCAGCGTGAAGGAAAAGGCTCTTCACGCTGGCGGCTATACAGAGGGAGCCGGGGCCTCGCGCGAGCTTACCCTGCTCCCTCTGAAGCCCTCCGGTGTGTGGGCCGGCCCCGGGTGGGGGTTTTCTCAGTGATGGAAAGAATACGATTGTCCTGGGGACTTTTGTTTGTGGGCCCTTGCCAGCTGTGGGCCCTACGCCACGGCGTACCTGGCATATAGGTAAATCCGGCCCTGGGCTAAGGTGATGAAAATTTTATCGCTGAATGTTAAGGGTATTAAGAATCCAATAAAGGAAGAAGATTATAGCATATTGTAAAAAAGAACAAGCTGACTTGGTCCTTCTGCAGGAAACCACCTTACTTTAATTGAAACTGAAACACTAGAGGAAAGTCACTTTACATTAGTTGGCCATTCACCTGCTGTTCAAAAAAAAATGTCGTGGCCATTTTAGCTCGTAAATCTCTAGGGATTAAGGTGGATTCCACCCGTAGCGATTCAGAGGGCAGATGGGCGAAGTCATCCATCTCAGTTGGAGAATGCAAGTTATCAATTCTTAGTATCTATGCCCCTAATAATGATGATCCTAATTTTTTTAAACAACTGGCTAGAATTCTGCAGGAGGAAGCACAAAGAGCAAGAGACGAGTCATCAAGGATGATAAAAGGGTATTTATTAAACCAAACCCCTTTTATCATCCTTGACGACTTGTCTCTTGCTCTTTGTGCTTCCGCTGTCTCTGCAAGAGCGCTGCTCTTCGTTGTGTTTGTCTAGAATTCTGCAGGAGGACATGCCGATACCAATTATCATGGGTGGTGATCATAATCCGGCATTGGATCCTCTACTGGACCGGAACCCTGATAGAGTGGAGAAATCTTCCAGAGCAAGGGTCTCACTCAAGGCCCTTATAGAGTCATAAGGACTTGTAGATATTTGGAGGCTATTCCACCCCATTGATAAAGATTTTACTTTCTTTTCATCACCATATGGATCCTTCTCATGCATAGATTATTTTTTAATCTCTAGATCACTGGTACCGACAGTTCATACCCCGGAGATACTGGGTATGTACATCTCAGATCATGCAGCTATTATGCTAAAGTTAGCATTCCCTAGAGAAAGCAAACAGAAGTCAATTTAGTCCTTTAACAGATCTTGGCTGGCTGATACCTCTTTCCAGTCTCGATGGTCCACTATGCATATCGTGTGCTAATAAAGATAACAAAAAGATGAGACAGACTGCTTTTAAGCCATCGCTTAACATTAATAATCAAATGATAACTGAGATAGTTTAGGTTAGTCTCTCTTGAATTGGAAGTTTGTACATAGTTGAATTTGGAGACACGATGGCAACCATCGATTCTGCAAGTTGTGTTGACAACAGAGGATATATTTATGGAAGGAGAGTATGAGTAGTGGATAGACATTGGAGGCACGAAGTTAAGTATTGATTACTGAGAATAATCAGGCCGAACCAATAGCAAGTTGCGATGGGGTTTTAAATGTAGAGGGGAATTCTCATCCCGCATGCGCGGCGTCTTTTCGATTGATAAAAAGAACGGAGGCGCGGGCAGCAGCAGTATTTGTAAGTAGTGGAGATTTTAAGATAGATTTAGAAACATAAGCATTAGAAGCACTTAGGAGGTGATTGGGTAATGTTTGTAATTTGAATAGGTTGGTAGTATAGGTAGGAAAGTGAAGTTTTATTGTGTTTGTTTTTATAGATAAAATAAAGAATCTCCTGAAGAAAGTTTCATGCTGAAACGCCATTGTGGCACCGAACTTGAGCGTCAGGATCTTTTTCTTTGACTTTTTCAAAAACAATTTTTATACATTCTTAATGCATAAATGCATGAATAAAGGAAGAATAGTGATAAATGCAAGCCAATGAAAATTATCGTATAGTACGGTTACAATAACATTAGAACACGATTGGAAAGAACAGAGTCCTCAGCAAAGTGCAGAGCTAGATTGTAACCTGAATCTGGATCATGATTCAGATGGCGACAGCAGTTGGTCGCCAAGTGAATGTGAGACTGATGTTGAGCCGGTAACATCGCCTGCAGCAAAGAGTCAAGTTACAGGTCGAGGCAAAGGTCGAGGCTGTGCTGGACGGGGAAGAAGGCAGGAGTCCTCAGTGTCAGTATCATCTGTGAGGAATCTTAGTTGTGGTCGTGGAGGAGCTAAGAGGTCATCAACTATAAGCACAAATGTTGCCATTGAAGCCTATGTATCTAAGGATGCAACATCATGGAACAGGAAACCTATAAAGCAAGCTGGTGGAAGATACGCCAGAGCTAATGTCATGCATGTACAACAAGGTCCTACAAGATATGCTGTACGAAATGTTGATGGCCCTCTCGAAGCATTCCACTTGTTCATGAGGAAGAACTTATTGAATGAAATCATGATGTGGATGAGCAAACAAGGAAGACACATTTATGACGACACTTGGAAAGATTTGACAGACGGAGAATTTCAACATTTTCTTGGACTTCTGATCCTCTCAGGCGTGTACAAATAATGGAATGAATCCATAGTTCAGTTGTGGAACCTTGAAGATGGTCGTTCTGTTTTCGGCAAAAATATGGCCCATAACCGTTTTCAGCAAATTTCTTGTGCTCTCAGATTTGATGATGCAACCAACAGACGTGAACAACGAGGTGTGGATAAGCTTGCTCCAATCAGACACATTTTTGATACCTGGGAAGAAACTCTAAGTGACGCCTTTGTTCCTGCTGAAAATGTTACCGTGGATGAGCAACTGCTTACATTTCGTGGCCGTGTTCCGTTCAGACAATATATTCCCAGCAAACCTGGGAAATATGGCATAAAGCTATGGATGTTCTGTGACAGTGCAACGTCATATGTTCTGCGTCTTCAAGTATATACAGGAAGGGAACTCAGACAAAACAGGGAACAGAATCAGGGGGAAAGGCTTGTGCTGCAACTCACTGAAGGATTGATGCAATCTGGCTGAAATGTTACTGTTGACAATTTCTTCTGCAGTTTATCCCTGTCACGGAAATTGATAGAAAAACAAATGACACTTTTGGGGACAATTTGAAAGAACAGAAAAGAATTATCTCCAGAATTTGTAACAGCAAAGGGCCGAGAGGTATTCACTTCACTGTTTGTCTATTGCCCGAAGAAAGGAAAAGTGGTTGTTCTTCTGAGCATTTCACATGATCAAGAAGAAGTTGATAACACATGTCCAGACAAAAAAAACATGCATGATCTTGGACTATAATTCTAGTAAAGATGGAGTAGATACGGCAGATCAAATGTTGCACACATATACCACAAAATGAATGACAAGACGCTGGCCAGTGACAATCTTCTACAACATGTTGGACATCAGTGCTTTGAACGCCTTCATTGTTTGGATGTCACTAAATCCAGAATGGCAGTCCAAGTCAAAGCACAGATGTCGTCTATTCCTCTTGGAATTAGGAAAGCAGCTGCTTCAGAGTAATTGCAGCGAGACTTCTTCCAGCATTGAAGAAGCCACTGATGCTGTTTGCAATGTCGGGATCCCAAAGAAAAGGGCAAGGTGTCACTGCTGTTCCAGAGAAAAAAACAAGAAAAGCAACATAGTTTGCACCTCCTGCAAGTGCAATGTTTGCAAAGAACATTCAGAAATTGTCTGTGAAGCATGCAAATGACTAGTACTTTACTGTGTTCATCAAGTGTATGCAAAAACTGCTTTCATGGCAACTCTTCTTCATGTAATTTTATGATAAAGCATTAAATTTCAAAACATTTAACCTTCATATAATAAATAATTAATTTGGAATAATATTTTGTCAGTTTAGTTTAAATTTTTTATGGTTTATTTATATTTATTTATTTATTTACAGTTTCTTATATACCGCGCTTTTCCTCATCAGTGCGGTTCACATAGAACATTTAACATACGCGTTTCATAAGGATGATTCGCGTTTACAATAAACAGGTGGTACAACTTGGATTAAGAATGAGGGTAACTATTTACATATGCCTTGGTAATTAGGGCGACCATTTGTGCTGCTTTGGTCTTCGGGTTAACAATTAAAATTTGTTGTGGGGTCATTTTTGACCCCAACGGTATTCAGTGTGTGCAAAAAATCTTGGTAATTCCATGGTTAATCAGTTCCTAATCCACAATAGCACACTGCTTCCAATCCCATGGCTTTAATTTGGCCAAGAGTCTTTCATGAGGGACTGTGTCAAAGGCTTTCTGAAAATCCAGATTCTCTATATCAACTGTCTCACCTTGGGCTACCTGTTTATTTATACCTTCAAAAAAATACAAGAGATTATTAAGACAAGACTTTCCTTGACTAAATCCATGTTGGCTTTCTCCCATTAAACCATGACTATCTGCATGTTCTGTAATTTTATTCTTTAGAATAGTTTTGACCATTTTGTCCGATACTGACATCAGGCTGACCGATCTGTAGTTTCCTGGATCACCCCTGGAACCCTTTTTAAAAACTGGTATTACGTTGGCCGTTCTCCATTCTTCAGGTACTACAGATGATTTTAATAATAGTTCACAGATTACTAATAGTAGGTCTGCGATTTCATATTTCAGTTTTTTCAACACCCTCGAATGTATACCATATAGTCCAAGTGATTTACTATTCTTAAATTTACCAAATACTTGTAATGCATCTTCACGGTTTATCAATATTTCTTTCAATTCTTCTGATATATCACCTTTAAATACAATGGGTAACTTCCCTATATTTTCTTCAGTAAAGACCAAAGCAAAACATACATTCAGTCTCTTCGCTATAGCTTTGTCCTCCCTTAGTGCCTCTTTTATCCCTCTGTCATCCGGTGCTCCAATTGACTCTTTTACAGGTTTTTTGCTATGAATGTACTTGAAAAAGCTTTCATTATGCTTTTTTTTTCAAATTCTCTCTTTGCTTGCCTTATCAATGTCTTGCATCTAACTTAACAGTGTTTATGCTGTTGCCATTTTTGTCATTTGGTTTCTTTTTCCATTTCCTGAAAGATGCTTTTTTGATTACAACAGCCTCTCTGATCTCTCCTTTATACCATTTGGCAGTTTTTTGGCCTTCCTTTCATTTTTCTGAAAAAATGGAATACATCTGGCAGGCATGTTACAGGTGAATCGTCAAATATAACGGCTGTCCTAACCCTTCACTCATGAGCGCAGGGCCCTGGAAAAACCTCCTCAGTGCAAGAATGTTTTAGATCACCTGGAGGACAGGTCCTGTTCTACAGGATCACATCCTGCCATACCAAGGTTTTGCTCTCCTTTCATGCGACCTCTCTCCTCCATGGCAACTAAAATGATGCCACACTGGAGGTGGGGCTTCAGTTCTACATCCCTGTAGATCTAGTCTATACACCTCTCTGGCTTCCTTATATCCACCAAGTCTGCCACTCTAGCCTGCAGAGATCATACATGTTCTCTGAGGGCAGAGAACTCCTGAGAACATAAGCAAAGCAGAGTTGGACCTGCACCATAGAGCTATGTTGGAGCTATATAACCACCACTTCATTGTGGCAGGGAATTCTGTGTCATATCCATGATGTCCTGTGAATAGAGCTGTACACCACGAGAGTGAGAGTGCTATCAACCATCGAAGATTAAAGGGGGCATATCCTACTGTCATCTGCGGATACAGACCCCTATACATATTTTGCCATTGAGGTGGGCCATGCTGCTTTGTGTAGTGGTATATTAGATCAGTACTGGTGTGAATCAGCTGTTCGGACACTGTGTACCTAGCATGTTGACCCTTTTGAATGCTATTTGTTCTCTGTTGGTAGAGACTGTGTGTGTGAAAGCTATGAACAGCTGTTGTCCTTTTGGTGGCAGGGGCTAGTAGGGATAGGAGTACATTGACTACATGGGCCACTATTACTACTACTACTAATAATAATAATAATCATTTGTATAGTGCTATAAGGCGTATGCAGTGCTGTACATATAGACATCACCTGCTCCTTATGATGGATGTAGACAAGGGGTTCAGGATATTGGGGTGAGGCCAACAGCAGCCCCGCACACAGGTCACCAAAGCTGTCCTCAAAGATTACCACATGGTATATGTGTCTGGTTAGCAGTCAGCAGCACTCCTCGGCCTTCGTATATGGCCAGGTCATAATGGTTTCTCACATGACATTCCAAGAACTGTGTTTATGTTGCAAGCTGGCATGTGGCACTGTTGCAATGATTCAAAATATAATCATCTGAGCTGGACCTGGGTGCCGACTGTACTCAAGCCTGCAAGTTTGTAATGGAAGGCTGCTGTTGCTACACCATGTTACTGTCAATAATTTTAGATGACTATGCATGAATGGCCACTAGATTGAGCCTTTGATTGGGTCACAGCAGTGGTTCTCAACCCAGTCCTCTGGGACCCCCAGGCAGGGGCGGTTCTACAATGAGGCCAAGTGAGGTGGTGGCCTCAGGTGGCAGCTTTTTGGGAGCGGCAAAATTGCCCCCAAAAAGACTGCCTCACTCGGCCTTCAAAATAAAAAAAACAAACAAAACTACGGCGTAAGAAGCAACTGCTGCTGCTGCTCCAGCGGTGGCAGCGGCAGAATGAGGAGCCCCGCGGCCGCCCGCCTGCCCCCCAGAGAACCTGCTGGTTTCCCGTGGTTTTGCTGGCTACGCTTTGCAGAGCTGCGGGGAAGGGACAGTGTTTCCCTTAACCGCGGCTCTGTTAAAGCTGAGCCCATGGCACTGATGAGAAAAAGGAAATCCTGTTTCCCATAAGCACCTCGGGCTCAGCTTTAACAGAGCCAGGCAAAAGGGAAACACTGTCCCTTCACTGCGGCTTGGCAAAGAGGGGAAACCAGCAGGCTCTCCGGGGGGGGGGGGGGGACGGGCAGCCACGGGGCTCCTCATTCTGCCTCTGCTGCCGATGGATCGGCAGCGGCAGTTGCTTCTTATGCCAGAGGTTAATTATTTTTTCAATTTCCCTGGGTTGGGGGGAAGGGTCTAGGACTGGAACTGGGCTGATGGGGTGGGGGTAGAACAGGAACTGGGCTGATTGGGGGGGTTAGAACTGGAAAAGGGCTGATGGGGGTTAGTACTGGAAATGGGCTGATCGGGATGGGGCTAGGACTGGTAATGGTCTATGGGGGGGTTAGAATTGGAAATGGGCTGATTGGGGGTTAGGACTGGAAATCGACTGATGGGGTTTTAGAACTGGAAATGGACTGATAAGGAAGGGGGCTAGGACTTGTAATGGGTTGTTGTTGTTGTTGTTAAGTGCCGTCGAGTCGGAGTCGACTCATGGCGACGCTCTGGATAGCTATCCTAAATTGTGTTCGGTCTTCAGTCAGGTGGCTTATTGTTGACAGACTGGTACCCGTAGCTGCTGTTATTGTATCGATCCATCTCATTGCTGGCCTTCCTCTATTGCGTTGACCTTCTATCTTGCCAAGCATGATGTCTTTCTCTAATGATCTCTCTCTCCGCATGATGTGTCCAAAGTATGAAAGTCAAAGTCTTGTCATCTGAGCTTCTAAAGAAAGCTTAGGTTTGATCTCCTCTAGTACAGACTGGTTTGTTCTTCGGGCAGTCCATGGTATACACAATATTCGCCGCCAGCACCATAATTCAAAGGCATCAATTTTCTTCCTGTCTATCTTTTTCACTGTCCAGCTTTCACATCCATATGATGTTATTGAAAATACCATGGCTTGAACAAGTCAAATTTTTGTATGGAGAGAGACATCTCTGCTCTTGAGAATCTTATCTAGGTCTTTCATAGCCATTCTGCCAAGACCAATGCATCGTCTGATTTCTTGACTGCTTGTTGCTTCTTTATTGATAGTTGATCCAAGTAGGTTAAAGTTATTCACAATTTCAATTTCTTCTCCTTCGACGATGAACCTGTTGATTATACCAGTTGTCATGATCTTTGTCTTCTTTACATTAAGGTGCAGGCCCATTTTGAGACTATGTTCTTTGATTGTGAGAAGCAAATGTTTCAGATCATCTTCACTTTCCGCCAGTAATGTGGTATCATCAGCATAGCGAAGGTTGTTGATGAGTCTTCCACCAATCTTCACACCTCTGTTGTCTTCATACAATCCTGCTTCTCTGATGATTTGTTCTGCATATAAATTAAACAGTAGGGGGAAAGTATGCAGCCTTGTCTTACACCTTTGCTTATTTTAAACCATTCTGTTTCTCCTTGTTCTGTTCGAACTGTTGCTTCTTGATCAATGTACAGATTGTGCAAGAGAACAATCAGGTGTTCTGGTATACCCATGCTTCTTAATGTGGCCCAGAGTTTCTCATGGTTTACACAGTCAAAAGCTTTGCTATAGTCGATAAAGCACAAATAGATATCCTTTTGGTATTCTTTAGTCTTTTCAAGCATCCATCTCACATCCGCAATGATGTCTCTCGTTCCTCGCCCTTTTCTGAACCCTGCTTGCACTTCAGGTAGTTCTTGTTCCAGGTATGATTGTAGTCTCTTTTGAATAATCTTCAGTAGAATCTTGCTGGCATGTGGGATCAGAGCGATTGTGCGATCATTTCCACAGTCAGTTGGATCACCTTTCTTTAGTATTGGTATAAACACAGATCTTTTCCAGTCAGTTGGCCATGATGCTGTCTTCCATATTTCTTGGCAGAGCCTTGTAAGTATGGTAACAGCTGCATCAGATTGCTGTAATACTTCTATGGGAATGCAATCAATGCCTGGTGCTTTGTTCTTTGATAAGGCTTTCAATGCTGCTTAAACTTCTTTCATCACCAATGGTTCCAGATCATAAAGTACAGGTTGAAACGGCTGTTGGTCCACTTGATCTTTATCATATAAAAACTCTGTATATTCCTTCCCTCTCACTTGGTTTGCAGCTTGTCGTGCTGTGAGGGCTTGCGTGCATCAGTGATGCTGAGAGCTAAACTATCGGTAGTTTAACTACTGGCAGGGTCTCCCAAGATGGACAGGTCTCAGCTGAGGTGCCAGACGAAGACAAACCACCCATCTGGGCAGCAGCAGAATGGGATAGTGTTGACGGCGGAGGATCACATTTCTGTGACAACGGCAACAACACCAAACTTAAACTGCGCGGAAGGAAGGCCCGGCAATCTACTTCTGTATCTTGCCATGAAACCCAATGGATAGTTACAACAAAACAAATTGTGCTATGGTGCTGGAAGATGAGACTCCCAGGTCGGAAGGCACTCAACTAGCTACTGGGGAAGAGCTGAAGACTTTTCAGAGTAAAGCCAGCATTTATGATGTGGTTGGATCAAGCCCTCGGGAAGTCTGACTGCTGATGTAGCTGCGCATGAAATGAGAGTCAGAAGCTGTAAAGATGTCTTACACATTGGAACATGGAACGTACGAAGCATGAACCAAGGAAAGTTGGAGTGGTCAAGAATGAAATGGAACGTGTACAACTTGATCTGTTGGGTGTCAGCGAACTGAAATGGACTGGCATCGGGCACTTTGCATCAGATGATCACATGGTCTACTATGCTGGAAATGAAAGACAAGAAGTAATAGTGTTGCATTTATAATAAAGAAGAAACTTGCAAGAACTGTAATGAAATACAATGCAGTCAGCGAACGCTTAATCTCTATTCGTCTACGAGGATTGCCTATCAACACAACTATAATTCAAGTATATGCCCCAACAACAGCTGCAGAAGAGAATGAAATTGAAGAGTTCTATGAACAAGTACAAGCTGAAATTGACAGAACATGCAAACAGGATATCCTGATAGTCATGGGTGAGTGGTACACATAAGTTGGAAACAATGAAGAAGGAAAAATAGTTGGTAAATATGGACTTGACAGCAGAATTGTAGCTGGAGTAAGACTGTTAAAATTCTGCAAGACAATTGATCTATTCATCTCAAACACCTTCTTCCATAAACACAAGCGACGACTGTACACATGGACTTCACCCAATGGATTGTATATAAATCAAATTGACTACATCTGTGGAAGTCAACGATGGAAAAGCTCGGTAACATCAACTAAGACAAAACCTGGAGCTGACTGTGGTACAGATCATCAACTACTAGTATGCAACGTCAAGCTAAAGTTGTAATAGAGCAAACCACTCATGAATGCACCAAAATATGACCTTGAGAATATACCCTGGAATTTAAAGACTGCCTGCAAAATCGATTTGCTGCTTTAGATACAAATGACGAGCTCCGGAAGAGTTATGGAATGACATCAAGAAGGTTGTGCTGGAAGAAAGCGAGAAGTCTCTACAAAAGGTGAAAATTGCCCAGAAACGCAGAGAAGCTAAAGCCAAAGGAGAAAGAAAGACAATCGCAGAACTCAACAGAGATTTCCAACGTGCAGCAAGACAGGACAAGGAAAAGTACTACAATGACACTTGCAAGGAAATAGAAGCAGAAACTATTAGAGGAAGAACAAGATCGGCTTTCCTAAAGCTGCGAGAGTTAAAGAAAAAGTTCCAGCCCATTGGAATGTTACAAGATGCTCAAGTTCTATTTGAATGATGCTGAGAAGATCAAGAAAGGTGGAAGGAATATACAGAGTTTTTATATGATAAAGATCAGCATTGAAGCCTTATCAAAGAACAAAGCACCAGGCATTGATAGCATTCCCATAGAAGTATTGCAGCAATCTGATGCAGCTGTTACCGTACTTACAAGGCTCTGCCAAGAAATATGGAAGACAACATCATGGCCAACTGACTGGAAAAGATCTGTGTTTATACCAATACTAAAGAAAGGTGATCACTGACTGTGGAAATTATCGCACAATCGCTCTGATCCCACATGCCAGCAAGATTCTACTGAAGATATTCAAAAGAGACTACAGCCATACCTAGAACAAGAACTACCTGAAGTGCAAGCAGGGTTCAGGAAAGGGCGAGGAACGAGAGACATCATTGCGGATGTGAGATGGATCCTTGAAAAGACTAAAGAATACCAAAAGGATATCTATTGTGCTTTATCGACTATAGCAAGGCTTTGGTGTAAACCATGAGAAACTCTGGGCCACATTAAGAAGCATGGGTATACCAGAACACCTGATCGTTCTCTTGCGTAATCTGTACATTGATCAAGAAGCAACAGTTCGACGGAACAAGGAGAAACAAAATGGTTTAAAATAAGCAAAGGTGTAAGACAAGGCTGCATACTTTCCCCCTACCTGTTTAATTTATATGCAGAACAAATCATCAGAGAAGCAGGACTGTATGAAGACAACAGAGGTGTGAAGGACTCATCAACAACCTTCGCTATGCTGATGATACCACATTACTGGCTGAAAGCGAAGATGATCTGATTTGCTTCTCACAATCAAAGAACATATTCCTTCCATCTTTTCTTGATCTTCTCAGCATCATTCAACATAGAACTTTGAGCATCTTGTAACATTCCAATTAGAGGCTGGAACTTTTTCTTTAACTCTCGTAGCTTTAGGAAAGCTAATCTTTTTCTTCCTCTAATAGTTTCTGCTTCTATTACCTTGCATGCATCATTGTAGTACTTTTCCTTGTCCTGTCTTGCTGCACGTTGGAAATCTCTGTTGAGTTCTGTGATTGTCTTTCTTTCTCCTCTGGCTTTAGCTTCTCTGCGTTTCTGGGCAATTTTCAGAGTTTCTTCCGTCATCCATTTTGGCCGTTTTTTCTTTTTTACCTTTTGTAGAGACTTCTTGCGTTCTTCCAACACAACCTTCTTGATGTCATTCCATAACTCTTCTGGAACTCTATCATTTGTATCTAAAGCAACAAATCGATTTTGCAGGCAGTTTTTAAATTCCAGTGGTATATTCTCAAGGTCATATTTTTCTGCATTCATGAGTGGTTTGCTCTTTTTCAGCTTTAGCTTGAGTTTGCATACTAGTAGTTGATGATCTGTACCACAGTCAGCTCCAGGTTTTGTCTTTGTTGATGTTATAGAACTTTTCCAACGTTGACTTCCACAGATGTAGTCAATTTGATTTTTATACAATCCATTGGGTGAAGTCCATGTGTACAGTCGCCGCTTGTGTTGCTGGAAGAAGGTGTTCGAGATGAATAGATCGTTGGTCTTGCAGAATTCTATTAGTCTTTCTCCAGCTTCATTTCTGTTGCCAAGTCCATATTTTCCAGCTACTTTGTCTTCTTCTTTGTTGCCAACCTTTGCGTTCCAATCACCCATGACTATCAGGATATCCTGTTTGCATGTTCTGTCAATTTCAGCTTGTACTTGTTCATACAACTCTTCAATTTCATTCTCTTCTGCAGCTGTTGTTGGGGCATATACTTGAATTATAGTTGCGTTGATAGGCATTCCTCGTAGACGAATAGAGATTAAGCATTCGCTGACTGCATTGTATTTCATTACAGTTCTTGCAAGTTTCTTCTTTATTATAAATGCAGCACCATTTCTTCTTTGTTTTTCATTTCCAGCATAGTAGACCATGTGATCATCTGATGCAAAGTGCCCGATGCCAGTCAATTTCAGTTCGCTGACACCCAGCAGATCAAGTTGTACACGTTCCATTTCATTCTTGACCACCTCCAACTTCCCTTGGTTCATGCTTTGTACGTTCCATGTTCCAATGTGTAAGACATCTTTACAGCTTCTGACTCTCATTTCATGCGCAGCTACATCAGCAGTCAGACGTCCCGAGGGCTTTGATCCAACCACATCATAAATGCTGGCTTTACTCTGAAAAGTCTTCAGCTCTTCCCCAGTAGCTAGTTGAGTGCCTTCCAACCTGGGGGTCTCATCTTCCAGCACTACAGCACAATTTGTTTTGTTGTAACTATCCATTGGGTTTTCATGGCAAGATACAGAAGTAGATTGCCGGGCCTTTCTTCCGCGCAGTTTAAGTTTGGTGTTGTTGCCGTTGTCACAGAAATGTGATCCTCCGCCGTCAACACTATCCCATTCTGCTGCTGCCCAGATGGGTGGTTTGTCTTGTTCTGGCATCTCAGCTGAGACCTGTCCATCTTGGGAGACTCTGTCAGTAGTTAAACTAAAGATAGTTTAGCTCTCAGCATCACTGATGCACACAAGCCCTCACAGCACGATAAGCTGCAAACCAAGTGTAATGGGCTATCGGGGGGTTATTACTGGAAATGGGCTGATAGGGGGGTAGGACTGGTAAGGGGTTATGGGGAGGTTAGAACTGGAAATGGGCTGATGGGGGTTTAGAACTGGAAATGTACTGATCAGGAGGGGAGTTAGGACTGGTAATGGGCTATTGGGGGGGTAGAACTGGAAATGGGCTGATGGGGGCTTAGGACTGGAAATGGGCTGATCGGAGGGGGCTATTACTGGTAATGGACTATCGGGGGAGGGCTAGGACTGGAAATGGACTGATGGGGGCTTAGAACTGGAAATGGGATGATGGGGGTTAAGACTGGAAATGGGCTATGGGGGAGACTAGGACAGGAAATGGGCAGATTTGGGTGCTAGGACTGAAAATTGACTTATTGGAGGGTTACGAATGGTAACACAGGTACACTACCAAAAAACTGCCTCCAGTTTTGCAACTGATTCCTATAGATTTTGGGGTACTGAATCCAGGAAAAATAGCCAAAATGTTCCATCACGTCACGTTTTCTTGCAAAATTAGATTTCTTACCCATATAAGGAATGTTCACATAATTTCTTTTTAGCCGACTGCAGTTCATTTTCTTGGCCCAAAATAGAGGTTGTAATGATTAACTAACTAGAAACACTCCCTCATGATATTTTAGAGTGTTTTGTATTCATTTTATACATTAACAGGACAATTGGGAGGCGGGGGGCTAAATCCAGTACTCGCGCTGGCGCATGTTCTTTCCTGTTCGCCTCGCCTCGTTCGCTCGCTCAAACACGGTGGTTGCGACATGAACGTTCCTGTCAAATTTCAGTTTCTTGCAAGTTCATTATTACCTTTTGTTTGCTCAGTCGTAATCCAGCTTTATTCCGAAGTGGTTCACTACAGTTGTAGTTTGCAGTGCTGTGTATTTGTGATGGCTCACAGAGCCAGAGGTTGCGTCAACTCTCCGGACAGTTTTTGTTTTATTTGTGGGGAATATACCGTGAAAAAGCGGCAGAGGAACATTTCTGCATTTATTAAAAAAGTATATTTCGCCTATTTCAGTTTGAAGTTAGGCGATCAAGACAAACCGTGGGCTCCTCACAAAGTGTGCAAGACATGTGAGGAAGATCTACGCTTATGGATGAAAGGTAAAAAACAAGCATTTCGTTTCGGAATACCTATGATGTGGCGTGAACAAAGAGACCACAGCAGTGACTGCTATTTTTGCTCTTGCATTGTGAAGGGATACAACTTAAAAAATAAGAACGTAATAAGTTACCCCAACCTTCCCTCAGCAATTAGGCCTATGCCTCATAGCAACGAAGTACCTGTGCCTGAACCACCAAAATCTTTGGATCATATTTGTGTGGACGGTTCTGATCATGATGAGACTCATCAAATGGCTTTTCCCAATGAGTCCAGTACTTCCGAGTTTGAAACTGAACCAGATCCGAAACCTGAACTTTTCTCTCAAGCTGAATTGAATGATTTAGTCCGGGATTTAGGACTCCCAAAAGATGCTGCCCAACTGCTAGGTTCTCGGCTTAAACAGAAAAATCTATTGTCACCAGGAACCGTGAGACACAATTTTTGAAGTATTTCAGCAAAGAGGAAGATTTGGTATTTTGCAACGATATATACGGAGTGATGGAAAAGTTTAAACTCAAGTATGATCCTGCTGAATGGCGGCTGTTCATTGATTCGTCAAAAGACAGCATAAAAGGTGTTCTTCTTCAAAATGGCAACACATTCACTTCAGTTCCTATTGCTCACTCTTTTATTCTCCAAGAAAAATACGAGAATTTGGCCTTGATTCTTCAGAAGATTCGTTATGATGAGCATAAGTGGATGATTTGTGGAGACTTTAAAATTCTATCCATGCTATTAGGGCAGCAATCCGGTTTCACCAAATATCCCTGCTTCCTTTGCTTGTGGGATAGCCGGGCCCACGACCTACACTGGGGGAAAAAAGACTGGCCAATTCGGGAGTATTTGAGACCCGGTGAGAAAAATGTTCTTCATGAGAGCTTGGTACCTCGTGATAAAATTCTATTACCACCTCTCCACATTAAGTTGGGTCTCATTAAGTAATTCATCAAGTCCCTTCCAAAAGATGGCGAGTGCTTTCGGTAACTTTGCTCAAAGTTCCCCCGACTTTCTGAAGCAAAGCTAAAGGAAGGAGTGTTTGTTGGCCCTGATATAAGGAAACTCATTTCAGATGGAGCATTCGCTGAAACGATGTCTGAGAAGGAAAAAGAAGCCTGGGATTCCTTCAAGGATGTTGTTCTCAAATTCTTGGGGAACAGGCGGGATGAGAACTATAAGGATATTGTTGCCAGGATGCTCAATGCCTTCAAAGAACAAGGCTGTAACATGAGCCTGAAAGTCCATTTCTTGCACTCCCATGTGAACTACTTTCCCGAAAACTTGGGGGCGTACAGTGAAGAACAAGGTGAAAGGTTTCCCCAGGACATCAAGGACGCAGAGAGAAGGTACCAAGGAAGATGGAACACCACTATGATGGCTGATTTCTGCTGGTTGCTGCTGCGGGAAACCCCAGATGAAAAATACGCCAAGCATCGCACCAAGAGAAGCATTCGGGGGAAGAAGAAACGGGCCCACCAGGAGATTGATTGCCCCAAGAATGACTTTAAAATCTAAACTGTGTTGACAAATATCGTGTTTTTACTAAACTTTGAAATAAAAATTTGCTAGTTATTACCACAGTGTCGGATCTCATTTATTAGAATTTTATTTTCACACCATCGGGTGTTTGTCTTCATGTATTGCAATGGTGCGGTTTGCGTTTTCTATTCTTACATACATACCTGTACAACATTTTTTGCACATTTCTTTGCTTTGCTTTGTGTCTAACCTCACTCTTATATGCTCAATGTTTGTGCACATGTATGTGGCTGTTTTAAGTGCAGACAATTTTGCTACCATCACAGTGTGTTTTGTTGACATTACTCTATTCTTATGTGCTGCCTTGTTACAATTTTCTTTATTCTTATTTGAATAACTACTAAACAATTAGTATAAAGAATTCATCCAAGAAACTTTTATCTCGATCGCACTCAATCTGAAACGTTCACCTCAAACTGCTAACCCAATGTAGCAAAAAATCTGTACGTGATGGAGCAAATTGGTTACCAGATTTGGATTCAGCGCACCAAAAAACGTAAAAATCAATCGAAACATTAGAGGCAGTTTAAAAATATTTTTTTTAGTGTACCTGTGTAATTGGCTGATTGGGGGGCTAGGACTGGGGTGGGCTGATAAAGGGGATAGAAATGTGCCGGGACAGGAAATGGGCTAATAGGGGAGGGGACGAGAGTGCTGCTGGCCTGGAAGAAAACTAGGGGCTAGGGCTACAAATGGGCTGATGCGGGGGGATGGTAGAATAGCACTGGAAGGGAGTGGATACTGAGAGGGTCTGCCAGGGGAAGGATGGGGCAGGAAGGGAAGGAGGGGGCTGGAAAGGAGCTGACACCTGGAATGTACCAAAGGGGGACTGGAAGGGATCTGACACTTGGGAATGGGAGTGGTATGTGGCTGGGTAATAGGGAGGAAGCTGGAAGGGAGCTGACATGTGAATGGCACTGGAAGGGAGATGGACAGAAGGTAGGGTGGCTGGAAGTTTGCTGACTGGGGGGGGGGTGGTACTGAGAGTGAACTTGAGCTGATACCTGGGATGGTATTTGGACTAGAAGGGGCTGGACAGTGGGAAAGGAGGGGGACTGGAAGGGAATGAACACAAGTGGCAGTCATGGGAATGTAAGGTGGTTGACATTGGAAGGTACTGGGAGGGGAGGACTGGAAAGGGGACTGATACTGGGGAGGGTTACTGGAACTTGAAATGGGCTGATGGAAGGAAATGAAGAAAATAAAAGAAGAGATAAGAAACAGCAGATGGACCATAGACCATAGACCACAGAAAGAGAGCTAAGAGAAGACAGGAAAGCAGAAGCCTCAGATCTGGACCAGCATGATCAGAGAATAAAATGGTCAGACAACAAATTTAGAAAAAATAATTTTATTGAATATTTGTGATTGGACTTTGTGTTATTTTTATATTTTACACAGTATTGGGGAACTGCATCTCTTATTTATCTGATGTTGCACTGCATGTGGACTCTGGCTTCTTGGGGTTTCAGTTTAAATTTTGTCTACATATTTTTATTTTTACTTTAGATTGTGGTTACTTATTTTGTACTTGGTTAGGGTCGATGTGCGTGTGTGACTGAGGTCAGGTGTTCTGTTAACATGCAGTTTGTATATAAAGATCTATACTATACTGTAGTAATTTAACTTGTTCAGCTTTTCAAATAGGTGTATGGATGTTCCAGGGCCCACTGTAGTATTTACAGTGACACTTTTTTTGGATGGGCTCCTTATGTGACTTTTGGAAGTTTGTGCTAATATGGTATGGTATAGTAGGTTTGCTTTTTGTTGTAGGGTTTTTTATTAGTTCACAATATGCCTGGTACTGGAGAATAGTGGTTGTTGTTAGTGAGATGATCAGAATCAGATTTTTTTTTTAAATATTGAGTTTGTAAACGGGGGCGCTGGGCGTGAATGTCCACAGTCTTGGCAAAGGCAAAATCCTATTATGACTTGCAAAGGATTGTGGGGAATGTAGTCCATTCAAACCAGAATCAGCCGTTCACAAAATAATGAGTTGTGTTGCTCGAGTGTAAGCAAAGAAAAATATATTTTATTTATGGGGTTAATTCTCCCACACAGATTTACTTGGTAACACAAAAGGACACTTGCTTCAGTATTGTACTTAGGAAAAACAAATCATGATATAAGCAACTGAACTTCTTAAGCAATCAATCAAACAATAAAGACCTTGATGGGACACAGAAAAGGTCTTTCTGAGGGCTCCTGCTAATACCTTTTAGCAGTGCTCCAAAAGCAAAAACAAAACCCAAAAGTAACCAAAAACTGTTCTTTTTCAAGGATAACTTTCTTCTATTTTCACACACAAACAGTAGTTTCCTTTCAGAGCTCACGTGCAACTGTGCATGGCTTAATTACCAATCATTAGCCAGCTGCAAACCCCTTTGCTGGTTCACTTTCTCTACGTGGCTCAAATCCTACCCTAAAGCTTTCTTGCAGACTTTTCTGGGTAAATAAAAGAACAAGTTATAGTTCCTTTTGATGGATGTTGTATTTGTGAAAGTATTTTTTTACCACAGCAGCCTAGTCAGAGAGCAATCCATGTATTCATTCTGATCATTTAAAATATCTCCTTCTTCTTCAAATATCATAGAATCAATATCATGGTCTGGCTCAGAGGAATTCCTTAATGGAGCACTCTCAGGATAATGTTTGATTCCCTGCTGTCTCCCAGGTGAAGAGCTAGGGCATAGATCAGTGTTCATACCTGAGCTTCCTTTGCTGTTAGGTTTCCTCTCCAGATATCCTGGCCAGTAAGTAGTCCAGCTTTTATGTCCAGCCTTCCAATCAAGATCCCTGGACACTGGGTCTCTCTTCACATACCTTCTTGCATTGGTCTTAGGGCCCCTTCCAAATGCAGCCGTCTCCTTCACAGGTACCATCTGGGAATTCCTGGCTCTGTAACCCCACTCCTCTGGCTTCCTCCAGTCCAATGGAATATGCTTGCCTCTGGAATGACTCCCAACACACGTACTGCTGTGGGCTCCCTCTTTAGACCTCCAAGATGTTTTCCTCTTCTTCCTTCCACATTGCTGCTGCTTCTTGCTCTCTCTGTCCTTGAGCTCTGAGTTCCTCCTCTCATTCTGTGTAGAATATGTTTTACTTTTAACTTGTTTAGAGGGATACTCCACCCTAGCACAGCTCAGCTGTGCTGAATCAAGCCCTGCCCTTGGAGATGAGTGATTGGGGATTACCTCATAGCTCTCCTGATTGAACACACGTTTCCCCACTTCAGCTCTTCTAGAGGCTGTTTGAAACCTGGTGCATTCTGGGACTGGTAGTCTTTTATGAGAACATTCTGTTTTAGTATTTCTACCAGTAAAGACAGGTTGTTTGTTCAGAGCCAATTCACCTCTATTATAGCTCCCTCCTGAACTATGATAAGCTTCCTTATCACAATTTCTGTGGGCGAATGTCCTGGTTCTGCTCTGCTCCTACTGTGGATGCAAAATATATGTTTGAAAAAGAAAAAGGGAGAACCATAACACAGTTTATTTCAAAATAAAAATGGGTTATAATTTAGTTTTATAAACTGTGCTATTGATTCTTGCTGTCTTTTAGTTCCTTGGTGTGCAAACAGAACCGTACCTAGCCCTGTGCAAGCAGTGCAGCCGCACAGGGCGCAAAGGCTTGGGGGGCGCATTTCGGCTCTTTGCTGTTTCCCTGCTGCCGCTGGCAGGACAATAGCAGGCAGTTAAAATGCGCCCCAAAGCCTTTTCGCAGCACTTTAAGGAGGTCTAGTCCCTCCCTCCTCCGACACGATGTCAGAGCAGGGAGGGACATATCTGCTTAGAGTGCCGGCACCTTTCAGATTGGGTGTATGCCTCCGTCCTCCTCCCCATACCTCTGTCCAGCGCTGCCTGCTATTTCCCTGCTGCTGGCACAGCTGTGAAAAAAAAACAGAGGGCGGCAGCAGCAGGGAAAGAGCAGGCAGTGCTGGATGGAGGTATGGGGGGAGAGGGGGGCGTGCATTAGAGTTGCAAGTCGCACAAGGCGCGATTGCAGTTCGATATGGCCCTGTGTGCAAACATCTTGCATTTCCTCCATATAATCTAATCAGCTTTTTGATTTGGTTCAGTCACTGATTGGATTTCTGAAAAAGCCCCGCCCCTTCTAAGGTGGTGGGGGGGAGCCATCTCATTCTTTGCCTCAGGCAGAAGACTGCCTTGAGCCGCCCCTGCCCCCAGGCCTGTCAGGTTTTCAGGATATCCACAATGAAAATGTTTGAGAAAGGTCTGTATGCATTGCTTCCATTGTATGCAGAGGTATCTCATGCATATTCATTGTGGATATCCTGAAAAGCTGTCTGGCCTGGGGTTTCCAGAGGACTGGGTTAAGAACCATTGGGCCACAGGCTATCAGGACACAGGGCTGTAGGCATCGGAGGGGGGGGGGGGAGGAGGGGAGGAAGAAGGAAGGCAAACGCACAGGAGTTGTCCTATTATGTAAACATAATTTATTACAAACCCCCTTGGTGCATAGAAATATGTAGATATTTTTCCCCCTATCTAGGCCCCTCCCCTGGGTGCAGGTGGTATCAGGGAAGTGATACATGCCTACAGGTCCAAGACAACCTGTGTCAGGTCATACATCTCTGTCCTTAGGCCTTCCAGATGGTACACCATGAGGTCTTGGGCCCAGGAGACAGCAGGACATCAGAGAACAGAGAAGCCTCATGGTGGGGCATCTGTGGACTGGCCACAGACAGCTGCTGCTGTGCCAAAGCCTCTGGCAACTATGTGACAGCAGTGCTGTTTATGGCTAGCACCTCCACACCCTCCAACTTACCTCTATCTCTCTTTTTCTGACACCCTTCCCTACCTCTGCCAGCCACCCTCCCCCTTCCCTTCCCCTCCCCCAGCCACCCTCTCTCCCTCCCCTCTGGCCCCCATCTCTACCTCTCCCTCCAGTTGCCAGCAGCCTCCTTTGTGACATATGCTATGATGGACAGTCTGGTGGTAGGTCTCGAGATCCCTATGTAACAGAGGGACAGCAGTGGCATACTTCCAGTGACCTCTACTGTCTCCTCTTCATCCTCCTCCTCCCGTCCACTGATACTATTCCCTCAGATGTGATAGGTGGTGTAATTGGGTGGAGTCCATGGACTTCTGCACCTCCTACTCTTCTACCTCCTCTGCCTTCTCCCCAGGCCCTTTAATATCATGATGGTGCCACATCTGCAGCTACAGAACAAATGGGGATCGCATACTACAGCCTTTCCTTGCCATGACATCTGCCTGTCCTGTCACCATAGTCGCTATTGTTGTCACTCCCTGACACCCATCCTGTCTCACTATTATGTCATGCCACAGGAGGCCATGAGCCATGAGCTTTGACAACTTTGCTTGCACAACTTGTTCTTACCTTGGCATTCCACCAGCTACCTCTGCAGCCTGGCCAGTAGACGTGGCCTCTTGCATCTTGTGGTCCTAAAGTGGATCTTCAGGGCCTTGATGTCCTGACATATCCTGTAGTTCTTATGGATGACAGATGTTCCATTACTGTCTACTTGCCATTTTCACTTGTCATCTGTCCCCTCCCTCACACTGGTGCCCTACTTTGGTCCCTCTACCACATTGTTGCTACTGTGACTGCACTGACCACCATTCTGTGTGAGCACATGCATCTTGTCCTGCTTTTGGGTCTGACTCCCACTCACTCTGGCTATACCACTCTGCCCATCCCTGTACCTCATGTACATGCTGCACTCCTCACCCGTCTTGGGCCTGCCTGTTGCTGCATGCCTTGTGTATTTATTAATTTATTTAACAGCTTTTTTTTTTTTCATACTGCTTTATCTGGAAGCCAAAGCGGTTTACAGTTAACCTGAATGTGCAGAAAATTACAGAAAACATTTTAACTTAGGATGCTAATACAACCCACTATTTACATTTGTCAAGTTGAAAACATTAATGATAGAAGAATGAGAAGGAGCAAGTAACTTGGGAAGGTACAGAGAACGGTCATAGGATTATGTGTCTATTGTGGTACAATTGTTCACAAGACATTCATGCCTTCTACATGCATCACTGTCTTTCCTACTTTCTATTACACATGGACATGATAATGTTGACCTATGTGGTCTTTAGCCCTCTGCCCACTTGCTCCCTTCCTATACACTCCCATGTTATGGCCGGTATGTTTGTTGCAGCCACTGCTATGATTTTGGATGATGGTGTTCCCATTCCTGGCATGCAGCTTGCCCCATTGCTGTCCCTTCCCTATCTCTTAACATGCCTTTGTACTCCTGCACATGCTGCTGTCCCTTCTCCATGCCCTCTGTCACACTCACTGATGAGCATCTGGTGGATCATGCGCCAGATCGCTTGCAACTCCTGGTGTGTCACACAGTGGCCATAAGGTGGATACAGGCTCTCCTCATGCTCTATCACTAGCCAACAGAGGTGCCTCATCTCTGTCCTGGAGAAGTTGGGCATCCTCATTGCTATTGTCTCAACTTCTGGCCATTTCCTCATCCTTGGGCACTATATACCCATATGTGCTTGCATATCATTGCTGGCACCTGAATATCCATATCTTTGTGAACGGCACCTTATTTGTGTGCTTTTCTATACCGCCCCTTCCAGAGATCAGGGGCGGTTTACAGAGAATGTGGTAAACATTAAACACCTTGGCTGACTTCTTCACTGTATTCTTCAAGGACAGGACATGTGGCTACCTCATCTGGCCTTTTGTGTCCATCCTCCCAGAATTTCACTTTGCTATTTTGTACCCATGCTGCCTGTCCCAGGCCCATTTCCAAAATCATTTACATTTCTTGCATGCCTGCATATGCACATTCATCCTGCTGCCAGTATGTCCTTTGTAAAATGCCCCTCATAAGAACTGAGACTTAAACATGGTGGCTAACATGTGATGCCACTGATTTTTTTCTAAGTTCATTTTTCTAAAATCAGTGGGCCCAATTTTCAGACTTGTTGATATTCAAATACCACGGCGGGACATGTGGCACTTAAATATTAATGGGATATTCAGTGATAGAAACGGGATTAGAACTGCTGCTAAATATTTGTTTGAAGATTTTTTAGTCATCTTCCCAAAGAATGCCAAAGGTAACATAACATAATAAAACAACAAAAAAGCATCATATTCAATAAATAACATACCAATTACTAACAGATACACTGAAACAGAAACATAGCAACAATACAAATAATGCTATCATATTAAAAAAAGTAGCAATAAAGCATCATCACTTGGTTTTTAACTTGTGTACATCAGTGATACTGAAAGCTACTGACAGGGTCTCCCAAGATGGGCTGACCTCAATTTTGATAATAAAAGCTGTCCTTCCATGGTGAATCTGCTGTTCTTTTGTGCTTGAGGGTCTCCCAAGATGGAGAGGTCTCAGCTGAGGTGCCAGACTAAGACAAACCATCCATCTGGGCAGCAGCAGATTGAGGTAGTGTTAACAGTGGAGGATCACATTTTTCTGACAACGACATCAACACTGGCATTACTTGCACAGAAGAAAAGACTGGTAATCAACTTCCTTATATTGCCATAAAAAACAATGGATAATCACAACAAAATAAATTGCAATAAAATGCTGGATGATAAAGCTCCCCCCATCCCCCACTCCCACCCCAGGTTGGAAGGCATTCAATGCACTACTGAGAAGAACTGAAGACTCTTCAGAGTAAAGCCAGTATTTATGATGTGGCTGGAACAAAGCCCTTGAGATGTTTGACTGATAATGTAATTGTACATGAAATGAGAGTAAGAAGTTGCAAAGATTTCTTACATATTGGGACATGCAATGTTTGAAGCATCAACTAAAAGAAGCAGGAGGAAGTTAGAAATGCAATGGAATATGCACAACTCAGTCTATTGAGTGTCAATCAACTGACATGATCTGCCACTTAGCATTTTAAATCTGATGATCACATAGTATACTATGTTAGAAATGAAAGACAACAAAGAAATGATGTTGCATTTATAAGTAAGAAAAAAGGTGCATGAACTGTAATGAAATACTGTGCAAACAGTACATCTATAAGGAATGCCTATCAGCAGAACTACTGTTCAGGTATATGCACCAACAACAGATGCAGAAGAGGATGCAGTTGATCAGTTCTATGAACAAGTACAAGCTTAAACTGACAAAACATGCAAATAAGATATACTGATAGTTATAGGTGACCAGAACAAAAAAGAAGGCAAAGGTTAGAAATATGGGCTTGGCAACAGAAAGAAAGCTGGAGAAAGAATTTGGCAAGACTAACAATCTATTCAATTTAAACACCTTCCAGAAACACAAGTGGCAACTATATACATGGACTTCTCCCAATGTATTGTGCAAAAATCAAATTGATTACATCTGTGGAAGTCAACAATGGAGAACATCAATAGTAACATAGTATATGATGGCAGATAAAGACCAGTATGGTTCATATAGTCTGCCCAGCAAGGCAGCAAGAATAGGTTCACCTGCCGCTCCGGGCAGGTCACCTCTCCCTATGCCTTTGTTTAGGTGTGTACCCACCCTATTTATTGAGATATAAGAGATAGTTATGTTTATTTTGATTTTATCTTGTTGCTATAAAGGGATCCACTGTGTCTGTCCCATGCCATTTTGAATTCTGTCACTGTATTTGCCCCCACCACTTCCATTGGGAGGGCATTCCAAGCATCCACCACCCTTTCAGTGAAAAAGTATTTCGTGACGTTGCCTTTCAGTTTACCCCCTTGCAGCTTCATGTTATGCCCTCTAGTTTTACAGCTTCCCCATCTTTGGAAGAGGTTTATTTGTTCATTAATATTCGTTAAGTATTAATGAACCTGCCCCTCCTCTCCTCCAGAGGGAACATATTTAGGTCTTCAAGTCTCTTCTCATATGTCTTCTGATGCAGGCTCCAAACCATTTTGGTTGCCTTCCTCTAAACTGTTTCCAGTCTTTTTATATCCTTTGAAAGATATGTACTAGAAAACTGAACACAATATTCCAAGTGAGGCCTCACCAGTGACTTGTACAGTGGCATTAGTACCTCTTCCTTTCTGCTTGTAATTCCTCTTTGTATGCAACCCAGCATCTTTCTGGCTTTTGCCACCGCCTTGTCACATTGTTTCGCCACCTTGAGATCCTCAGAAACAATCACTCCAAAGTCTTTCTCCTGCTCCGTGCACACCAACTTCTCGCCCCCTATCGTATACAATTCCCTTGGATTTCTTCTTCCCAAGTGCATGACACTGCACTTCTTCACATTAAATCTTAACTGCCAAGCATTAGACCATTCTTCCAGCTTTTGTAGATCTTCCCTCATGTTATCCATTCCCTCAGTCCACTCTGTTGCAAATTTTTGTGTCATCTGCAAAAAGACAGACTTTTCCATTCAGGTCTTCAGCAATATCACTCACAAATACATTGAACAGTACTGGTCCTAGGACTGAACCCTAGGGCACACTGCTAATCACCTTCCTTTCATCTGCGTGAGCTCCATTTTCCATCACCTTCTTTCATCTGTCAGTCAACAAATTTCTGATCCAGTTCACCATCTTCGGACCCATCCCCAAGCTGTTGAGACAACACAGCCAAGACCTGGAGCTGACTGTGGTACAAATCACTAGCTACTAGTATGCAAACTCAAGCTAAAGTAGTGTCACAGACTGTATCCCTTGGTTTCTTCTGATAACTCACACACAGAACTTCTCTTTAACTTCAAATTCAGGCTTTTATTTACAAGAATTACTAAAACCTGGGATTACAGGATAACTCAGATATTAGTGTTCCCATACATTGGCTGCTATAAACTCTACTGCCATTTTCAACATCAGAATTACCACTTTTTCTATACCACCACTTACAATGATCAGGGGAGGTTTACATTGAATATAACACAATAACGTTACATTATAACATCATATGGATGCAAAAGCTGGACAGTGAAATAGATAGGAAGAAAATCGATACCTTTGAATTATGGTGCTGGCAACAAATATTGTGTATAACATAGACTGCCCAAAGAACAAAGCAGTCAGTACTAGAGGAGATCAAACCTAAGATTTCTTTAGAAGCTCATGACAAGACTTTGATTTTCATACTTTGGACACATCATGCGAAGAGAGAGATCGTTAGAGAAAGAAATCATGCTTTACAAGGTAGAAGGTCAACACAAAAGAGGAAGGACAGTAATGAAATGGATCAATACAATAGCGGGGGTACCCCGGATGCCCTTCTCTTCATGCCCAGAAGGACCCCCCACCCCATTAATGCTTTATCCCAACCCTTCCTCCATCACAAAACATGCTCACACAGGATTCCTGGAACAACTTTGGTCACAGCTTTATTAACCACATTATAACACCAGCCCAAACAGGGCCAACAAAACAGTTATAAATACCAAACATGAACCCACCCCACCCCACCACCCCTTCTGAATAATTTCCCCCACCAGCCATTTATTAGCAAGGTGGTGCATCATCCTCCCCCTTGCCCCTACCGCCTGCCTTGCCATATTAGTAGCAAAGGCCGGCTCGACTTACCTTACACTGGGCAGAGACCCCAACAGAGATGTCTCGCCCACCCTGGGGAGCACTTTGCTCCCCTAAACATACCCTCAACGTATATGCCCTGTCATCTCTGCAAGCGCTAGCTTGATACCCGCCACTGGCACAAGGTAGCACACCTAACCTTGTGCCCCCCCCCCAAAGAAAGCTGCGACCAACACAACCCTTCCAGCACCTCCTGCCAATCATTCAACAGATCTTGTCCCACCGGAGAGAGGTGTACACCATTAGTGCGATATAAGCCCGCACACTTCATCTTCGCCCAAGGATGTTGCACCTGAAGCCCGCCAGTCTGAAGGACCCAGCACCCAATCTGTCTATTGACCTTGACCAGGCCTCGGGACCACCGACGCTGGAACTAGCAGGAAGGGCGAGGAATGATGTCTGACCAGACCATCACAACCCCAGGCAACAATTCCTGTAACAGTCTGATGTCTCTCTGTACCGTCCGAATGAATTGCCTGCAGGACCAGTTGGATAGATCATTGCCGCCCAGATGAATCACGAGTCCCACCGGCCGCTGCCGCTGTCCGGCCCTCAATTGCACGAATGATATCAGCTGCCACCAGCACATGCCACGCTCGCCCATCCACAGCAGCCGAAAGCCAGAAGTTGCCAGTCCCAGATGCACTCCAAGAGGGCGAGACATGCCCCTGCACTCTGCCCAGTATACAAATGAGTGGCTGATGATCCACCAATCTCCGGCATACAAACCAACTGCAATGACATAAAGCTGACTGCAACCAGCTAGAAACTCTGCAAAATGAATAAAATTGTTAGAACCAACTGCCCACCCCCCTTTTTTTTTTTATACCATCCATCAACGCATAACTGAAGTCAAATCCACCATGGGTGACTAAACCACACACACACCCCAAACAGCAGTTTACATCAAAATTCCTCTGGGTGAACATATCCCGCATATGCCCCCGAGCGCCACCTGCCAATCCACTGGATCACCTCCCCATCGAGCCCAGCTGACGCAGCGCTAGTAGCAGCACCAATCCGAAAAGAATGTGATGCAAATCACTTCTCGTCACAGCCAAGGTACAGCAAAGTCATACGCAGAACCACAGTGAACTGAAACTGCGTTACCGGCCTACCGGCCTCATGCAGAAATAAATAGCCCAATGTCCCTGGTCGCTGATGCAAATAAAGCTGCAAATTATGCACTGGACACGATTATAATGGGGAAATTGCCTTTAGTATCACCCAGCCCCCCTTCCTCCCTGATCAGTTTTAGATTGTGGGAGAAAAATGCGCACCTGCGCCGCCTCCAAAGCCACATGCTTGACATCCAGACCACCGAAAGCGCCCCTCCTCCCTAACCTTGGCACAAGCTCACATACTCAGAATGCCCCAAAGAATGCAGTCACAAACAGTGCCCCAAACAACAGTGCCTCAAACTCGGAGACCACGACCTCCGGCATCGCCTCACAAATGTGCAGCAGGAGCTCGTGAGACACCGGAAGATGCCAATCCTGCAACTTGGGATGCCCCCTGGCCCAACCCGCCATCATGCGCGTCACCAAAAAAGACACTCAAGGATTGCCCCATCCCGCAGCCTTACTGAAAAAAGAAAACCCTGCTATCGCTGAGGTGACTGCCGATCTGGACCAGCCTTCCCTTTTTGCCCACACTATAAATAAGCCCAGTAGCTCCTCCGAAACTCTCCTGCCACACCAACCTTTTCCCATCAAAAATTCATGCACCTTAGAGTATCCACGCAGATAAGTCGACCACATACCCTGAGCCACTGATACATGTAAGAGAGCCATCACATCTGGGTCTCAATCTGCCAGACATGATCCAGAACTGCTGAGGCTGCCTCTTCCGCATCTGGAGCCAATAGACAAAAATGTGACCACTGAAAATGGGACAAAGCGTCAGCAATTGAATTCTGTATGCCAGGCACATGATGCGCCCTAGCAGTAACATTAAGATGTAAGCAAGCCAACATGAAGACTCTCATCAAGGCCGCAACTCAGAGGCACTTGGGTGAATGCCGATTGATAATTTCCACCACCGCCGTATTGTCACACCAAAACACCACCCTCCTATTCTGCAAACGGTCTGGCCACACCCAAAACGCAACCATAATAGGGAATAACTCTAGGAAAGCAATGTTGCGAGTCAACCCGGAAACCTGCCATTCCGACGGCCACACCTCCACGCACCATACCCTTTGACAGTATACACCAAATCCTGAACTTCCCACGGCATCTGAAAACAACTGCAAATCTGCATTTGACACCTCTGGTAACTGCAATACAGTGCAACCATTGAAATGAGATAAAAAGGAGTCCCATACCCGCAAATCCTCGCGCATTCCAGCCGACACACAAATGCGATGATAAGGATGCTGCACCCCTGCCATCGCCAGCGACAACCACTGTGCGAAGGGGTGTCCCATCAGAATAACCCGACAAGTGAAATTAAGATGCCCCACCAACGACTGCAGGTCCTTAAGCATAGTCTTGGAGGATGACCCCACGGCCGCAACCAAGCCTTTTAGGCGTTCGACCTTTTGCGCCGGTAGGCACACTGACATTGCCAGGGAATCAATCTCTACCCCTAGGAAGGTGAGGCACGTCACTGGTCCCACCGTCTTTTCAACTGTTAGAGGGTTACCAATCTGTGGCCAACCTTTGAAATGATGCCAACAAGGTGGAACAAGTCTCGACCTGACTGGGGCCTACAAACAAAAAATCATCCAAATAATGGGCGATGGTGGAGAACCCCGTCCGCTGCTCTAATACCCATTGAAAGAAAGTGCTAAAGGCTTCAAAGTAAGCACACAATATTGCGCAACCCATCGGCATACACTTGTCAAATAAAACTGAGAACACGTAAATGAAATGGTCTGCTTTTGAACGTTAAATAACTTCACAAATTAACTATAGTACTTCAATCAAACATGAGGGAATTTTTCCCACAAATTAATTATCAGATTTCTCAACAATGCATCAATCTTTTTCAATGTCTGTCAAGAGGTCTCAGACGTACAGTGGCAGTGATTCATTAGACTAAAAATCTATATAGAAATTTACGTGCCCAATCGCATCAATGACCTTTATGGAGACACTACGGACTAAAGCTCATAAGTTTAGCTACTGTTGTTCAACTTTTTGAATTTTCCATATTGATACACTGATGTTTTTTAGCGCTAATACTTAAGACTGTCAGTCCTGATGGCATTATCAAATGATCCCGACACTCTCCCCCAGCGCCTTCGTAGCGTTTCTCCTAAAAAAGGTTCTTCAGGGGATCAATTTTAAACCTCCTGTGTTCAAACAAACGAAAACAAAGAATCATTCCCAAACTATATAACCTCCTCTCATATACTTATAAAAACTGCAACATTCTACAGGACCAGAATCATTGAGTAGTCACAAAAATGCTGCCCACGTCTGAAACCAAGTATCTCTTTCATTCTCAATCACTATGCTGTACAAAGCAAAAAGACGCCGCGCATGCGATGTAAGCCCATTGAATCCAACTTTAAAGGCTCAACGTAATGTGACATCGCCTATGTTGAGAAAGCTGATAATTAATTTGTGGGAAAAATTCCCTCATGTTTGATTGAACGTACTAGAGTTAATTTGTGAAATAAAACTGAGAACCAAACTGGAAACCCAACAGTGGAAATGCCGACGGGTGGACCGGCAAAAGCCAAAATGCAGATTCAATATCCACCTTCGCCATCGACGCCCCGCGCCACACTGCCATACCAAAGCAACTGCCATGTCAAATGAAGCATAACGAATGGTGCACAACTCATGCGGTATATGATCATTAATTGAATTCTCAGGCAGGAAAGACAAGTTATGAATTAACCTAAATCTACCCGGTTCCTTTTTTGGGATCACTCCCAATGGAGAAACAATAAAAGGCGAAAATGGGGGTTCATCAAACGGACCAGCTATTCGGCCCAAAGAACATTCCGCCTCGATTTTCTTATGGACAAAGTCAACCAAAAGTCTTCCTGTACTGGAATTCTTGGCCGCCACATCTTCCACCACACCTTGAAATGGAATACGAAAGCCCTGTGAAAAATCCTGCAAAATCACTCTCCAAGCCTTACCCTGCTGACTTCCCCCAAAATGAAGCAACCATGGATGCAAAGCTTCTACCTTTATAGGAGTAGGAGCCACTACCCTACTCGATACCTCACTTACTCCCTGCGGGAGCACCTGCCACCCCCTTTTGGCTACACTTCGTGGCTACATGTCCGCCACCACAGAGGGAACATGCATGTTGAAACTTACAATCTGAGAAGGGGCAGGAAGACTTGTTGAAATGCCAGCACAGATCTCCCCCTCCTGTCCCTCCCTTTGGCAGTACCGAGGGACCGACTGGCACCCGAAAGGACTGAGGACCATCACTTGCCACTTGAGATCCCACTCGGGACCCACCTCCCACTGCACCCCCCAACCCTTTCTTAGAGGATATTTGGGTGAGCCACAAATTGATGTCCTTCATCCCCCATGATAGCTGAGCATTTTCCTCCATCATGTCCCTAAAGTTTTCATCATAGTTCAACCAAGCCCAGCCCTCGTGCGCCTGAGATGCTTCTAATATCGCATCCGCTAGCAACACACCATATTGGTCTGGAACATAATGCTCCCAGACACTTGCTAACGTTAAGAAGGCCCGCATCCAATTAAGGGTGTTACGGGAAACCTTCCGCACCCTACCCGCTTTCTCATCTTCTTTACACTTCTTTCTGCTCTCGCTAGAGCGTTTCTGTCCCTACAGAAGGCATAATATATCAATATACCGATGCTTTCTGATCCGGTGCCTCAACTACTCTGGTACCCCTTCTCACAGCTCAGAACAATGAACCACAGTAGGAGCCGTTCCCATCCCTTTTTCGTCCGCCACTGCTGAAGAACCTACCGAAGAAGCCCCGGACGAAGTCGACGATGACGACGACGATGAAGATGAATCGTACCGACAATGGCGCCCACGCCTATGCTTCGCCTTAGCCTTCCGTCCTGCTTCAACCCCAGCCCCGGGAAGAGGAACCCCCACTGCCTAAGCTAACATCTGCACCTCCATACTCACCCGCTTCTGCATTGCATGACGCTCTTTCGCTCGAGGCCTGCGATCTGTCAAGAGGAATGGACTGGACCGGCGTCTGGACTGACAAGGCCGCACCACTGGCCCGTCCGGGGTCGGTCATACTGGCCCTTACTCCTGCAGCAGCCCCAGATGCACTAGTTACCCCTCCCCCTGCCTCCCCAGCTCCATACTGAAGAGCCCATACCCCCAACCTCCTATCCAGCCATACCCCTCCCAGGCGGAACTCCCCACACCACTAAACCCCACTCCTGGCTAATCACTTCACCCATAACCCCAAGGGCACACTCCACCATACTGTCCTGCCCCGAAAGACCAATGCCCAAGAACACCTGTGAAAGGTGGATGCTGATAAATCCTCCCAGAATGACAAGGGGTATAATGCCCCTGAAAGGGGGTAGGAAACAAAACTCCCAATGAATCGCCCCCCTGCCCCTCCGCTTCTACACTCAAATCCCCCGTCATTCCTTCTTCGTATTCAGACGCCCCCACCCCCGACAGCTGCACAGAAGTGACCATCACATGGAGTGCAGACACACCACAGCCCACCTCTGCCCATCGTGCCGGACCTGGGGCCCACACCGCTGAACCCATCACCCCGCCATGTGACCCTAAATCCTGCCCAGGCCTCCTGCCTTGTGTCCTCCTCACTTCCCTCCCACGGCACCCTACCTCGGGAAAACTCCTGATCCACAGCACCCAAACTGACGCTGCCTCCGAGTGTCCACCCGAAGTGACGCTGCCTCTGCACCGCCTCCCCGCCCCTGACTCCATCTCCCAGTTGAGCGTGACCCGGAGCCTCCCCAACGTCTCTCTGCCCCCCGCCCTTTTGGAGTCCGCACCATGCTCAGAAGCACTTGGAGCTAGAGCACCACAGTCTAAGTGGGATTCAAAGCCCTGACCCGCTTACCACAGGCAACTTGCCCTTGCCCCTAGGCCACCCCTCTCCCTAATCAGTCTGCTCAAAATTTGCCAAACCACTATGCTCCTCTCCCCACCAACGTTTTAGCCCCCCTACAAATAAATTGTCACCACAAAACACCCCTCCCCCCTTCCCCACAAACTGACTAAAACTTCTTTTGTTCTAGTATTTGTTTTTTTTATGTATATTCCCCAACGGCCTGCCACCAAACCAACCTTCTCTACCCAGACCCTCTCTCTACAGACCCCCTCCTCCATGTTAACCCCCGCTGCAAGGAACCCTCCCTTCACTTTTAAAATTACCCTCTCCCCCCCACCGTACCTTTAAAATGGGTCTGAGTGCGGCTAAGAAACTGTCCCAATGCCCACAGCAGTGCTGCACAGAAATGGAGCAGGCCCCACCCAATGTTGCCACGTGACACCGCAGGGACCGTAAAACAATGCTGCCACTACACGGGCAAGCAGGGGAAGGAAGACCGTGCTCAAATGGTTTCCTTCCCACCCTGCTTGCTCTGCCCCCACCCTGCCGACGCCTCCAATAGAATCACCCCACGCGGCTGACACCCTGACGCCCTGATGCCCCTCCCCCCACCCACATGCAAGCCGTCCAGCAGCAACATGGGCCCCGGGGACCTGGTTATTACCGGCCTCGGGACCTGGCCCTGCGGCGCCGGACATTAACAGCATCTATGGGCGCCACTCTGTCAACAATGAGCTGCTTGACTGAAGACCAAACTCAATTTAGGACGACTATCTAGAGGGTCACCATGAATCAACACCATCTTGACGGCACTTAACAACAGCAACACATAAATCAATGATGAAACAACAAAGCTGGTAAGAAATCTGACAACGTATTGTATGGCTATGAAGGACTTAGACAAGATTTTAAAATTCAAAGATGTACCTCTGTGAACAAAGATTGACTTGTTCAAGCCCTGGTATTTTTAATAATGCAAGTGTTGGACAGTGAAGAATATCAGGAAAAAAATTAATGTCTTTGAATTATGATGCTGCAAAAAAAAAACTGTGTATACCATGAACTGTTCAAAGAATAAATCAATCTATACTGGAGGAGATAAGACCTAAGCTTTCCTTAAAAGCTCAAATGACAAGATGTTGATGTTCATACTTTCAAAATGTCATGCGAAGAGAACGTTCATTACAGAAATGCATCAAATTGGCTAGTTTGAAGGTCAATGCAAAAAAGGAAGATCACCAATGCAATGTACAGTTGTGGTCAACATTATTGGCACACTTGCAGTTCAACCTCTTTATGTTCAATATCTTCTAAAAAAAAAGTGGCCAGTTATATGGCTTTGGACTATATATACACATATATTTGAGATATAAAAGAAGCAAATAAAAAAAGACCAAATAAAAAAGGAAATAGTATAAAAACTGGGATATTGCCAGGACATGATTGATCACAGTATGGATAAATTTCAGGGGATGCTTCCCTATATGCCTAATACAACTGAAGTCACACGTATCTTGAAGTCCCATTGGTCCCTCTTATCCCTACATGAATGTTTTCAAAAGCCTTTGATGTTGACATTCCTTAAGGGGGCCAATATTGGAGATAAGGTGGTTCGGACCACCATAAGGGAGACTTTAGGAGTGGAACCCCAGAGGAAGGGTAACTGCCTGTGGATCATGTGATTTTTGCGCTGCTACGCTGGAGGGAGACACATGGTGTGATCCACAAACAAGGGTGATTTACAGATTTCATCATACAATCAATTGTTTAACACTAGAAGCCCCAAAAGGAATTTTACCTAGAAACCCCAAAGTGCATCAATTGATGCATTATCACGACGACTGCGTTTAGCATGAATTGCAGATGTGAATTAATGTGAAGTTACTTATTTGTTAAATACGTGCAGTATGTGACATCATTACATGACATCATTGTGTGTTTATTGTTTGTAATGTCAGAGTAAAACTGTAAACAGTGATTGAGATGCACCACCTAGTGGGAACATGAATTTATTCCTAGAAGCCCCAAAGTGCGTCAATTGACGCATCCAAGACAATTGAGTGCATCAATTGACGTACTTTGGGGCTTCTAGGTATAAATTCATTTTCCTGCTAGGTTGTGCATCTGTCATTAATTTTCTATGCACATATTTGAACATCTTGACTTTGCTAACAAAGTCATGGAACATGACTGACATGGTTCTAGCAGTGGCGCTGGTATACAACTTTGAAGATGCATTTGCGTCAATTGACACACTTTGGGGCTTCTAGTGTTAAGCTCCTCAGTAGTGTATATGATCATGTGTCCCTGTGGATTGAAATACATGGGGATGACAACCAGGTGTATTAAGAAGAGAATTCAAGAACATCGCTCTCGGGTAAATACTAAAGTACTGGGAGCCCCTATTGTGACACATTGTGTACAAGCACAACATCCCTTTGGAGAACTACGTTGGTTGATATTAGATCAGGTGCTGATTCTTATACGGGAAAGTGATTGTGCTGCAGTATTACATTCTAAGGAACAATGCTGGATTTTTCAATTGCGCTCGATGTCCCCGGGGGGTTTAAATTCTGATGTGGAGTGGTGGTCATTACATTAAGTGATATAGAGGGGGATGCACAAAGAGTTTATATGAAGATCTATTGGATGTCTAATTATTTCAGAATCTGGCTCAGATGTTGTTGATTCACATTGAAAGGATAAAACTGGAACTGGAAAGATGATATGGAAACAATGCTTGAGAAAGAGTCACGAACTTACAAGGCTTGAAACACAGCATGTGTTGCGGTTCCTGATTGCTGCTAAGACTTGGATTTGGATTTGGCAACTTAGACCCACTATGCTTCATGGGGCCCTCAGTTAAGTACAACTCTGGGGAGAAATGAAGTTTCAGTAATGAAATTGGGGGTCTTGTTAAGCCATTCAGTGATTTATTTCACGGATTTAAACAGATGAGGGCAAATGACTAAGGATAGCGTTGTTTGTGAGAGGTTTATCTCTTGAGATAGGTTCACGTACCTCAACAAAATAGGTTGGTGGATTTTGTTGGGGATTTTTGTGGGAGCATTCACGTGAGTGTTAACCCACGTTAAAAAGCTGTTCTGCAGTTTTTAAGAATATTTTGATTAAAAAGGAGGACCCACTTCAAGAGGGAGCAATCTCTCACAGTGGGTGATCCATCAAAAACAGTGGAATTTAAAAATTTTAAAGGAAATTTTTGGAGATAGGCTCATAAGTAAGGATCTTTTTCATATTCACTTTAATTGGAGGATATTGCAGTGGTGAATTTTGAGGTTTTACAATTTTTTGTTAGAATATGATTATTGGCACCCTTATAAACAATTTAAATCAGTTTGAACAGAAGAATCACATTCTCACCGCAGTAAAATTAGATGTACCTGTGATTAATTGTCAGTACTGACATGACTTCAATCAACCAGTGAATGATGGTTCTAATGTTTAAAATGGTCACACTCACTCCCTGATCCATTGTCACCTGGGACCATTGGAAAAGCCATTATCACCAAAAATCAAGCTTCAAAGGGTTACAAGGTCATCTCCAAAGACCTTGAGATTCCTGTGTCTACAGTTCACAATGTTATGAAAAAGTTTTCTGCTCATAGATTGTCAAGAACCTCACAGGATGTGGTGGGAAGAGGAAAATTAATCCAAGAAGTCTTTGAAAGTTAGTGTAAACTGTTGGAAAAACACCATGTACAACATCCAAAGAGCTTAACCTGGAGCAATCTGGAGTGGTGGTTTCAAACTGCACCATATACCATGCACTAAACAAAGGACTTCATGGGCGAAGGTCAAGGAGGACCCGACAGCACAAAGACAGACATAAAAAGGCACTCCTAATCTTTGCCCAACCCCAGCTTGAGAAACCACAATCCTTCTGGGAAAATGTTTTGTGGACAAATAAAACCAAACTTGAGCTCTTCGGCAGTGCAGACCAGCAATACATTTATAGGCAAAGAAATGAAGCTTATAAGGAAAAAACACCCTTCCTACAGTTAAATATGGTGGAGGTTCCATAATGCTGTGGAGATGTTTTGCTGTGTCAGGAACTAGAGACCTGGAACATATTAAAGAAATTGTTTATTTATTTATTTAAAATTGTTTATATACAATTCAATGTGGTGCACATAGAACACAACAGAGCAGTGTGGGGACAACTGCTTTACAAGGAACAAGAACAAGAATATATAACAGCATAACATGCTGTTACATAGCTGTGGCCATCGTAACTAAACTATGCATAACAAGGGGGTGGGTAAGGGTAGGGGGGTTGTGGGGCATATATTTGAGGATGGGAGGGAGAGCAGGACTGGTTAGGCTAAATAAGCTAAGTCACGGTGTGTTGTGGCTCCTGGGTTAATGTTGTGATGAAATGTTCTTGGAAAAGGCATGGTTTGAGCTTCTTATTAAAGGTGGAGATGTCCAAACATTCTCTCAAGTCAGCTGGAAGGGAGTTCCAGGTAGTAGGTACTAATAAGGAGAAGACACAGTTACAACTGGATTGTTTGCTTTTGGTTATTCGACTTGAGACGGTCAGGAGGTTGTGTGAGTTGTGTCTGCGGGTCTGTTGGTTTTCAATCTAGAGATAAGAGGGTGCAGGCAGCTTGCAGATTCATTGGGTATCTTATTCTGGCTTGAATGAGGAGCCAGTGCAGGTGTTGTAGTACTGGGGTAATGTTAGCTTGTCTAGATATTTTGTGGATTATTCTTGCTCTGGTGTTTTGTGCCATTTGAAGAGGATGTGTTGATTGTTTTGGAGGACCATGATAGATAATGTAGTAGTCAAGGACCTACAATGTAATAGCTTGGCACACTGTATGGAAAAGATCAGGACTGAGGAGTGGGTGGAGGTTCTTCAAGGTTCACAATTTGTAGTCGATGGATTGGGTTGTACATTTTATTTGTGCCTGGAAGTTAAGCTCGTGGTCAAGGATTATGCCCAGGTACTTAACTTCACTTTTTAATTTGATGGAGATGTCATCAAGCTGTAGATATTGTGGGGGGTAGAATGATGTATCTGAGTATATGTGTAAGGTTTCTGTCTTTTCTTGATTGATGAAGAGGTTGTGCTGTTGTAGCCACTGTCTTATGTTGAAGAAGCAGTTATATATGTTGGTGAGGTCTGGTGAAGAAGTGATGAATGGCATGAAAAACATTATATTGTCTGCATAGATCTGGTACTGTATCTTGTGATCCTTGAATATCTCGCATATAGGTTGGAGGAAGAGGTTAAATAAGAGGGCTGATAGGCTGGAGCCTTGGGGTACTCCTTGTCATTGGATAAATAGAAATGAGGTTCTGTGTCTGATTCATACTTGTTGGGTTCTGTGTTCTAGATATGAGTGGAACCATCCAAGTGTTTTGTCTCAAAGGCCAATGTCGTAGAGTCTCTGCAGGAGTTGGTGGGTAGTAAGGAGTCAAATGCTGAGATGTCAAGGAATATGAGAAGGCAACCCTGTGAGGTGTTTTGTGTGTAGGTTAGAACTGAGTCTAGAAATGATGTGAAGAGGGTTTTGACTCCATGGTTTGATTTGAATCCGTGTTGGAAGGGGTCGAGAGGGGCATGGTCATCAATGAAGTTCTGGAGTTGTGTTTGCACTAGTTTTTCTATTATATTTGATATGAGGAAAAAACTTGATATTGGTCTATAGGAATTTGGCAAGGTATAGTCCTGCTTTCTTCCTTTTAAGATAGGCTGGATAGAGCTCCTCTTTAAGATGGTGGGTATTTTTCCCTGGGTCAGAGATGCGTGGATCAGAGGTTGTAGGAAGGAGCTGAGGTGTCCTTGTACTTTTAATCCAAGTTACAGGGCAAGGGTCTAGCACAGAGGTTGTTGAGTTGAGGTTTTTTTATGATATACTCAATATTTTCCAGCGAAGGGAAGTCAAATTCAGACCATGTGGTCTTGGTTGTAATGGTTGGCCTAAGGTTGACTGGCTGATTTGTAGTAAAGTGGGGCACTTGGTACTTGGAGCAGAGGTAGTCTTCTATATCTTGTGGGGAAATTCCATCTTTGGGAATGGGTTTGGTCGGTTCAGTCAGAAGGGATTTTGTGATTGAGAAGAGTTCTCTGTGTTTGTTCAATGAATGTGAGATGATGTTGTCATGACATTCTCTCTTCCATCTTAGAGTTTCTTGGCAGTATAAAAGTAGTTTTTCCATGAAGGCAGTGTGGGAGAGTTGGTCTCTCAAGCATCTCCAGTTGCGTTTGAGTCATCATAGCTCTTGTTTTAATAACAAGAGGAGGGTTAAGAACCAGAGGACTCTTTTGGTACATTTGTGTGCAGTTTCCTTAGGATGTACTTGAGCTGCAGCAGCACTTATCTTGTTCCATCCTTCTATTTGTAAGTCTAGGTCAGGATTTTCTTGTTGAGGAGCTCCAGCTCGGGGGTGACAGATTTGAGGAACAAATTGTTATTGAATTGTCTGAATTGTTGCTTAGTAGGGGGAGCTATTGAGGTGTTAGTACAGTGGGGGAAGGTGAAAATTATGACTGCGTGGTCTGACCATGGAAGGGGGTATATAGAATGGGTTGTACGGGTGGCATCTGTTGAGAGGGTTTGAGGCATGAAGATCAAATCCAGAATGTTTCCTTTTAGGTGAGTTGGGGTACTGATTATGTGAGTGAATTGGAGGGCTTCCATAGTTTCTAGGAAGGGAGAGGATTGCTTGTAGTGAAGAGAGAACAAGTTCAGATCGCCTAGAAGGATAATGGGGTGATGGATATTAGGAGGGGAGCAGGCAAGATGGACAGGTCTGCAGCATCACCGTGGGGTGCTCTGTAAACTAGGCACAGAGAGGAACTTCCATTAGAAATTATAGAGTAACCACTGTGGTGATGGAGTTTGATTCTATAGGGCCAGTATAGCTATAGTATATATCTTCATCATCTTAAGAAGAGTATTAAGAAGAGTAGGTATATCTTTAGTTTGTTTTAGAATACTTTTTAAATGTGTTGCTATGAATGTTTCCTAATCTGGTCCTAGATGTGCTGTGGCATATTATTAATGAAGCAGGATTGCATTCAGAATCATGGGGATGTTAGAGGGAATCTCCAAATTTATTTGAGTCACATTTACACTTGATGACATTTTAATTTATCAAAGTGCGCTGTTTGCCTTCTAACTGTGACAGCTACTCAGCATGGATTCCTACCAAGAGTTAGGCCTAAGACCTTTGAAGAATTTTGTGACATATGGTCTTATACAAACACAGAACTTAGAATAATTAAAGATATAGGTATAACTGGATCCCATGTACAGGTTCCTATATTTCAGTAATTTACAATTAATGCCAGTTAAAGGGAACCAGGTGCATGATTAGGCATACCTAACTGGAGTTAAAGTAAAATGGCCATGACTCAGTGGGCTTTGAATAATTGTATACAGAATATATCTTGTCCTCAGAATTTGACAATCTGGGCAGAGGGCTTAGTGGCTTTGGAAGGAGATTATTTTGTGTGTGTGTGTGGTACTTTTGTATATACAGAGCTTCCCAGAGGTTGGTCAGGTTGCTATATAGCCCTGGTGGATACCCCATGGTGAATTGAACCTTACTATATTACTTTGTTATCAATCCTGAAGAAATCTTTAAGAAGAAAATTGGATGTTTCCCCTCAGTATGAAGTCATAGTGGCTGCTCTGCTTCTTACTGAGGCAATTAGTGTGTATTGCAAGGTCCAGTAAACAAAACGTCAGCTTATGCAGCCCAGAACCGAATGGCTTTAGACTATCTCCTAGCAAAGGAAAATGGTGTAGTATGATAATAATGGAGAAGTAGTAAATTCTGTTTCTTCATTTTGGAATTCATTATCCAGGCCTTTGCAAGGCATGTTAGCATCATTGCTTGGTTTGCTGGGGATTCTCATTCTAGGAGTATTAATTCTCTGTGTACTATCAGCTTGCTGTAAGACATCAGTAGAATCACTGACCCCTACAATGATGTTACAGATTGACCCGGAATCTAGTTTTCATTCTACTTTGATGGCAATGTCTGAGTTTCCTTACTTTAGAAATGATTCTTTACAGAATCAGAGGAGGGACTGAAAGTATGTTTGTTTGTACAGGGTGGTGTACACAACTGGACTGTCTAAGTAAACCTGAGAGAGTTAATTTTGTTCAGAACTTTGCTTAGAAATAAATTTCATATATTTGCTTACTAAGTAGGTGAAGAGGTACATGTCCTGTAAATAACGAAAAAGGGCAGCTTGTACTCTAGCCTTTCTGTCTCAGGGTTATTAGATATCAAGCAGTCAGCAGTAAACAGTTATGTCTTGGAATACATGTATGTCTCCTCATACTGACCTACACTGATTAGAAGTTGACCTATGATGTGATAAATACGTAATATCTGACGTGTAACAATAAAGTGAAATTATGCTGTATCCTCCAAAAGAGCCTTATAAATAAAGTGAACCATGGCTAACAGTTAGAGTAAACAAAGAGAACTTGTTTCTATTTGTTTCTCTCCACAAAGCTTTGGTGTATCTATATAGAAGTGTGTGGTATTTTATTGCTGTCTTTGGATTCCTTTCGTATTGCTTTGAATGTAGTTTTCTGTGACTCCAAGAGCCCTGCAGGTTGCTGGTGAGGAGGGGCTAAAGAAAGCCCACAAATGCCAGGTGTTCTTTGCTATGATGCAAACTCCTCCTCCTCTGCTTGTTACTCTGTTGCATAAATGGATGGTGTATGAATGCAGGCACAGCAGATTGGTAAGGACGGTGTCTGTTTCATTAAACCATGCTTCAGTCATGCAGAATATGTCCAGCGCATGGTCTAAGATGAAGTCAACTATCAATGGAATCTTGTTTCTGGCGAAGCAGGCATTGATAAATGGACATTTGAGAGTTGGGTTAGTATTGTGTGGGTGGGAGGTTGGATCAGGTATGTTGATTAAATGGATCTTCGTTAATGAGCATTTCTGTCTATGTACGCATGTTGGTAAATGTCAGAAAGGGGTCTATATGTGTGTATTATGGGGATCTGTGCATTGTGTTTTAATTTGGCAGAGTTTTCAATTAGAGTTGATAGAGTGCTGACCGAATGAGGAAAGTTGAGTACCTGCTTGTGGTGCCTTCCATCTTGCTTTGAGTTACTTGTCAACAGGAACACATAGGGTGATGTGGGTGGATGGTTCCACTTGGATCCTTTGGTGTGTTTTTTGGTTGTCAGTGGGAGCCTTAACAGTTGGAGGATATCAGCTGGCCTAGCCTTTAGTTGACTGTTGTTTTCTGTTCTGTGTGTAGGTCCCCACCTATGGGCCACACAAAAGGGCATGCCTGGTCTCGCTGGAATATAAGAGTTGCGTCAGGGACTGGAGCTGCTACCAGATTGGCCATGTCAGAGGGGAGCAGGGAGGAGCTCATCTGCCTGCTCTCCCTCAATGCCACTGATCGCGCTGCAGGGCCGGTGAAAGGGCTGAGATCTTCTGCTGGTGTTTTTTAAATGTTGCAGGGGTTGGAGCTATGGCCTGATTAGCCGTGTCGGAGGGGATCACGTAAAAGTTCACCTCCCTCCTCTTCCACTGCAGGGCCGGTAAAAGGGCCCAGTATGTGTTGTGTCTTTTTCATAAGAAAGAATGCTGGAGAATAATCCAGTCCTCAGAATACATCTACCCAAGGTATTTTGGAACAAAATGTACTACCTAGTGTCAGAAATCTAGGTCTGGTTTGAAGGTCATTGGTCCTCCAGCAGGACAATGACCAAAAACAGACAACCAAAAGTACAAAAGAATAGTTAAAAAGGAACAAACGGACTATTTTAAACTGGCCAGCAATGAGTCTTGAACTCAATCCAATTGAGAACCTTTGTAAAGAGCTGAAATCTGCCATTGATAAAAGGAATCCTGGAAATATTCTTGAGCTGGAACAAATCGCAGGGAGAGTGGGAGAAGCTACCAGCAGACAGATGTACAAAACTTATAGATGGCTACAAGAAACCTTTAGAGGCTGTCATCACTGCCAAGGGTTGTGCAACCAAATATTAATGAAGGGTGTCATTAATCCTGTCCAGGTCAAATTTTTTTTCTCAGAAATTTCTATGTCTAAGTTGCACAGACATATTTTTTTTATTGTATACCTTTGAACACACTATTAAAATATTATGATGACATACATTTGGAATATTTCCAGTCATTTCTCAAGATATTGTACACAATGTAGTTTAAGATGACTATCCACAGGGTCACCATGAGTTAATATCGACTCAAGGAAACTTAGCAACAACAGCAAATATGAAAGTATACAAAACAATAAATGAGTTAATCTAAAAGACTAAGGGGCATGTTTACTAAACCGTCTTAATGTGCGCTCTGCCATGTTATCGCGCGATAAGGTACGTTACCGGGCGATAAGGTACCGTAGCACGCGATAACATGCATAAACACCATAAACATGCACATTACCTAGAGCAGAGTCTCCCAAATATACTCCTGGAGGGCCACAAATCATTCAGGTTTTATGCTGTCTTTAATAAAGATGCCTGTGCTGCATTTCCATGCGCCGCCCCCATGTTATGCAGATGTATCTCATGCATGTTCATTAGGGACAGCCTGAAAACCTTAACAGTGTTTGGCCCACCAGGACTGGAGTTGGGAACCTCTGCCCTAGAGCAGCGGCCAACAGGAGCAGAAACACCCACACCCACAGGCTCCATTATCCAAAGCCTCATGGAGAGGCAGGATGTCGGGCCTTGCATGCATCCCCCAATACTAGCACTTGCATACCTTAGCAATGCCACCCTAAACCCAGGGATACGGTACACATATATCAAAAGGTTGCTATGATTACTGGCAGATAGCAATTCCTAAGTTGCATTGAGCTGTATCATACCAACCTCTCTGATGTCTGTGGAGTGTGGTTCAGGTCTGGTGTCTGACAGTGTTTACCACCCCGGGGAGTGACCCCAACAGTATTGCGTACCATAGCCATGCCTGCGCTGTGCCCAGAACTGGTGAGGTGGCCAGGGCTGCCAAAAGCCTCTATATTTGCACAATGCTGGCATAGGTGTGTGAGTGTGTGTCTGTCCATCCAATGTGTGGTGGTTGCCAATACCTTACTCAGCCCACACTGTTTGCACTGTGTCCAATGTTAGCTTGCCTATGTGCATAAAGAGGAGCAAGGTACTGTGGGTATTGCCCGGACAGGGCGGCCTGGCCAGGATGCATCAGCACAGGGCATAGGGCAATGGCTGGGACATTGTAGTGGCTGGCCACCACCTGCACGGACAGGGTGGCCACATCATGTCCTGCTGGGAGGTCACTCTCACCCTGACTGAGCAGTGACCACGGCATGGCTAGGTTACCCCATAGTGCTGTATAGTATTCCTCTCAAGTGATATGTATGGGTTCCCTTTTCTGGGCCCCAATCACTGACCTATCTGCTTGGTGGGTGTGCTGACATCCCAGTTTTGGGTGCACACATTAATATGCACTATGGGCTAGCTAACAGACTGTTTGCAGTTAGTATGTGTATGGCTGGAACACCTTGAAGGGTGCAGTGGCTGGAGACTCACTGTGCTCGCTGCTGGAGAATGTCAGATAGTGGTGGGGGGGGGGAGCTGAGCATTTACAGCCCTACTCTCTGTCTGCTATTGAGGCAGGACAGTATGAGGACTGTCTATTGCTGGGTGGGTATTTCCCATTTCTGACATGCACATGGTGTTCATTTGACTACGCGTATGTGCAAATGTCTGTCTTGGGGTAGATCCCTCATTGTGTGTGTGTGTCATCTGCCTGTGTAGGATATAGGGAGGGGGGGGGGGTTGGTGCCCTCCAAATCCGCCCTGCTATGGTGCTGTGTGATGCTGGTTGATTGGATGCTAGCATTTGTGTGGTTGTTACAGATTATGTTGTCGGCAATCCATACCCCTACCCCTTGTCTTGTGTGTCTTAGGTTCCCCCACTCAATCTGTAATAGAGTGGACACCCAGGAAGCTGTAGATAACATGAGGAGTGATCTAGCTAAGCTTGATGAATGGTTGCGAATTTGGCAGCTGGGATGTAATGTTAGGAAATGTAAGGTCATGTATTTGGGCTGCAGCAATCCAAGGGAGCAATATAGTATAGGGTGTGAAGTACTCTTGCCCACTACAGAAGAGCGGGACCTAGACGTGGTTGTGTCTGCTGATGTCAAAGTAGCTAAACAGGTTGAAAAGGTGACGGCAAAAGCTAGAAGGATGCCTGGGTGCATACGGAGAGGAATGGCTAGCAGAAAAACAGGAAGGGATAATGCCTCTGTATATGTCTTTGGTGCGACCTCATGTGGAGTACAGTGTGCAATTCTGGAGACTGCACCATCAAAAGGATGTAAACAGGATGGAGTTGGTGCAGAGGGTGGCTACTAAAATGATTAGTGGTCTTCATTATAAGGCATATGAGGACAGACCGAAGGATCTTAATATGTACACCTTAGAGGAAATGCGGGATAGAGGTGATATGATTGACATGTTGAAATACCTCCGTGGCATATATGTTCAGGGAGAGAGCCTCTTTCAATTGTAAGCAAGTTCTGCTACGAGGGGACATGGGATGAGGGTGGAGGGATTTAGATTCAGGGGTGATATGCCAACATATTAGTTTACTGAAAAAGTGGTGGATCCGTGGAATAGTCTCACAGTGGAGGTGGTAGAGATGAGGACAGTAACTGCATTCCAAACAGCATGGGACAAACACAGAGGATCTCTAAAGGTAAAAAGGGAACTGTTGTAGTTGTTGATATGGAAGGACAGACTAGATAGGCCATGAGGTCCTTTTGTGTCATCATATTTCTATGTTTCTATGCTGCATAGTTGTGATGTCATATGTTTCTGTCAGGATGTGTTATGCATTTGTTTTGCACATATATACCTGTGTCCATTTGGGGGGACATGAGCTCCTGCTTTAACATACCACATTTCTTTCTACAGGTGATGCAGGATATGGGTGTCGCCCCTAGTTGCTGACCCCTGTGCGTCAACCACGGACACTTGCAGAGTGGAGGTACAATGAGGCCCATGCCTCCAGCCGCTCTGTCATAGAGCGCACCTTTGGCATTTTAAAGAGTCGCTTCAGGTGTCTGGATAGGACAGGTGGGGCCTTACAATATAATCCACAGACTGTAGCAGAAATCATCATAGCCTGTTGCATCCTGCACAACATTGCTCTGAGGCACAATATCCCTGCCGAGATTAATGAGGATCTGGAGGATGATCCGACGTGCCTCCCTGTATGTGCCCATGGTGACACACGTGAGGGCACAGCAGTCAGGCGGCAGGTGATTGCAGAGCTCTTCTCATGTACGTACTGCATATGTTCCCACCTACATTTTTTGGTATATGTGTGTACTGCTAATACAGGTTAACATTTGTAGACCAATATCAGTAGGATGCAACACTGCACTGACATGTAACAGACACTGCCTGGCCATCCCAACGTCAAATATAAGCATGACTGAGAACCAAACGATGTGGGCAGGGCAGAACAGTGGGTGGAGGTGGATTATGTGTGTGGGTGGTTTTAGGCTTGTGGGAGGTGTTGGGGTGACATTCCTGGTTTGTGGCTGATTGTGATAGTGGCTGCTGTGCAACCACAGTTGGTTGGTGTTATGCTTTGGGTGCAGCATGGTGAGAGGCATGTGGTGTGGGGTTCACAGTGGGAGAGAAGACCATGTTTGGGGCCAGTTGTCCAGCTGTGCGTGTTTTTCATTTAGTATTTTGAGCTGATTGTGTGGGTGGTATGCTCTGGTAAGCTGGATCTGTGTGTCTGTAGTTTTTGTATAGCGCTACATGTGATACGTAGCACTATATACATGCTCAGTACTATTTGTCATAATGGTATTTAATATCCTTAAGGGGAGTTAGTGGAACGCCACAGTGTGGCTGACTGTATAGGTCATCACGTAGCCCTAACATGGATGCGGTGAAGGATAGGGAACCTGTGCAGTGTCCAGACAGGGGGAGTATCATTGCTCCTTTTTTGGTGTAGAATAGCCATGCAGTGCAGTGTTGCATATGTACACACAAACAGAGGTGATTCAGGCAAGAACAGCAAGGTGTAGGTTACAGTAGGCAAGCAGAGAGATGAATGTGGGGTGGATTGGGTTTTAGGGGTGTTTTCAGGGAGGAAAGAGCAAATCTAGCTGATGACATCTCGACATAAACCACATGACTCAACTACAGGCTGTGTACCTGTGTAGAGGAGGAGAGTGCAGTCCAAGACAACAACTACATTGCGGACCCTAGAGAAGGAAAGTTATGTCCACATACACAAAGAGGCTCTGATGGGAGGGGGGTTATTAGGTGAACATATAGGCTATCCATGCTTTGCCATTATCACTTTCACAAAGTGGGATGACATGCAGCCATCAAGGTCAGGTCACAAGCAGACATCGGGGTGTGGTTTAGCGGACATAACGCAGACATTGAGATATATTTTTGCAACTCATCAGCATATAGCTGTTAATGTTAGTCAAGGTATGAGATATACACACCAGGAAATGTGTTTGGACAGAGGATACCAGAGGTACCCCTGCATATTTTCGTGTGTTACAGCAATTGACAGCGGGGTAGCAGATGGCATTGGGACACCAGTACACACAGTGAAGGGGCATTGGGAGCAATATGGGGGACCTAGGATAATACTGCAGCCTTGGAGTGAGGCAGGAACATGGTAGGGAGCAAACATTTCTGTTCACCAGTGTGTACGACAACAGAGAGGTGAGGGAGGGGACAGACAAAGTACGGACTCCTCTAGTTTGCCAAAGACATGTCATTGATGCCTCTCACATGGGAGAGATGTGTACAGTGTGATGGTGAACAGTCAGTCTGTAAAGGATCTTGGGGGGTCTGGAAGCTGAGGACGGGAAGGTGACAGTGTGTGTTGCACAGCTAGAACATGACATATGTATGTTTCCCTTGTGTTTCCCAATGCACAGGACATACTTGGTGAAGCTCCTGGTGCTGTGGTGCATTGGCAGGTGACTGTACATCAGCCAACATGCTGTGGTCTGGGGTAGGTGGACCTACAGCTACATTGTCTGTGTCAGCAGTCAGGGGAAATACATGTCCTCAGTGATCTATCATATTGTCCAGATGTTGTGGTTCACCTCTTTTCCCTGCACCTCCATAACCCATATCTTGCTGTTGGCACACATATCCCCATGTGTTCATGTCCAGTATGTCTTCTGCAACACTGGGACATGCCAACAGAGCTACATGTGTGTGGAGGTCCTAGGTATTTTGGTGGTGGCCTACACATGCACCCTTACCCGACATTGTACCATCAGCCAACACCAGGGTATCATTGCATTTCACAGGGCCTTTATGTCTACAAATCTCCACTTGTGCACATACAAGCCATATGCTACTGCTGGCACGCACACCTTAGCATACTGTGTGTGTGTTGGGGGGGGGAGGGTTGGCTTGGCTGTGTGATGATACAGTGTTCAGGCATTTTACATTATCATGTGGTGTGAGGGGTCTGTACACCTGGGGGGCGGTGGTGACTGTGCTATCTCTACCTTACTGCTGTTTACTGTGTGAACATTGTGGACATGTGTTGTGTGTTGGGAGCAGAACTGTGTCTTGTGTTCTGACATACCACTGTTGACCTGTTTTTTTGTATCACAGATATCGCCATAATGTGGACATGCATCAACAGTGGCGTGACATGGTGACATGGTGATTCTACACATTTCGCTGACATTGTCTCCCTTCACTGTAATCTGTTATGGCCTTTGAGTGGCTCAGGGGATCTGAGACATACATCTGATGCAAGCACAAGGTAGTTTGCACCTTTGTTCTTTTGGGAATGACATCAGCCTTTACATGTTAATGATTTACTGTTTGTCTCATATACATTTCATGTTGGCTCTCTGTTCACGAACGCTGATGCACATAGGATGGAGATGTGAAACGCCTGTGTAACATGGGCATGGACAGGACCATATCCATGTGACACCTGTGTCTACGGTTCCAATTGAAAATGTCACCAACATGCGGTGTGTTTTGTGTTGTGATCATGTCATGTTTGCCTGTATGTCCCTTTATTATGTGTTTCTTAATGTTTGACTCTCTGCAATTTGTGCTGATGTTGCAAGGCGCATACCAATACAATATTTATCCTCTTCTGACACAGGGCAGAGAACAAACCAGACACATCTATTACAGTGCATGTGGTGTCGCCATCACCCACCTGTTGGGAGACACAACACCATGGAACTTTCCCTGGAAAATGGTGCCATAGGATGACCCAATCTAGAAATGCCCTCACACTGCAGTGTAGATAGATTATATATATAGTTAACCCAGTTATCCAAGTTTGTACTCCTGTTCAATGTAAAACCTGACAGTTTGTCGTTATGGTCGTTGTTGTTATGATGTAAACCGTGCTGATTCTAAATAGCGTGGTATATAAGAAACTGTAATAAATAAATAAATAAATAAATAAATGTTTGACCTCTGCGAGTGGGACACATGCCTAGGATGGACAGTATTATTTTTGGATTGCTACTTTGGCCATGACAGACGTATCCAACATACTGTTGCTGCCGTGCTCTGGCTGGGAGTCATGCTCATTGCAGGAGACACACATGACCTTTCATGTACTGTGGCATATTGGGATGTGACACTTGACTATGCATGCCCAGGGTTGCAAGGATAGTCTTAACCTGCTGTATTGGATTGCAGATACGCTTTGCACTTTGCACACTGTGTACTGGTCCACATGTGTGCAGCAGGCACTGACATTGTCACTGTATGTTGTACATTCCTCCACAGTTGTGGTGTTGTTGTGTTTTGGGCACACACAGAGGGGAGCAGGTCCTCCTGCAGGTAATCCAGAGAAACACAAAGAGCAGGAGACGTCGGATGAGATAAAACTTCTTTATTGTAAAGGGACCCCAACGCGTTTCGGCAATGCCTTCCTCAGGGGGAGTATCTCCAATTATCTCTTAATAGGCAAACAGAATAAATAAATAATTAGAATAACAGAATAAATAAATAATTAAAATTTAACAGAATAAATAAATAATTGGAATTGTGTTTTGGCCATGTGTGTGACATTGAACACAGGATACGCTCATCTGTTTGTTTCAACATAAGCATACAGCCATGCGTGTGGCATAAGGGGAACGATGGAGAGGTCCTGTTGTCTATGTTAACCTACTCTCCACCTGGACATGATACAGGTTTTGCCACAACACCGCTTTAATGCACACCAGCATCCTGGATTGATGTTTTCAATCACCAAGGGTGTTTCCGTGCATGTGTGGCATCATTGTATCATGTTGAAATGTTGATGGTGCATGTGCATATGACTGACTATGTTGGGGAAGCACAACACGTGGCAATATGACTTCTGTGTGGTTTACTGTAACATGTTTGCCCTTAATTTCCATCTCTATATATTGTTTCTTGTGTTTGTTTACTGTACAGACGTGACGCTCTGCATTGATTTACAAACCTTGTATTGCATGTCTGCACAGTCCTATTTATCCCCTGAGGTAACAACACTCACATTGCCCCATTATATTTAGAATGTCACAGTGTGAGTGTCCATTGTCTTCCTTCAATTGTGCATTCCATGTACTGTGATATATGTGTACAGACACTGTCTACACACCAACCAGTGCAGGGGGACCTCCTGCATGGTGTTATCTCTGCATGTTTCTGCAGGTAGTTTTCATTTGAATTCTCTCTGTGTTGATGTGCCTCTGCTACCTTTTAGCATATCCTCATTGTGCATTTGATGATTGTTTAGGGTTACATTGTTGCAGCTTTGATTCTTATATCAGGCATTATGTGAGAGCTGAAAGATTACTTTCAATATGTGTTTTTAAAGTTACAACGTTTTAACAACATATGCTGTTTTCATTTGTGTGCCTCCTGTGTTGCCAGATAGATATGTTTTAGGGAACAGATCATGATTGATGTGTGTTGGTCCCTCATCATGCACCAACTACTATCTATATGCACATTATGTCTCCTGCCCTTCATTTGTAGACGGGCCAGTGACCTTTCTGTAGGATGTGGGTTGCTGCCCTGATAAATGTGTTTCCGTCTTTCACCTGGGATCCACTCACCTTGATATTATGATGGTGGTATCTACACTATCTGTGAAGATTAACCCAAATAAAAAAAAGTGTTTGCTATGCATTTGTCTCTGCTGCTGCTTGATCATGGTGACAAACATGCAATACAACATGTGCCTTTGAGTCAGTCCTGACTCCTTGTGACCCAGAGACTGCAGAGTTTTATTGGCAGTAGATTGCCAGGCCTTTCTTCCAAGGTTATGGAGGGTTACTTGACTTGCCCAAGGCCACATGGATTGCTAGTGGGAATTGAACCCTGGTTGCTCAGTGGCCAAGCCAGTTTTCTAACCACTAGGCTACTCCTCCACTCTTTGATGACATTGACACTTACTGATTTGCTGGTCATGTACATGGCCCACCTGTGCTCACATCCTTGTACGGTGGCTGCTGTGTATCTGCCAGCCATTTGCCACATCACTGGGTATTACAGGTTCCCATACACACCCTCCCTTTGGGGTACTATTTTTGCATTGTGCTCAGTTTGCTCATTGTGGTTGTTTGGGGTAGTGGTTACAGGCATGTGTTATAATACCATAGGTTGCAGGTTTGATCCCCACTAAGGGTTTATTATTTTCTTTTCTGCTAACATGACCATTAGGTACCAGCAGGTTCATCACCTCTGCACACCTCCCTTCCATCTCTTCACTGTACACCAAGGTGTGCCCTCTGTGCTGCCTAGCCATCACATATTAGCTGTTACATATGTCTCTTTCTTTATGGTGTTTACATGGCAGTCCGCTTGGGGGTTTGGTATTGCTTTGATTCAGCTGGTGTGTGGTACACCTGTTTGCATGTTCAATTCTCTCCTGTCCTGTTCCAGATTTTGCACCAGCTCCACAGAGCATCCTCTGCTGCCCTTGGGGTTTTAGGTTCTTTCCTCTTTTGCATGCTGTATCCACTGCATAACATTTCATTGTGTGTGTGCATGTAGTTCTATGTGGCTCTGGTCCCAATTACAGACTGTGGTCTGATCTGTACACAGCAGATCTGCATGTGCATTTTATCATGGTTACTGTTGGGGGTTTGCCTGTCCTGACAGCCAGCAGGTGTCTTGTGTGATGCCCTGCACTATTTTCGTATGCAGACTTTGCTAATGAGCTTGCGTTGGTGGTGTGGCCTACTGGTTTATGCATTGCCATTTGTGCTACTGGTCATAGGTTTGATTCCTCTCTGTTCTCTTTCATTTGTATGCCTGTCCTGCAGAGCTACTTTTCATTCCTGTGACAGTCATAACTGTGCAGATCTGTGCTGTGAGCACATTGTACCCTCATCACAGTTGTGAACCATCCTTCTGTCCATCTACGTGTGTCTGCCAGCTGTGTGCCATCCTACCCTCATGTGCATGCTGCTACCCCACGTCCTGCACTCCTACACATTCCTGCATTGCAGCTCTCCCTGGTTGCCTCTCCTGTGTGTGATCTGCATAGCACTGCTACTCCACTGTCATCCTGACATTCCACCTATCCTGCCACTTCTACCTCCTCTGCTGCACACATCTTCCCATCCTCTGCCACACACTGTCATTATTGCATGGTACATTACCATCGCTCTGTGCATAGCTACAGCTGCCCCCGATATGTTTGCCCATTTTTCTAGGTGCCACATGGGCTGGAGGCTGATTTATCTGGTCCATCTGCTCTGATCTACATCCTTCCATTACTTATGCATTGTCTTTCCTTGCTGCTCTGTGCAGTGTTTGGGTTACATGTGTGTTTGGCACATACCTCTCTTGCCCTTCAAACTGGGGGACCTTACTGCTCTTGGCCAACGTTTTTGGGTTCACCTATACATCCTTGGGGCATCTTACGCCACACCTTCGATTCAGGCAGCTTATGGGGTGCCTACTATGGTGCCTTGGGAGTTGGCAACCTTTCAACATGGCCTCTGAGGCACATTATAACCCGCCTTCGCTGACGTGATTGTTTAGGATGTGCCTTCTGGTGCACCCTAAAAGGTGCATTAATTTATGGAACTAGGGTGCAGTTCTTTTTAAATGGCAGCACAGATTGTTGTACAGTTGCAAGCAGAAGAAGGAGCTACCTCTGCCAACCTTATTCATTAGGCACACTGGGGACTTGAACTCATGACCCCTGTACCATCAGTCAGTGTATTGACCATTGTGCTACACTGCTGTTCCTGTTGGCACCTCAGCGCGCCTACTTCAGATTTCCATGCGTTAACATGCGCAGTGCTGCCATCAAAAACAGTGCTGTAACCTTGAGGTGCCTCATAGGGCACCCTATAAAGCGCCATATAGGCAACATTATAGGGTGCCTTGGCAGACAGTGCACTTTATAATATGCCCTCTGGAGTGCCTTATAGGGCGCCTTATGCAGCACCTTAGGTTATGGCACTGTGAGGGTGTGTTTTCTGGCAGCACAGATTTAAATTAAACTGGAAAATGCCTTAGACAGTACTGGGTAAAAGTATTATTATTATTCATCAGGCCCACTTGGGAATCAAGCTCATGACCCCTGTAATATCTGTCAGTGTATTAACCATTGTACTACACCTCTGTCACTATGTTTACAAGTCAGCGCGCCTACTTAAGATTAACGTGCGTTGACGCGTGTTGCTCCCTTTATCGGGTGATAACGCGCGCTTGCTACCTTTAGACCGGAACGCCCACTCCTTTTATGGCATCCTGCACACTAACGCTGGGCGCACGTTAAGACAGTTTAGTAAACATGCCCCTAAGTGGCTGACATTCAAAAGATTTGTCCATGTACTTTATCTTTGAGGGAGAAGTTGTTTCAAAATTAACTCCCTTAGCCAATGAACTCTGCTCATGATGGAAGCTATGAATGTGCAGTCTTTAACTCATATTCAGTTTGTTTAATTTAATTTAATTCCTGAATTTGTATTCCACACTTTACCCTAAAAGAGCTCAAAGCAGATTATAATAACAAAACAAATTTTCAATATACCAGGAAACTATTTTTTATCATTTAAACAACCATGTTTTTAAAAAAAGCATCTACAATAGTCATGAGATAAAGTGATACATTATGGAAGTGGAAAACCTCCCAGCTATTCTTTTCTTCATAGCCCCCTTCAGTCAAAAATGCATAGCTAAAGGGAAGCACAATTGTTAAGAATCCTGCAATCTCAAAGCTCACCCTGGATAATAAAATCTGTGGTAGAGCATATAAAATCTTAAACATAAACTGAAGCAGTTTAAAATCTATCCATGCCTGGATTGGCAGCCTGTGCAGTTTCTGAAGACATGCTGTTCACTCTCCCACCTAGAAACTTTTAAAAAGAGTTTGGACACAATATTTTGTTATATTTGTAATTTGGTCCCTATATGGCCTGGCAGGCCTAGTAACACAATATTATATGAATTTAGGAGGGGTAAGATACTCCCCTGGACAATCTGCCTCAAGCGGTCCTCTAAAAACAATGTTCTTGGGCTGGGGTAAGTGATTGCACTTTACGATATGCACATACTTTCACACTTATGCTCTATTTAGAAAGTCAGGTAAGTAAATGTTCACTTTATAAAATAGATGTAAAGTAAGTGTGTCGAAATGCATGTTCACTAGGCATCAGTTTATACAGGTAATACTACTCTCCTCCACTTGTGAAAAATTGACTTAAAGTGCATTAATCTATGAATTAAGTGAAGAAAGTCAAATTGCAAGATATTCTAGGCAAAAACATACCGTTATTCAAAATCCTTATCCAGATAACCCATAAGGGACTATCCGGATAAGGGTTCTGAGCAAGACATTCAGCGACAGAGCCATTGAATATCTCTACAGATCACCCTGGCACTATCAGGTTAGTACAGGGCCAGTCTGTGGGCGGAGATATGGTAGTACGGCCGCCATTCAAATAAGTGCTGACTCAGAAGCTGAGAAGCCTCCATTGAGCTAAGAACAAACCTTTCTATCTTCTCTGCTGGCTTAAAACTATAAATTCTAACTGTTGAATTTTTGGGGGGATTACTATATATAGCTCTTAACTGTGGTTTTAGACTAAGCTTGGGGGCATTTAGACTGCTTTCCTTGCATAGACTTACATCAGATATCGGTGTGTGCCCACGGTTCAGGAACAGCCTACTCACCAGAGACACTTTTTCACTGAAAGGGTGGTAGATGCTTGGAATGCTCTCCCGATGGAAGTGGTGGGGGCAAACATGGTGATGGAATTCAAAACAGCATGGGACAAGCACAGTGGATCCCTTTACAGCAACAGGATAAAAACAAATTAAACTGAACCATCTAACTTCTCAACAAATAGGGGTGTCCTACATGGAGTGGTGGGTCCACCTCTAAACAAAGACATGGAGAGGGGTTGCCTGCACAGAGTGACAGGTGCGCCTACTCTTGCCGTTTTGCTGGGAAGACTGGATGGACCATGCTGGTCTTTATCTGCCGTCATTTACTATGTTACTATGTTACTATGTTTTCCTGGATTTTCAGCCAACATTTATCTGGATAACTTAGGCCATATGAAAAGCAGGCCTAAATAGCTATCTGGAAAATCATCACTATTCAGATAATATTGACATTTATCCTGATGGCAACCATTAATTCAGATATTCTGTGGCAGTCGCTATCTGGATACTGTAGCTGATGCCTGATGTTAACCAGATACCTCTTTGAATGTCAGGTTTTTGGACAATCAGCCCCAAATTTTCTAATGCAATCTCTTCCCCTAGAAAGCATACAGAAATAAATCAAGAAACAGATAGATCACATGTTACGAAGCACAAGATGTGAAATAGATCATAATTTCAGAACCATTTATATTTTGGCTTACGGCACTATCAGTTTATCTCAGTCAGCCTTCTATGAATGTCTTTCTCCACTGTGCTTCAGTCACATCCCCCTAGAAAAAGAGCAAATAGAAAATGCTTCTAATTCATTAGTCAAGATAAGACTTTGGCATTACAGGTTTTTTAAGTATATGTTTTTTTAATGCTAAAAATGATCAAAGCATGAGCTATCACTTTAAAATTAGATACTGTTATGTAGCTGTTAAAATAATATTAAGTGCTAATGTCATTCCTGAGTAAGATATGAATATCTTCAGAGCTGTTAATACATATGGTATCAGGTGATTAATGTAAAGAAAACATCTGGCAAGCTGCACATCATAAAATCCTCATCTTCTCCTCTACATTATTAGGATTTTGTTAAAGACTTTGGCCAGATATGTATGATTAAAGAAAAATGAAATGGAAGCAGAAGGCACATCATCACAGTTTAATCACAAAGATTATTTATTTATTTACTTACTGATGCTTGGTGATTTCTTCATCTTCATTTGTTGGGTCCCTGTGACCCGTGGTACAAAGGGGAGCTGTGCAACTGACGTCATCTCCCTGGGCTTTTTTAAATCTTCAGCCTGCTGTGGAATATGGCCATGGGCGCATTCCCAAAGGGGCATGTCCAAAGGGGCACAACATGTCCCTTTGGAGCCCCTTCAGAGCACGGAGGAGTTAACGACTAAGTCTGCATGGGAAAGCAAAAGAAGGCGGCCCTCTCTGTGGCCGTAGCAAAGACTGTGAAGGTTGGGGGGCCTATGGATCATCATCTGCAGCTGGTCGCTTCTGGAGTGTCTCCTTCTAGCTTGGATGTCTCTATCGGGTTCATGAGTACTGTCTCGGTGACTTCTCCCTCAATGGATTTTACCCCACTCAATCAAAAAAAGGTATTTGAAACTGGAGCCCCCTTGAGAGATAGTGGACAGGAGGATGTAAGGATGAATTCCCCATAGCTGGATTGTGATCAGACTTTTGGTGATATAATTAAGTTTCCAGTCTCTTCGAATTTTTATGCCCCAGTGGAGAATGTGGTTGTTCCTAAAGATATTTCATTATGAGATATTTGGGAGGTAGTGGCATGCACGGAGGTTTCCTTGCAGTCCTCTCTCTCTCTCAATTTTCACAGTTCTCTGCTGAGGCGGTTATAAAACTAGCTGATCATGACACTCACATTTCTGATTGCAATTTTTCTGTATGCAAAGTTGAGGGCCAGGTAGTGATTGCCCAAGCTGCTCTTTCCATTTCCATTCAAGATACTGCACTTATACATCATCAGTTGGAGTATTTGGAGAATGCAGCCAAAAAATCGCTTTACTAATTTTCCTTGTTCCCATATTGACCCATATTGCTAGTTTTACTTGACCCATATTGCTAGTTTTACTTGACCCATATTGCTTCAAAAATACTTTAAGGAGACCCTTATGGTTCAAGATGTCAATGCTATAAAGTTTTCTTCTGTTAATTATATTCCCCAAAGGGCTAGGAAGAGGACCTTTTTGAAGTTGATGCCACTCACTCCCCTCATCCTGAGACTCTAGATGTCTCTGCTTTTCTAAAGTCTTCGACTGATACTATTTCTACTCGTGACACTTTAATCACCCTTTTTCTTTCTTTGTCTGATAAAAGTTTGATTTTTAAGCTTTATTTTACTAAGAAGAGTGATGATTTTTGTGGTAGTCCAATACAAATTTTTCTTGATGTGAGTAAGCAGAAGTGCAGAAAGGTGTTTTTGGCTTTGAAACCCCGAGTCCTGGCTCTTGGGGCTACATTTTTCTTAAAATATTCATGCAAGTGTCTTGTATGTTATTAATCTGTTAAATATATTTTCTTTGATCCTGTCCAACTAGAGGCTTTTCTGTCCGGTAAGGATTAATTGGTGGTTACATTTAGTTGTATCCTTCTTGATTGTGTTGAAGTGGGTACTGAGCAGTTTATGTATCATGGAGGTTCTGTGATTGTTTTTGAATGTCTTTATTTCTTGGTTATTATTTTTCTTTGTAATGCCGGCTTCCCTCGTGACAGGGACTTCATTGTAATTTCCTGGCTTTATTGTTAAATAAAGGTTTGTTAAAATGAAAAAAAAAAAACAAAAAAAAACCATGGCTCATGTTGAACAGTACAATACTGGAACAAACACATTAATTTCAAACATAGAAAAAGAAAGCATTAGAGACATCCACTGTTTAGGAAAGTAAGTAGTCTACAAATCAATACAAAAATAACAGTGATACAATAAAAGATTCTCTTTTGTACTTTGTGAACAATAGTGATGAATGGCTTTCTTTGCAAAGAAATAATACTTCTCTAGCTCCGATTGCTTATAAAAGGAATAACATTGCCCCTAATGCCCAGAGGAATAGCTGGAATTCTGTCTGACTTGGAAGCACGCATAATTTAAGAAACAGAAAGATCTAAACATTGTGTCAAAATGCAGCAACTGGCAAGAAAAATCAAAACTTGTAACATGATATTTACGAAGGAGGTGATAGCAAAGATGAGCAAAGTTGTAGGTGCTTTGTAGAACATTTTATTAAAGTTACAATAGAAGTTTGGGCCTCTGACACTTTAAGTAAGTCTCTGATCTCCTTAAAGCAAAAATAGCAGTCTTTCATCCCTTATCTTATAGAATCAAATTTCAGTCAATACAGTGAAAGTCTTCACACTAGCAGCAGGGTTGTTACCTTCCTGACCTAATGTATTTTATAGAGAAAATCTTGGAATAAAGTCAGCTGCTTCTGTTCAACAACTTTAGCCCTTTACCAAGTTTAGGAATTAGTATTACAACATATAAGTATTAGAGGATCTTTTTATACGGGTTTAAAGAATTAGTTGACATTCTGTTCTCAGCAGAATCAGAAACTTTTCTCTGGACATGTGCAAATAGACTTTACCCTCTGTTTTCTGTGATGCTTTCTATCCCAATCTATATATGCAGCTTCTTACAGTCCTATGATTGTTGTTGTTGTTAAGTGCCTAAGATTAGGGATTCAAAGAAATCCCATAAATGTACTGAAGATTTCCAGAAATGAATAAATGAACCAAAAAGGGAAGCAAACCCACTACAAGGATAAAATTATAAAACAAAAGTGGTAGCCCAAAACCAACAAACTAAAAGGACAGACAGTTTTATTACAAAAACATTAATATTCCATAAAAACCATGCAACATAATTTTTACATTAAAAGCTTTTTCAAAAACTGTCTAAAATAAGAACATAAGAAATGTGATACTGGATCAGATCAAGGTCCATCAAGTCCTGTATCCTGTTTCCAACAGTGGCCAATCCAGGTGACAAGTACCTGGCAGGTTCCCAAAAAGGTACAGAGGTTCCACAATACTTGTCCCGGGGTAAACAGTGGATTTCTCAGATCCTCTTTAATAATGGTTTAAGGACATTTCCTCCAGGAACTTGTCCAAAACTTTTTTAAACCCAGCTACACTAACAGCTTTTACTACATCCTCCGATTACGAATTCCAGAGTTTGATTTTGCGTTGAGTGAAAAAATATTCTCTCATTAGTCTTAAATGGGTTACATTGTAGTTTCATTGCATGTCCCTTAGTCTTTCTTTTTGACTGAGTCAAAAACTATCTATGTTTACCAGTACCACTCTATTCATTAATTTATAGACCTCTATCTTATCTCCCCTGAGCCGTCTCTTTTCCAAGTTGAAGAGCCCTAACCTTTTAAGCCTCTCTTCATAGAGGTATCCTTCCATATCCTTTACCATTTTGGTGTCTCTTCTCTGTACCTTTTCTAATTCTACTATATCTTTTTTAAGATATGGCAACTAAAATTGCACACAATATTCAAGGAGCAGTTGCACCATGGAACGATATAGAGGAATTATAAACCCTTGGTTTTTGTTCTCCATTCCATTCCTCATGATTCCTAGCATTCTCTTTGTTTTCTTGGCTGCAGCTGCACACTGGGTAGAGGGTTTCAATGTATTATCCATGATGTCGCCTAAATCCTTTCCTGGGTGGTTGTTACTAATGTGGAGCCCTGCATCGTGTAACCGTAGTTTGGGTTGTTCTTTCGTATGTGCATAACTTTTCACTTGTCCACATTCAGTTTCACCTGCCATTTGGATGTCTAGTCTTCCAATTTATCAAGGTCCACTTACAATTTTTCACTACCTTCTTGTATTTTAACACCTTTGAATAATTTTGTGTCATCTGCAAATTTGATCACCTCACTCATTATTTCCATTTCCAGGTCATTTATAAATATGTTCCAATTATATATTCATTGATGTTTCATACAATTACACATCAAATAACAATAACCAAGCAAAATCTTTCATACAAGGAAAGAAAAAAAGAAAAGGGAAAGATACATCTTCCCAAAATACAAAGAACAAGGAATACAAGCCCACATCAACGGATGTAACAGCAAAGTAAAAATAAATAAATACATGACAAAGAAAACCCCCCACTATAAGCTGCCCCACTATAAGCTGCCAACTACAATCACTCCTATCCGAAAACATATGCATTATATGATTTTCTTAACCCACAACCCTCCTCAGGTAAGGATTGGGCTGCTTCTTTGCTCACCAAGATCTTCTCCAAGTGAGTTGAATCCAAGAAAACATATTTTCCTCCAGCAATGTAACTAGACATTTACAGGGAAATCTTAAATAAAAGGTACAGGATAACCTTGGCACCTGAGACTTTAGAGATAAAAAAGCTTTCCTTCTCACTTGGGTAGCTTTGGAGACATCGGGAAACAATTGCATCTTCTCCCAACAAAAAATATCCTATTTATGTCTAAAATAACTATGCAAGACTAACATCTTATACCCATCATTAACAAAAGAAACAACCAAAGTAGCCCTTGTATTAATGATATCTTGTAAGACTGAGAAAAGCTTGAACTCTGGTTTAGATTTCCCTCCCTCCTGCTCTGAAGATGTCCACACTATCTTATTAGAAGCATTATTTTATTTATTTAACATGTTTTATATACTGCTTTATTATTTCAATCAGAGTGATTTATATTGTAACTTAAACTTGGTAATGTACATTAAACAGAGATATTGATGACTTGGATTTTTCTGAGGCAATGGAGGGTTAAGTGACTTGCCCAAAGCCAAAAGGAGTGCTAGTGGGAATTGCATGCTGGTCTCTGGCTTCCCAAGCCAGTGTTCTAACCATCAGGCTACTCCTCCACTCTATGTATGCTAGAAGTAACTATCCCTTCTGGATTAGTCTAAAGTAATATATCTTTAAAGTATTTCTTTAACAAAACATCTGGAGGACAACAAGTGTGTCTTAGGAAAATTAATAAAGCGTAAATTCTTACTATGAGACAAGTTTTCCAGAGACTCCAATTTATTTATTTATTATATTCTCTTATATACCGTGCTATTCTGCATCAGTGTGGTTTACATTGAACAAACTGAAATTACATTGAACAGGGCATTATAACTTGGAGATAACTATTTTACAGGGAACATGGGCTATGGAGGGTTAAGTGGCTTGCCCAAGACCACAAGGAGCACCTGTGGGACTAGAAACCCCAGTCCTTCTGGCCTAAGGTTGCTGTCCTCTAGGGGGATTTGAACCCACAACCTTCCAGCCTGAAGTACCTTGCCCCAACCACTAGGCCACTCCTCCACTAAATTTATGGTGGACTAAATGGCTGTCCTTAATAAGGACATACCTACAGCACCCAAAGAGGCAACCTGGGCATCCAAATTAGAGACCTTTTCCTCTAGAATCCCCAAGATGGTGTCCACCAGTTGAAACTTGGCAGTAGTTTCCTTAGAGAAATTACAGAGCTGGGAAATAACAGTTGTAAGAAAGGCCTCAGTATGTGACATCACCAGCCAAATATCTTGAAGAGAAACAACAGAGTCCACTACAGGTGAAGGGACTCTATTCATTTTACATAGTACTGGCTTAGGGCAAGGAGTCAAGTCACTGAGATCAAAAGTAGCAAAAGGAAAATCTGTATCTCCCCCAAGGAGACTTTCCTGCAACAACAGCTTTAGGGGGGGGGGGGGGGGAGAGGCAGCGGAGTCTGCTCCAGGGAACTCAAGGATACTCCTTCACGACTGCAGCACTTTTTGTTAAAGCTCATTCGTCTTTGTTACCAAGTGCTTATCCATAGGCCCAGACCCTGTAGACATCTTACAGTCTTTAGCTTTCCTTTTCATTGGCATCATATAATGGAATCTACTTCTTTACCTTCTCTCTATTCAGTTTCAGATGCTCCAAACTAACCAACACATTCCCAGGTGCTCCTAAAGGGCTCCCAAGGAGCATGCATACCCCTTGTTACATGCCCCTTACTGCATTCCCCCAGCCGCGTACCTAGGAGAATCCCGGCTTTTATAGGGCCCCAGGGGAGAGCAGTGTGAACCGCGGCAATGCCGGGCTGCAGGCAGGCACACAGACAGCAGATCCTCCAGTGGCAGGCAGAAAAATGGCTCCCTATAACTATGTTAAAAAGCAGTGGGTCAGGCACAGATCCCTGAGGATACGCCACTATTCACCTTTGTCCATTGAGATAATTGGCTATTTAGCCTTACTCTCTGCTTTCTATAGTTTCTGATTTGCAATAGTACACTGCTTCCTATCCCATGACTTTTTAATTTAATTTATTTATTTAACAGCTTTTCTATACCTATGGTCAAAGGGATTTACATCAAAACAGAATGCAATATATTATAACAGGGTAACAGACTTGGAGAGAACTTAACATAAATGGGGATCAGGGATCATGGTAGGTGGAAGCATTTAGGAGGGGTAACTAGGGGATTCAGGGAGAAGGGAGAGGGGGGATTGAGGGTCTTATATGGAGGTTATGTCTTGTCTTTGGTCCTGCCAAGAGTCTCTCAAGAGGGACCTTGTCAAAGGTTTTCTGAAACTCCAGATACACTATATCAACTGGCTCACCTTTATCTACCATTTTATACACACCTTCAAAAAAATAAATAAATAGCAAGACAAGACTTTCCTTGGCTAAATCCATGTTGACTTTCTCCCATTAAAGCATGCCTATGTACATGTTTAGTAATTTTTTTCTTTATAATGGTTTCTAACATTTTGCCCAGTAATGATGTCAAGCTCACCAGTCTGTACTTTCCCAGATCACCCCTAGAACCCTTTTTAAAAAGTGGTGTTACACTGGCCATTCTCCAGTCTTCATGTACTACAGACGATTTTAATGATATTTCACTGATTACTAATAGTAGGTCTGCAATCTCATATTTCTGTTCTTTCAGCACCCTCGGATGTATACCATCTGGTCCAGGTGATTTGCTACTCTTGCTAATCAATTAGTTGTAATACATTTTCCTGGTTTAATGATATTTCTTTCAATTCTTCTGATACATCACCTTTAAATAACTTTTCAGGCAGGGGTCACCTCCCTACATCTTCTTCAGTAAAAAACAAAGCAAAGAATTAATTTAGTCTCTCTACTATGGCCTTGTGCTCTCTTAGTGCCCCTTTAACTACTCTATCATCTAATGGTCCAATAGCCTCTCTTGCAGATTTTTTGCTATGAATGTACTTGAAAAAGTTTTTGTTATGCGATTTTGCTTCCACAACAAGCTATTTTTCAAATTCTCTCTTTGCCTGCCTTATCAATGCCTTGCATCTAACTTGTCAGTGCTTATGTTGTTTCCCATTTTCGTCATTTGGCTCCTTTTTCCATTTCTGTAAAATTTCTTTATTTGGCTACAACAGCCTCTCTGACCTTACCTTTAAACCATGCTGGCAGTTTTTTGGTCTTCCTTCCACTTTTCTTAAAGTGTGGAACACATCTGGTATGCATTTCCAAGATAGTATTTTTAAACAATGCCCATACTTGATGAAAGTCTTGGCCCTTGCAGCTGCTCCTGTTAGTTTTTTTCTTAACTATTTTCCTCGTTTTATCATAGTTTCCCCTTTGAAAGTTAAAAGGTAGTACTGTGGATTTCCTTGCCATCATCCCTCTATTTATTATATCAAATGTAATCATGCTATGATCACTATTGCCAAGTGACCCAAACACTCTTATCTCTTACATCAGATCTTAAGTTCCACTAAGGACTAGGTCCAAAATAGCTTCCTCTCTTGTCAGCTCATGAGCCATCTGCTTGAAGAAGCAGTCATTTACTGTATTTCATCTCCTTTGCATGTCCTGCTGTGATATTGACCCAGTCGATACCGGGTTCATTGAAATCACCCATTATTACTTAGTTGTAACTTTTGTTTGCTCCCCTGATTTCTTTTAGCATTTCATCATCCATCTGCTCATTCTGGCCATGCGGACGGTAGTACATCCCCACTGCCATCACCTTCCCCTTATTACATAGAAACATAGAAATATGACAACAGAAAAAGACCACATGGCCTACCTAGTCTGTCCTTCCATATCAACAACTACAACCCATTACATAAGATTTTAAACCATAGAGATTCTACAGTGTATTTTTTTCTCCTGAAAAACTTTAATCCTGTGTGACTCAATGACCTCTCTAAAACAGAGTGCAACCCTCCACCAATTTGATCTACCCTATCATTGTGATATAGTTTGTACCCAGGTATCACAATGTCCCATTGGTTGTCCTCCTTCCATCAGGTTACTGAGATGCCAATTATATCAAATTTTTCATTTAGTGCTATATATTCTAACTCTCCCATCTTGATTTTAGACTTCTAGCATTTGCATTCATCCATTTTAGAGTTTATATTTTATTCACATTAATCTGGTTATCAGTTGACAGAGGTAATTTGGAATCTTTCAGCTCTGTCTGCTTTGTACTTAGGGGCAGCTGGGTTACTTTTATCTTTCTTGGAACCTCTCTATTGGGATGTCCTAACTTCTCTCCTTTGCTAGTATCTTTTAAGGATACATCCTTCTGAACCATGCACTCTTGGGTGACTGTCGGCTTTCCCCTATTATCTAGTTGAAAAGCTGATCTATCTCCTTTTTAAAGGTTAATGCCTGTAGTTTGGTTCCATCCCAGTTAAGGTGGAGATAATTCTCTCAGAAAAGCCCCTCACTTAACCAGAATGCTGTCCAGTTCCTAACAAATCCAAAACTATCTTCCGTGCTGTCATGAGTCTGGAGCTAGAAAAGAAACAGTGTTGAAAAAAACTCCTGATTTTCATGGAACTCAGAAAAGGCAGAGAGCGCAGTTCCAGCTCAGCTCAGCCAGAGGGCGCATGAACAATTACACAGTACCTGAAGCAACGTGCTCTAGCATTGATCACATTAATAACAAGCAGTTTCACCTGTTCTCAAACTCAGAACGTGCAAACCAGAAATCCCTTTATAAAGGAAACCAGATGATCATTGAAACAGGAGGAACAGGAACAGAAACAGGAGGAGGCAAGAGCAAGTGCTGGGAAAGTGGCAAGAGTGAGGTCAGAAGGACCGGCAGCAGGACCAGTGAGAGAAGCCTGGAAGAGGAAGGCTTCCATGTGCAGCCAACTCAAGGAGACAGAATCCAAAAGAGGTATTCTCAAAGGTATAAAGTCCAGAGAGGCCAAAGGTATTGGAACGGAGTCCAAAGCCAAGCAAACCAAAGAAGCAGCTTGCCTGATGAAAGCAACTCTCCTAGCCCAAGTAAGTCTCCTATGCTAAACCAGAAAGGCACAAGGAAAGGAGATTCCTTCTACAGTGATACTTTTGCCAAGAAACAGAGAGAGTGGAAATCCACGTCAGGTTTTCCTGGTAACTCTGATTGTAGAGCAGTGCACAGAACAGCTTGTCAGTCTGAGAAGCTACGTCGTAAGCTGAGTACTGGGTGTGGCAGCCTACAGAAGCCAAGGTATGAAAAGCCTTTCATTATAAGGGAAAGTTTAAGTGATGAAAACCTTATGGAAATAGATAAGCCTCAGAAAGTTAGAAGAAGTAAAGCTAACCCTTTAAAAGTACTTCCCAACAATGTGATAAGGAAGTTGTATGAGAAACAGAAGAACCCCTGTGAGGAGTTAGCAGATACTGAAGACAGTCATAGCATTGAAGAAGGGAGTGACCCAGAATTAATGGACTTTGATTGTGAAACCAGTGTTCCCATTCCTCAGAGTGAACCAATGGAATGTAACTTCTGTTCAAGAACTAGCTTGATTGCCTTGCTAGATGTATAGAGAAAAGAGAACTCTGCATATGGTGAAGTTGATAACCATTTGTTTCCTGATGTTAATTTCTATTGATTTGAAAGAAGCCTTAACCCAGATAAACAGTTAATTGTGAAGCCTACCACCCTTAACTGTTTATATAATGGTGAAACCTTTTTGTTAGAGGAAAGAATTACCTTCATTTTCTTTTGTGTCTTATTGAACCTAAGCGTTGACCGGGGAAATAAAGCCTTATTACCCTACACTTTGGCGTAGATTGTTCTTTATAAGGAGTTCTGCACTACAAGACCAGAATCCTCCTGGTCCTTCAGCTCAACCACTCCTTAAAATAAATTAAATGTCACCTGACGCCCTTATTTCCTACACCAGTAGGGGCGCCTGGGGACAGTGCACCATTGTCTCATCCATGCATTGAGACTCTGGAGCTCTGCCTGCCTTTTGGGTCCATGCGCTTGGAACGGGAAGCATTTTAGAGAATGCTACTTTCGAAGTTCTGGATTTCAACTACCTACCTAAAAACCTGAATTTGGCCTCCAGAACCTCCTTCCCACACTTATTTTTGTCATTGATTGTCATTGGTGCCAACATGTACCAAGACAGCAGGCTCCTCCCCAGCACTATGTAAAACCTTGCCTAGGTGGCCCATGAGGTCTGCTTCCTTCACACCAGGCAGGTATGTTACTAGGTGATCCTCATGTCCTCCAGCCACCTAAATATCTACATGCCTAATGATTGAATTGTCAACTATATTATATTAGATGTCTATATGTAAATAATGTATATAAGTTGCACTGTTCTGTGCCATTCAGTTTAACATTACTCTGTTTACTTTATATTGCTTATATTTATCTGATGTTATATGTAAAACAAACTATGCTTTGTTGACTGTTGTTATCTGTGAACCGCAGCTGAACTGTGGAAGCAGCGGTATATAAGTCTTTGTTAAATAAATAAATAAATAAATAAATGTCCTACCCTTCCCTCATGAGCACATGTCACTGGAGAAACTTCCTAAGGGTAAAATGTTTTACATCAATTGGAGGACAGATTCTAGCTGCAGAATCACTTAGTTCCACTCCAGGGTGATACTCTCCTTTCACGTGACCTCTCCCCTCAATGGCAATAAAGAGGCTGCTAGACTGGAGGTGGGGCTTCAGTACTATGTCCCTGTAGATCTCGTCTATATACCTCTCTGTCTTCCTTAGGTCCTACAAGTCTGCTACTCTAGCCTCCAGAGATCAGACTCATTCCGTAAGAGCAAAGAACTCCTTGCACCTATTGCACACGTAAGACCCCTCACCAACTGGGAGAATATTGTACATGTGACACTCAATGGAAAAGACTGGATCACCCCCATCTCGCTGCTGGACTATTGTCTGCATCTTAATTTTAAGGTTTTGTTAGGATATTTAAGTGGTTTACTTTCTTACCTGATTAGGATAATTTGACCACTTCTGTCCCTGTAAGATTATGCCATAAAGAAACTCTTAATAGAAGCAAACTTGCTAATACAGAGCCATGACTGTCTTAGGGTTACTTTTACCAAGGACTGTTAAATGTGCAGCAATGACGAGCGCTAAACGGCACCATTAAGGGTCCCAATGCGCATTACAGGCTGGGGCAGGAAGTAGGCATTCCTGCAGTAAGGGCACTAGCAGCCGCTTAGTGGGTGTGAACATGCCATAAGACTGTAGGGTGCCTAGCATGCAGTGTAATGCCCGATAAGGCTGGTTACCTTAATGAGGGATAAGGGAGCCTCACTGCAAGTCACATATCAGGTGCTGGAAAGCAAAGGTAATAGCTGATGGACATGTCACAGCCATATGTCCCTGATGTGTTTGACAGTGAGTGACAGTATAATGTGGGAGGCAGGTGGATGTCATCAATGAGGAGTGCCATGCTCATTTGGGGTGATTTTAGTGGATGTCTGAGAAGTGGGGATGTATGTGTCAGTGAGGAGCTGCAGTGACTGGGCAAGGATGGTGTACTTCACATCCTCTGCAGGTGATGCATGTGTGATATGTTCTAGGCAGCTAAGTGCCATTGTGTGGGCCTGGGTGTACCAGCTGCCATGAGAATAAATGAGTAATCATGAAGCCTCTGTGGATATTATAATGCCTCTGTATCGCTCCATGGTACGACCGCACCTTGAATATTGTGTGCAATTCTGGTCACCGTATCTTAAAAAGGACATAGAGTTATTAGAAAAAGTACAGAGAAGAGCCACCAAATTGGTGAAGGGGATGGAAGGCTACTCCTATGAAGAGAGGCTAAAAAGGTTAGGGCTCTTTAACCTGGAAAAGAGACGGCTGAGGGGAGATATGATAGAGGTGTATAAATTAATGAATGGAGTGGAACGGATAAACGTGGATCAATTGTTTACGCTATCAGAATATAGAAGGACTAGGGGACATGTAATGAAGCTACAGGGTAAACTATTTAAGACAAATAAGAGAAAATATTTCTTCACTCAACGTGTAATCAAACTCTGGAATCTGTTACCGGAGGATGTAGTAAGGGCTGTTAGTATAGCTGGGTTTAAAAAAGGTTTGGACAAGTTCCTGGAGGAAAGGTCCATAAACCACTATTAAAAAGGGACCCAGGATATCAATGCTTGACCTAGTACAAGCACTGCAGAACCTGTGTCTTTTGGGGAAACTGCTAGGTACGTATGACCTAGATTGGCCACTGTTGGAAACAGGATACTGGGCTTGATGGACCTCGGTCTGACCCAGTATGGCATTTCTTATGTTCTTATGTTGTTGAGAACAATGCATGGAAGTGGAAGAGAGTGTCACATGGGCCTGCTGATTCAGTACCCCGGCTGAAGTTCTGCACCTAATATTGTGCCTAGTGACATTTGTGGTGGCAAAGCAATATTAGTCATGTATGATTTGGTAAGCATCACATTAAAACATTGGTAGTGTCACTTTGACTAACCGAGTATGCATACTCAGGACTGTGACATTCAGGTATGAAGTATGTGTCTGATTCTCAGCAGAAAGGAGAAATGGAGAATTGCACGGTAATCCCATTGTCATGATCACAGAAAAGACGGTCTTTAGTCTGGGCCTGAGAGATGCAGTAGGCCACGACACAAAGTGCAGTATTGCCCTCAATAACTCTCGGACAATACCATGTGTGCTGGCAGGATCCACCACAGTATGGACATCCATAGAAGCCTGCTGGTCTGACAAGAAGTATGGTTATTGAAAGGATGAATCCCCCCAAAAACCTGTGCAGACTCACACAGGTGATATTAGTGGATATTGCTACTGTCACTGCTTGTGCATTGGCAGTATATAGCAGTGCTTCCACTTTTGATGGCCTCATAGTGATGGATATATAGCCATCCATCCATCCAAGGCAGCAGACAGGCTGTGGGAGCTGAGAAGCTACACATCCCATTTTAAGCACTGTCATACACAAACAGGATCACATGCTAGTATTTTGGGAAGAAGTACAGCCAAGGGTGGTATGAGATGGCCCGAAATGATATGCTGAATGCCAGCAAAAGTTCTAATGTGGACAAGGAACTGCATGCTTGCAAGGGTTATCATGTCCATTAAGCAGTGGTAAACTGTGTCTGTCAGCAATGACCAGGAGTGAGGTGTTGATCCAGCCCTGAATCTTGAACAGTAGCAGTTTGAAGCACTATGGCACAGATAGCAGTTATGTCTGTGTTCAGAAGCTGCAACTACACATACCTAAGATCATTACACAGTCATATTGTGGACTTTGGGCCTGATATTTGAAGGGCATTTACACAGCTTATAGCCTAGTAAACCATGTAAATGCCTTATATGGGGGTATTCAACAGCACATACATAGTTAGTGCCATTGAATATCCCCATCTATGTCCCCTATGTGCCCCGATGCTATCCGGTTAGCATCGGGGGGTATTGGGGAAGTTCTCGGCCGAATAGAGGCAAGGAATGGAGCTAACTGGGCAGCACTGTCAAAATGTAACCCTGAGTCACTGGAAACATAAGGTCACCCAGCTGCTCTTGAGTATTTCTACCTGTACATCACCAGGCTTGTTGGCAGAAGCCATGAAGAGTGGTTGGACCTCTTGCAGTCCCAGTGGGAAGCAAACCAGCAGCAGCTGTACATTAAGCCAATGCTCTAACCTTCATGCCACAGCTCAGTTCATTTTGGGTGATTCATTGCTTCACACTCTTGACTGATACCCACCTGAGAGACACATCTCTATCCTGTTGCCTTGATGGCATAGTAGTTGGACACTGTATTAGCAAGAAATTATGGACATCACTCTATACCCAGTATAGTGTCCTCCTAGCAGACAATCCACTCACACGGGTAGAAAGCCTGTCATGGTCAATCCACATGTGGCCATTGGATGGGTGTCAATGTACCATGCTACATGGCCATGACAGATCCCCTCCATGCTTCCACTGATGCCCTGAGATGATAGCCACCTCAAAAGAACCAATCTGGGAATGCCACATACAGCAATAATGCTCACCTTGATTGCTATTGTGGCCATGTCTAGCAGCATACAGGAGGCTGCTCATTTCCCATGATCTTCCTCACTATGGGAACACATATGACCACAGGAGAGGATATGGATAATCCACATATCTCTCTGAGGAGTAGATACGTGGGGTGGGGTGTTGCGTGTGCTGTGCATGCTGTAATATATCCAACACATGTGAGGCTCCAAATTCATACCACTCACCATGACTGTGTAGATGGCCCCACATGGCCTGGTTACCATATGCAGCACCAGTACTGATGGTTCTGCCATGTTGTGGAGCAGACTTCATTCAAGGTCAGAGTACAGCAGGGCTACTCAGGTGGCTGCAAGGCTCACTGCTGTACCATTCAGTCCCAGGTCACACCCCAGCCTGCTGCCATGCAGCAGTGACAAACATGAGCCCATTGGCTACAGGACAGATGCAATGCAAGCTGTGGTCTCATGATCTAAGGGGGATAAGGAATGGGCTGTTTGGAGTCAGGCATGGGAAATGTGGTATGGGGGGGTCGAGGGTGTTCCTTTGGGTGAGGGCAAGGGGTGATGTGTGGGACTGACAGCCTGTCCCTTATCAGAAACAATCACTCCTCTATTCAACAGGCAGTCCACACCCTTTCCACATAGGCAGCTATATAATGGCATCAAACCCACAGTTAACCTGTAATAAACATGGCTGTGTCACCCACCCACACACTATGTGGGTACAGCCAGCTGCACAAAACACACTGCTTGTGCACATAACAACTGCGCTGATGTGACTGGTGTGCAAACAGCATGGAGATACAGCAGCTGTTCCAGTAACTGCTCAGCCAGAACTGGGCCTGGGCTGTGTCACAACAGCCTCAAAATGAGCATTGCTATGTGAATGCCTTGGATGCCACATGTCCACAAATCTATCAGAGTAAATGCAGTCTTGTAGCTATCAGAGTTCAGTTGGATCAGGATAAGCCCCTGGGCAAACACTGTGCACAATCCGCAGCTGTGTCCCTCAACCCCACATTGTATACAACATGTGCAAAGTGCTAGTCTAAGTAACAACCCATAATGATCTGCACCATTATTGATGTTATATTTCCTCTCTACATCAGAACAGCTACAGAGGTCAGCGGAGCAGGGAGACTACCATTAGTGACATGAATCTTGGGGCTGTAGCCTATCAATGGCAAACATCTGTTGCAATCCAGGGTGCCCTGACACCTCAACTGCTCAGTCCATCTACAAATGATCAATTGTTTATCGCTCCAAGATGTATGCAGTGCTGTGCTGACACCTGAAAGCAGTGTGCAGAGGCCCCAGCTGTGCCTCTCCCTTCCCCCATGTGCATCCTGTGCAACGTGCTTTGAAGCCAATCTCAGTGCAAAACCCCTTCATAAATTCCACCAGCACCAACACCTGGGGCCAGATCTCTTGGGACCATGGAAAATAAATTACTCCTACGCCCCAACCAATCATGCATATGTGGCATAAACATAATATTCCCCATGGCCCCAAGTGAAATGGCTGACATCGCATGCAGCTCCAGAACCTCATTGCACACAATATATTGCACCACCCATCCCACACTGGTTGCTAGTGTGACTACACATTGCCTGGGGGATGTCTGTATACCAAGCAGACCAACATAGGGCAGGTGGTGGTGCAGCAGCCTTGCCCTCTGCAAGCAGAGGCATTCTGTGAGGATCAGTGTGTGATGAAGTTTGCCAATTTGTAACCATTGGAGGGAAGGGGACACTGTCATAAGCATTTATCCCATTTGCTGGAAATGGGGGAGAGGAGGACATGCTTACAACACTGTCCCCTTGGTGTCTATGAGAGGTCTGTGCCCACTGACACTCTCTGTAAATATACCCACTGCCATATCTCCCCACAAAATTATGCCTATAAGAGGCCACCATCTGCAGAGTGCCAAATCCCCACCTCAGACAGTATCACGAAACCTGTGTGGTGTAAGACCACATCTGCTAGATCAGGGTATGTGATGGCCCAAGCCCATATGCTGGTTTCACATATAGACCCACTATGTTGCTGCCCAAAAGTTGCTTAGGCAAACAGAGGAGCAGCCTAATCGTTAGAGCACTGGCTCAAAAAACAAAGGACCAAAGCTCAATTCCTACAAGCACTCCTTGTGGCCTTAGACAGATCACATAACCCTCTTTTGTGACATAAATATCCCTGTAAATAGTGTCCATATATAATGTACTTTTCTAAGTTCAGGTGACAATGTCAACTGCTCAACCATGAGATTATAGAGTGGTAGAAACAGCCTATTCAATAACTAAGGAAGATCAAATGGACCCACAATGGAAGTGCACATACCTCAGTTGTGGTGTCAGATTTGGGGCTCACGGTATCTTACGTAGACAGGGAGTCATCAGCAGGAGAAAGGAGGCCAAGTGGCTCTAATGGGACCTTTTATAGCAGCACATCTGGCAACAGCTGCCCCGTGTGCATGCACAGGTAGCACACAACGGCATTGCACCATCATATACATGGCACCCATTAACTATCTATCAATGTCCACAGGGCTGGAGACTGAAGGGGGATTAATTGAGTTTTGGAGGAGTGTTAGTGGTACAGGAGGAGTATTGGTGATGGAGGGGGAGTGTTGGCGGCAGCGGTGGTGGCAGGGTGGTGTTGTGGTGGTGTGGTATTGATGGTGGGGTGGTGTCTCTGGTGGTATAGTGTTGGTAGTAGTGTGGTGTTGGAGGTAGGGCAGTGTTGGTGGTGGGGTGGTGTTGGTAGTGGTGTGGTATTGGTGGCAGCAGAATGTAGGGAAGGAGTGGTTGCATGGAGGAGGGGAGGAGAAGGAGTACTGGTGCAGTACAGGCACAAGGACCATCAGAGGCTGTCACTGGGGGAGATGAAGGTGCTTGGTCAAGGCCTTGGGAGGATGAGCTAGAATCCTTATCTCACCCATCTGCAGGGGTGGTGAGGCCCTCTGATGGTGATGGTGATGATGGGCCAGCACCTAAAAGGAAAAGGAAAAAGCACACTGTGCCCAAGGAGGTATGGCAGAGGGCCCAAGTACTATAGCCCTGAGAGCAATGAACTCATCCTGGAGATGGTCATGTAACATTATGAGCGGCTTTTGGGGAACCAAAGCACCCAAACACCAATCTCAGCATGACAATCTATCTAGCACAGTATCACACAGGCTATGACTGGCCTGGGGAGCTCTGTGCGCAATGCTGATAGCATCAAAAAGCACTTTAATGACATAAAATGGGCCCTGCAATCAAGTGTCTGTGCATACAGGGCGCATGCACGTGGCACAGGTGGGGGGGCACCTCAGGAACTCATACTTCCTCCCATGGAGGAATGCCTTGTACAGCACCTTGGAGGGTGTACATGCTGTGCCTGCCTGAATTCCTGGACAGTGTCCAGGAAGCAGCAGGTATTTTGGAATGCTGATTATAGTCTCTAATGATATGCTTGGTCATATTTTGTCTATATCAATGCAATCTGTGAAGTAGTGTTCCATTCATGTGGGTTCCCCATCTGTGGGAGCAGTGACATGATGGGCCCCAGCATAGTACAACAGACAGAAAGTGCACATATATCCTCTGGAACTCATAATATGTACTATCCAGTCTAGGGCAGACATATTCCTGATCTGACATTGATAGTGCGGGAACACAGTTATGTGGCTAATGTGAGCAATCATGCTACCATTCACCAGGATTCCTGTTCCGACAGTTTGGGGTTGCAGAGATATTACAGATGCCACCAAGAACCATGCAAATGTCCTTGCCAATTGACACATACATAGTCATCGACAGCTTGCATTTGCCTCTCTCTGTGTGTCACTGGTTTTACTGGCAGAGGTCATGCAGCCTAGACCATTGCAAATGAGGATTTGCTCCTATCTCCAGGAGGCTTCCCCTCTCCCCAACATCCCCATGTGTTCTCAGCATTAGCCTAATTTCACCTGAGGATGGCGCCCACAGCTTCCTCCACCTGTGCCACCCTAATGGCTTAACCACACACTGCTCCCCCATGATTGCATACTCCCAGAAGATGTCAACTGATGACTCTCACTGGCCATATCTTGCATCAGAGGAACCCTAATTTCCAGTTACTGCCCTCCAATTCACAGGAGCCCTCCTCTCCCTAACCCCCACCCCATACCTTTACTCTGTGTCATGTCATCCTCTCCCCTTAGATGCTCTCCCATCCCCTCAAAACACTCTCCATTCCCTTTCCTTCCAGGGCAGGCAACTGGCCACATAATCTACCAGATCCTCTGCAGGGTTTCGGAGAAAGCCTTATTACCATGGTCTGGGGATACCTCTTTTGCCCAATCTCAGTTGGGACTGGGCCTGCGGACATTGCTAGCACTATGTACCCTTCAAGTGGTGTGTTGGCAGTCCTGTTTGTAAGAAACATTTCAGGGTACACTCGTATGTGTGAAACTACATTGGTGGTGTCATGTAGAAGAAACTGACCCCTAGCAGAGTGTCAACAATGCAGGTCTAATATGTCCATTGAGGTGTTTGTCTGCGAGTCAGGCTGGGCAGTGTGTGCCAGTTTGTTGCAGTATATGTATGTGAGCTATCTGAAATTGATTGGAGGCAGGTGAAGTTGAGGACTGGTTGGTTATCATAGCATTCTACCTAGGGCAGTGTCAGTCAGAGGACTGACCAGGATATAGCCTAGACAGGCAGCTGGGGTTCCCCTACACCACAGCTGTCTCCACAACCACATGTTCCATCATTGGTGGCCACACATCTTATTATTCTATCCCCCCTCATGTTCTCACAGTGTAGACCCCCACCATCCATGCTTTAACTAAATATGAACCCTGCCCCTCTCCCTTCCCCTCTTGGTGGCCCCAACATACCTTCCTACCAGCTATAGCCTTCTGTACCTTGCACAGCTGAGATCAACATTATTGACACATTTGCATTGTTGGTGTGTTGTGTACACTATTCTGAGACATGATAGAAAATCTTCCATCTGTATGCCAGCATAATGGTTTCATGGTATGTCTAAATGTACAGTATGAGACAAGACAGAGATATCATTGCTACTTAGCTGTCGTCATTGCTGAGAACCCGACCTAATATGACCTGGAAAGGATCAATGGTACCCTTCACTAATATGTGGTAGCACAACCCTTGACGGCAATGACCGGATCCAAATGTTTCTTGTAGATATCTATATGTTTCATACATCTTTCTGCTGGTAGATTTTCCCACACTTCACCTGTGATTTGTTCCAGCTCATGAGTGTTTTTGGGATTGATGTTACAAGGGCCAGATTCTAACTCTTTTCTAAGGTTCTTGATTGGATAGGGATCAAGACCCATTTCACACAGTATTTTTTCTACTCTCTGACCATTCTTTTGTATATTTGCATACATTTTTGGTGTCATTATCCTCTGAGAGAACCCATGACCTTTGATCCAGACCTAGCTTTCTGACACTAGGTAGCATCTTTCACTCCAATCAACCTTGCAAGTCCTCTTTGTTCTTGATGCCTTTGATATGTTACAGGCCTCTAGTTCCTGAGACTGTGGCACTGCCCTACAACATTATGGAACGTCCAACATCTGGAACCATAACAATGGTGTTTCCTCCTTATGAGCCCCATTTCTTTGTGTCTACATGTATGACAGATCTGCATTAGCAAGCAGCTGATGTCTGGATCCAGCTGTCTACGGACCATTTTTCTGGATGGATTGTAGTTTTGGCCAAAGATGAGGCATGCATTTCTATGTGTGTCTTTGCATAGTGGGATCTGGCTTCATCTTTAACCATGAGGTTCCTCTTTATATAGTGCACAGTGTATGGTGTGGGTGAAACCACCTGTCCATATTGCTCCGGTTCACCCTGAAGCTCACTGACTGTAGTATGTGAAGAGCTTACTTAACTCCCCCTCACCAGTAACCTCACTGGGTTCTTGAAGCTACAAATAACTACATTCACAAACAATGGGAAGGTTATCAAATACAGCAATAAATACAACAATTCTATAGAAAATACACCAAAGCTTTGCGGAGAGAAACTGAGAGACACACGTTCTCCCTGTTTACTCTAACTTCTTAGCCATGGTTCATTTTATTTATAAGGCTTTTGTAGATGATACAGCATAATTTCACTTTATCATTATACGTCATGTATGTATCATATTGTAGGTCAACTTATTCAGTGTGGGTCAATGTGGAGACATAAATGGAGTCCGAGACATAATTATTTACTGTTACATGGCCATTATAAGGTGACATGCAGGAATCCAAGATATGGAATGACCTAATTGACATAATTGTTTACTACTGATGACTTGACTTGACTTGATATCTACTAATTACTAACCCTGAGAGTATTTTAACTAATAACTCTGAGACAGAAAGGCTAGAAGTACAACCTGCCCTTTTCTTTATTTATGTAAACCTTCACCTAGTAAGCTAATATATGAAGTTTTATTTCTAAGCAAGGTTCTGAACAAAATTAACTTTCTCAGATTTATTCAGTCTAATAGTGTATGGTACCCCGTACGAATATACATGCTTTCAGTATGTACTACTACTACTACTATTGAACATTTATATAGTGCTACCAGTCATACGCAGTGCTGTACAGATACGTAAGAGACAGTCCCTGCTCGACAGAGTTTACAATCTAGTCAAGACAAAACATAGAGCAACGGTTTAGTATGTGCAGTTTGTGTGACAATTCTCACTAATCTTTTCAGGTTTATAGGATTAGGAATATCATTTACACCACATCTAAGTTGTTACTGTATAGATCAAATTTTGCAAGTTATCCTGACTAACATCATAGACTGCACAAAGGTATCCTCAGGTCTATTTAAATGCTACTGTACCCAGTGGCTATTTCATCTGGTGTGATAATGGCCTCTCGGATGGTCTCTGATAGCTATTCTCTATTCTTACTTGTCAACTAGCCACAGGAAGTAAAAACAAAAAATGTTGCCATTCTATACAGCATGCCATCTGTGAGTGACAACATGTGATATGTGACTATCAATCACCAGTGTGCAACAGTGTACAGCAACGTGTTTCTGCTTCCTCAGGTCTGACAGATATGGTTTTTCTCTGAATGCTGGCACTACACATATGCTGGCAATGTCTCAATGTGTGATCTAGGGCATACTATGTATCCACTGGGGTTGTTGTGTGTGAGCTGATGATTTGCAGTGTCAGATACAGAAACACAGAAATATAGAAACAGGATGGCAGAAAAAGACCACATGACCTATGTAGTCTGTCCTTCCATATCAACTACAATAGTCCCCTTTTTACATTTAGAGATCCTCTGTGTTTGTCCCATGCTTTTTTGAATTCACATACTGTCTTTGTGTCCACCATCTCTTCTGGGAGACTATCCCACGCATCTACCACTCTTTCCATGAAGAATTATTTCCACATATTACTCCTGAGTTTATCCCCTTTCACTTTCATCCTATGTCCCCTCATAGCAGAGCTTGCCTTCAATTGAAAGAGACCCTTCTGTGCATTTTTGCCATGGACATATTTAAATGCCTCTATCATATCGCCCCTATCCTGCCTTTCCTCTAAAGTACACCAGAGAATCCTGATCATACAATTGTCAGAAAAAACTTTTTTTGTCGGAGCCGCCAAGCCAAAGGAGAGAGAAAAGAGCTGTCCCCTCGCTGTAGCATCTCCTTTTAATTAGATTTTGAAATAAGCAATCACTTGTACACTTAGCTTATATTTGAAATCCGTCATCACTGCAATATCACTGAAGGAATCGCTGAACAAATCTCATATTAAGCTCCTTAAGTCTGCCCTCATATGCTTCATAATGAAGACCATTAACCATTTTAGTAGCCACCCTCTGCACTGACTCCAACCTGCCTGTATCCTTCTGAAAGTGTGGTCTCCAGAAATGCACACAATACTCCAAATGAGGTCACACCAGAGACTTATGCAGAGGCATTATCACCTCCTTTTTTCTGCTGGCCATTCCTCTCCCTATACAACCAAACATCCTTCTGGCTTTCACAGTCACCTTTTCTACCTGTTTATTTATTTATTTATTTATTTAACATTTCTTATATACCGTGCTCTTTGTTATCAGTGCGGTTTACATTGAAACAATATAACACTTAGGGGTATGTTTACTAAGCCGTCTTAATGTGCGCTTTGTAATGTTAGCGCGCGATAAGGTACCTTATTGCGCGATAATGTCGCATCTGCTGGCGCACAGGTACCTTATCGCGCGATAATGCATGCCACGGCGAAAACAAGCGATGAAGGCGGGCAAAGGCTCCCGGAGGGCGGAGGAAGGCTCCCCAGGGGCGGAAAGAAGGGGTCAATGGGTGGAGAATGGGAGGGGAGAGGCTCCCCGCACACTAACGCTGTGAAATCCAAGGCAAAAAAATAACACCAGAGAAACCCTCGCGTTAGAGCCGATTTAAAGGGAAAAGAAACCATTTCCGTCCGCAATGTACAGCAAAACCAGGGAAATCTACAAAAAGTGATAAGTGTGATACATGTGCAGGAACAAAAGGGCAAATAAACAGTGAAAATGACCTCAACAAAATGGAAAAAAAAACATAACCAAGCTGGCTAATAGTGATATCAATGGGCAACATCAAAAAACACTCCCAAGAAAGCTCCAAAAAAAAAGAAATTAATTTTGGAAGGGTCTACGCTCCATCCCCATACAAGGTGAATGAGCCCACAGTGAAATTGTCCAGAGCAGGGTTTCCGACCCCATTGGCCAGGTTTCCTATCTACAGGGACTGCAAAAACTCTCTATAGTAGCACAATGCTGGCATAGGTGTGGGAGTGTGTGTCTGTCCATCCAGTGTGTGGTGGTTGCAACATCTTACTCAGTCCACACTGTTTGCAGTATCCAGTGTTAGCTTGCCAATGTGTATAATGAGGAGCAAGGTACTGGGGGTATAGTTCGGACAGGGTGGTCTGGGCAGGATGCATGAGCACAGGGCACAGGGCAATGGCTGGGACATTGTAGTGGCCGGCCATCACCTGCACGGACAGGGTGGCCCCTGCATGTCCTGCTGGGAGATCACTCTCACCTTGACTGAGCAGTCACCATGGCATGGCTAGGTCCCCCATAGTGCTAATAGCATCTCTTTCAAGTGATATCTATGGACTGCCTTTTTTGGGGCCCAATCACTAACTTATCTGCTTGGTGGGTGTGCTGACATCCTGGTTTTGGGTGCACACATTTCTTCCAGTAATATGCACTATGGACTAGCTAGCAGACTGTTTGCAGTTAGTATGTGTGAGGCTGGAACACCTTGCAGGGTGCAGCGGATGCAGATTCACTGTGCTTGCCGCTGGAGAATGTCAGATAGTGGTGGTGGGCAGCTGAACATTTCCAGGCCTCCTGTCTGTCTGCTATCACAGTATGGATGCGTACAGAAATGCATGGACTGCCCTGTATGTTGTCTGTCCCCCAGCTGAACTGAGGTTGATGGTCCCCTCTACCAGCACCATTGCAATGATGTAGAATGTGGATCTGTTGGTGGGAGATCCTGAACTCCAGAGGGCAGTTTGGGTGGTACTACATAATCCGCCTATGGGTCCAAAGAGCCGGCCCGGCCCGGCTGCCCCACCCCGGTCACATAACTCATGTGGCCATGGCACCCACACAGGATATGCACTATTCTGGGTGCATCAAAGTGCTCACGGGCTAAACTTGAATGAGAAATCAAAGATGGACACAGGTGTATTTGGCAGTGTAGTTGCAAGACCAACCCATCACACACTGGCACTGATGGAGACTCGCACCATAGTCTATCTCAGCTAAGCCAGGTGCTGTGGACATGGTGTTGGGTGGCCCACCTCACCCTCAGGGTGAGCACAGGACTCGCACAATGTGACGGTCAGTACCTATCTGTGCCAGTAACACACATGCTCAGTACTCCCTACCAGGCTGAGGTGGTGTGGGGGTGCATACCCCATCCTGTGGTTATCTGTAGACTGCTGATTTGCATGTGCAGTGCATCATGGGTATGTGTGGTTTAACCTTATCCTGCCAACCACAGCAGACAGTTCGTGTTGTGGGCTGCAGTCCAACTGTAGCCAGCCAGGAGTTTGTTAGCAGTTATGGAGATGTAGCCCACGGGTGACTGCACTGCCTGTGGAGCCAGAGGTCATGGGTTTGATCCCACAGTGCTGTTATTTGATAGGGCTGTCTGAAGCATTTCTGTTTTTAATTTAAATTAGTGGGGTTATGTGATAGGGCTGTCTGAGGAATTTTCTTTTATAATTTAAATTGGTGCTGCCACCAACAACACCCTCAGTGCTGTAGCCTGAAGGTGCCTCCAAAGCACCCTATAAGGTGCCCCAAAGGGAACATTATAAGGTGCCGTGTTGGACAGTGCACCTTATTATGTGTCCTCAGGAGTGCCGCATAGGGTGCATGATGTGGCACCTTAGGTTATGCCAATGTGAGGGTGTGTTTGCTGGCAGCAGAATTAAAAAAAAAAAATCCAAATGCCTCACAAAGCACTGCTGATATTAAAGGGTAATGTCTCAGGCAGTCATATGCAAAAGCCGCACTGTGGCATTGAACCCATGACCCCTGTACCATCAGACAATTTGTCAACCAATGTGCTACACCTCTGCCAGTAGGTCTGTATGCCAGCACACATGCCTACGATTAACACACAGTAATGTGCTATACCTACCTCCATCGTGTCATAATGTGCGGTACATAACCTATTGCGTGAGTCCAACGTTTAGCCCAGAAGGCCCTCTCCCCCCCCCCCTTATGACATCCTGCACATCATTGCTGGATTCACATTAAGATGGATTAATGAACATACCCCATAGGCACACACAACCCCATATCACCAGGATGAGTGACAGCCCACATTGATGGGCTCTCAGGACTTCTTGGTGTAACTGTTTAGCCAATCATTGCTATATAAAAACGCATAGCACACCGGTTCCAACAGTACCCTAAGAACCAGTGGTGGTGGGTTCGAGACCCAAGTGTGTAAACAACAAGGAAAACTTCTAATTGTGTTTTCAAATGTCAGACACATCAGTGCAATGTCTGCCTGCATCATAGATCTGTATAAATATTGTTGGCGACACCATACCCTGTGCGGAAAAAAGATGCGCGTGGCACGGGCCCAACTGCGTGCGCCGCAACTGCGCGACTGTTGTGGTGCGCATGCGCAGGTGCGGCGGTGTGCTGCGCATGCGCGCATGTTGCGTCGTGCGTGCTTTCCTCATTGGTGACAGTGTAGAACATGGCAACCAGATCCAGGAAGCCTGCCTTCACCACCCGGGAGCTACGCTGCCTGGCACAGCTGATTGCTGTGAGGCAGCACAAGCTGTTTCCAGGTTCATCCAGGCGTCAGGACCAGATGAGGGTCCGGAGGGCGTGTGATCAGCTGACATGGCGCTATAATCGTTTGGCTGATTACCCACGTGAGATAAGTGTATGGGGACAGGTCAGTAGATCCACATATATATATCCAGTGTTGATTGTAGTTGTGCATGCTGATGTGTGTAGGTAGTCTATCTCAATGATGTGTATCAGGTAAACCCACATGCCATATTGTCTATATATCACATCTGAGTGGTTTGCCCTGTACCCAGGGGGCTAAGGACCTGTTCACAGAGTTCCTGATGCCATCCTGGTGTCATGGCAGCTGCTGCTGTTGATATGCTACAACACACCGTAACACAGGTAGCCCATAGATCAGACTATGGAGGGTTTCTAAACATCCTGCTGGTATGATGGGGTCTGCAGTTGCAGGGTAAAACATCTGCCCCAACCCCAGGGGCTGTGAAACGTGCCCAAAATGGTATGTTAGTCCCATTGGTGATATGCGTGTGTGTGGCCCAGCAGTCTAAAACATCTGCCCTACTCCCACTTGGCCAGAAAGTCCAAAAAAGTGGGTCCCCAGCACCCCTGCTGGTATGGAATATGCTGCTGTTGCTGTTTTCCAATCCACCCTACCCCCAGGAGTCCTGAGAGCCCATCAAAGTGGGCTGTCACTCACCCTGGTGATATGGTCCTGTGTGCCTAGACAGTTCAATACATTCTCCCTATCCCCAGGAGTCCTGAGAGCCCATCAAAGTGGGCTGTCACCCACCCTAGTGATATGGTTCTGTGTGCCTAGACAGTTCTATACATTCTCCCTATCCCCAGGAGTCCTGAGAGCCCATCAAAGTGGGCTGTCAATTCACCCTGGTGATATGGTCCTGTGTGCCTAGACAGTTCTATACATTCTCCCTATCCCCAGGAGCACTGAGAGCCCATCAAAGTGGGCTGTCACTCACCCTGGTGATATGGTCCTGTGTGCCTAGACAGTTTTATACATTCTCCCTATCCCCAGGAGTCCTGAGAGCCCATCAAGGTGGGCTGTCACTCACCCTGGTGATATGGTCCTGTGTGCCTAGACAGTTCTATACATTCTCCCTATCCCCAGGAGTCCTGAGAGCCCATAAAAGTGGGCTGTCAGGCACCCTGGTGATATGGTCGTGTGTGTCTTGACAGTTGAATACATTCTCCCTATCCCCAGGAGCCCTGAGAGCCCATCAAAGTGGGCTGTCAGGCACCCTGGTGATATGGTCCTGTGTGCCTAAACAGTTCAATACATTCTCCCTATCCCCAGGAGTCCTGAGACCTGCGTAAGGTGTACTGTCAGTCACCCTGTTGCTATGGTGCATGGAGCTGATGATGTGTGCTAGGACACCCAACCCCCAGGGGGCCAAAGACCTGATTGCAATGGTGGGTATGTCATTCAGATATTGTGTTAGGTTATGGCAGGTAGTTTGCACATCTCCCCTAGTCTGTGAGGTCAGCACCTCATCACACACGTCTTTGATGTATCCAAATGGTATGCTAGGTGCAGATGTGGATGTGTGTAACAGCATCCCACCCCCATGAGCTATGAGATCTGATTACAAAGGCCTGTAACAGAGCCATGTCCCCAGAACTGTATGCTGAGTCAGGTCACACATCTGCCCACTTGCTACGAATCCCATACTTTGTTGCAGATGAACATTACTGATGGTGTTGGAAGGATACATGCACCTGTTGTGGTTGCACAGCACAGACAGAAACCCTGACATGAGCACAGGTGGCAATAGCATATTCTGGTGCAATGGCCCCTGCCCCTGGTGTTGGCAACCACACATGCCGTAAGCATACAAGGCCCAGGTCATAGGAACATAACAACATAAGATAGCCCATACTGGGTCACACCCTTGTCCTTCACACCCAGTATGCTCTTTGCAACAGTGGCCAAACTAGGCTATACGTACCTAGCAGTATCCCCAAGAGAGACACATTACATAATGCTTGTAGTGGGTCAAGCATTGCTATCCTGGGCCTCGTAGAAACCCAAATGTCATGGTAGTGGCCCCTGGCAAGGTGAATAGGGCCACCCACACAATGTTCCATGTATGGACACAGCACCCATGTTTGTTAGGATATCATGTTGCCAGTGGGGTTGGGTCCGAGGATGTGCGTAGATCATGACAACACAAATTTGTTCACCAGACCACATACAGGGTTAGGGGGGTTATCCTGGACACCATCACTGGCAATCCAAATGTGGCATGGTCATGCAAGGTCATGCAAGGGGGCCACAGGGGACTGGAATGATGTGTTCAGGGTGCCAGGCACACTGCACATAGGTGTCACTGCACACATGTCCAGAGACACAGCTACGCATGCAGGTGGCACTGGGAACAGGTAATCGCCTGGAACAAGCAGGAAGTAGTCCTCACATGTGGGTATCATCGGTACCGATGGAGCCTGCGTGGGAACGCTCTCCAGTGTCCAATAGGAAAGCTATTGGAAACACCCCACAGTGCCTGTGTGCTGCCATCTAGCCTTTCCCAAATGGCTCTCTCCAGTTCGTTGTTTTCCACAGAGCCAGCAGATGATTGTTCCTGTCATTGCTGAAAAACAGCTATTGTAGTGCCACTCCTGTGGCAGTGTCTGCCTGTTTTTCTTTACTGGTACCACTGGTCTTGTAATTTTTTTTTCAAAAAGGTCAGATTCCCTCACACAAACAAACCTTTTTAACAAAAGAGCCAAAATCCCCTTTGTAGGTCTCCCCCGGTTTGGCATTAGGCCCTAATCCCTCCTTCATCATGGAAAAGCACTCCTCGGCTGCAGAAAATATGCTGATAATGTGCCGGTACCTTCTCAGTCACTGACAACCATGATTGGTGTCGCAAATGCTAATGGCCAGATCAATGCATGTCTGAATGTTTGGCCTGTGGGATGTTATCCAAGAGTGGTTGGCAGAACAGAGCAGCCAAGCTCGGTATCCTCTTTCCCTCCAACGTGGCCTCGGTGGCAGCCATGTCATCAAGGGCTTCCTCTTCCTCCCGTGGATCTCAGGTAACCAAACACAAATCTGTCCATTCCTCAAAGGGTAGATCCCCCTCCAAATATCGGACTGTGACTGGCATTGCCCTTGAGGAGCACGCTCCGGGCAAACAGCCCCGGTGGGAGTCCCTGGCCTACAAATCCACTTTGGGACTCCATGAAGTTCTGGAGGCCTCAACCTGGTCCGACCACCTGGTGCTATGCTCTGGGGTCCTGGCTTTGGCCAGTACTCATACACAGACATCGGCAGTGTTGATTGACCAGAGGATCGTGGCCATCGAACGCAGTCTGGCAGCTCTCCTTGCGGCATCAAAGACCTTGGTTCCACCCCAGACCCTGCAAAGTCCAGCACCGGTATGTGCAGCAATTGCAGGACCGGCATCGGCAACTGCACCATTGGTGCTGATGAGTACCATTATCCACACACCGGTAACGTGTCACTCCGATACTGAGGCCAATTGGTACCGATACCTCACTTTACCTGAGCCTCCGTAGAGAAGATACATCCAATCTCCTGAGGGGTTTGATGACTCTGACAGCTCAGAGGGTAACGATGTACCTCTCCAGGACAAGCCTGCCTCTCCCAAGAGGAGATTGTCCCCTCCTCAGGATATGTCCTTCCTGGATCTCCACACACATGTAGTCAAGGGCCTCTCCATTTCATTAGTAACTCAATGTGAGCACAGGCCATGGGAGCCAGAGATTCACCAATATCACCAAACTCCAAAGGAGGCAGACATCCTGCCAATACATCAGATCTTAAGGAATCCTCTTTTGAGAATGTGGGAGATTCCTCTTATCACCTCTCCACATTCTCACATGTGCCTACTATGTATCGTGTGCCTCCGTCCCCTGATTTGCAGAAAGGACACCTCCCTGATCGCTCCATCATGGTGGAGTGTGCTAGGAGGAGAATTAAACGTTACAAACAACATGCCACCAACCCTCCTGGTAGGGAGTGTAAGACATTAGATGCCTTTGGTCGCTGTGTCGTCTATACATTCAAGCACAGCGAAAGTTCCTTTGGTCCCCCCATCAAGGAAACAACTATCCAGACAATGTTTTCCCTTCAGCCTTGCCTCAGCCCCCAGAGTATTCACAAAGTGCATGTCTGTGGTAGCCGGTTTTGTCCGTACCAGGGGAATATTTTTCTGCCCCTACTTGGACGATTGCCTCATCCAGGCACAGTCACAAACACATGCCCAGGCCTCTCTCTCGTACACAATGCGTGGACTCCAATATCTAGGCCCTGTCAGAGATCTACAGGAATCCTTTCTGACTCCCACGCAATCGCTGGAGTTCATAGGAGCAAGTCTAGATACCAGACTGCCAAAAACCTACCTGACTCAGCCTCACTGTTCTCACATTGTACAACTTGTTTCTACAGCACTACAAAAGACTCACCTCTCGGCTTGAGAGATGCGTCAGCTGCTGGGTCATATGGCATCTACGGTGCATGTGGTCCTCCTCAACTGGGGGCAGGAATGCCTATATGCCTTTCCTCCCATTCCCTTGATTGCCAAGACCCTATTCCAACTCCTGAGGGACAGAGGCAACATGATCCTCATAGCCCCACGCTGGCAACACCAGGTGTGATACCCTCTGCTTCTACATCTGTCCCAGGTTCCACCCCTGTAAGTAGGGTCAGCTCCAGACTTACTGTCGCAGGAGGAGGGGAATGTATGGCATACAAACCCCCCGTCTCTGCATCTCAGAGCCTGGCTACTGAAGGCTGTAACTGCTTTGGCCCTCCCCTCACTCAGGAAGTGCATGATGTCCGTTATGCTTCCAGGAAACCTTCCACAAGGCAGTCCTATGCCGTCATGTGGACGTGACATTTCATTTGGTGATAACAAAAGTCCTTCAACCCTCTTGTCATCCATATATAAACATGTTTTGGACGAACTCCATTACTTATCAAACAATGGTCTCCAAACTGAGTCAGTCAGAGTCCATTTAAGTGCCATTGCTGCTCCTTATGAACCCATCAATGGACAACCCATTTCATCCCATCCTCTCATATCCAGAATCATGAGAGGCCTGCATCTACCGAAACCTCCCCTTAGAACACCTCCAGAGGCATGGGATCCCAATCTGCTTCTAGGCCAGCGTATGCTGCCGCCTCCTGAGCCCTTAGACACTACTTCCTTAAAGTCTCTGTCCTGGAAAGTAATATACCTTCTTGCAATCACATCAGCAAGTCATATCAGTGAATTTCAAGATCCAGTGGCTGATCCACCTTACATACCGTTTCACCATGATAAGGTAATCCTAAGGACACATCCACACTTCATGCCTAAGGTGAATTCCTCCTTTCATTTGAGACAAGAGGTTTAGTTACCTGTAGTCTTTCAACAGCCTCATGCTTCAAATGCAGAGAAGACTCTTCATACCTTGGACTGTAAAGAGCTGTGGCTTTTCATCTGCAGAGGACCCAGCAACACAGAAGGTCCTCTCAGCTATTCAGAGTCTCTGACCCTTCGCATTTGGGTACAGCAGTTTCCAAAAGACTGGATTGCTCAATATATTACCTTTTATCTATCATAGCTAACACCTTTCACTGGTGGCCCATGTTACCGCTCACAATGTGAGAGTCATGGCAGCCTCTCGGGCTCACCTCCATTCCGTCTATATTAACGACATTTGTGGAGCAGCTACCTGGTCCTCGGTTCACGGCCCACTACTTCTTGGATAAAGGCTCCCGCAGGCATGCTATGGTTGGTCAGGCTGCTCTCCAACACCTCTTCCATACGTAATCCACTCCTAGCCGCCTCTCTTACAGGATGCCAGAGATCCATGGGAGGAAGTGGAAGCCCTCCACAGGCCCTCACCACTCTGGGGATCCTTCCCTGGCATCTACATCTAGGGTGTCCTCACATGTGACGACTACTTCCTGCTTGTTCCTGGTGATAGTATATTTAATCACCTGTAACAGGTGATCTCCGGGAACAGCAGGATGAGGTCATCACAACCCACCCATCTCCCCTAGGGGTTGTCTCTCTCTCTCTCTCTCTCTCTTTCCCTATCTATTACTCTCTCTCTCTTTGTGTCAGCTTTAAACTCAACTGGAGAGAGGCAGTTGGGAAAGGCGGGAAGGCAGCACGCACGCACTGTGGGATGCTCCCAAAAGCTTTCCTATAGGACGCTGGGGAGCGTTCCCACACAGGCTCAGTTGATACCGACGCTACCCACATGTGAAGACTTATTCCTGGTGTTCCCAGAGATCATCTGTTACAGGTGAGTAACTATGCTGTACATGACACACACAGCAGTGGAGCAGGAGCAGCAAGATGCTGGCCACACAGATGTTTGTTTATGTTGGCCACCCACCCACCAGAGGTAAGCAGTCACTGATGCCCCCACACATTGTTTTCACATCCATAGGTAGAGGATCTCCGGAAGAAGGGGCGAGAGTTGCAGCTCCATCACAATGATTACTTTGCCTGCCTCCAGAGGGCGGCGCAGTCAGAGCGTGATGGTGAGTATTGGCAACCTTGCTGCCCAGTAACAAATGTCACATTGGCCCATCAGCCTGTGTGGTGCCTGCATATGTACATGTGTTATGTGACACACATGATAATATGCTGATGACTGTCATCTTCCACAGAGGGTGATGACAACGATGAAGAGGCCACCACATCTGCCTATGCCCTGAGGCACCCCCCTGCCCACCATGCCACAGAGGTGGAGGTGGTGGTGGTGGAGGAGGAAGCTGAGGTGGAGGCCGAGGAGGAGGATGAAGAGCCGGCGGACAGTGCAGCGGAAGAGGGGGCTGATGGGGGCATGGAAGGGGTGGGTGGTGGGGTAGCAGGGGAGGGAGAGGGTGTGGCTGATGTGGGTATGGGGGGAGGGGTGGAGGAGGGTGTGGAGGGTGGGTGGGAGGTGGCGGGGGGGAGGAGGGGGATGTGTGGGTGTGGGAGAGTGATGGGGAACACAGTGCAGCACAGGGCACTGTGGGCTCCCGCCAGCCATGCCATGTCGCTCCACCATCCAGGGCCACACACAGGTCGCATGCACATGCCACCACCCATACCCCTGGCACTATGTGTGTGTGTGGTGGCAGGTGTGTGCAGGACCTGTATGTGGCCCTGGATGCCTTGGAGCGGCATGTGCATCTCCTAGTGTACTCACACCAGTGGCTGACGGGAGCCATTCAGCAGGTGGCAGCCGAGGTGGAGCGGCTGCCCTGTCAGCGGCCATCCCCTGAAGGGCATCACAGGAGTCTTTGATGGCACCTGTGACGTCCACACATGTGCCCTGTGCTGTCCTGTGTTCCATCACTGGGCATGAAGCATGCAGGGAGAGGGTGTGGCTGATGTGGGGGTGGGGGAGGGGTGGAGGAGGGTGTATAGGGCGGGTGTGGGTGGCAGGAGGGAGGAGGGGGTGTTTGGGGGGGAGGGTGATGGGTATTGTCCCTATCCATACCATTGTTTTATATTGTCTTTTTGAACAATATACACACTGTTTCATAACTCGAAATGGTCATGTGTCTCCCTTAGCAACACACTATGGATGCAAGCATGGGATATGTGTGTAGACAGGTATGTGTTGTAAAGGTATACATGGGTATCATGCGTGGACTGGCTCCACATGCAGTCGTGGGGGCTGACCATGTGTGTAGGTGTGTGAGACCAGGGTGGACCCTGAGATGTTGCAATGTAGAGGACGTCCCAGGATACTGAGGCATGTGCATGCTGTGTGCAATGTGTGGGAACTGTTTCTGATGCAACATGCCTGTGTGTCAATAGTAGAACTTGCAAACCACTACGTCTGTGCTGGCAGGGTAAGATGTACTGATGAGCCCAGGAGCTACTCAGGGGTAAAGCTGTTGAGTGTGTCCTGGGACAATACATGTCACAGGGATGGTTGGTGAGTAACCGTATACGTTTGTGGGGGGGGGGGCAGGCACATAGGCAGTGTTGCAGGCAGGGACAGTGGTCACACATGTATGTCCAATGTAGGGGGTATGACAGGATGTAAACTGTGATGGCTCCCAACACTGGACATGTAGCTCCAGGACATTCCCCCTGTGCAACCCGGGAGGATATGTAAACAGCCACACTGCAGCCCAGGGGCTGGGATCTGACAAAGTGCATGGCACACACGGCATGTGATGGTGTCTGTGCAGTGATACCTGCCAGTACAGACACTCCACCATCGAGGGGCCTGTGTGCCGGACACAACATGCATTTGCACACTACCTAGGGGAACACAGGGACACACATTGGAAAACACACGTATGTACTGGTTAACAGCTGTTTATTAGACCCACAGTCACCTCCTGCGTGGCCGCCCGCGCCTCCCATGGCACACCACCCCCCGCGGTACTGCACCTTGTCCTGGTGCCTCAGGTGACGGTGCTGGTGCTGGTGCTGGTGCTGGGGCTGGTGCTGGTACTGGTGCTTGTGCTTGCTGCCACATTAGGCCCACAATGTCCTCCATGGCATCCGCAATGCGGGCAAGCACCCCCGACCGCATCTCCTCCCGGATCATCCTCAGCTCACTGGTATTTTCTCCCATAGCCATGTATAGACGCTGGAGTGCCTGATGAGTGCCTGTGGGTGGGACAGAGGGTGATATGTGAGATTCCTCTCCAGTACCAACTGTCACACATACACATGTCACGCATATCCCAGAAGAGCAGTCTGCAGAACAGTCATGCCTGCCAAACCTACCAACGTTTTGATCTGTGTCTCCCATGAGCCATCCCCATGTCTGGAAGGGGTCTGGATGAGGGGTCCTGAGAAACACAGATCTCACACATGGCACATTGCCACAGTTTAATATGTCAATGCCAGGTCTGCACACTGCTTGTCTGGGATAGGTCAGATGATCTGAGGGGCCTAAGACACACATACACATATCTGGGGTGCCCCCATTTCTATAATGCTGGCACACACTGCAGATTATGTTGTCAAATGATACTGCGTGACAATACCCATGACGAGGTCTCTGTCACATAGGGTGTCTGGGTGACCTGCGATCATTGCTCTTCTCTTTGGGCTTATGTGGGGTATATGGGCAAGCACAGTGTGCATGTGTGTGAACACCTCACAAATGCTGACACCTGACAAGCCATGCTACAGGAGGTAGAATCACAGAGGACATAAGACAACCCCCCAAAATCAGAATGCTATGCTATGTGGGCAATATGCAATCATTTTGTGGATGTTAGGACAACCCCGTCGGGATCGTGGGGTATGCTGTTACCCACCTTCTGCATTGCACCGTGCTGCAGCAGTGTGTGTCCGCAGCTCTTCAATGATTGGGTCCATTTCTGGTGGAGGGGTTTCATCTGGCGCTGGTGCATGAATGGGGTGGTGTCTTGTGATCACCTCGGAGCCCTCTGTGGCAGTGATGTCTGGGGTGTGGTCCTCTGGCTCAGGCTGCACATATGTGCTTGGGGTCCCGTCACCATTACTGGTGCTGCCCCCAGACATTGTGGGCTGGGGCTCTGGCACATCCTCGGCCAATTGCACCTCCTCCTCCTCAGCTGGGGCCATGGTTGTGTAGTCACCTGGATTGTGGAAGACCATACAAAGCACAGATCGGTTTGCATGGTTCAACTACATACAACTGTTTAACACATCCACCCCACAATCAATGTGTGTTTGGCCGTGGCCTGTACATGTGCTACATAGCTACCACTACAGCTCCTGCTACCACTATTAGGCATATATAGGCCAGTACCTAGCAGACACATTGATGTGTACATCAGGGGTCCTCAAAACTACGGGACGAGGGCCACATGTGGGCCGCCAAGGAGATGTATGCAGCCGACGGGTGTTTTTGCCACCGCTGCCAGTCCTCAGAGGCAGCTCTACCCAGGACCGCAGCATTCATTGAGCAGCAGCCCAGCTAGGTTAACACCATACAAACCTGCTGCTGCCACTGCCGCCGTGGCAGCAGCATAATCAAGCATCCCGCGGGGCTCCCCCTGCTCTGCAGTGTCCTCCATGCAGCCTCAGTGTTGGCTGTCAGAGCCACGCAAACAGAAAGAGCTTCTCCTCTCGTGGCTCTGTTAATCCCGCCATGGGGCTGATGGTATTTTCCATCAGGCCTGTGGCGGGATTGACATGGCCGTGAGAAAGGGATACTCTCCCTTCACGCGGCTCTGACAAGCTCACACTGAAGCCGCATGGAGGACGCTGCAGAGCAGGGGGGGGGGGCCACGGGATTCTTGATCCTGCTGCTGCCACGGTGGAAGCAGCAGCAGTAGCCGTGTTTGGTTTATTTTGTACCCTATCTGGCCTGATGGGGGGGGAGGAGGTTTGGAGTGGTAATTGGCTATGGGGGGTAGAGGTAAGACTGGAAGTGTGCTGATGTGGGGGAGGGGGTTAGGACAGGTCATGGCCTATGGGTGGTGGTAAAATTGGAAGTGGGATGATGGGGGGCCTAGGATAGGGCTCGAAATGTGCTGTTGGGGGTGCTAAGATTGCAAATGGGCTGATGCTGGGGCTAGGAGAGGGCTATCAATAAGCTTTTGGGGGGGGCTGGGGTTTGGCAATGCACTTCTGGAGGGACTTGGATAGGACTGGAAATAGATGTGGAGCTAGGACTGGTACTGGGCTGATGTTGGGCCAGGGATAGGATTGGAAATGGGCTGATGGGGGGCTAGGACTGGAAATGGGCTGATGCACGGACTAGAGGGGAGCAGATGCTGGGTGTGGCTGGAAATAGACGGGAGGTGAGGTTGAGCGAGGATCAGAATGGGATGGAGCTGGGCAAATGAAATGGTGAGGGCAATTTTTTTTTTGAGGGAGGTAAGAGATATCTACAATTGGACGGATAGTGGGAGAGTATGTGGGGATTGAGGATGGGGGTCTAACATTTGAGTGGATGACCTAGGAATGCGGAAAGAGCACAAGGAGAAAGATTACTATGTTAAAGCAGATGTAGACAGAGAATGGAAACAATAATAGACGTGGGACGAAAGGACAAATGGAAAGCAGATGATGGGGAGTTAGCAGAAGACCCAAAGAAACCAGACTAACGTGGCTAGAGCAATTGCCACTGGAAAAACAAAACCAAAATGGCAGGAAACATTCTCTGTTTTTTGTATTTCTGCAGTGTTTGTTGGGGTTTGTTCATAGTGTTTATTTCAACTATATTCCGGCCCTCCAATGGTCTGAGGGACAGTGAACTGACCCCCTGTTTAGAATGTTTGAGGACCCCTGGTGTGCATTATCCCACAGAAGGACCATCCCTGCTCAGCAGTGCTTAGATTAGACACAGACATAACACGTACAGGTCTGAGAGGGGGCTTGTAGCAGACATGTAGCCACATGTGCAGGACAGATATAAAAAGGGATGATGCTAATGAAACATGTGGTTGGAGGGCAGCAAAACACAGAGTAAGAGGGGTGGAATGGGGGACAGCACACTCATGAGCCAAAGGCAGAGGGTGGGAGATGATCCAGGGGAGCAGGTATGAGGAGGTGTTAATAAGAAGCCTGATGCATATCCAAAGGGCAGGTACTCAATGGGTTGGGAGCAGCAAGGTGTGATTTGGGTACCTACCTGCCTGGGGATGGGCAGTGTCCAGTGCCTCTGGCAGTCCATACAGGTATATTGGCCCTAGCCGCTCCGCCAACTCCTGCTCCAGGGGTGTTAGGGAGGGTGTAAAGGGGCCTTCCCCTCCAGTGCCCATGGCATGCTGCCGCTCTGCCACCATGTGTGCACGTACACCCCTCTTTATGTCGTTGAACCTCTTCCTGAGGCTGTCGAGGTCTCTGCTTGGGTCCCCTGCTTGTGCAACTGCCTCCTGCACCTCCTCCCACACCTGGTTGCGTGTTGCAACAGTGGTGGTGTTGCTTAGTCGTCTGTATAGGACATCATAATTTTCAAGAACAGACGCCAGCAGGATGTGGTTTTCCTGTGGTGTGAATTTCTGAGCCCTCTTCCGTTACAGAGCTGGCATCGGTATGTGCCTACATTTTGTAGTGAGAGGACCCTGTGTGGGCTGGGCCGATGGGCCTGCAGCCTCCACCACACTCCCTGCCATATCTGTCTCCTCCCCAACAGGTGGCCCCACCTCCCTCTCCCTCTCCCTCTCCCTCTCCCTGTCCCTCTCCCTCTCCCTCTCCACTCCTGCCCTGACCTGTGGCTCCATCTCCCTCTCCCTCTCCCTCCCTGTCAGACATTTCTTCTCTTGCCCTTCTCAGCTCCACCTTACACATCCCTCCTCTCCCTGCTATCTGCTCTTTACCTCACCTCCTTTCTCACTCACCTGCTCCTTGCCTCCCCTCCTCTCTGTATCCCCTGCTGTACCTCACACCTATCCTCCACAACCCAGCCTCTACCACTCTGACCCGCAACACACTAACATAGCTCTACTAGACACCTGCTTCTCTCTCTCTCTCTCTCTCACTGACACCTTCTCTCTCCCTCGCCTACCAACAACCTCTCAACGTGCAGCATGAGGTACTTGGGCCTGACTCGGGGCTATCACTCGGGAAAGTGGGCCTCTCTTGCTGCTGCAGCAGTGATTTCTGGGGTACCTCATCAGGTTCAGCTTCAGGTGGTGGAGCGGAGGGAACTAACCTATATGGATACTGGGGTAAACAGGTCAGGATTTCCGGGGACTCTGAGGCGGAATACACAGGTGGCTTCCCTTCCTCAGACTTCAGGGTTCCCCTGGTGGTTGCTACTAGTATTCTACACTGTTCCTCATAGGAACGCTTCATCCAAGGGGGCTGCCTCTCACAAATACCTAACCAGGAGTCTATGTAGGGAAACTGGTCAGGGCTCATTTTCTGTACAATCTGATCAACACGGGAAACTACACTAATATCAAAGGTGCCCTCACGTGGCCATGAAGTAGCTAGCACAGGCCACTCCCTATCACAGAGCATTTCTAATCGAGATGGAGACATTCTTATTCCATAATCTCCTGAAAATCCCTTACGGAAATTCTTGTTCACACATTCCAATGGAGTTTGCGTGGACTCCATCCCTCCCATAATTGTAATGATATAATGACGTACACGAAAACAGACAGTAAGGGTAGGTAGTATGGCTGTAGGTAAGGGGTCCGCACAGCCCACAGAACAATGAGGGGGACAAACACCAAATGCTTCCTCCGTTTCGCGACCTAGGCGCGGTCGCCCAGCCAGGAACTGTGCTATTTCAAGACCTCTCAGTCACACACACACACAACCAAACATGCTAGCAATGTTTCCCAAAAATTCCCAGGCCTGTCTTACTAACCAACAGCAGCCAGCCTCACGCATACTCATGTGAGATGTACTCGGACTGCTGACTAATCAAGGGCAGTGGTTTGGGCCTCGCGTCTACTCATGCAAGGCTTACTCGGATGTGCCCTGAGAGGTGATCAGACTCTCGGTACCGTTTTTCCATACTAATTCAGTCTCGCACATACTCATGCGAGACTTCCCCAGAACTAACTGACTGAAGAATAAAGAAATATCTACTCACCGGATCCGGTTTACGATACAAAACCAGTTCTTGGGTTGGATCCTGGACTCCCCTCGGGTTCGGAGGTGTTGGCCTGCCAGACCCAGTGGCCCGCCGAGGCAAGGCAGAACCCTCACTGATACAAGGGGACCGGTGGCGCCTGAGGTTTCCCCTGCGGTCGGACAGACACGGTTCCGACCGGGCCAAACCTGGAGGCGAATTACGTGGAATATTTGCTTGACTACCATTCACTATCCGCACATTCCCGGCCAACGCACCAAGAATATGTAGCAGTGAAGTGCAAACAATGAATAAATCCAGGAGTCAATTACAGGGTTCAAGCCAATTTATTGTGCACAAGGCCCAGACAGTCAATACTTCAAAAAGGACTGAGCAAAGTTCTTACAGAGACATATTCATTTTATACATTTCTTTTCAGTTTGATACATGCGGACTTTCTATTGGTTCCAACGCCCCCTGCATTTGTCCAATCGGAGATCCCTCCTGGGCCTAGCACCCAGCTTCCTCTTCTAGGATTGTTCTAACAATGGCACAGTTTCTAGGTATGGATACAATTCTACTGCAAGGTCGTTTCTAGCTCTAGGAATGCAAGTAGTGAAACATTTCTATCCTCAGAACACAAGAGAATAATGAAGGATTTATGAATTCATGAAAAACTTCTTATTAAGCAGTTTAAAACAGTTTTCTCAATCTTTCACAGATTTTTTGGTTCTTTACTAAGATAGGGGTTGGACTCAGGGCCTAACTTACAGGCCTCTCATATTTGCAGGCTATCATAGGCCATAGCCTACCACAACACAGACTTACTATCCAAATATGGTGGCGTTCACCTACAATCATAGTTGCTGGTATTCACCAATGGGTCTCCTAACTGTAGCATTGAATCAGGTAATTGAATTTTGGATCAGTTGACAGCTCTGAGATGTGGACCAGAACTGTCTGTGTTGTGGTGTTTTATCATATATTACTTGATATTTTTTGGTAGCGTTCTTCAGTCATGTGTTCCTTTGTGCTCAATGGTTCACTTTCCACATTCCATCAGAGGGCTAGTGGGATTGACTAGAAACCTCACCCTAGGAACTTGGTGAGTTGATAACCTTTATCATAATTTCTGTGCTTTACACCAGGTGTGTGGTTTTCTAATGGCAGGGTGGTGAGGTTTGCTATTTCCATGAGGCAGTGGGCTACCCTTTAAACTTGTGATCCTGCTAACAAAGCCCTAATGGACAGCACAGCCAAAATGAGGCTATATTAAAACTCCAAAAATAAAAAGGACGAAAAGACCCTAAATAATACTTGTTTTAAAAAAATAGCCCTTTTTAAAAAAAAATGCGGTATACCCAATTTAGACCCATTTCCTCAAAAAAAAACTCCAAAAAGCACTTTTAAACATACTTCAAAATAAGGATAGTATCCCTCAACAATGAAGAATTTCACAAGAACCTAGAGCCAAAAAACAGCCACTCCTCTTACAGAAAAAATATAAGGTCTAAATCCTGATTCAAGCCTTTGGGGTCACAGCCTCCAGTTGAAAGATCAGTCTTTGCTCCTCCCTCAACAAGAGCTTGTCCTCATCACAAAATGTTAGGCTCTCAAAAGTATGATTCATCTCCATACAATGCTGAACTATAGGAGCTGCAAGAATTTTCCTTTTGATACAGCTCTTATATTCAGCCAATCTTGTCCTCAATTTCCTTTTAGTTTTACGGTACCTATGTAAATCAAATTACGTACATGAACACTAAATCACATAGATCATATTACTGGTATTACAATTTGAAAAGGTACACAGCTTAAAATCCTGTACAATGTGTGGACATTGAAAAGAGTTGGTCTGAATCATTTTATCATAAAAAGAATAATTTATAAATTTAAAATGCCCCACTGGCTGATTGACTTTGCGCTCCACAGGGGACCAATGTGTCCCTAAGGTTACGCCCTCTTCTATGTGCAATCAGGATATCCTTATCTTTGAAACAAGCAAAAACCTGTACAAATGGCCAATGTTTCCTTAGAACTTTCTAAATACCTTTAGTCAAATATGAAAATTGTAAAGTGAATACTGGACGACAGGGTTCCGCCTTTGGTACCTTCTGTAAAAGCAACTTTTCACATGACAACTTTCGGTCGTGGAAAAAACATATTTCTCTTTCTTAACAAGTATGTCTAAAAATGAAATTTCAAAATGACTCAGCTTCATTATGAATCTTAAATTACAATCACAAGAATTCAACCACAAATAAAACGTGTTAGTCAGGCAAACGTCCTGTCCATAACATCACAAATCATCAATGTACATTTTCCATAAAATAAGAGTCTTTAAAAGCATGATCATTTAAAGGACTTCTTTAAATGTGTTCACATGCAAATTTCTAATATCTGGAACCATTGTGGCTCCCATTGTTGCCCCTTTTATTTGTTGTTAAAAAATTCCTTGAAAACTAAAATAATTATTTTTAGAGCTAATTCTGCTAACTCACAAAGGAAATCTGTTGGGACCCTCCTCCCTCCCTCCCTGGTAATCAAAATGGATCAATATGATCTCATTTGCCTCATCTTGTCCCATTTGTGTAGAGAGAGTCAATATCAAATGTAACCAACGTTATAGCTTCTGTATCTAATTGTAACTTTTGTAAAATCGTTATCACATGAGTGGAGTCTCAAACAAATGACTTCATTTTAGATACAAAGAGCCTCAGAAAGTTATCCATAAATTTAGATAATGGTTCCAGGATAGAACCTGTGGAGGCAGATTCCATAACATGCACGTCTGGCAGCGTATAAGTCTAAATTGAAAATGGACCCGTTTTGAACCTAATTCCGCGGGTATAGATGTAGATGTGGGTCCAGAATCAGGGAGGTAGATGTGTCCAGCATGGAACGGGCAAAGCGCTATTCAGTCGGCTCATGCACGTATCCAGTGCATGGCCCATGCATGTTTGTAGGCACGGGCCATGTAATATAATGGAGAAACATGTCCCCCATTGACACTATGGGGCACAAATAAATGTTTTTGACATCCCTGCGCCCACCATATTTTGAAATGTTGCACTTTTCGAACACTGCATGTCTCCACGATGTACCCATGGATGCCATGCTTCCTCAGTAAAAACGTGCATCTTCTAAGCTGCCCTTAACACTGACAGTAGTTTGCTGATGCACATTAGACATAAATAGCTCTGTGAAATGACTGCTGCTGCAATCTAGACCATATACCACTTCTCTTCATGCCCTGAAAAGTGCTAGGCAATCCCAGTGCATCCTCATATGGTATAAGAGAATGTCAATATGAACATATGTCATGACATACCTTGCATCAAATGGTACTTGGCATTATAAAATGGCCCCAATGATTCCTGCCTTGTTCATCTTTACAAACACACTTTAAACGGCTAAGGATGGACCCTTACCAAGTGCACAAAACCTAAAACTAACATTGCAGTTCCCCAAAGAATGCATAATATTGCTGAGCAACAAATGTATGCTCTTTTTGTGCCTATGGCCTAGAAGTGCATCCATTCTGATGCTCCGCACTACCTTTCATTTCTTATCTCTCTCTACACACCTCCTCGGGAACTCTGCTCTTCTGGCAGATCATTTCTATCTGTGTCTTTCTCTTCTACTGCCAACTCCAGACTTTACTCCTTTAACCTTATTGCTCCTTATGCCTGGAACAAACTACCCAAGACTATATGTCAGGCTTTCCTGGCCCTTCTAAAATCCAGGTTGAATGCTCACCGCAGATGGGCTGCCTACTCCTGTCCAACAGCCATGGCTGCCACCCCTTGAATCTACTGAGCTCCACTTTGTACCCCTCTGACCTTCCTCGGTCACCAGCTGCTCCCTGATGCACTGCAGCTGGTTCAGTTGCTTCCAGCGCAGTGTCCAAAAGTGGCACTTCAGGGCCTCAGGGTGCATTGCACGCCACATTCACTGTGGGAGAGGGGGGACACACAGGGACTCAGGTGGGTGGTTTAATATAGCCTGTTGTGCATACCTGTATCCTGCCTCAGCCAGGTGGCCTCATCCTGGGAGCAGGGGCATACCCATGGGTAGCAGGTATGGGGTGCATGTGATGGTACACTTCTTGTGTCTGTCACCGGATTTTTATCCACCACTCCCCTGGACCTTTGACATGTGCCCCATGCCATCACCAACAGAGCCATCTGAGCCACTGCTTTGCCTGTGTCACCCCTCTGGCCCCTTCAGCCACCTCTGCAGTCCTCCCCCCTTCCTTGCTACAATCTGTTGCATGAAGGCTTGCCTTGACACCATGGTACATGGTCGGGGCTGTGCATGGCCTCGTCTGTGGGCATGTGTTGTACTAGGGGGCATCCACTACTCCAGGGGTCACATCACCGCATGATTTGTTCAGCACCATGCAAGACAGGGTGTCATGGTATGTGCATGTTTGCCATTACAGATCTGTCAGATTCTGTGGCATCACATCATTGATGGTGGAACATCTGCTTGCAGGGAAAGACAGACAGCACATATATGGATTCTGTCACTGGCCCCCTCAAACCCCTGAGCCAGGGTCACAGGAGATGGGGGTGGGGCACAAGTCCAGGGCATCCACACTGGCTGGCAGGCTCCTCTGGGGTGGGCAGCCCAACCACAGCTCCACATGCACCGGGCATTGCCATTGCTGTGCTTGTCCTGTGGTGTTGCTGCCAACCTATACCAGGGGGTGCATCAGCCTCCCCAACTCCTGTGTCTGGTTATACCTTCTTTTGTAGGCAGCCAGAGATGACACCTGTAATAATTCATGGCCCGTCCCCAGCTAACACCTTTTCTGCATACATTGGGGCTGGCACCAGCATGTGGCTTGGCACCACAGCCCTGTATCCCTGTGCAGACAACAGCTGTGCCTTCCAGGGTTAATGTGGCCTAGCATAGTGCTCAGCACCCCTCCCCTGCCTGTTGAGGCCTCTTACTCATGCAGGCGGAGTTGGATGCCCCTCCATATGGCCATGGCTATCTGCAGGTTTGTTCGCCAGCCACACCTGGGGTATAGCATCCCCTTGTACCACAGCACAGATTGGGCAATGGCCTCAGACTCATCTGGGTTGAAGTTTGCTATCCTCCTTGCTGCCATGCCACTGGTATCTATCCACCTAGCAACAGGGGACTCTTGCACAGGCAGACCACGGGGCCTGCATGACGGTGTTGTCTCTGCATGGGTACACAGGTTGGGCGATACATGGATTCATGCATATTTTCCATCCCACTTCTCTGGCCATTGGTTCGGACACATAAAACTTTAGGCACCGAGCCTGGGTTCCAGACCCTAAGATTACCCATCTATGCCGCACTGGGTGTCTGCCGCTGTGCTCGGTTTATGCTGCATTTTCAATGCTTTCCTATTTTGGAGGCACATGACTCACAATTCAAGCACTTTTCCTGAGTGGATATGTTTCTGCAGGTATGGCATGCCTCGGTGCCTTGTTGAATATCGGGTCCAACATTCTTTTCCTTAAAATACATTCTCAACAACCAATCCCTATTAGCATTTAAAGCAAATGATACCAATAGAGTAGCCAGTAATACAGATTCATTCCTAGAATTTTCCAGAAGCATGAAGGGGAATTTTAGAAGGGACAGCCAAGTGCAATCTGGCATGTCTAGACCAGAATGTCTGAAAAAATGCAGGCATGTCCAGGTGCAGACACAATTTCACAAATATGCATGTGCCTGATATGAAAGTCTAACGTAGACACCCCCAGAACTATATTTCAGAATATAGCATCTAGGATAGCCTACTGGTTAGAATAGTGGGCTAGGAACAGGGCAGCCAGAATTTAAATCCCATTGCTACTAGTACTATCATTATGCTGAGTACTGGGGATGATGGTGTGCTATCTTTTCTACACCTTCTGGATGTTTTTCAGCCAAAACAAACAGATTTAAACTTAGACCTGACACTGTGCATGTTTCTGAGATCAGGTGGGGATGACCAGGTTCCTGGAAACACCTCCACTATGCCCCCGTTCAGACTTGGATGTCCAGAGAGCTGGCTTCTAAATTACTTTGAATGTCTCCATGCCCATTTTCAGATGTCCAAAGCACAAATAGGGCTTTCAAAATGACCCACATAGTAACATTTAAAATGTCCATATCTTCAATCTAACTTTCTTATGAATTATTTTATTAGTGAAATAGTAATTTTTAACACCTCTATCCCACATTTCTTAAACATTGTGCAGCATTTTCTAAAATCTCTATTTTAGATGTAATAATAATTTTGGACCCGATATTCGGCTGTCCGTATTTTGGAAGGGCTATGCGTCTCGTCAGTGCATAGCCCTCCCTGCTGACCTCTAAATCATATATTCAATGCCATGGCAACAGCTTTGAACATCCCATGATCGCCACCAAAGCCGGAAGCCACAGAAGTTAACTATGCAGCAGTGATATTGGATGCTGCCCGGTTAGCTCCTGCGCCCCAAAGATAGGCAAGGGTTTTCCATGCCTATCTTTTAGGCACAGGCCAATAACCGGACAACATCCAATACTGCTTCTGCATGGTTAGCTACTGTCTCCACCTCTGCTCCACCCTGGGACGCCCCTAACACGCCCTGATGCAAACCGGATAGCATAGGGGCACGTAGGGGACTTAGTAGGGGATATTTAATGGCACTAACCATGTAGGTCTAAAAATGTTGACTGTAATTATTATAGTTAGAGGAGAAAAGACCTCAGTGAAAATGCTTCTCCCTCAAGTAGCAGGATCAATTACATGCCTGTAAGGGACGCGCCTTTATCACACACATCAGAGGTCTAAAATACCTCCCCTGCAATTAAAAAAAATTTGCTTTATTTTATTTTCTTCATTTTTTGTTTTATTCTATTCAAATTATTATTATTTTTTAAATTATGAAAAATATCTCAACACTACATTTGTAAAAATCAGCTTACTAAATTATGAAGGCATTAAGTTTCAAAGCCATATATTTGTCGTCATCTGAAACAAAGCACAAAACCACTGCTGAGTACATTCCTCCAGCAATGACCCAGCCCACCCGTTTGTACTTAGCTTTAAATTAGGAATCATACTCCAAAATGCAGGGGCTTCTTCTACAACATCTTAACATAGGAGGCTGCTCTTCAAAGCATCACTCAAACCTAGCCAACGAAGATCTCCATTTCACGGGAACTCCACTTCATCGGGATATTGCTCATCCTATGTCCCCTCCTAGCAGAGCCTGCCTTCAATTGAAAGAGACCTTCCTGCGCATTTATGCTAAATAAGTATTTAAAAGTCTATCATATTGCACCTATACAGCCTTTCCTCTAAAGAATATATATTAAGATCTTTAAGTCAGTCCTCATATGCTTCATAATGAAGACCACTAACCATTTTAGTAGCCACCCTCTGCACCGACTCCAAACTGCCTATATCTTTCTGAAGGTGCGGTCTCCAGAATTGCACACAATACTCCAAATGAGGTCACACCAGAGACTTATACAGAGGCATTATCACCTCCTTTTGTTGCTGGCCATTCCTCTCCCTACATGCCCAAGCATCCTTCTGGCTTTTGCAGTCACCTTTTCTACTTGTTTAGTTACTTTAAGATTGTCAGACACAATTACGCCCAGGTCCCGCTCTTCTTTTATGGTCAGAAGTACCTCACCCCCCTACACTGTACAGCTCCTTTGGATTTTTGCAGCCTAAATGCATGACTGCATTTTTTAGCATTAATTTCAACTGCCATTTTCTAGACCATTCTTCATGTTGTTGACCCCTTACATGTCAGTCTCAGATACATTTTTGAACATTAGAGCCCCTTTTCATAATCCATTCTACCAAGCATAGCCAGTCTTCAAATTCCAATCTTCATCACCTCATTTTCAACAGCACAGCTAATCTACAAATTGAAATCTTCAACATCCGACACATATCTCGGCACCATAGCCTATCACTCCCTCAGGAGTTTTATCAAGGAAAAGCCGGCACTTGAATTCAAACCTAACAAAAAACCCACAAGAACAATTAAGCTTCAGCAGGGGCAGCAGTTTAACTCCAACCAAAGAAACTATCAAGGCCTTTAAATTCTACTATAAGTGCCGCAGAAAAAAAAACAACCAAACCTCCTTGTTCAAATTTGCTAGATTCCCACTTAGGCAGTTCAAGCCATGTTTTTTCAATAACATCATATGGATGCAAACATTGGACAGGAAGAAAATTGATGCCTTTGAATTATGATGCTAGTGACGAATTCTATGTATACCATGGATTGCCCAAAGAACAAACCAGTCAATAATAGAGGAGATCAAACCTAAGCTCAGATGACAAGACTTCAATGTTCATACTTTGGACATATCATGAGAAGAGAGAGATCATTAGAGAAAGAGATCATGCTTGGCAAGGTAGAAAGTCAACGCAAAATAGGAAGGCCAGCAATGAGATAGATTGATACAATAACAGCAGCTATGAGTGCCATTCTGTCAGCAATGAGCTGCCTGACTGAAGACTGAACACAGTTTAGGACAACTATTCAGAGGGTCGCCCTGAGTCAACACTGACTTGATGGCACTTGCAACAACAACAACAAAGGTGAGCCAGTTGATATAGTGTTTCTGGATTTTCAGAAAGCCTTTGACCAAGCCCCTTATGAGAGTCTCTTGTGCAAATTAAAACATTATGAGATAGAAGGCAATGTACTATTGTGGATCAGAAACTTTTTTAAAAAAGAGAGTAGGGCTAAAGGCCAATTTTCTCAATGGAGGAAACATAGAAACATAGAAATATGATGACAGAAAAAGACCACATGGCCTATCTAGTCTGTCCTTCCATAACAACTACAACAGTCCCCTTATTACCTTTAGAGATCCTCTGTGTTTGTCCCATGCTTTTTTGAATTCAGTTACTGTCCTCATCTCTACCACCTCCACTGGGAGACTATTCCATGGATCCATTACTCTTTCCGTAAAGAAATATTTCCACATATCACTCCTGAATCTATCTCCCTTCACCCTCATCCCATGTGCCCTCATAGCAGAACTTGCTTTCAATTGAAAGAGGCTCTCTCCCTGAACATTTATGCCACGGAGGTATTTAAACATCTCAATCATATCCCCTCTATCCCGCCTTTCCTCTAAGGTGTACATATTAAGATCCTTCAGTCTGTCCTCATATGCTTTATAATGAAGGCCACTAATCATTTTAGTAGCCACCCTCTGCACCGACTCCATCCTGTTCACATCCTTTTGAAGGTGCGGTCTCCAGAATTGCACACTATACTCCAAATGAGGTCGCACCAAAGACTTATACAGAGGCATTATCACCTCCTTTTTTCTGCTAGCCATTCCTCTCCGTATGCACCCAAGCATCCATCTAGCTTTTGCCATCGCCTTTTCTACCTATTTAGCTACTTTAAGATCATCAGACACAACCACGCCTAGATCCCGCTCTTCTTTAGTGGGAAAAAGTACTTCACCCACTATACTATATTGCTTCCTTGGATTGCTGCAGCCCAAATGCATGACCTTTCATTTTTTAACATTAAATCCCAGCTGCCAAATTCTAGACCATTCTTCAAGCTTAGCTAGATCCCTCCTCATGTTATAAACACCTTCCTGGGTGTCTACTCTATTGCAGATTTTGGTATTATCCGCAAAGAGGCAAACCTTACCTGAAAGCCCTTCCGCTATATCACTAACGAAGATGTTAAAAAGAATCGGACCAAGGACAGATCCCTGGGGCACACCACTGGTAACATCCTTCTCCTCAGAGTGAGCTCCATTTACTTGTACTCTTTGTCGCCTCCCACCCAACCAATTTCTAACCCAAGCAGTAATTTTAGGGTCCATCCCTAGGGTGCTCAGTTTGTTTATAAGTGACCTGTGAGGAACAGTGTCAAAGGCTCTACTGAAATCTAAATACTCCACATCTAGGGCTCTCCCACGGTTCAACTCCCTGGTCACCCAGTGAAAGAAATCAATCAGATTTGTCTGACAAGACCTGCCTCTGGTGAATCCATGCTGCCTCGGATCCTGTAATCCACTGGACTCCAGAAACTTCACTATTTTCTCTTTCAGCAGCGTTTCCAATAATTTACTCACCACCGAAGTTAAACTAACCGGCCTGTAGTTTTCAACCACATCCTTACTTCCGCTTTTGTGTAAAGGCACCACATGAGCCTCTCTCCAGTCCTTTGGCACCACTCCCGACTCCAACGAGGCATTGAAAAGGTCAGTCAGTGGAGCTGCTAGAACGTTCCCAAATTCCCTCAGTATTCTCAGGTGTATCCCATCTGGTCCCATCGTTTTGTCTACTTTAAGTTGAGATAGTTTCTCACGAACACAGTCTTTTGAAAATTGTTCAAGATGTCCTTTGCTTCTGTTCCTATTTGTAGGTGTTTTCTGAGGTCCTGCTCCTGGTTCTTCATCTGTGAACACAGAACAAAAATATTTGTTAAGCAATTCCGCTTTATCCTTATCAGCTTCTACATATTCCTCCCCTGCACCCTTGAATCTGACAATACCACTCTTGCCCTTCCTCTTCTCGCTAATATATCTGAAAAATGTCTTATCCCCCCATTTTATTGCATTGGCTATTTCCTTCTCCTTTTGAATCTTTGCCTTCTTGACTACTTTGCTTGCTTCTCTAAGTTTTTCCAAATACAGATGCCTGTCTTCCTCTCTCTGTGATCTCTTGTATTTCATGAAGGCCTCCCTCTTTTTCTTCACTTTTTCAGCTACTTCTTTCAAAAACCATAGCGGTCTCCTTTTCCTTTTACCTTTATTTACCATTTTTAACAAAAAGGTTGGTTGCCCTTAAAATATCCCCTTTCAGTTTTTCCCACTGTTTTTCTACATCCCTCAGCTGTTCCCATCCAACTAACGACTCCCTGAGGTATTGGCCCATCTTCGCAAAGTTAGTCTTCCTAAAGTCTAAGATCCTCGCCTTTGAATGGATTCTAACAGCCCTAGTCCTAATACTGAACCACACCATCTGGTGATCACTGGATTCAAAATGATCTCCCACTACAACATCAGAAACACTTTCACCATTGGTAAGCATCAAGCCCAGTATGGCCCCTTCACGTGTGGGGTCTGTTACCAATTGCCTGAATAGTTCTCCCTGTAGAGAATCCAGGATGACACTGCAGCAGGAATGTGCCAATCAACATCTGGCATATTGAAATCTCCTATCAGTAGCACTTCCCCTTTCCTAGCAATGCAGCACATGTCTTCAATTAACTCTCTGTCCACCACTTCATCTTGTGAGGGAGGTCTGTATATCACACCAATGTAAATAGATTTCTCTTTCCCTCTTTCTAGTTTAACCCACAATGCCTCCCCTCTCCTTTTTAAGCTCTGTAATTCCAAAGCTTTAATAGTAGTTTTTACATATAGTGCCACTCCTCCTCCCCTTCTTCCTACCCTGTCCTTTCTGAATAAAGTATAGCCAGGTATAGTTACATCCCAATCATGGTTTTCTGTGAACCATGTTTCTGTAACTGCCACTAAATCCAAGTCAGCCACTCCCACCAAAGCTTCAACATCAGGGATCTTATTTCCCATGCTACGGGCATTTATACACACTGCTTTCCATATGTTACCCCTGTTACCCATTTCCATAAAGTTATTTAATGTATCACCTACCTGGGGGCTTTCACTTACCTGGGGGCTTTCTTCACCCTTCCCCAACGAATCTAGTTTAAAGCCCTCTTAAGTAGATTAGCCAGTCTACTACTGAAGACGCGTTGACCTTTCTTGGACAGATGGAGGCCATCTTTGCTCTGCAACCCTTGGAACAGCATCCCATGGTCTAGGAAACCAAAACGCTCTCGATGACATCATCCACGCAGCCATGCATTCATCTCCAGGATGCGAGCCTCTCTGCCTTGGCCTTTACCCTCAACAGGGAGGAAGGTGAATAGTGGAATATCTCAGGGATCTGGGTGACCAGGGAGTTGGACCGAGGGAGAGCCCTAGATGTGGTGTATTTAGATTTCAGTAAAGCCTTTGACACTGTTCCTCACAGGCGACTTATAAACAAACTGAGCGCCCTAGGGATGAACCCCAAAGTTACTGCTTGGGTTAGAAATTGGTTGGATGGGAGGCAACAAAGAGTACAAGTAAATGTAGCTCACTCTGAGGAGAAGGATGTTACCAGTGGTGTGCCCCAGGGTTCTGTCCTTGGTCCGATTCTTTTTAACATCTTTGTTAGTGATATAGCGGAAGTGCTGTCGGGTAAGGTTTGCCTCTTTGTGGATGATACCAAAATCGGCAATAGAGTAGACACCCAGGAAGGTGTAGATAACATGAGGAGTGATCTAGCTAAGCTTGAAGAATGGTCTAGAATTTGGCAGCTGGGATTTAATGTTAAGAAATGTAAGGTCATGCATTTGGGCTGCAGCAATCCAAGGGAGCAATATAGTATAGGGGGTGAAGTACTTTTGTTCACTAAAGAAGAGCGGGACCTAGGCCTGGTTGTGTCTGATGATCTTAAAGTAGCTAAACAGGTAGAAAAGGTGACAGCAAAAGCTAAAAGGATGCTTGGGTGCATACGGAGAGGAATGGCTAGCAGAAAAAAAGGAGGTGATAATGCCTCTGTATAAGTCTTTGGTGCAACCTCATTTGGAGTATAGTGTGCAATTCTAGAGACCGCACCTTCAAAAGGATGTGAACAGTATGGAGTCGGTGCAGAGGGTGGCTACGAAAATGATTAGTGGTCTTCATTATAAAGCATATGAGGACAGACTGAAGGATCTTAATATGTACACCTTAGAGGAAAGGTGGGATAGAGGTGATATGATTGAGATGTTTAAATACCTCCGTGGCATAAATGTTCAGGGAGAGAGCCTCTTTCAATTGAAAGCAAGTTCTGCTACGAGGGCACATGGGATGAGGGTGAAGGGAGATAGATTCAGGAGTGATATGCGGAAATATTTCTTTATGGAAAGAGTAGTGGATCCGTGGAATAGTCTCCCAGTGGAGGTGGTAGAGATGAGGACAGTAACTGAATTCAAAAAAGCATGGGACAAACACAGAGGATCTCTAAAGGTAAATAGGGGACTGTTGTAGTTGTTGATATGGAAGGACAGACTAGAGAGGCCATGTGGTCTTTTTCTGTTATCATGTTTCTATGTTTCTATGTTTCTAAGACCACCAGCACTCTCTCCACATCTACCCTAAACTCTCTAAGCCTTGAAAGCAAGGACCTAGCAATATGCCTAATTTACAGAGCCCCAACCTCTAACCCATACGACTTCTCAACTATATTTGAGATTGCTTCCAGCCTTACCAACAAGGGTAAACTGCCAATAATCCTGGGCGATTTCAATTTAAATTCTCTACCTTCAGCTCAAACTACCACATTTATCAATGCTTTAACTTCCCTAGATCTCTCCCAAATCATCGAATCTCAAGCACACTCTGGTGGAAACACTCTCGACCTAGTTTTTGTACCAGCCATCCTCCACTCCCTCAACTCTCAAATCTCCTTTCAAGTAACCCCTGTACCATGGTTGGATCACTACATGATATCCTTTAACCTCCCTATCAACCCCCTTCAGACCAGACAACATTATTCTAACTTCCATCGCTGCTTCAAAGACTTCAATAAGGAAGCATTACTAGCTCAAATACTTCCCAAACTTAAAACTAGTGCCACGGATCTCCCTGCTTTAATAGAGAATTGGAACAAGACCTTATCACTAGCAGCCATTGCTCCACCTCAACCAAGGGCAGCTAAACATGAAAACAAAGCCTCATGGTATTCTTCAGAAATCAGGCAAAGATCACCTTAAGAAGACTCGAGAGACGATAGAGGAGATTCAAAGGTCATTCAGATCACCACAAATACCTAACAAAACAGTGAGAATAGAATGAGCTAATTTATAAACACAAGAAACAACATCATACAAACCTCATCAGAAGTTCTCTAAACTGCCCGAGAGAACTATTCTCCATTGTGAAAGAAATATCAAGATCCCCACAAGGCCAAGACATCAATGCATTAACCCCTGAGGTCTATGCAATCTATCTCCAGAGCGAATTCTCATCACATCTTCTTCTGTACAAGATCACCCAAAAATTTGGACTTACTTCTACTCAGTCACTGATGATCTTTGCACCAACCTCTTAAAGTCCCTTAACACAACCACTTCCCCACTTCATCCCTGCCCATCTGTCTGGATAAGGGCAGTTGCACAAAATATAGCACCATCAATCAGCAAAATAATAAACTTAGCCCTATCACAAGGAATCATGTCACCACCATTGACAACCTCCTCCATAAGACCACTATTAAAGAGCAATGCAACGGACCCTATGTCTCCCACCTCATACCACCCCATATCTAGTATTCTGCTCCTAGCCAAACTAATTGAAAAGATGGTCCAACATCAACTTCAAGACTACGTCAACTCAACATTCTCACTTGGCCCTCAACAGCATGGATTCCGAGAGCTCCACAGCATAGAAACTTTATTAACATCTCTGCTGAACACAATACTCAAAGAAACCAAAGACATAAAGAGGGGCTTCATACTAATATTCATAGACATGACATCTGATTTCAGTTCCATAATCCACTCCATTCCCCTGGATAGGCAAAGAGAAATAGGAATAGGTGACACCCCATTGTCATGGTTTCACTCCTACCTATCAGACAGAACATCTCAAGTCAAGATAAAAAAATAACACTTAAAGACCGTTCCCACTAAAGCAAGATCTTCCCCAGGGCTCAGCACTCTCTGTGCTCATCTTCAACATTTACATCCAACCAGTTTGCAAGATCTTAAAATACCACAACATACTCTACCACCTATACATGGATGACCTAATGATTTACACTACGCTGGACATAAAGAATCTTGACTATTCCACCATCTCATCAGGCTTATCAGAAGTCACAGAATGGCTGGCACAACACAACTTAACAATCAATTACATCAAATCATAGGCCCTCATAATCACAAGTGACACCTCATTTAACCCACCTCATAGCCTATTTATTGGAACACAAACAATCCCAGTGAACACCTCATAGCCTATTTATAGGAACACAAACAATCCCAGTAAAATACTTAGGAATACACCTGGACCAGAGACTCAATTTCCAATCCCATATTAACAGAACAACTTCCAAAGTATACTATAAAATGAAAATGCTGCAAAACCTTTGACCTTTACTCGAACAGAACCACTTCAGATACGTTTGCCAAGCATTGATCACACCACAGCTTGACTATTGTAACTTGATCCTACATGGACTACCCAGATATGCAACCCAAACTTCACAACTGGCTCAGAACGCAGCAGCCTGACTGATCACAGGAACAAACAAGCAAGCTCACATCACCCCTATATTGGAATCCCTCCATTGGCTCCCCATTCACTCTAGAATAAAAAATAAGGCAATAATAATAACCTTCAAAATACTACACAACCAATCTGTGGGATGTCTAACTGACTTAATCAGAAAAGTCCTAAACACTCATTCAAAAAGAAAAGAGCACCTAAACACCTTTACAGATATCACAGTCTCCATGGGCACCTCCCAGAATGCGCTCTGTAGAATTTTTGAGCATTATCCCCTTCACTATGGAATTCCCTGCCATACCACCTGAGAGCGATTACTGATGCTGACGACTTCAGAAAGTTCCTAAAAACCCATCTATTTAAGGAGCACTTTGACACCACAGGAGTCACGTAACTTCACCAATAATTCAACCCACCTGCAAAAAGGTCAACACAACAGACATACAATCAATACTCTGTAAATAGTTACAAAATATTTCTTTTGTAAATAGTTATAAATGTTGTATGATTGTCACCTGTAATGTAAATTGCTGCTGATGAACTGTGCTATGTCAACAGAGTTATGTTCTTTTTAAGCCACTTTGAGATTTTGAAAAGCGGTATATAAAAAAAAAATGTTAAATAAATAAATTTGGGTTACAGAAGTTTTATGAAGATTCTGTGTGTACATCAGCAGACGTGCATAACTTACTTAATGCATCCTAACCAAACAGGATTTATTAAGGGACGATATGGCTCAGATAATGTCAAAAGGCTGGTTAATATTTTGCATCCTATTACATCTGTCAATGATGAGGAGGGAATTGTTTCTCTTGATGCTGAAAAGGCCTTTGAAAAGGCTGAATGGTCCTTACTGTTTGCTGTATTGGATAGATTTTATTTTGGTCCTAATTTTTCTGTTAATAGGTGGTCCTCCGATTGCTTTTCACTAGAGAGGGGCAATCAACAAGGTTGCCCTCTCTCTCTTTCCATTACTTTTTGTTCTAGATTAAAACCCTTAGTAGTTGCTATCTATAACAGTGTTGATATTCAGGATATTTTTGTCAATGGAGTGATACCTGTTACATCCCTGTATGCCAATGATACTCTCTTTTTTCTGAATAACTGACTCATCTTTTAGAGGTCTTTGGCTCACTTTTAGGCTACTTGGTTAACTATTCTATATCAGTATTTTTGACAAATGGTATACAGTGGGATAATTTTAAAAGTCTTAGTCGTGATTTGGATGTCTGAAGACATGTATGTTGATGTCAAAATCACAGAAACATTTCTGAAGCCATTCCACAAATGATGTCTACAGGCATCTTCTATGCAGGGACGTCCAAACAGGCAAATGGCAGGGTGGCAGTGTGTCTGGGGAAGTGCAATGGACTTACACATCCCTGTTCAATTTCAGGAATGTCTGCAAGTATATTTACATTTAGACCTGCTGTAGGCATGAATAGACATCAGGAAACTGGTTGTTTTTACCTTAAAACATTCAGAGAGCATATAGTAGATGGAACGCTAAGATCACAAAAAGCCACATTGGGTTTTGAAGCCTTGCCACCCTACTGCTAGCCTACTACTTTAACCATTATGCTATTAGATACCCATTGTCTGGGATGTTATTCTGGGGACATCTTTGTAGACGTCTCTATAGATGTCTATATCAGGCACATCCACGTTTCTGAAATTGTGCCTGAATTTGCATGTGACTGCTTTTCTTTCAGATGTTCTGGCTTTGACATCACAGATTGCATTGTAAAATGTGCCTTAATGTGCTGATGCCTGTTTTTTGTTCCATCAGCCAATTCCAATTGGTCTCAAGATTTCAATATTTGGGAGTGTCTGTCTCTCAGAATGAATCCCTACTATTTTTTTTAAAACCTTTATGTTATCCATTCTAATGTAATCTAACACATGCTTATATACCGTCACACTCCCAGACCCAGTGGTTCAGTGCAGTTAAAAAAAATGAAAAATGTCATAAAAGACACAAATTACAACCTACAAGAAATATCAGCAATTCCTCTTACTTAAGGCTGGATTGATTAATTCTAGAACAACCATGATTTTAAACTTTTACGAAAATGTAAAAAGGACATTGAGGATTTAATCTCTTTAGATAACTGTAACCATAATTCTGTAGACATATATAGAATTGTTCAGGTATATACTAATTAAAAAATGTGTAGAGAATCATATAAAGTTTAAATTTAACCTGTTTTGGAACCCTTAGCCAGTGCAATCCACAAACAATGGAGTCACTGGAGTGTATCTAGAATACACCATATATACGTCGTGCTGCAGAATTTTGACAAAGCTGCAGGAATTTCACCTGCCTCTGTGAACAGCTCTAAAACAGAATATTTCCATAGTCCAAATAAGCAAGAATGGAACTTTGAACTGAGTCAAAAGGTTTAATTCTACGTAACTGATGCTATCTAAAAAAGGACCTTGCTACAACAGAACTAATGCGAGCCTCAAATGACAAATTTTCATCCACGAGAAATCTGAGAACACAGAGTATTGGTTCAAAGCATACATTTAATCATTTTGAGGCCTCAACCAAAGAACTGGGAAATAGTTTAACATTGTTAAAACAAAGGTCCTTTGTTTTAAGCATGTTTAACTGTAATCACAAGATCATCACCCGCCTGTCAAGTTGCTATAAAGTATCATCAGTTTTTGAATAAATATCACTAGAAAGTGATCTGAATGCTAACAAAATGTAACCGGGTAGCCGGACCCGACGCTCCCCCCCTTTTACAACTCCTCCTATCCCTCTTTAACCCTCCTCCGCCCTTCCCACAAAATGCACAGACAGCCTTTTGTGGTAACAACTGGTCGCAGCTTTATTTCCAAACAACATATTTAACAATAAACAGGAATGCAACAAACCCCCCAGCGGTGCGATGCGTCACCAGCCATGCAATTAGCAAGGCGACCTCGCCTCCGCTCCAGCCCCGGTCCCACCACCGACAACGTTCCAACCACCCATATCTGACTTCGCCATATTACTAGCAAAGGTTTTCCAGGGGTAGTCTGGGTCGAGGGCACCCCGCCCCCTTCCCAAGTGGCCTAAGGCTCCGGACCCCGGAAACCTCCGGGATCCCGCTGCTCACCCCCCCCCCCCAGCTGCGACAACCCTATTCAATTACTCACCCCTCTCCACCACAATAAGGGGTGGGCGGGTGGGCCACTTGCCTTGCAGTCCGGCCGCATGTGCTCCAGCACGACCGCGCGCATGCTGGAGCACATGGCCAGACCCCCCCTGATTGGCTCCGCTCGCACCCGGCAATGAGCGGAGCCAATCCCTTCAAAAAATGCACCCTGCGTCATGACGCGCCACGCCATGTGTGCCCCCCACTACCCCTCCCCCTTCCAACGCGATGCGAGCAGGGTCCCGCGCCGGGCCAGGCACCCGGTTACACGCGAGCGCCGGGACCCTGCCCGCACCCTCAAGATGAAATATCATCCACATAGGTGTATAATTTAAGATTATTTAGAGAGAGAAAACAACCTAATGTTATTATAAGAACATCAGGGAGCTGGGGAAAGCGGCAAGCCCTGTGTAGCACCACAACATGATCTTCACATTCCAGAGGAAACTGCAGCAGTCCTAACTTAATATGTCTTGTTCTTTAAGAAACCTAAAACTCACCTATACACTAACCCTGATATCCCCAAATGATCCAGAACAACCAACAAAATATCATGGTCAGCAAAACCATTATAAAAAACAAAATTACTGAACATGTAGATAGTCATGGTTTAATGAGAGAAAGCCAACATGGTTTTAGCCAAGAAAGGTCTTGTCTTACTAATCTGTCATATTTTTTGAAGGTGTGAATAAACAGGTAGACAAAAGTGTGTCTGTCGATATAGTGTATCTGGATTTTCAGAAAGCCTTTGACAAGGTCCCTCATGAGAGACTCTTGGTGAAGCTAAAAAATCATGGGATAGGAAGCAGTGTACTATTGTGTGTCAGGAACTGGTTAAAAGATAGAAAGCAGAGGGCAGGGCTGAATGGCCAATTTTCTCAGTGAGTACCCCATAGATCTGTGCTGGGTCCACTGTTTTTAAACATATTTAAAAAGTACCTGTAAATGGGAATAAGAAGTGAGGTTGTCAAATTTGCAGATAACACAGAATTATTCAAAATTGTTAAAACCCAAGAGGATTGTGAAAAATTGCAAGAGAACCTTGATCAATTGGAAGACTGGAAAGAATAACCTAAACTATGGTTACACGATGCAAGGTTCCACACTAGAAAGCAACATCCAGGTTTAGGCATCATCATGGATAACATGTTGAAACCCTCCGCCCAGTGTGCAGTGGCAGCCAAGAAGGCAAATAAAATGCTAGGAATCATAAAGAAAGGAATGGAGAATAAAGCAAAGGATATTATAATGTCACTGTATCGTTCCATGGTGCGACCACATCTGGAATATTGTGTGCAATTTCTCAAGGATGTATGGGGAGGATCTGGTGTGGCCATCAGCAATGCAGAGGGGACATGAAAGCTTGGCCAGTACCTGGACCATATAGATGATCACAGCATCAGTAGGTGCCAGTGTGATGAGGCAGGCAAAGACAGAGAGGGTTCACCATAGCCAAATGTCAAAATATTTCCCCGGCAATGATAAGGGACCCTCATAATAAGGGCACTCAACAGTGCAAGCAGCACTAATGCATGCCCATGATGCATAGTGTGCTGCTGAATATGTAGTAGTGCTGTTTGCACTCCTGAATGCCCTTATTCTGAAGGACACTATTAATGACAACAATTTGTTTTGACATGTAGCCATACCAAAACCAATGCTGGTTCCATCTGTAGTATTCTACACAGGGTAATCTATGTACAATTGATAGAGCTGGCAGTGTGATAGGGCAGCCAGACATCCACAGTGTCTGCCAATAGGAAACACAACTGATATAGTTCCATAATTCCCTGGATTATCCCACGCAGTGCATGCACCTGCCCATACCAGGATCAATGAGAGCTATGAGAGTGGTGATATATCTGGGGTCTGGCTACCTGGTGTGATGGTACAGTGCTCTTCCTCCTCATGCCCACACAACCCTGACTGGGGGAGCAGTGCCACATAGCTGGATGTGGGAAGGCAGAGAGGGGCACCCCAAAGATAGCGGATGTATACAAAATTGACATACCCCAGGTGGGACAGGTCTAGCTGCTGTAAAGAATGCCAGTACCCAGATAGGTGAGTCTCAAATGCCATAGTCAGAAGTCCCTATGACAGCCACAGCAACTACTATTAATCATTTCTATAGCACTACAAGATATATGCAGCCTTGCACAGACACATGTAACAGATGGTTCCTGCTCAGTGGCGTGTACAATCTAGTCAGGACAGACAGCACAGCAGCTGTGAACATAAGAACATAAGATATGCCATACTGGGTCAGACCAAGGTCCATCAAGCCCAGTATTCTGTTTCCAACAGTGGCCAATCTAGGTCATATGTACCTAGCAGTTTCCCCAAGGGACACACGTTCCAAAATGCTTGTATTGGTTCAAGCATTGATATCCTGGGTCCCTTCTTAATAATGGTTTATGGACCTTTCCTCCAGGAACTTGTCCAGACCTTTTTTAAACCCAGCTATACTAACAGCCTTTACTACATCCACTGGTAACAAATTCCAGAGTTTGATTACACGTTGAGTGAAAAAATATTTTCTTGTATTAGTCTTAAATAGCTTACCCTGTAGCTTCATTGCATGTCCCCTAGTCTTTCTATATTCTGATAAGGTAAACAATCGATCTACATTTACCCATTCCACTCCGTTCATTAATTTATAGACTTCTATCATATCTCCCCTCAGCCGTCTCTTTTCCAGGTTAAAGGGCCCTAACCTTTTTAGCCTTTCTTCATAGGAGTATCCTTCCATCCCCTTTACCATTTTGGTGGCTCTTCTCTGAACCTTTTCTAAAATCGCTATATCCTTTTTAAGATACGGCAATCAGAATTGCACACAATATTCAAGGTGCGGTCTCACCATGGAACGATATAGAGGCATTATAATATCTTTTGAGCAGGATATGTCCAGGGAGAATAGACAGGAAACATAAGGGAGCCTAAGCGGATCTGACCCCAAAGCAGCATCAATGCAGTGGATACCCAGCCTGGATATGAGAGGGGCCAGGGACAAAACATGACTTTCTGACTCAGGTACTTTGTTCCAGGAATATGGAGCAGCAAGGAGAGGGCAGCAATGTCTATATATGGCTGTAGAAGTGAAGGGCACAAATAGAGGCAATCTGACAGAAGAGCAGTGTTCAAGAGAAGGGGTGTAGGAAGAGATATGATGGATATGGGAATTCAGAGCAGCGGAATGTGTGCACATATAGACCAGAGGCATGAAAAGGGCAGATATGTGTTGCTCAGCAATGGTAGGCATCCTTTGGGGACCTGCATTCCTTTGGGCTGTGTGGACCTGGTAAGGGTCCATCCCTAGCCATCTAAGACATGTTTGTAGAGCTGACCAGGGCAGAAATCACTGGGACCGCTTCCTAATGCCACATACCCTTTGATGCAAGGTATGTCCTGAGATATATGTTCACACTTGCATTCTTATATACCATATTGATGTGCACTGGGCTTACCTAGTGCTCCTCATGGTCTAGGTTGCTGCAGTTTATTTATTTATTTATTTATTTAACAGTTTTTATATACCGTCTTTCTACAATTCAAGACGGTTTACATGGAACGTAACTGACAGTATTGTACAACTGTTTACATAGAACAAAGTAACAGGCTACATGGTAACATAAGAACTAAGGAACTAATGAACTAATAAACTATTTACAATAAAATTATTTACAGTAATATGGATCATTTGTTTACATAAGAAGTAACTGTGGGTCGCTAGGATATCAAGTGGAGGGATTAGTGAGGAGGGTAGAAGAAGGGGGGAAGGAACTAGGGTGGTAGGGAAAAGTGTTTGAGGAAGAGGTGGGTTTTTAATTTTTTTCGGAATTCTGCGTGACTCACACAGTTACGTAGGTAATGGGGAAGGGTATTCCATAGAGAGAGAGAAGACCCTGTTGCTAGTAGATTGTTTAAAGTGTAGTTTAGATGTAGGAATGATTAGAAAGGTTTTGGTGGAGGAGCGGCGTGTTCTTGTGGTGTTAGGGAAGGCAAGGAGTGGGGAAAGGCATGGAGCTGATTCTTTTGAGATAATCTTATGAATAAGGGTGAGCACTTTAAATTTGGATCGGAGTTGGATTGGGAGCCAGTGTAAGTCATAGAGGACAGGTGTAATATGGGATCGTCTAGGGTTGTTGGTTATTAATCGAGCTAGTGTATTCTGGGCAAGTTGGAGAGGTTGGATGGTGGTCTTAGAGAGGCCATGATAGATAAGGTTACAATAGTCAAGTGAGGGGGTTGTGAGGGCCTGACAGACAGTACGGAAGGAGTTGGGGCTTAAGAGGGGCTTGAGGTTCCGGAGGGTGCGCAACTTCGCGTAAATTGTATTGGTAGTTTTCTTTATGTGATCAATAATGGAGAGGTTCTGATCGAGGATGATTCCAAGATATTCAACTTGGTTTTTCATAGTTAGGGTGAGATGGCCAAGGGTGAGTGTTGGTGGAGGGGTATATGAGGGGCTGGAGAATACTTGAAGGATCTCAGTTTTGGATTGGTTAATAAGTAGATTATGTTGGGAAAGCCAGGATTTGAGATTGGTTAGACATTCATTTATTTTAGTAAAGTCGGGGTTAGAGAGGTTAAATGGGGTGAAGCACATCATATCATCTGCGTATAATTGGTACTGAATGCCGTGGTTTTGGAAACTTTTGCAGGCAGGTTGGAGGAAGATATTAAAAAGTAATGCAGAGAGGCTAGAGCCTTGGGGGACACCTTGCTTTAGCGTAAATGGGAGGGAGGTATCACTTCCAATACGGACCATTTGTGTTCTGGCGTCTAGGTAAGAATGAAACCATTTCAGTGTTGTGCATCTCAGATCTATTTCATGAAGTCTGGATAGGAGTTGATTGATTGAGTTGTCATTTCTCATTGGTAGTTGTGTCTACTATGCATCAACACACTGCTGTCTGTGATGGGCAGGCTAGGAGATGCGCATTCTACCTGAGGGGGTGTGGCATCAGTGGTTACATCGTGGGGATGGCCAGGATCGGAAACGTGTAACATTTCAGAATACGGTGGGCGTTGGGATGTCCAAAACCATCTCCCACATCTGAGGAATGGTGGCGGCTAAATAGTGCCTGCACACGCCCTGCAAAACACATTTATCTCCCGGATGCCAGCCGCATCCCATGTTAGGTGCAAAGAGGGCTCATGTCCAATATAGACATGTCCATGGGGCAGATGTGCACATTATGCAATAACATTATGATATGTGAATAGGGGAATCCATGTCTACACTGTGGGCCTGCCCAAAATACCCACCTCATACTGCCCACACCACCATTTCGGGGAATGTTAATGTGGTAAACTTCCTGACATCTATGAGATGCCTAAGATGGCATTTCCATGTGTATAGCAGTCCATACATGTAAATGTTGCTGTCAAGATGTGGGAATACCTTTGAAATAACCCACCAAGTCTATTGTTGAAAATGTGTGTTAAGATCCATATATGACTATGTAATAAAGAAATGGACAAAGAGGATGCACAGAGATCTAGGTGTGCCCCATAACCATGAAAGCTGCTATCATAATCATAGCAACAGGTAAATGATTCCCCAGGGTAGCTCATTGAATATGTGTGCCAATGTAAGAGACAAGTATATGTTGGGTAGGTCAGCCAAAAACTTACAGTAAAATCACCTGTCCCATAAATCCAGCCTGCCCACTTCTCTCTGCTTCTAGGTTTGTCTGTCTGTGTTATATTGTACTTACTAGGTGAGTGTGGTCCTGATATGTTCCCACCCCTTGTGTGCTGCTATGTGAGTTGGCTGTCTCTGCCCAGTGGTGAGGAGAGTCTTCTCCTGCTCCAGGACCATGGTAACCAGGAGCCTTGTCTCTACCTCGCTGAATTTAGGCTGCCTGGTAGCCATGTTGATGTGTGTGTTATGAAGGTGAGGGGGGAGGTCCTTCTTCCTAGTTCCAGTTGCTTGTGGTCTGCAGGGAATGAGGTTGGGGACATTTATAGGGTTACAGGTGGACGGAGCAGCAGGAGCAACACAGGCAGTGAACGCATGGCCTACAAGTGTGCATGGCTCAAGATGGCACAATAGGCTACCACTTAGCCGTGCTTCCCTGGGAACAGGCACATGCTAATTCTACATCCCCGTGTGCATGTGTACACGGGGTTGTGGAATCAATGCTGTGCGTACACATCCTCTCTGGGACGTGCACAGGGCATGGATGTGCCCGTTTTGGAATTGGGCTCATAATGAAGCAGAGTGCACTATGGTGAATATATAATTTCCTTTGGCCTTATTCTTTCATGTTCTTATCATGGAGGTGTTATTGGCATCACAGTGTTTTGTTTGGGGGGGTTGCTTTACTTCTAATAAAAGTTTGACAAAAAACATTGTAATTGATTATTATCCATTTATGCCTTTGCTTGCATATCATCAGTCTAATAAGCTCTAGTCCACCTCCTTCAAATACATTTGTGACATTAGCAAATACATATAAGTAACAGCTTTTGTTCAATCACATATTAAACATGCATGTTGAATTACATGTGTAAGTCAGCTTTATGTATGTGTAAATGACTACTAACCCTTCTAAAATCACCTTCATTTATGTACAGGGCTGCCCTCCTGAAAATTTGCCATAGTGAGTCTATTATGTGTTCTTCTTTGACAAGTTCCAAATATCTCTTTAGGCTATTTTTTTTAATCATTTGAATATTTAGGTTTTTAAAACAGCTGTCATTCTGAATTTTTGCTTTCCTCACTCTACAGGTGCAGAATTCCAATGAAACTTTATAAAGTTTCAATTATTCAGTCTCAGTCTTATGAAACAGTATTACAGTACTAATGACTGAACCAAACAGTTAATCAAAAGAACCTCTTCGAGTAACACTGCAAGATAATAATTGGTTTAGCAATGTATCCTTACTATGAATGTATTCTTCAGTAATATTCTTCCCATTATAAAACCTTATCCCTCGTAATGATGACAATATTAATATCAGCTTTAGTAACTTTAACGGACACACTGGGGGGAAACAAGAAGGATGGTTTGCTTAACTGTTAATGCTTCCCAGTTCTTTTTCAATAAAGAATTTTTCTATAGACATAGAATGAGAAAAGCTATGTCTCATTACACAGGTCTGCGACTAAAAAGCTGTTTGATTATTTTCATCTAATTTCCATGTATTTTGGTGTGCTGAAAACAAATAAAATATTGAAAAAAACTCCTAGACGTCATGATTTGCCACAACATGCAACATGGTCTTCAAATTTATCAAATTTTTTCAAATTACTATTAATTAATTTAAATTACTATTCATTAATTCACATAAGAGCATTTAAGATATAAAATGCCAAAAAAACCTTAAAAGGGTTGTCCGAGTTATGTAAAAAAAAATATAGCACTGTAAATCTGATGGCCAGCAATATATACATAAGCTAAGCAAGTTTTAAGTCCGTGCTTCTAATGGTAGAAGGGGTTAATCTTTCCTGAAGAATCCAGTGGGAGGGAGACACAGGGCAGATAGCAGTAGCTCCGGTCAGTGCAGGGGGGCGTGGCCAGCACTGTGACATCTCGTGTACAGACACAGAGCTGCTCTCTCCTGCATGCCACACTTGTGCACGAATCATCATCAGGTTCTTGGTTCTAGGCTGTTCACACTTTTTCATCGCAATTCGTGTTAGCTCGTCATTCTTCAACCATTATGTTATGGCTCCGCAAAAGTGTATTAATTCGCCAGACAGTTTCTGTTTCATCTGTGGTGAATATACAGTGTTGAAGCAACAGCAGAATATTACAGACTTTGTGAAAAAAGTATACTTTACATACTTTGGACTAAAAATTGGAGATCAAGATAAAGTCTGGGCGCCTCATAAAGTGTGCAAACAGTGTGTTGAGGACCTCCGAAACTGGTTCAAGGGTAAGAAAAAATCTTTCCGTTATGGGATTCCTATGGTATGGCGAGAGCAAAAGATCCATAGTGACGAATGTTACTTTTGTTCATGCGATGTGAAAGGGTTTAATTCCAAATGGAAGCATTCCATTTCATACCCCAATCTTCACTCGGCAATTCGTCCCATCCCCTATGGCACAGATATACCAGTACCCAAGCCCCCTGCTACCTTGGAAGAGATATCTAGCTCCGATGAAGGCGAAGTCATAACTGAACCAGATGACGAATCAAGTTTTGACTTTGAAGATGATACAAGACCAAAATTGTTTTCTCAGGAGGAGATGAATGATTTGGTAAGAGACTTGAATCTTCCCAAAGATGCCACTGAGTTACTCGGATCAAGGCTGAAAAGCAGGAATTTATTGTTGCCAGGAGTGTCATCTTCATGGTTCAGACATCATGAAAAGGAGACAAGTTGGTTTATTGCATCGATGTCAAAGGTCTGATGGGTCAATTTAAAATCCAATATGATTCAGAGCAATGGCGTCTTTTTATAGATTCTTCAAAAAGAAGTCTCAAAGCAGTTTTACTCTACAACGGTTTTTACGCTTCCATACCTGTAGCTCATTCCGTACACTTGAAGGAAACCTACGAGAACTTGGAATTGGTTCTTTGTAAACTTAAATATGAAGACCATGGTTGGCAAGTGTGTGGGGACTTATTTATTTATTTAACAGTTCTTCTATACCGCTCTATTTTAGATCAGAGCGGTTTACATTTAACATCAACTATACAACACAGGCACTTTGAGTTGTATTTACAATAAACAGGGAGATCAACTTGGAAATAACTGGGGGAAACTATGTATATTGTGTAATTATTAACATTGTATTACACTGGTACCTGATTTCAGGCAGAACATATCTACATCTTATTTACACTGGGAGTCTTGAAGGTCTTGTGCATGCTGCTCGGGCAACAAGCTGGGTATACCAAATATCCTTGTTTTCTGTGTCTATGGGACAGTCGAGACCGACAAAATTACTGGACCAAGAAAAGTTGGCAGCCGAGGGTGCTAACAGTCGGTGAAAAAAATGTCCTCCGAGAAACTTTGGTACCTTCCCATAAAGTTCTTCTACCACCTCTCTACATAAAATTGGGATTGATGAAGCAATTCGTAAAATCACTTCCAAGAGATGGAGAATGCTTCAGATACTTGGTCACCAAGTTTCCAGGCCTGTCGGAGGCAAAATTGAAGGAAGGTGTGTTTGTCGGACCAGACACTAGAAGGCTTATAGTTGATCAAGAGTTTGTCAATACCATGACGGATCCTCAAAAAGAAGGGTGGATTGCATTAAAAGAAGTCGTACAGAAATTTTTAGGCAATAACAAAGATCCTCATTACAAAAAGATTGTCGGACAAATGCTGAAAGCATTTCAAGCTTTAGGTTGCCTGATGAGTTTGAAAGTGCATTTCCTCCAGTCCCACCTTGACTACTTTCCTGAAAATTTGGGAGCTGTGAGTGAGGAACAAGGTGAACGATTCCACCAAGACATTAAAGAGATGGAAAGGAGATACCAGGGAAAACAGTCCTTTTAGCACTCCTTAACGACTTGCATGTTGCGCACGACCGTGGTGATATTTCTCTTCTGGTGTCTCTCGACTTATCTGCAGCTTTTGACTTGATTGACCACCGTACTCTACTCTCTCGTCTATCGGATGTGGGATTGCAAGGCACGGTTTGGCAATGGTTCTGTTCTTTTCTTACAGCCCGTTCTTTCTCAGTTCACAATGGTAATCAGTCCTCCGTTGCTTTTCCTCTCGCTTGCGGTGTTCCACAAGGTTCTGTTCTTTCTCCTCTTCTGTTTAATATCTTTCTAGCTCCTTTACCCCTGGTCATTCAACAGTTCCCTGTATCATTCTATATGTATGCAGATGATATTATCCTACTGTTCCATACCTCTCCTCTGACATTAGATATTACCCAGCTAAATCTCTGTCTTTCTCGGATCTCTTCTTGGTTGTCTGACAATTTCCTGCACCTGAATCCATCTAAATCCACAGCCATGTGGGTTTCACTGACTGGCTCTTGCCCCTCCCTGGCCCCCCTGATTGACTCCACTCCCCTCCCTCTTGTGTCATCCTTCCGCTATCTTGGGATAATCCTCGACCCCACGTTGTCTTTTCATCAATATCTTACTTCCCTTACACGTAGATCCTTTGCCACCTTACGTCAGATTAGGGCTGTCCGCTCCCTTCTCCCCATGTCCTCCTTAGTCACCCTTGTCTTGACCTTAGTTGTTAGTCGTCTGGATTATTGTAATGTCTTTCTTGCTAACCTCCCAAAGTATCAACTTCAACGTCTACAACGCATTCAAAATACCGCTGCCCGTCTCGTCACATTCTCACGCCGTTTCGATCATATCACACCTATTCTTTTCCGGCTACATTGGTTACCTTTGTGTTTCCATTTTCAATATAAGTTTCTTATCCTAACTCACCGTGCCCTTCATACTAATACTCCTCTCTATCTTGCAGATCGAATTTCCCTTCATACCCCCTACCGTCAGCTTCGCTCCCTCCATGCAAATCGTCTGTCCCTTTCTTCCCCGTCACAGGCACACCTTGAACAGACCCGTCATGCAGCTTTTTTCTTTCTAGGTCCAGTACTTTGGAATGCTCTACCACCGTCTCTCCGTTTGGAACCCTCATACCCTCAATTTAAAACATTACTCAAAACCCATCTATTTCAGCAAGCCTTTCATCTCTCTCCCGATGGTCCTCCCTGATGTTCTCTCAAATATCTGTTATTATGTCTGCCTTGTCCATTTGTTTTGTTTAAGTGGTGTCCTTTGTCTAAGCATGATCTAGTTTTGTCTTCCCCTTTTGGGCCTTTTTATTACACTTGTTTTAAAAAAAAACCCTGTTAATTTATATTTTAATTATTGGCCCTCCAGTCTGTTTTGCACAGCTTTGTTTTTTTGTCACTGTATTTGTCTATGCTTTTATTCTTTATACTTGCTTTCCTATTTTACTTTGGCGTTCTTTTCCTTATTTGTGCATTGCCAACCTTTTATTGTACACCGCTTTATGTTACGACGAAAAGCGGTTTATCAAATTTTAATTAAAGATAAAGATAAAGATAAAATGGAGCATTACAATGATGGCAGACTACTGTTGGAAGCTTCAGAGAGACATTCCAGATGAGTGGAGGAGTGGCCTAGTGGTTGGGGCAAGATACTTCAGGCCAGAAGCTCAGGGGTTCAAATCCCACTAGAGAACAACAACCTTGGGCTGGAAGGACTGGGGTTTCTAATCCCACAGATGCTCCTTGTGGTCTTGGGCAAACCACTTAACCCTCCATAGCCCATGTTCCCTGTAAAATATTTATCTCCAAGTTATAATACCCTGTTCAATGTAATTTCAGTTTGTTCAATGTAAACCACACTGATGCAGAATAGTGCAGTATATAAGAGAATATAAATAAATAAATACTCACAAGTGTAAATGCACCAAGAGGATCCTCACAAGGAAGAAGAATCAAGTTTAGTGTGTGTAGGGGAGCTCATTTCAGTTCAAAAAAGGATTTTCATGAAAATATTGTAATAAAACTTTAATTTTTTAAGTCTATTTCCATTTATTTTGAGGTATTGCCTTATTTAACATAGTTACCTAAATTGTCAGGAAACGTGATGTCCTATGACAAAATGGAGGTCATTTTCAGATTCAGCACACCAAAAAACATAAAGATTATGTGGAATAACCAAAACAGCTCTCGAAAAAAAAATTTTGCAGACCCTGAATCATTTCAGCAAAATTATGTTTCTTGATCCAAACTGGTAAGTCTCGAAGCCGAGAAAGCATTTGACAACATAGCTTGGGAGTACTTGTTCTGGGTACTGGGTATCTTTGGGATTCATGGCACCTTCTTGCGATGGGTCCAAAAACTCTACAACTCCTCAACAGCACAGATCATGGTCAATGGGAGCCTTTCTGATCAAGTTTCACTACAAAAGGGGACAAGACAGAGCTGCCTACTCTCAGGGGCGGCCCAAGGGGGGTGCGGGGCCATGTGCGGAGACTCAGTGCGGGACTTCATTTGCATAAGGGAGCTTATTTGCATAAATATTTGTATAATGTTACCATACACTAACTTTTAGTAAACATGCCTCTTAATGAGTGTATGGATAAATAAAAATTAAAAGATTTCTACATTACTATAATCCAGTGCCAACCGCCAGGCACATTTGGAACTACTACAAACACTGCCCATTTAGAATCCATAGCAAACCCGCTGTATCCTAACAGCACTACCAGGACTCACAAAGCACCATACCCTACCTATCAAAAGGCAACACTGCAAATATTAAACCAATACATTTCAGAGAATAACAATACATGACCTACTGGGGAAAGGGAACAAGTGGCAATGTCAAATAGGAATTACATAAACAGAATACCTCAGTTCAGTTACACATGCAGAACACAGACCATCACCAAACAAGGAATCACAATTTAGAAACATGAAGACAATTAAACTGTGAACCCCAAAAGCCAAACTTGGAATGTACAACACTGTAGAAATAAAACTATAAAATTAATTTCCTCTTGTACTAAACAAAGCACAGATGTTAATGATGCACATTTCCCAGAGCTGACATATTCCAGTTAATAAATTCAAAATAAAGAGATATCTTTCTACCTTTTGTGCATTTTTTTCAGTTGCAATTTCTCCAGCCACTTTCTTCTGGTTTCTTTGTGTCTTCTGCTAACTCTCCATCATCTGCTGTCCATTTGTCCTTTCTTCTCTCTTCTAATTTTTTTCCATTCTCTCTCTACATCTGCTTTAACATACTAATCTTTCTCCTTTTGCTCTTTCCTCATTCCTATTTCATCCACTCAAATTTTACGCCTCCATCCTCAATCCCCACTTACTCTCCCAGTACCCAGCCAATTGTAGATTTTTCTTCCATCCCACACAAAATATTTTTTCCCTCTCCATTTCACTCTCCCAGCTCCATCCCATTCTAATCTCCTCCAACATCAGCTTCCTTCTAGTTCCAGCCCCATCCAGTATCCGTTCCCTTCTAGTCCCCGCATCAGCCCATTTCCAGTCCTATCCTAGCCCAACCATCTGCCCATTTCCAGTCCTAGCTCCCCCATTCATTTCCAGTCCTATCCAAGTCCCTCCATCAGCTCATTTCCAATACCAGCCTCCCATCAGCCCATTTCTAGTCCTTTCCTAGCCCCACCATCATCCCATGTCAAATCCTAGCTCCCCTCCACTCAGCCAATTTCCAATCCAAGCCCCCATGAGCCTACTTCCAGTTCTAGCCCCTCCATGAGTCCATTTCAATCCAAGCCCCCACCACAGCCCATTTCCAATCTTAGCTCCCCTCAACATCCAATTTCCAGTCCTATCCTAGCCCCCTCCATCAGCCCATTTCCTGTCCTAGCTCCCTCCCCTCACAACCCATTTCCATTCCAAGCCCCCCTCCCCTTCAGCTATTTGCAGTTCAAGCCCCCTTCCACTCAGCCCATTTCCATTCCAAGGCCCCCTCCCCATCAGCTATTTGCAGTTCAAGCCTTCCCTTCCACTCAGCCCATTTCCAGGCCTAGGAACCCCCCCAACCCATTACCAGTCCTAGCCCCCCCCATAGCCCATTACTAGTCCTAAGTCCCCATCAGCCCACTCTCAGTCCTAATCCCATCAGCCCATTTCCAGTCCTAACCCCATCACCCAATTTTCAGTTTAAGCCCCCCATAGCCCATTACCAGTCCTAACCCCCCATCAGCCCACTCCCAGTCCTAACCCCATCATCCCATTTCCAGTCCTAACCCCCATCACCCAATTTTCAGTTTAAGCCCCCCCCCCCCATAGCCCATTACCAGTCCTAAACCCTATCAGCTCACTTCCAGTCCTAGGAACCCCCCCAACCCATTTCCAGTCTTAGCCCCCCCATAGCCCATTACCAGTCCTAACCCCCCATCACCCCATTTCCAGACTTAGCTCTCCATAGCCCATTACCAGTCCTAACCCCCTATCAGCCTTCTTCCAGTCCTAACCCCATTAGCCCATTTCCAGTCCTAACTCCCACCCCAATAGCCCAGGGAAAATTAAATTTTTTTAAAAAAAAGCTGTCTGCTGCCGCAGCTGCTGCTGCGGCCGCCACCGCCACGGCAACGGCAGAATTGAATATCCCGCGGGGCCCCCCACTGCCCGACAGAGCTTGCCCTCCCTGTATCAGCTCCGTCTCCGCAGTCGCACCGGCTTTCAGAGTGCGAAGAGAGAGTTTGTGGATGATATGATGCTATTCGTTGATAAGGTGAGCACCAGTATAGAGCATGTCATGACCACTATAAAGAACTTTAGTTCATTCTCAGGACTAAAAATCAATTAGGGAAAGTAGGAAGCAATAGCTTGCAGGTATAAGTGCAAGTAGCATTCTGACGTCCCCGTGGCATGATCGAGAGAGTATCTTAAATATCTGGGGATCTATCTTTGTGCAGATACACAAAGTCATAAAAACATAAGATATGCCCTACTGAATAAGACCAAGGGCCATCAAGCCCAGTATCCGATTTCCAAAAGTGGCCAATCTAGGTCACAAGTACCTAACAGTTTCCCCAAAGGGCACAGGTTCCACAATGCTTGCACCAGGGCAAGCTGTGGATTTCCTGGGTCCCCTTTAATAATGGTTTATGGACCTTTCCTCCAAGAACTTGTCCAAACCATTTTTAAACACAGCTACACTAAAAGCTTTTGCTACATCCTCCGGTAATGAATTCCAGAGTTTGATTACACGTTGAGTGAAAAAATATTTTCCCTTATTAGTCTTAAATAGGTTACACTGTAGCTTCATTACATGTCCCCTAGTCTTTCTATATTCTGATGGCATAAACATTCGATCTATGTTTACCCGTTCCACTCCATCCATTTAGTTATAGACCTCTATCATATCTCCCCTTAGCAATCTCTTTTCCAGGTTGAAGAGCGCTAACCTTTTTAGCCTATCCACATAGGGGTATCCTTCCATCCTCTTTACCACTTTGGTGGCTCTTCCCTGTACCTTTTCTAATAATGTTATATCCTTTTTAAGATACGGCTACCAGAATTGCATACAATATTCAAGGTGTGGCCGTACCATGGAATGATACAGAGGCATTATAATATCCTTTGTTTTATTCTCCATTCCATTCCTTATGATACCTAGCATTCTATTTGCTCTCTTGTCCGCCACTGCGAATTGGGCGGATGCTTTCAACATGTTATCCATGATGATGTCTAAATCTTTTTCCTGGGTGGTGGTTCCTAATGTGGAACCTTGCATTGTGTAACCATAGTTTGTCTTCTTCTTTACTAGGTGCATAACTTTGCACTTGTCCACATTAAATTTCATCTGCCATTTTAACATCCAGTCTTCCAATTTATCAAGGTCCTCTTGCAAGTTTTACTATCCTCTTGGGTTTTAACAACTTTGAATAATTTTGTGTCATCTTCAGTTTTGATTACCTCACTCATTATTCCCATTTCCAGGTTATTTACAAATATGTTAAAAAGCAGCGGACCAGCACAGATCCCTAGGATACTCTACTATTCACCTTTCTCCTTTGGGAAAACTGTCCATTTAGCCCTACCCTCTGCTTTCTATCTTTTAAACAGTTCCTGATCCACAATCTAATATGTTAATACCCTTGAATGAATACCATTCGGTCCAGGTGATTTGATACTCTTCAGTTTATCAAATAGTTGTAATACATTGCCTCCTGTCCTATGATTTTTAATTTCACCAAGAGTCTCTCATGAGGAACATCAAAAGCTTTCTGAAAATACAGATACGCTAAATCAACTGATTCACCTTTCTCTACCTGTTTATTCACACCTTCAAAAATACATAACAGATTAGTAAGACAAGACCTTCCTTGGCTAAAGACATGTTGGCTGTCTCCCATTAAGCCATGACTATCTAAATGTTCAGTAATTTTGTTCTTTATAATGGTCTCTACCATTTTTCCTGGTACTGACGTCAGACTCACCGGTTTGTAGTTTCCCAGATCACTGCTGGAACCCTTTTTAAGAATTGGCATTACATTGGCCATCCTCCAATCTTCAATTATTATAGATGATTTTAATGATCATTCACAGATTACTAATAGTAGGTCTGCAATCTCATATTTTGGTCCAGGTGATTTGCTACTCTTTGGTTTATCAAATAGTTGTAATACATCTTCTCAGTGTATCAATATTTCTTTTAATTGTTCTGTGGCATCACCTTAAATACCATTTCAGTCATGGGTAACATCTTTACATCTTCCTCAGTAAAGACCAAAACAAAGGACTCATTCAGTCTCTCCGCTATGGATTTTTCCTCTCTTAGTGCCCCTTTTACCCCTCTATCATCCAAATGACTCACAGGAGTTTTTGCTATTAATGTACTTGAAAAAGTCTTTAGTATGTGTTTTTGCTTACACAGCAAGCTTCTTCTTAAATTCTCTCTTTGCCTGCCTTATCAATGCCTTGCATCTAACTTGCCAGTGCTTATGTTGATTCCAGTTTTTGTCATTTGGCTCCTTTTTCCATTTCCTGAAAGATGCCTTTTTGGCAGCAACAGCCTCTCTTACCTCATGCTGGCAGTTTTTGGACTTTCTTCCACTTTTCTTAAAGCGTGGAATATAGCTGGTCTGGGCTTCCAAGATAGCATTTTTAAACAACACCCATGCTTGATGTAAATCTTTAACCTTTGCAACCGCTCCTTTTAGTTTTTTCTTAACTATTTTCCTCATTTTATCATAGTCTCCCTTTTGAAAGTTAAAATGTTGTTCTGTGAATTTCCTAGCCATCCTTCCTCCATTTATTAAATCAAACATGATCATGATCACTATTGCCAAGTTGCTCCAACACCTTTATCTCTTGCACCAGATCTTGTGTTCCAGTAAGGACCAAGTCCAAAATGGCTTTCCCTCTTGTTGGTTCATGAACCAGCTTCTCCAAGAAGCAGTCTTTTATTTCATCTAGAAACTTTATCTCCCTAGCATGTCCCTAGCATGTCCTACCATCACTCTATGCTGTAACCTTTTTAAGCTTCCCTGATTTCTTTGAGCATTTCATCAAGTATTTGTTCATTCTGTCCAGGCTGTCGATAGTACTGCCATTGCTTTCCCCTTCCCCTTTTTACATGGAATTTCAATCCATAGAGATTCTACAGTATATTTTGTTTCCTGCAAAACTTTAATCCTTTGTGACTCAATGCCCTCTCTAACATAGAGTGAAATCCCTCCACCAATTTGATCTGCACTATGATTATGATGCAGTTTGTACCCAGGTATCACAGTGTCCCATTGGTTGTCCTCCTTCCACCATGTCTCTGAGATACCAATCATATCTAACCTCTCATTTAGTGCTATATATTTTAACTTTCTCATCTTATTTTTTAGTCTTCTAGCATTTGCATACAAGCATTTTTGCAGCTGTATTTTATTCATATTAATCTGATTATCGGTAGGCAGGGGTAATTTCCACCTCCCCTCCTGCACAGGCACTGGATCGGCATCGGGGAGGTGAGCAGGAAGGCAAGCCTCTCCCCAATTGCCCCCACAAGGCCAATCCAGCCCACCGCACACAAGCAACAACACTCTAAAGGAAGCAATGGCAGGCACGAGGACATTTCCACCTCCCCTCCTGCACAGGCACCAGATTGGCATTGGGGAGGCAAGCGGGAAGGCAAGCCCTTCCCCGATTGCCCCCACAAGGCCAATCCAGCCTACTGCACACAAGCAACAACACTTTAAGTGTCAGCAGGCGCACCTAGTGGGCCCGCGCCTGTCGGCCTCACCAGAGGGCCCTTAGGCATGGCCTTTGAGTGGGGCACTGAGCAACAAGCAACAGGAAAACTTACACCCGACTTACTAAATGAAGCAATAAAGAAAAAAAGAGGGAAAGGTCCAATCAACCTTACTAGAACCACCGATAAGAAAATTCAACACAACGACAGAGAGTCAATCTCACATGGCGATAACAAAAGCCAGAACAACTGTACGTAGCAAAATAAAGAGACACCTCTCCTCTATAAATAAACAAATAAGGGCTACAAATATATTTTTAACCAAAAAGCCTCTTTTATTCTGCTGTTTAACTTAATACCAGTTTTGTCTGTAAACAATAGAACACAGCATTGTATTACAACATTTTTCACTGTTAGCCGTCAGTGCGGCTAGGGTCAAGAATTTCAATAAGGCTGCACCAATATGACTAGGGATTCCCTGGATAGTGGGTGTTCCCTGTTTCTATTGGTTGGTTCCCACATTTAAACGCTTCCCTTCAGCCTTATTGAAATTCTTGACCCTAGCCGCACTGACGACGTTTTTCGATACTGTTGCTGATTTTAGATGACCAGAAGGCACTTGATACAGGGTTGGATACCCAAAACGTGCACGTCGTGGTGAAACGAGGACATTTGCGAGCAACATTTTTCTGGGGAGTGATATATTGATGAATGGACTTCATCGAGTCAGATAAATGATGTTATGGGTGGTGAACCTTTCTTTGAATAAATGTAGCTTGCTGTCTGGTGTGGGTTGAGTCTCAATACCAACTTTCCTACAGCTTGCTCCAACAAAAAAAGTGGCTTTTTAGTAAAGGGTAATTTTCTTGTGAACCTAAGTTCTTGTGGTTAAATTTTGTTCAAAGAGTGGGGTTTAGATTATCTACGTTCACATGAAAGAGACATACGATAACTTAAAGCATCTACTGACTTCCATTAACTATAACAAGTACAGCTGGCACCTCTGTGGTGACTTGAAGGTAGTTGCCCTTTTAATGGGACTGCAGCAGGGATAAATAAAATAAATGTGTTTCTTATGTCAGTGGGATAGCCGAGCAAGGGATTGGCACTACTTGCGGAAGGAATGAGAATCACAGACAAAATGTAACAGTTGGAGAGAAGAATATCCAGCACCCTGATCTGGTTGAGGCTCACAAAATCCTGCTACCACCCCTTCACATCATACTAGGTTTGATGAAAATTTTTATGAAAGCCATGGATCGCACTTCGCCAGCTTTCCGATACCTGCATGAAAAATTCCCTCGACTCAGCAAAGCAAAGATTAAAGAGGGAGTTTTTGTGGGTCCTCAGATTCGAGAGCTCTTCAAAGATGACCGGTTCAACAACTTGCTGCAGGGTGATGTGAAACAAGCATGGAATGTTTTTTGCCTAGTGTCAACAAACTTTCTCAGGAATGTTAGGGCAGAAAACTACAAGGAACTAGTAGAAAACATGCTGATGCAGTAACAGAAACTTGGCTGCAATATGTCTCTAAAGATCCATTTCCTTGATTCCCATTTCGATTCTTTCCTGACAACTGTGGTATGGTTAGTGATGAACAGGATGAACATTTTCACCAGGATATCGCAAAGATGGAGCAAAGATACCAGGGAAAATGGTCCACTACAATGCTGGCTGACTACTGCTGGACACTCCCCAGAGAAGCTCCCGAACAGCTGTACAAGAGACAGGTGAAAAAATCTAAGAAGTAGTCTATGACTTGGTTTTTTACAGGTATTAACCGAAGGGCTATTATATTTACTATTGACATGCATTTCATGATGTAAACATTAATTCTTGTAGATTACAAAAAAACTAGAGCCAACTTTGCAATTGCACTGTCATATTTGTGTTCAGCATATAAAAATTGATAAGAAATGACTATTTTTATTTCAGTAACATGACTTTTGTAAAAATTTGTTGACCTGTGTTATCATACCCCCAACACACCAGCCCACTCACCTCAATTGAATACACCGACACACAAGAAGAATCTTAACAATACAACCAGCTCCCTATATCCCCAGAAACAATACTACAACCAATGAAACAGCACAAAATATCCGGTGTGCCCTAATTAATGCCAGATCTGTCAGAAATAAACTACAGACAATATCAGACTTACTAAAAGAATTCCAGCCAGATATCCTGTGCATAGCAGAAACCTGGCTCTCAGACAATGACAACAACCTTGTAAATCAAATAAAAAAAGATGACTACTCTTAACCAGGTAAGGCAGACGTGGCTCTCCCGTCCCCTTAACCCTACCCTTCGACCACCCCTCCCCCCCTTGAAATAACCACCACGGATCACTTATTGGCATTTCAACTGGTCGCAGCTTTATTAACCAAGCACAACATACAAATACAATCATAACTGTTTAATTATGGTTCCGGCAACGGGACAAATTACGCCCGTCCTTCACCTAAGCTCCGCGTCCCTTCCTCCCCATTGGCTCCCGCGCCCACAAGCGCCCGCGGGAGCCAATGAGTTTAAAACAACCCCCCCCCGCCAAACTGGCATGCGCCCCCTCGCCACCGGGAACACGCACCACGCCGCCCCCCCCCCCCGGTTACCTGCGGCCAGCGGGCACGTGGCCTCGCGGCCTTTGTTATATTCCAATGCAGAAGAAACAACAGAAGAGAAGGCAGAATACTAATCCTAGCCAAATTCCATCTACATTTCAGACTCTTGTCAAACAACAGCACAAATGAAATCGACACAATCAATATCACCAATAACTTGATAACCATCAACTTCAACTACAGAACACCCTCAGCACCAACAAATGATCTATCAACAATAATTTATAATTGCATTGAACAATCAAAAGCCAAAAGAGACCTGTTCATACTAAGTAACTTCAATCGACCTTCCATTTCAACATCTGCAGCTGAGTCATTTCTCTTAGCAATGGAATCAATAGAACTAACTCAGGGTGTCCCTCCCCACTCACTGCAAAGGAAACACTTTAGCCCTAATATTCATCCCCATCCACCCCATCCACACCAATCTCACTTCTCTAAAAATTCACCCACTACCCTGGACAGACCATAGGCTCATTGCCTTTACCATACTGCTAAAATTATCAATAAAAACAACAATTCAACAGCAAACATCACAAAGATTCAAAAGCTTCAACAAGACCAACTTTCTAGAGAACACTACCTCATCTAAGCACTGACTCAACAGATGCAACACAACTGACAGAAATATGGAACAATGTGATTGGAACCGCAGCAATGCTACCAGAAAAACACCAAAACCCCCTTAAAAAACAACATGCTAGAAAAATCCCATGCCAAAAGCCTCAGATAGCTAAAAACAGAACTAAGGAGAGCTGAAAGAAGATGGCAGAAAACCACCTCAAGAGAAGACAAACACAAATACCTTACCTCAAAACTATCAAACTTCTACAGATCAAGCCAAAAAGGATTACCACTCACAACCCAATATAACACATAGATGTAAATAATATGCATAATATCAGTTAAAATGCTATTTTGTATATGTATGTTAATCAAGTTTTAAAAGTTATATCAACAAAAGGTTGAAACGTTCAGATGTTAAAATGTTCACTTGTTTAAAAATATGTTCAATGTATAATGTTTTGTTCTTTGGAAACCATTTTGACCCAGTGAAAAGCGGTATATAAATATAGCTAAATAAATAAATTTGGGATCTTTAAGCTCTGTCAGCTCTGTACTTAAGGGCATTTGGGTTACCTTTGTCCTTATTGGAACCTCTCTGTTGATATGCCCTAACTTCAATCGTTTGCTAGTATCCTTCAAGAATACATTGTTCCAAACCATGTGCTCATGGATAACTGTTGGCTTTCCCCTATCATCTAGTTAAAAAACTGCTGTATCTTCTTTTTAAAGGTTAATGCCAGCAGCCTGGTTCCATCCCGGTTAAGGTGGAGCCCATCCCTTCAGAAAAGTCCCTCCTAACAAATCCCCTAACAAATTCCCTAACAAACCCCTCTTCCTTGCACCATTGTCTCATCCACGCATTGAGACTCCGGAGTTCTGCTGGCCTTTGGAGTCCTGCATGTGGAATGGGAAGTATTTCAGAGAATGCTACCCTGGAAGTTGTGGATTTCAATTTCCTATCTAAAAGCCTAAATTTGGCCTCCAGAACCTCTCTACCATATCCTATATCAGTGATGGCTAACCTTTTTGAGCCCGAGTGCCCAAACTGCCGCACAAAACCAAAGAATTCCCTCAAAGTGCCAGCACGTCAATTAAAGCCTCATTTGCATAAGGTGCCTCATTTGCATAAATATTTGCATAATGTTACCATACACTAACTTTTAGTAAACATGCCTCTTAATGAGTATATGGATAAAGAAAGACTAAAAGGTTTCTACATTACTATAATCCAGTACCAACCGCCAGGCACATTAGGAACTACTACAAACGCTGCCCATTTAGAACCCATAGCAAACCCGCCGTATCCTAACAGCACTACCAGGACTCACAAAGCACCATACCCTAACTATCAAAAGGCAACACTGCAAATATTAAACCAATACATTTCAGAGAACAACAATACATGACCTACTGGGGAAAGAACAAGTGGCAATGTCAAATAGGAATTATATAAACAGAATACCTCAGCTCAGTTACACATGCAGAACAAACCATCACCAAACAAGGAATCACAATTTAGAAACAGGAAGACAATAATTAAACTGGGAACCCCAAAAGCCAAACTTGGAATATACAACAACACTGTAGAAATAAAACTATAAATTAATTTCCTCTTGTACTAAACAAAGCGCAAAAATTAATGATGCACATTTCCCAGAGCTGACATATTCCAGTTAATAAATTCAAAATAAAGAGATATTTTTCTACCTTTTGTGCATTTTTTTTCAGTTGCAATTGTTCCAGCCACTTTCTTCTGGTTTCTTCGTGTCTTCTGCTAACTCTCCATCTGCTGTCCATTTGTCCTTTCTTCTGTCTTGTTTTTTTTTTTCCATTCTCTCTCTACATCTGCTTTAACATACTAATCTTTCTCCTTTTGCTCTTTCCTCATTCCTATTTCATCTACTCAAAATTTACCCCTTCATCCTCAATCCCCACTTATTCTCCCAATACCCGGCCAATTGTAGATTTTTTATCCCTCCCACACAAAATATTTTTCCCCTCTCCATTTTACTCTCCCAGCCCCATCCCATTCTAATCCTCCCCCAACACCAGCTCCCTTCTAGTTCCAGCCTCACCCAGCATCCATTCCCTCCTAGTCCCTGCATCAGCCCATTTCCAGTCCTAGCAGCCCCCCAACCCATTTCCAGTCCTAGCAACCCCCCAACCCAATACCAGTCCTAGCCCCCCCTCATCAACCCACTTCCAGTCCCTAACCCCCCATCACCCCATTTTCAGTTTAAGCCCCCCCTATAACCCATTACCAGTCCTAACCCACAATCAGCCAACTTCCAGTCCTAACCCCCATCAGCACATTTCCAGTCATCCCCCCATAGCCCATTGCCAGTCCTAACCCCCCCATCAGCCCACAGTCCATTACCAGTCCTAACCCCATCAACCCACCTCAAGTCCTAACCCATCCCCATCAGCCCATTTCCTGTCCTAGCCCCCCCCATAGTCCATTATCAGTCCTAACCCCCCATAGCCCATTACCAGACAGCCCCCATCAGCCAACAGCCCATTACCAGTCTTAACCCCCCATAGCCCATTGCCAGTCCTAACCCCCTCCATCAGCCCACAGCCCATTACCAGTCCTAACCCCATCAGCCCACCTCCAGTGTTAACCCCCCATCAGCCCATTTCCAGTCCTAACCCCACCCAACAGCCCACCTCAAGTCCTAACCCCTCCCCATCAGCCCATTTCCTGTCCTAGCCCCCCATAGCCCATTACCAGTCCTAAGCCCCCATCAACCCACTTCCAGTCCTAATCCCATCAGCCCATATAGACTTAGCTCCCCCATAGCCCATAGCCCCCCCATAGCCCATCACCACTCCTAACCTCCCCCAGCCCATCACCACTCCTAACCCCCCCATCAGCCCATTTCCTGTCCTAGCCCCCCATAGCCCAGTACCAGTCCTAGCCACAACAGCCCACAGCCATTACCACTACTAACCCCCCCAGCCCATCACCAGTCCTAACCCCCCAACAGCCCACAGCCATTACCACTCCTAACCCCCCCCCAGCCCATTACCACTCCTAACCCCCCCAGCCCATCACCACTCCTAACCCCCCCATCAGCCCATTTCCTGTCCTAGCCCCCCCCCAGCCCATCACCAGTCCTAACCCCCCAACAGCCCACAGCCATTACCACTCCTAACCCCCCCAGCCCATCACCAGTCCTAACCCCCCAACAGCCCACAGCCATTACCACTCCTAACCCCCCCCAGCCCATCACCCGTCCTCCCCCCCCCCGCCATTACCACTCCTACCCCCCCCAGCCCATCACCACTCCTAAACCCCCCCCCAGCGAAATTTTTTTACAAAGAAAGCTGCCGGGGCCGGGGCCGCCGCAGCAGAATCGAGTGTGCCGCGGGGCCCCCCCGCCCAGCAGAGCCTGCCCTCCGTCCCCGGTATCACCTCTCTGAGCTGCCTCCAGTCACACGCGCCGGCTTTCAGAGCGCGAGGGAAGAGTTTCTTCCTCGCTGCTCTGTTAAGCCCGCGGGGCTGATGGGAACTTCCCATCAGCCCCCGCGGGCTTAACAGAGCAGCGAGGGAGAAACTCCCCTCGCGCTCTGAAAGCCGGCGCGTGTGACTGGAGGCAGCTCAGAGAGGTGATACCGGGGACGGAGGGCAGGCTCTGCTGGGCGGGGGGGCCCCGCGGCACACTCGATTCTGCCGCGGCGGCCCCGGCCCCGGCAGCGGCAGCTTTTTTTTTTTTTTTTTTAATGCCGCATATTTTGATTGCGGACCTTCCCGCGTGCCAGCTGCAAGGCCTTCGCGTGCCACAGCTGGCACGCGTGCCATAGGTTCGCCATCGCTGTCCTATATCATTGATACTGGTATGTACCAAGACAGCTGACTCCTTCCCAGAACTATCTAAGACCTTCTCTAGATGGCACGTGAGGTCTGCTACCTTCGCACCAGGCAGAAAAGTTACAAAGCAATCCTCATGTCCACCAGCCACCCAGCTATTTGCATACCTAATGATCGAATCACCACCTATAACAGCTGTCCTAACCCTTCCCTCATGGGCACATTGCCCTGGAGAAACCTCCTCAGTGTAAGAGGGTTCTACATCACCTGGAGGACAGGTCCTAGCTACAGGATCACTTCATACAACGCCAGGGTGAGGCTTTCTTGCCACGTGACCTCTGTCCTCCATGGCAACAGGGATGCTGCCAGACTGGAGGTAAGACTTCAATATTTTATCCCTGTAGGTCTCGTTTGTATATCTCTATCTTCCTTATGCCCTCCAAGTCTGCTACTCTAGCCTCCAGAGATCGGACTCATACCCTGAGAGCAAAGAGCTCCTTGTACCTAGTGCACACGTAAGACCCCTCACCAACTGGGATAAAATCATACATGTGAAACTTAATGCAAAATACTAGAAAGCCCCCATCTCACTACTAGACTACTGTCTGCATATTAGTTTTAAGGTTGTGTTTAGGTATTTAAGTTGCTTACCTACTTAGGTTTTGCTGGGGATACTTATAATAATAAAACTATATCTAATGAGCCCGATTCCATCTGGGATGTCCAGGCCTTCTGTGCACCCAGTCGGCACCAGATGCATAGAGGGAGTCGCGATTCTGATCCCATGGGGGATGTCTAGCCCTGCGGGATCAGAATCAAGAACAGGCCAGTACATGCAGGCTGGGATCCTGATTCCATTTGGCCTGCATGTACAGGCCTTGCCCGACTAACTCAGTCAGGGCTTTTCAATGGAGCTGTAGTGCCATGGCATCCAGTTGCCATGGTACCGTGGCTCCATTGAAAAGTCGCGATCCCTGGCTGCCGACTCCCAAAGTGCTTTCCCTGCAGTCTGACCCTGGATCTGGCCTCCCAAGGCCAGGGTCAGTCTGCGGGGAGTACCCTCTGCCCTTTGCCACCCCTTCCCAGCCCCGGGCCTGCCATTCCTTATGCATCGGGGAACTTATTTCACTTCAGAGATAGAATAAGTTCCCCATCCAAGCCATCAGCCCCAGATGTACAGGGCCGACATTGGAATTGGCCCTGTACGTCTGGGACCGATGACTGCCCACCACCCACCCTAACGCTGCACATGATCTGCCCTTCCCCAACCCCATCTAACTTCCCCAAGAGTGATTATGGGCACCTCCTTTCCTTTAAGTGGTTTAACTACCTATAAAGGTACAATTATCCCAGGGGTGGGTGTGAGTTAGGAAGGGAGGGAAAGAACACTTTAGAACATAAGAATTGCCATATTGGGTCAGACCAAGGTCCATCAAGCCCAGTATCTGATTTCAAACAGTGGCCAATCTAGGTCACAAGTACCTAGTAGTTTCCCCAAAAGACACAGATTCCACAATGCTTGTACTGGGTCAAGCAGTGGATATCCCGGGTTACCTTTAATAATGGTTTATGGACCTTTCCTCCAGGAACTTGTCCAAACCTTTTTTAAACCCAGCTACACTAACAGCTTTTACTACATCCTCCGGTAACAAATTCCAGAGTTTGTTTACACGTTGAGTGAAAAAATATTTTCTCTTATTAGTCTTAAATAGGTTACCCTGTAGCTTCATTGCATGTCCTCTAATCTTTCTATATTTTGATGGCATAAGCAATTGATCTATGTTTACCTGTTCCACTCCATTCATTAATTTATAGACCTCTATCATATCACTCCTCAGCCGTCTCTTTTCCATGTTGAAGAGCCCTAACCTTTTCAGCCTCTCTTCATAGTGGTATCATTCCATCCCCTTTACCATTTTGGTGGCTCTTCTCTGTACCTTTTCTAATAACACTATATCCTTTTTAAGATACAGCGACCAGAATTGCAAACACAATATTTAAAGTGCAGTCGCACCACGGAATGATACAGAGTCATTATAATATTTATTTATTTAACAGATTTTATATACTGCTTTATCATTTGAATCAAAGCAGGTTACATTGTAACTTAAACTTGGTAATGTACATTAAACAGGGACATTGATACCTTGGATTTTCTGAGGCAATGGAGGGTTAAGTGACTTGCCCAAGGCCACAAGGAGTGCTAGTGTGAATTGATCCCTGGTCTCTGGGTTCCCAAGCCAGTGCTCTAACCATTAGGCTACTCCTCCACTCCTTTGTTTTATTATTTATTATAATTTCCTTTGTTTTATTCTTCATTCCTTTCCTTAAGATACCTAGCATTCTATTTGCTCTCTTGCCCACCGCTGCACACTGGACGGAGGGTTTCAATATGTTATCCATGATGACGCCTAAATCTTTTTTCCTGGGAGGTAGTTCCTAATGTGGAAACTTGCATCGTGTAACCATAGTTTGGGTTCTTCTTTCCTAGGTGCATAACTTTGCACTTGTCCACATTAAATTTCATCTGCCATTTTAACATCCAGTCTTCCAAATTATCATGGTCCTCTTGCAAGATTTGCAATCCTCTTGGGTTTTAACAACTTTGAATAATTTTGTGTCATCTACAAATTTGATTACCTCACTCATTATTCCCATTTCCAGGTCCACAATAGTACACTGCCTCCTATCCCATTACTCTTTAATTTCACCAAAAGTCTCTCATGAGGGACTTTGTTAAAGGCTTTCTGAACATCCAGATACACTATATCAACCGACTCACCTTTGTCTACCTGTTTATTCA